>OX374624.1:3757500-5007500 GCA_947347705.1 Nymphula nitidulata | reverse complement strand
TGGAATCATGAGCACAATTATTACATGTTATGATTAACTATCTTATATCAATTATAATTAATACATTTGAAATTATATTTTATATTAATTATTACACTAGGTGGTAGGCCCGTATGTAGGGTCGTCTGGGTAGGTACCACCGCCATTCTTATTTCAGCCGTGAAACAGTTCGCTGTGTTTCGGATTGAAGGGAAAGGTAGCTAGTGTAATTACTGGGCATGGACGGACGGCCTTTCACCTTAGGCCTCAGGATGGGCACCTGCAATAACAAGGAAAAATCACTTGACATTGCAGGTGCGTTGTCATCCCGAAGCCTAAGATGAAACGCCGTCCATGCCCAGTAGTTACCTTTGTTTTATCAAAAATATCATATTAGTTATTAACTAATTAATGAAATCATTTCAATTTTAAAGCTTGTGAACTTGTATCTATTAATTTTTAATTTTGTAATAAATGATGTTCTAACCCACAAATGATAAAACCTGTCTTAATCATTAGTTTAATAGGCCTTTGTTTATTAACTGTTGACCATTGTGATTGTGCAATGTCAGAAAACCTTAAAATAAAGTGAATAATCTTGTCATTGGGTACTTTCTTGGTACTTTGATATACTTATTTTTCTAAATTTTTGTTTGCTCTGTGAGACACCGAACTGCTTAATATTATTACTATGTAACTGCAAACATTGTAACTTAATATTTGAAAAGTATGACTACACGAGTTTGATGCCGAAATCTTCTCAGTAGTTCAACTTTTGAAACCAGTGTAAATTCAGACATGACGGACAGAGAGACAGATCATCGAACAGACAGAAAGACACATACAGAAAGATAAACAGACGGACATTATGTCCTTGTTAATTAACGTAAATTTAGGTCTGACTGACAGACAGACAAACATTATGACATTGTTGGTAAGCAATTTTTTGTCATAGATATTAGGGATTTTTGACGTTTCGAAAGAGCTTCTTGGAAAGCCTTATTAAATACAGATATTTTCATTTTCGTTACAATTACAAATTTTTTGATTTTTTCCTCACGAGAAACTTGCCAAGTTTCCTTTTTTCCATTTGTTACTTATTATTTACGTCAACAATTTTCATTTTCTTATGTAATTAAAATTTGTTCCGCACCATGTTTTGAAGGTTCTTAGAATATCCATAGAATGAAAATTTGTTTTTCTAAGAAGAATAATTATTCTAATCACATTTTAGAAACTTCAAATGTTTAAGAATATTTTTTTTGTGTAATGGAAAATAAACTTTCAACATCGTGAAACTTTTCTTCTATGCTTGTGAGTTATGATTAAATAAACTAAAATGTATAAAATAGTTTTTGAATTAAAATGATTTTCCCTGCAAATTTTACCAGTAACCAGTTTGATATTTGTATTTGAAAATGACTCTTATTTTATTGTCGGACTTATGAAAGTACCTACAAATGCACAGATGCTCCTGGAGATGAAAAAGGACGTATCGAGGAGTTGTGCCACAGTAAATGGTTTTCTTTAAAAGTAATAATTTTAACTGTAGTTAGGAAATAAGTCTAACTCTAACGTTTTAACCGCCTCTTTGGTCTAGTAGTTGAGACCACCTGCCTCAGATCTAGAGGTCAGGGTTCGATTCGCGTGGGGTCAGAAATTTTCTGCTCGGTTTGGTCCGTGGTAGGGCTTTTCTTAGTCCGCCTGGCTAGCTACCACCATCTTACCTAAGTCTAAAGCCATAACAACAATGTTTGCATTGTTGTGTTCCGGAAGTTGGAGGTGAGATAGCCAGTTCCTCTGTGGTTGAGGAATCCGGGTGTAGCTCGCTTCCATCGTCGGCCTTATCTTCACTTAACATTAGGTGAGATGAAGACCAAGAGTTACCCATTAAAGTTTAAAAAACACGTCTTAAAAATTTTACATACCTACTATAGGTGACTTAATATTGCTGTATCTCATTCTAGCGCCGGAGGTCTGGTGACAGCAGTAGCTCCTGTCGTGATCCGGGGCAATGGTATTTGGGTGGGGTGGCCAGGGATACACTTGGAAGACCCCACCGAGGAGATCCCGGAGTCCGACCCTAAAGACAATACCCCCACAGCCGGCCTTCTTTCGAAAAAGGTAAGTTATAAGTACTGACCCGAAAATATAAATTTTATAAGTGTGATTTCATCTGCGTTTTTGATAGGTTCATGAAAAAAATATTATTGAAATTGACATGCCCAAAATAATAATGCAAATTGACGGAGTTAAACGTCTTATACTTACTTGTTAATATGACTAAAAAAAGTTTAAAAATGTGCAGCGTATTTCGGCTGAAAATTTTCATATGCGCAAAAACATTAGTAGGTACCTATTTTACTATAATAATTTAAAGCCCGTGCCTTTGAATAATTATTCAAAGGCCCGTGCCAATAAACAAAGATAATAAAATCAATATTTTACGTCGTACAACAACAAATTATTCGATATCCTTTATGTACTTCATTCCAATTACGAAGTCCGAATGTTTTAAGTTCTAAACTAAGATTTTCCGAATATGGGAAGTATTTAGAAAAAAATATAAAAGTTAAAAACCGACTTCAAATGAATTAAATTTATGTAGGTATTCATCCCCTGAAACAAATTTTTGGAGTCAGTGCTTCACTTTCTATTGTTTTAGGAAACAACTTATGCAAAAAAAAAAATTATTATACAACTAGATGACAAACAAGCTGACGGCCCACATGATGGTAAGCGGTTACCGCCGCCTATAGACACCTGCAATAACAAGGGAAAATCACTTGATATTGCAGGTGCGTTGTCATCCTGAGGCCTTAGATGAAATGCCGTCAATGCCCAGTAATTCCACTGGCTACATTTCCATTCAATCCGAAACACAGCGAACTTTTTTACGGCTGAAAATCGAAACGACTCTATAAAATACGGGCCTACCATCTAGTAACTATCTTTTTTTTATACAAAGCACGACAAATGACTCAACACCACCTGATGTGAAGCGGTAAAAAGAGTCCATATGCGAAGACAGCTAGTGCAATAGACATTGCACTAGCCGCTTCCACCTTGCCGGTCCAAAAGGTGCTTTTTCACGCCTCTCTTGAAGGACCCCATGTTATAGAAAAGAGGGAACACTTGAGCAGGCAAAGAATTCCAAGTTCTGGAAGTACGACAAAGAAACGAGGCACTAAATTTCTTTGTGCGTGATGTTGTGGTGGAGACAGTGAATTGATGACCCCGAAAACTAAAATACAGTGAATTGATAACTAAAAAAAATAAAAAATAGACAGCAAAAATTAAATATAAATAGTTTAATATGTTAAAAGTACCATAAACGTACCAACTTTAATTTAATTATTTTATCCTTTTTATGTGAACAAATAAAACTACTCCGCATCGAACAAAAAAAACACGGCAAGAAATCTCCGCGTGATTAGTGTACATACTTGTGAAAAAAAACAACCTGATAAAAACCTCCACCTTTTTAAGTCGGTTAAAAATAACGTTTGAAATGCAATGTTTCTAGCCCAGAGGCTAAATTTGAATAATGCTAATAAAATTCATGAAATGGTTCAAAGGTAATATTGTCTACACAATTAAGCTAGCCTATTACTTGGAAAATAATTATCAAATATCTTCCATAAGAACGGATATTGACGACTCTTTTTCAGTTTTAAAAAACTGTTCATTGCAGAAATTCTTATGCACAAGGTATTTGAATTGCAATATGTATAAATGCATACGGACAATACAAAAAATTAAAATCACTTCGAACTTCTGCATCGCACCTTTCTTAAATAAATTAAACAATGTAATTTGCTTTAATGACAATATTTTTATTTACAGATCGTCCCTATCCGTGCTGAGCCTAATCTCTTCGACAGTTACTACAATGGGTGTTGCAACGGCACATTTTGGCCACTATTTCACTCCATGCCCGACCGAGCCACCTTCATCGCCGATCATTGGAGGGCCTATATCAAAATTAATGAAGAATTCGCATACAAGACTATCCATGCTTTGCAGTTGCTAAAACAGGAAAAAGGAAAAAATCCTAGTTCTCCGCCGATTGTATGGGTCCACGACTACCATCTCATGTTGGCCGCCAATTGGATCAGACAGGTTCATACTCAAACGAAAAATCCACTCTATATGCAAGTGACTAAGCAGAAAGTTTAATAATGCTAACCTTTTCAGCGCGCTGAAGAAGACGACATTAAGTGTAAACTCGCATTCTTCTTGCACATTCCCTTCCCCCCATGGGACATTTTCAGACTGTTTCCGTGGTCCGACGAAGTCTTGCAAGGCATACTTGGTAAGTCTGATCAATTAAAAATAATTTTAATTTTATCAATGTATTTATACTAATTTTGCAAACAGTGCTTAATTATAACCTATGTTGTTTATAGGTTGCGACATGGTCGGTTTCCACATCACGGATTACTGCTTAAACTTCATAGATTGCTGTCAAAGAAACTTAGGTTGCCGTGTGGACAGAAAGAACCTACTTGTCGAGTTAGGTGGTCGGACAATTTGTGTCAGACCATTGCCGATTGGAGTACCCTTCGACAGATTTGTGCAGTTGGCACAAAATGCAAAAGTAGTGCTCTCTACAAATCAAAAAGTAATTCTTGGTGTTGACAGATTGGACTACACAAAGGGTTTAGTACATAGACTGAAAGCTTTTGAGAGGCTATTAGAGAAATACCCGGAACACATAGAAAAAGTAGTATTACTGCAGATCTCTGTTCCATCGAGAACCGACGTGAAAGAGTATCAAGATTTGAAAGAGGAGATGGATCAGTTAGTCGGAAGAATCAACGGGAGATTCACTACTCCTAACTGGTCACCAATTAGGTATTTCTTTAGTAAATTATCAATCAATGTCATATTATAATACTCCAGACCAGACCAAATGTTTTCATTATGCTGTTCTTGTAATTTTCAGGTATATCTACGGTTGCGTAGGTCAAGATGAGCTCGCTGCTTTCTATCGTGACGCCGCTGTAGCTCTTGTCACACCGTTACGTGACGGAATGAATCTAGTTGCCAAAGAATTTGTCGCTTGCCAAATCAATAAGCCGCCTGGAGTCTTAATTGTTTCACCGTTCGCTGGCGCCGGTGAAATGATGCATGAAGCTTTAATCTGCAACCCTTACGAGCTAGATGATGCTGCTGAAGTTATTCACAGGTATTTTGTTATATTTAATTTAAGAACACGAAGTCTACTTAGAAGGTCAAATAAGTTTTAGTACACGTTACTTTTAATTATGTAATTACTTTTTAACTTTACAGGGCACTAGTCATGCCTGAGGACGAACGAACGGTCCGTATGAATCATCTGAGGCGACGAGAGCAGCAAAATGACGTAGACAGTTGGATGAAATCTTTCCTTAAAGCCATGGATTCACTAGAAGAGGAAGCTGATGACATTGGCGCTACGTCTATGCAGCCTGTCACTATTAATGACTTCGATGAGTATCTGTCAAAGTGAGTAACGAATTGTTTTCCTGGTCGAGTGAGAAAGAAAGAAAGAAAGAAAAACATTTATTGGCACCAACACAAAGACAACAATATACAAAGTAAAAACAACAACACCAATAATAATAAAATAATTTTCTTAAAAACCAGACAACAAACTAACAAACTAACAGACAGTTTCTTTGTGCAAGGCCAACAGGTACTGCCTCAGCATTATGCTTCTGTGGCGAAGTGTCACAGAAGCGCTGTTATTCTGGCAGGCCTTTTTGAGTGCTCATACCTACCCCTATCTACCAGTGTATGATGGGCACAAACATTTGTTAAGCTGATTATCCTATGCAACGGGTCACTCAAAACTATGAATATTTTGACGTAAATATAATTAGATTTATTCTTGATGCTTTTGTATTTATTTAGTATATTTTTGTCTATATTTCTCTTTTATCTAGTATACTTTGGGCTCTGGTTTCTTCAATGTTTCTATCGTTGGTTTATATGATGACAGATACATCGGCTACACACAAAAGTTGGCGTTGCTCCTCGACTACGACGGCACCTTAGCCCCCATCGCTCCACACCCGGATCTGGCAACCCTGCCGCTTGAAACCAAAAATACCTTGCAGAGGCTTTCCAACATGCCCGATGTTTACATTTCCATAGTTTCTGGAAGAAACGTCGACAACGTCAAGAATATGGTGAGAACTTATTAATATTTGTCTTACAAATCCGCCGGTGCCTCCTCAACAATAAAATTTTCACTGAGCAGACCGACAGAAACCACAGTTTGTTGATACCTACTAATTAAGGGCGGAATTAACGATAAAACAATGGACTTTCCCTCTATATATTTAGATACACGTAGCTTTTAACTGCTTACAGCTTCTCCAGTAGCAAATCCATTGAAATTTCATCTCATAGAGATTGAAGCAGAACAACGCTTATGACAATATTTATCTTCAAAATCATAGTCCTATAAGCGGTCAACCTAGTGTCAAAGAAATACATTTTGAAGTGCAATTATTCATATTTCCCATTTTCCGGATATCAACTTATTAATTTATTTATTTCATCATATCAGTATATTTTTAGTTAAAATTTAATTACAGCTGATAGTACCTTACTGCGACTATCTCTACCCGAGTAATATCAGAATATTACAAAAATATAACAATAAATCTGCATGAATTATGGTGATAACTTTTATAAGTTCATTCCTTGACGTCATAACGATGAACTGATGCCGCTTTCGTGGTGGGGCAACGCTCTATCAAGAACACTTTATTTATGCGACAATAATTTGTCCATAATCAAATCTTCAATGTAAACATGGCCTGTGAAAATATATTGACTGGACGCTAATGAACCGTAAATATCACGAGTGAGCCAGAGTGAGGAATTATTACTATTGTTTTCTTCTTTATCGTTCGTTTCTAATGTGCCGGTCTATCTTACTATGGTCCTCATTATATTGATGATTTGATCAGTGGCAAGCTGATACCATTTTAACGGTCCACTTTTTTTGTTATGGGGAGACAACAAGCCGTAACATTTTACTGGCCGCATAAGAAAGAGGTCCTGATATGCCTATGACAGTCTTGGTCAAAAAGTTAGTTTACTAGATGTTAGGCCCGTATGTAGAGTCGTCTAGGTAGGTACCGCCACCTTTCCTATTTCAAAAGCAGTCAGGTAGAAAGGTAGCCAGTGTAATAACTCGAATAAAAGGCATTTCATCTTATGCATCAGCATTATAACGCACCTGTAATGCCATTTGATGTTTTCCTTGTTATTACATGTGTCTTAAAGCGACGGGTGCCACTTACCACCAAGTCACCTTGCTTTTCATCTAGTTCCTTAGTTCCCAAAGTCCACCAGGGGTCCACGGGAGACTCGACGGGGACTCCGTTGGCGTGACAAAAAAACACATTTTTTTGTCGGGTTTTGGGAATATGGTAGAAATGTAGCTACAAGGGGTCCACCGGAACCAGTTAAATTTTCAAAGTGGTCTATGAGAAAAAAAGTCTGGGAACCTCTGTCTAGTTGAATTAAAAAATTATAGATGATTTCACCTTACTAACTGTACTAAATGCAACCGAATACAATAAACTGCCTGCTCGCGAAGCACAAGGAACACGAGAAGCGAACAGCGCCATCTCTAGGTTGCTTTAAGAAAACTTTATTGGGTAAAAAATCTCAATATTCCAGGACTTTTTAAAACTAAAGTGAAGTATTATAACGAAATGATAGGTATTGAGTTATCGTATAAGTGTGTACTTTACTATTCGGACGGATGGTACGACAACGCCAATTTTACCGATTCCCACACAAAAATACCCAATGTTATCGTTGTTTGTTATGATGGCCGCCATTCATTGAAGACCCCAGCCGTTAAGACAAGGCTGCCTAATCAGCGCGAACTCTGACAACGTTATCTATTTAAAACAAAATATTTGTAAAGCAGTTAGTAGTTATTGCTAGTCAAACGAGATAGTGCTAACCGGGTTCTCTTTAGCTATTCGAACAACTACGATCAACATTACGTAAGTCATAATAACGCAGAAGGCAACCTTGCTCAGCTACTTGACATTAAGTTTGTCCGTTCTTTTGTAAATACCTAAGATTAGCGTCATGATAGTTTTATCATTATAAAAAATCAGGAATAATAACTAGAAAATCAGACCAGCATAGTGGAAAATCGCTTCACAAACTGTTCAATGATAATAAACAAATTTAAAATTAAAACCGACTTCAAAAAATACCTGTTTCTAAATGATGAGTACCTACACCTAGAAACATAGGTATTTTTTGAAGTCGGTGCTTCACTATTTTTAGCGATAACTTTCTAAGGTCAAAGCAAGATGGGTGACCATCAGCTTACATTGTTTCCTACTATCGTATCTTTTCACTAAAAAGTCATAGGAAAGCAAAAATCCGCAATTTCGCATACGTAGATGACTGTCTCATTTGTTTTTTTGTTAAAAAATACCAAACTACACAACTGATTTTGAAAAAAAATTTAAAGTACTCGACTGCACCTACGCATACATACTCCTGCCACTTTTATCGATATAGTGATATTATATTCAACTCAAAAGTTCTGAAATCCTCACGACTTTTCATAAATATTTTGGCTTTACAATAATCTAATCCAAAATAATCATTATTCGCAGGTTGGCATCGAAGGCATCACATACGCTGGCAACCACGGCTTAGAAATTCTACATCCTGATGGGAGCAAATTCGTCCACCCGATGCCGATGGAGTGCCAGGGCAAAGTAGTTGGGCTACTGAAGTCTCTACAGGAACAGGTAAAGCTTTGGAGTAGGTTCACTTGTTCAAGCCTCGAAAAATTTATTCTGATGCGAGATAATCCGAAAACAAACCAGCACGGCAGGTTCAAAACAATAATGCGCTGATTTATCCCCCCTTCACATCAAATATATCTATGGTTGCACAAAATGTCCAGCTCTAGGTCATATTATAAGCTCTGGTGATAATTTTCAATAGATTCTGTTTTTACCGACTATTGCTGTTGGCCACAGATGACCTTTACAGCGCAACCGGTGCTTTAAGAAGAGACATTGGTGAGATCTCAAGCCTCAAGGGCGAATCGCCTTTGAAGGTTTTGTAATTGACTGGCATCACCTTCTGGGGAGGTGTCCCGTTGTTAGTGTCCACGGCGCTCGAGCCATGTGTCTATTACTAATTCTGTGCGATGAGGCAATTTTAAATTTCATATGTTACAGTACATAATAAACTGTCATGTTTTACAGGTCTGCAAAGACGGTGCCTGGGTAGAGAACAAAGGCGCATTATTAACGTTCCACTTCCGTGAAACACCGGTGCCGAAGCGCGCTGCGCTGGAGCAACAAGCGCGCAAGCTCATCGCCGCCGCCGGCTTCACGCCTGCGCCCGCGCACTGCGCTATTGAAGCCAGACCACCGGTGCAATGGGACAAAGGTACTACTAACTTTGATTACGGGATGTCTACAATTCCCACCCAACCACTACAATTGACTTTGCTGTCTTGGGTCAAAGAAAAATCTTGGTAAAAATATGGATTAGTTTCATGGTATAACTCGTCAGAAAGATCTGACGAGTTTGCTGAAACCAGGGACTGAAAAAGCGCTTTGAGCGGTAACACAAAATTTGGGTATCCTTATCAAGGTATCCAAATTCAGCGGTTACGCGCCTCCGATATATCAAAACTCCTAGGAGTACCTTCAATATTGGGGTATCTGTATTTAATCGGATTTCGATTGCACAAGCTGGCAACTTTACATGTAAAACCGTTTAAAGATGCGGTTATCCGACCTAATCATTATGGTATCGTTATTATGGGTACCCTTAAATTATGGTATCCTTTGAATGATGGATTAGTATATATTTAACTTTTTCGAGTACCTTTATTATCGGTATTTAAAAGCTCAGAAAACGGTCGGGTAGGTACCGAAAAGAATAAACGTACCATTACAGGACCACTAGAAATATTCCAGACAATCTTTTGTCCCGATCTACTATAATATTGATTAATTGTTATTTAATATTAATATTAATTGTTATTTGTAATTTAAAAGTGCAATAAGAGTATATATAATATCCAAAATCAAACAAATCATAGCTTCGAAGCAAAGTATAAATATTGAATCTTCACTCATAATTTTACAGGTCGTGCCTCAATCTATATTTTGAGGACAGCATTCGGCTTGGACTGGTGCGAAAGGATCAGAGTGATTTACGCTGGTGACGATAACACTGACGAAGATGCTATGCTGGTAAGAACTATCATATTTACCTTGAAGATGTCAGTTATTTTTTTTATCTTTGATAACCTAATGTATTATCTACTATTTATTTATTTATTAACCAATTTATGAACACGCGAATGAAACCGACAACGAAAATATGAATAAGGACAAAAGATTACAAAGGAAGGAAGAGCGAGTCGAGAGGGAGGAGGAGGACGGGTTGCTTTGTATTCAAAATAATTTTTAAAAATATCTAGCTAAACTGGAGAAAAGCCAAGCCCGAATTGTTAAAGGTCCCTAGTACCTACTTACATGTTTTTTATAGTTCAAATTTGAATCATGTGCTTGTTTGACTACAGGCCCTGAAAGGTATGGCCGCGACATTCCGCATCGCGTCATCGACCATCATCAAGACGTCGGCGGAGCGCCGCCTCTCGTCCACGGACTCGGTCCTCGCGATGCTCAAGTGGGTGGAGAGGCACTTCTCAAGACGCAAGCCACGAGCCAACTCCTTAACTTACAAGAATTCGAGGAAGGCAAGGGACAACCTACAAATGCAGATCTCATACCATCTACCTTCAAACATTTCCCCAAGGTCGTCACCCAAACCGACCCCTCCCACGACGCCAGAGAAATTCTCTAGCGGATCAGAATCAAGTTAGGCAGTGATATTCATAATTTAAACTTATTTACTTAACTTTGGGTTGTCTACATTCAGTGAGATAATTGTAATTAAGTATATACCATTAAGAGGCATTTTATTTTAAACCAAAAATAGGCCACAGTAATGGGCGACCCTGTAGCAATTTCATTTAGTTGTTTAAATTGTTGTGAGTGAACGTAATTTTATGATTTTGCTTTGTACGGTTGGTTATTTCTATTTATCCACGATTTAGTTAGAAATTTTATTTTCCATTTATGATTTTAATGAGATCTTAAAATGCCATAACTTTCGATACTATATCGTAAAGTATACAATGATTGGTGGTTGTAATGAAATTTTTTACTATCGTACGTAATTATAAACGATTACGTAATTTATTCACGTTATATGACACTGTGTACTTGAAAACAATAACTGAGGCACTGATATTAAAACTGACAATTGGTTTATGTAAATAAAACTTATAATAAAATTTTAGAAATCTAAATATGAAAATTATCAGTATATAAACTTGATTGGTAGTGTGCTAAATTAAATAATTAATTTGTATATGTAACGCACCTTTATTTATGAATACCAATATATACATACCAATATATAATGTGATAAAGTAGGGATATATTTAAATATAAAATTACCTAATCATTAATTGCCAGTGGGCCCTCCCTATTTTGATATATTTATTTAATATTTAATGGTATAATAAAAGTTATATTTTACACATTCCATGAAATATACAAAATAGCCATAATACATAAACAACAGACAAAGGGGCCACTGGCAATTATCCATACTCAGCAGCAATATCACAAAAGTTGCATACATTGATAATCTCGATAAACATTATATTTAAATGTTCGATGTTCCTTTAGGTGTAAATCTTTAGTCAATGTACAATGTGATGGTGAAACCAAGATTTATATTTCTGATAAATTCAAAATTTATCGTAATAATTGTAAGAATGACTATGTATGTAGGTGAAAATATTAACATGATCTATGAATTATGTTATCTTAGAGAATTTCTGGATACAATTTATGCCTTAAAAGTGAATCCACATTAATAATAGATTTAGTTTTAATTTAAAAATATAATGCATAAACCCTAACGTTTTGTAATGTGTTATTGTATGGAACATAACTTAAAGTAACTGTCAGTTGACAAATTACAGGTTGGCTAAAGTGAAAATAAAGACAAACTAATTATATTATGATATCAAGACCTTCTACGAGAGAGAGCAATGTTGCATATGCAAAAAAATAAATAAACATTTTTATCTAATTGACAGAGGAAGTCAAAAATAGATTAACACTTCAGTACCATTTTACACGTACTTTTGCGATCGTATAATGATAGTACCATCCTTCGCGTGATATGATATTTAAGTGTTAATCTACTTATACATAGTTTAATGTGGATTCACCATAATACATAATGTATATAAGTGTCAATTTTGTATGGTTCAGTGTACAGGATAGAGACAAAAGAAAATGTTATACTGATTTACAAGAAACAATAAAAATGTGGTGTAAGAGGCTTATAAAGAAAACTTTTGTGTTCATATATCCTATACACTAACCAAATTCCGAAAATATTGTGATGCATGTGGAGCATACATGTAACACATAAATCCTAGGCTAGTTGGTGTACCTGCCAGAATTGTAGTATATGCAAATTTGTACTGAATATCTCGAATTTTGATCACCTTGTATTTTTAGACCCATATTGAATGTTTTATAAGAATTTCAATAAAAACAATAACTGACATAAAATAGCCTTTTATTGATGATATTATATACAAAGTTTTTTACATTTCTATGATTTATTAAAACAAAACGCTCGGGACTGGAATGCTCACTTGTGCTATATAACACATATAATATAAAGTTTTCGAAACAAGGACACTGACAGATTAAAAATTTATTACTAAATATATGACTAATATATTACTTAAGGTCAAAAATGTTTGTTGAATGACTTAACTAACATATACACAAATTAACCTATGTTCATATCACAATAATAAATACACCTGAATATTAGACAACTGGAGGCCCCTATACGTTGCTGTGGGAGATGACCAGCCATGACAGGATGAAGTAGAAAAGGCATATCGGATATACCGCAAGTGCTTTCCTGCCTTCGGGTTGACTGTCACCAAGAAATTTTGTTGCAGCTGTGAATAGTGTATGATTTCTTACTAAAAATACATATTTTCCAATATTTAGACTTTTTTTTTCATTTAGAGAATAACTGTGAAACATCAAAATTATTGGTTGGAAACATAATATGTGAAATTGGAAAAAACATCCCTCAGATATAAATACTGGAATCTCTGCCAATTTTAGTTAAAAAAGAGCATCACAGGATTTTTGTAACATAATTTTTTCAAGTTGGGAATCAAAACATAAACAATTCTTGGAGTGTATTTAAGTGCAAAAAATCTTCAAGACCTTTTTAGTAAAGATATCCTCAGTTGAGTGGTGTTAAGTTTAAGGAAATATCTTAGAATATGGGTCTAATGATGGCTACTCTTACAAACATAATAATATTTATAGTTCAGGAAATGCAGTCCAAGACTTAATATGCCAAAGTATTTTTAAAACCAATCATATTGAATATAATAACTAAGTATTAACTTACCAAAAGTTGCCCATATGAATCCGATCATAGATATGACCAGTCTCAAGAAGAAAAGGAATGTGGTTTGCGTGGAGAAAAGTATCATGCGGCAAATGATCAACGCCAGTGCGATCGGGAACAGACAGTAGCCCAGCACACACACTGACTGGAAGAATGATCTGGAATAAAATAGAATATCATTTAATGCTTACATAAGATTATACAACATATAAGATGGTAACTAACTAGAAAATAATACTTCAACATTATGATTCCTCCTAGCTCATTGTTAAAATATGCTTTAGAACAAAATATTTAAGAGAATGTCCAAATAATAAAAATATTCACCAAAATTTTACTGACAAAATACCCAAAATATTAAAATGTTATTTTGTGATATCAATATTGGGTAAAATCCTAATTTAACCCGTGAAGCATCAGATTCCAGACAAAACTGATTTTTCAATTGTCATAGACCTCGACAGGTATAATGCTGGTAGACAGATTAAACGACATGTCTTAGATGTGGCTATCAGTTATCAAATATTCTGTGATCAATTTATTAACACCATATAAATTTAATTAATTTCACAAATTAAAAAAGTTTACATTCAACAACTTACATATTTCCACCAAGTAGTTTACTGTTTAATGTCACAACGGCTGCACCTATCCAGACTAACACAAATACTTCTGCAAATTCTGGGCCTCCATCATGTGTGTTGTCTGCTCTGCCTCTTGTTCCTTGCAGGATAGTTGCCATTAAGGTACAAAGAAGCAAGGGGCCCCATAAATCCCCTGGAATTGAAAAATATATTTTTATACATTGGGCATATTTTTGGAAAACACATGCTAATTCTAAATTTAAGTTCAGTGCTTTCTCTCAAAATAAAAACTAAAAGGTTGGCTGTCATATAATTAGGCATTTAGAAACGTCTGTTAAATTTTCGAACTTATAGAATATTATAAAATGCAATGTTTAGGAGGCTCCTCTGTACGTTACCTCTAAAATTATCCATGGTTTCTTTGAAGTCTATCTAAATTTAAGTGACAGCTTTAAACATATTATTGCTATCTTTTTCCTATTACATATTGCGAGATAGAGATATACTGTACTTAAATTTAGAAGTAAAGTGTATCTTCAGAATCAGGCCCATTAGTTTATTCTTTACACATATACAAGATTTTATTCATAAAAAGGAACATCATCATCATCATTATCACCAGCCTAATTATGTATGTCACACTGCTGGTCACTGGACTTCCAGTATGGGAGAAAGACATGAGGAGTCATTCTATGTTAGGTTCTGGGGCCAGTGTAGTGGTGGGTAGGCACTTGGAACATACCTACATTTATTTGAAAATGTTATATTTTTAGAATTACATGATGCTTCTGTCTGGACTAGTCAAGTATTTTAGACATCAGCAACAAGTTAAAAAATAATACTGTTTTGACATTACATAAATATCTTTGAATTACTTTTTACAAAATAAATATAAGTGCCTAAAATAGAAATTAATTTAATAGATATCTTCCTCATAACAGTTCTTTATTAAAATAAACAATATTTTACTCACATTCTTTCAATAAACTAGATTTTTCTCTTGGAAGAAGGACATGATAGAATTTGTTGCCTACAGCTCTGAGGTCACGAAGCTGAAAGGGATAAAAAAATGTAACCTTAAAATTCAAGAGATAAAAGTAAATATTAAAGTCAGAAGAAGTATAAATTGAAACCCGTAATATTATTTTCTTTGAAATAGCTTTAAAAATTACTCACAAATGTTTCCTTGATAGGTTCATCAAGAGTATTGAACTCCATGCTGTCTCCAGCTGCTGCACCCTGGTTTGGTATGTTCATTTCTCCTTCCACTACCCCCACATCACCGGCAGGGAACATCTAAAAGTCATTAAACATAGAATAGACAGGTTTCTGAGTTAAAATAAATTTATTTGAATTTTACACATCTAACAAATTTTATTTTATGTTTTCTGTTGAAACCAAGCTTTTACATTACAATAACAATTAATAATTTTTTTTGAAAATGTTTCTAAGGAAATTCGATAAATAAGGAAGTTAAACAGCTTGTAAAAAAGAGTGATTTAAAATAACATCATTCAAAAAGTGGTAAAAATATTAAAATTGTGTTTGCAAAACTTACGTCGTATTTTGAATCAAATGTCGTCATGATTTTAAGAACTCTTACGAAACTTTCAATTGGTACAAATAAGTTTTATTGTAAATAAAAGTATTACAAATAAGTCCAACACATCAAAAAATTGTGGCTGGGGGAGAATCTTTAGCAGCGTTGCCAACTTCCACGGTCTCGATTACCCAAAAACCTAACTGAAAATCCCCAATTTTGGGGGAAAAAAATCAATATTCCCCACATTTTCCCCACAAATTTTCAGGAAAGAAATAAAAGTACTGTTTCTGTAAATCAAATATATTTATTACATATACTTATTAAGTATTTAATGATTTTCATCAAGGTATTTATTGCAGCTCTTTATTATGCTTTTGTTTTGTCAACATATTATTCGAAGGATCAAATTTTAATCCTTTCTTCTTTATCCTTTCTTCATTGTGCAGGCGATTGTGTTTTATGACAAATAAATAAATTTGAATTTTTTGAATTTCAAAACGCAAAATTTTCTTACGACAGATGCGTTTGAGAAAGTTCTCTGCGATACTCTGTCTAAGTTTGATGGACATAAATGTTGCCATAATCTAAACTGAAAAACCTTCCTGCCGGTGAAATTGCTTTAAACTTGATTTTTTTTTATACAAAGCACGGCAATTTACCCATTGCACTATCCGCCTCCACCTTGCCGGCCCCAAAGGTGCTTAAATAATCAAGGTAATTAAATATTCTTACATAATTTATAAATTATACTTACTTCTTATACTACTTTTATTACTTCTAAGTTCAGCCTGTCGATTCTGTGACAAAACTCGCACCTCACTTTGCAAGTCACTTCGAATTCAACTGTCAAATAGAGCAAATTTTCATACATTTTTTGCTCTTTTTGACAGTGGAATTCGAAGTGACTTGCGAAGTGAGGTGCGAGATTCGTTACAGAATCGCACCCCAGTTCTAGCGTAAATGTCTTAATTCCCCGCATTTTCCCCACATAAACGCTCTCCCCTCAAAGTACCCAATCGAACTGAAAATCCCCGCAGTTTGGGGAATTCCCCACAGATTGGCAACGCTGATCTTTAGACATACTCTTTCTAATCTGTGGGGAGAATGTTAAAATATTTTGACAATTTTGACGTTTGGGGTATTTGTTTTTAAAACACAAATGGCTGGAAAACACTGGATCATACAGCCAAGTTAACCCTTACGGTCCATCGTTACGATCAGTGCAAACGCCGGGGGGCGAATTGAATACAGTGCTATGTGCACTCTTTAGCTCATTTGTGTATACTTCTGTCAATGACCCCAACAAAAACAATAAAAAATAAATAAATATATAAATAAAAAATAAATATAAAATAAATTTGACATTAGTGCACACACTGATATATGACACTAAAATATGACATTTATTTAAAATATTACATGTATTTCAAATATGTCATTTATTTCAATAATGCTAATGTGCCTTTCACAAAAGTGTTCAAATTATTAATTCCATTACTCTCCTAAAAGATGTGACACAGTTATTATTATAAAATTTTAAAATGAAATGATTGTGAGAATAAGTACCTATTTTAATTAGTGAAATTGTAGCATGTCTGATATGACAGAATATGTAGAGCCAATATAGTAATTCTACAAACATTGTTAAACCATGTTCTTTGCGAATCAAGATTCTGATTATGACTGCACTAATGTCAAATTCTCAAAAAACCTATTTTTCGTGAGTACCGTTAGCACGGCTTCATGACGTCACAATAACCTCGTTGGCACGAATACGTTCAAATTGGTTCGTTTGTAAGCGCGCTATGTGCGCAAATGGTTCAATTTGGATTGTACGGTAAGTCTTAACTACTTTATTAGTGATCTGTGGTCATAGCATCGAATTTGACATTTGCGCACACACAGGCACTACTGCTCGTTTTCACTAACATTTGCTTAACGTTAAGCTATGACGAAGAAATAATTAAGTGTCTCTTAGCGATTTTTATCTCAGTCTATCTAAAGGAGGTAGAAAGAGACAAATGTCGTTAAGAGTCACCTAAGCGTAAGGAATAGTTAGTGAAAACGGCCATTTCTTTTTTTCGTATGCATTTCTTCGTCATAGGCGTTGGCAAGGCTTCATGGCGACCATGGCGTCTCTTATGATGACGATGATTTGATGCGCGCTATGGAGTAAAAGTATTCTGTGGTGCTATGAGTGCGGAACGTTGTTGTACCTATGACGAAGAAATACTTCATTGGAACGTACGGATTATTAATCTGTGGTTTTGATTTGATTTGACATTAACAAAAGTGTTTGGCCGTCTTTGATTGACATCACAGATGTGATTGAAAAAACAATCATATTTTATTTTTTGAAATCCTTCCTACAAGAAAACATAAAGACTCACTTATCTTTCCTTTAATATATTTCGTATATTAGTCTTGGTTACATTTGGGCAACCGGTAAAACCTGTAATGATAAAAATATAAATGAAAACTTACATTGCGATATGAAAATTACAGTTAAAAGTGAGATTCTTGCATTGCTAAATATATCCAATAGGTTCGTATGAGAAAACTCTCCTATTGTGCTAATGAGCGTCATACCTATTTATTTGAAGGTTGGACGGGCGTTGCGACTTGGCGCTGGGTAGCTAACGACGACAATTGCGGCATTTGTCGTATGCCCTTTGACAGTTGTTGTCCAGACTGTAAATTACCAGGAGACGATTGCCCGTTAGTTTGGGGGGCTTGCTCACACTGCTTTCACATTCACTGTATAGTCAAGTGGCTACATTCCCAACCCCAACAGCAGTGTCCTATGTGCAGACAAGATTGGAAGTTCAATAATAAATAAAGCAACAAAACATGTAAGTAATTTGATTACTTGATAGGTACATACTTATTTGTAAGTTATAGTTGCCAGTAGCTAATGTGCTCTGGGGACTTCGGAGGGGTTATGTCAACCTGTCAAGCCTCAGATTCCAGACAATTTGTTTTTAGGTCAGAGGATAACTGTCATAAGACCTCTGGAAGTCTTACACAGCTTGACAATTTTATGCAATATAAGTTTTGGTCGGAGTGTCATATTCTTTCTTCCCCTTGACCCATATGAGCCAGCTGGTGTCTTCTCAATAATTAAATTAAATAAGTCTCCAGAGCTTTGTATATGTCTGTATTTTTCTGTTAACTTCATCTGGGTTCTCTGTCAATCTTGAATTTAAAACTGTTTATGTCAGTTGGCCTAACTTATATATAAATATTATTGATTTCCAGTAATATTTCAGGTCTAAAAATTGCTTAATAAAATAACATTTTAGTCTTAATTTATGTAGGATGATGATTTAAACTACTACCGAGACTGTGGAAACCATAATAATTAAGAAGTTCTAAGAGGATTTTCTAATATATGCAATATAATTTTAAAGTATTTGTAATAATTGTTGGATTATAGGCACCAATTATGCAATGACATACTATAATGTTGCTATGATATATTTAAGCTTAATAATGACACAAGTAGACTAGTTAATAGCTATATCTAATGATGATTTTGTAGGTATAGAATCTGTTGTAAGATTCATATCTTTTAGGAAACACTGATGGAGCCCATCTATTTAATGTGAAGGTGGCTATGTTTCGGCTAATATGTATATTTACTTGGCTAGCTCCCAAACAAGGCATGTGTTGAATGTGTTTTTTTTTCTAATTCTCTTAACACTAGCAATCATATACACAATCATAACACAATATATGTTTCAGTTTGGTTTAACACAGGTTATTCACTATGTCTCATGTTGATATACCATAGTAAAAAGTAATATTATGTATAGGTTATTTCATTATTAATCATATCCAGACGACCTGGTCAGGGTCGCGGGGAGCCGTTGGATGCAGGCTGCGCAGAACTGTTTTATTTGGAGATCGATGGGGGAGGCCTTTGTTCAGCAGTGGACATCATAGGCTGGTATGATGATGATAATGAATCATATCCAACTAAGTTGATTTAAATCAAACTGATTGTAATCATATAAAATTGCAATTTATTTATAAAAGTTTTATCAAAATAAAAATTCAATATTTCCTCCTGTAATTAAAAAATATTCATCAGAAAATCATAATTATTAAAAAAGTTATGGATTCAATAAATATCCATAACTTTTTAAGACTCGGTTTTGAAATTGAAACATATATATAGATTTTGGGTTTATTTTAAAAGTTTTTCTGTTTAAAAAAAAATTGTGATAGATTTGTTCAATAAATATTATTTGCACTTGGTGCTGCCTGCTTTTCACAAAGTAATCTCACACATGAGTTGACTGAAAGAGATCTCTAGGAGTTTTTTTTGTTATTAAAAAACAGTTGTTAAACTCTTATTTTAATGTTAAAATTAAGAAAACTTGTAACATAATATCTCATCAAACCATAAATGTGAAATAAGAGTCAAGTTCAATATTGAAAAATGCTTTGTTCTCGACTTCACCGACAAAAAAATCGAGATCTATTTCTGTGTTCACTCTGGATGTAATTCAAGCTCGAACAATAAGTTGAAAAAATTGCCCGTAATTCGAAATAACAAATGACATTCGTAAAACGTGAAACAATAGGTCAGAGTGCTTTCCAAATTACAACAATAGCCGTGTCTTGTCGCGTGCGGCGACCGGGGAACGGTAGCCAGTATTGCGTTCATTCTCATAGTAAACAATCTCTTTTACGTTATTAAATGTGTGGGTCAACTTATTGTTCGGCGCGGCGCTATATTAAATCCGATATACGCAACACTCTGTAAAGTAATTTCTAAGTCAAAAGGTAAAGTACGGAGGCGAAGCGAACGGAGCGAGGCCAATTTGTTCGGTTTGTGCTTGTATTGTTAATTGCCGGCAGTCAGTGACGCGCGCTCGCGGAGACGGCTGTGTCGACCCCACGCCGAGCGCTCGCGAGTGTAGTGGCATACGGTGCTAGTGTAAACGCGCTCCTTATACTATAGTTTTCCTCTTATAGTATTGTTCGAGTGACGCTTCGTTCAAGCATGCTGATGGTACAGACGAACACGCAGCCCATGAAGACAAACAAACTGAAAGGACCACCACCGGTCCCTCCGAGACCCAACCAGAGTGTTGTGGCTGAGGCTCTAGCGAAGACCAGAAAGGCCGTTGCTGAATCCAAAGTGAATATTTCGAAGTCTCGCACGTTATCCAAACATGAACAAATTAACGTGACAAAATCAAAAACACTAGATAGAACGAGCACAATTAATCAAACAAAAGTGTCCCCTAAACAGAATGGTCTGGCACGCGTTAAGTCGTTCATCAGAGATGTTATCAGCGATCGAAGCTCGTCTTCAGATGAGAGAAGGTCTAGCGGACAAAACTCGAGGAGGAGCTCTAGTGATAGTAGCATGTCACCATTTCCAGCAGCTAACAAAAGATCAAATGAATCGCTAAACTCTAAGGCGGTAAAAACATGTAAACAAATTTTGGTACGATCTCTTTCGACGTCAAATAAGTTAGACCTAGATGCCAAAGGTAAAGTTACAAAATCATCAAGTTTCGCTGAGAAAACATTGCCTTTAAGGAAAGCCCCTCCACCGCCTTTATCGCCAAAACCTAAGTTGAAACCAATGAAACCTTTACTGCCTGTAAGGAAAACTTCTCTAAGCAGTAGTTGTAGTTCTCTTAAACAGTCACCTGAAATAAGTCCTTACTCTTCGCCGATAGATGCGAAGCCTCCACAGAGTCCGGTGCTGGAAGCGCCTTACGCTACTGTAGAAGAAGTCCAAGATTTTGACGACAGATTACGACACAGTCCTTCCAAACAGGTCAATAACCCTACAAATATAAACAACGTCCCTACGAGTCCGAAACGTGACGAAAGTGTAAACAAAAATAACAATTCTCTAGAACGTAAAACCTCTCAAGTAACAGACATGCTTATTTCGGAAATCCTTGCTAGCAGAAACAACAACAGTAAAAGCGATGAGAACACTGTTATAGATAAAGGGAAGGATTCTGGGAAGGTGACTAATGGTCGTTATTCGCCTGAGATTGAAAAAATGAAGGACATGAATAATCACGAGATGTTAATATACGAACTACAGTCTATGAGATCGCAGTCCAATGTGCCTGAAACATTAGAAACGAAAGAAAGTACGCCTTCAGAATGTTATGAACATAATGGTCACTGTGACTCTGAGGATTCTGAACAGAATTACGCCATGTCTTCAGTGACTAGTGGAAACACGGAAGATGGATATGATCAAACGTATGCTTACATTTTAGACGACGACCTTAAGTCTAGGTAATTTAACTTTCTGTTATCTTGTTATCGTTACATACAATCATTCACGGTTATTATAAAGTTAACCGGTAGTTTTATACTAAAAGGTCATCCGCAACTAAAACCCGGTTATGTAGGTACGTTCTCTGTCCGGTTAGTCGACATTTATTGTTTACGCAGGGGTCACATAAATAGCACAACACTTAAAGACTAATTACGAACCTTCACAATCTTCACAAAAGTGAATTGTTTATAACAGTTTGTTTATACATTGTATTGCACTTGCCATTTGCCATAAACCCCAACAAAGTATGTTGGGGTTTATGGCAAATTGCAAGTGTACAATACAAGCCGACTTGTTTTAACGAAACTTCTGTTATAAAACATGATCTGAAGATACACCTGGTTTACACCTGATGCCGTCCCTTTTTAAACCGGATCTAACTTTAATTTGTGAAGGACCCACTAATCTTTGAGTATCCATAACACAAGTTCATAATGATGCTTACTTTGGAATAGATAATAGGTGTGAGTGTAAGAATATTATTATTATATTATTTTAGATTTCTGTAACACAGGGTATCCTTTCAGAGACCCTCTCTCACCTTCGCCGCACCCATTCTGTTTCAAGCCCAACTATGTAGATACAGTCGACCACAGAAATAGCTTAAAAGTTTAGTACCATGTCACACCGACTATTGCGCACACATTTACTTAATAGTTGCTACCGTACTGTATTGATATCATAGTTATTGTTGCATGCTACTAAAATGTTCAGCTACTTCTGTGGTCTAGCGCACCTATATTTAGATAGAGCTAAAGATTTATTATTATTTAACTGAGTATTGAAGTTAAACTTGCTTAAATTGACATTTAACCTGGCTCCATCGTTTAACAGATTACGTAAGCAGTTCCGCGCAATCAGCACGATGTCTCTGCAAGGTCTTCCTCCTCTGCCGAAGAGCCTTAGCGGCTTCGCTGACGGTGAACCAGATTTACAGGAGTCTCCTACGTCGCCAACTGAGCCCCCTCCAGCGGATCTGGACTCCCAGCTTACTTACCTCAAGAAAGAAATGGTAAGTGATGCCCTTTTTAATTGTACGTTTTAAGCTTGGACTCCGTTTCGCGAACTATGCTAACAAAGTATAGAGGCAACCTAAGCTAATTGACTGAGCTAACTTGGAAGGTGTGTTTGCGAAATCCTAGATCACTTGAAGTTTGCACAATAGTAGAATAAAAGTAGGCTACGCTTTATTAAAATTATAAAAACAGTAAATATATTTGTTTTTAATACAAATAGAAAAATAACAGTTGTCAAATAAATTGATTGATATATTGTCATTCCAACTTGCTTCATTAATTTTAAGATTTCTACTAAGTATTTGTTCTCTGATTTGCCCCCGCTCCTGCACCTGCATACAGACATATTGAGAGTAAGAGTAGTGCTGTAGTCTGTAACATGACTACATACATTGAATTTTAGTAATTCTTATCAGGCTAGCTCCATCCATGCCATACCATAGGTAGGTACAGTTATTGCAGGTGTCTATAGGCGGCGGTAACAACTTACCACCATGTTGGTCGTCAGCTAATGTCTGGTATCTAGTTGCATAGAAAAAAATAGTTTATTGCTCTTCTAGTAAACTTAGTATGGGCTTTAAACTTTCGTCCGTTTGCGAAAAAAAGGTACCTACCTAATGAGAAGGATCATTTAGTTTGGATATTATTTCGATTGACAAAATAGTTTTCAATTATGTTTGGCTTTTGTAAAATGTATGATTTGCTATCTCTAACATATTATAAAACAAGAAAAACAGTAGTAGGAGAAATTTGGAATAAATCCTTACTCAAAATGCTGAAAATTCACGAGGTATCGCCTTTAAAGCTTTAAATATATAAGTTATCATTTTGTCGTGGCAGGTTTTCAAGTATAATTTTGAAACAATTCCTTGTTTAGAACCTGCATGGAACTCTTCATCGCCGAGCCGAATGTGATATTCCTTATAAAACCTAACCGTGCAATTAATAAGTGAGAAAAGTGCTTGTCCACCGTTTTATTCTCGCTTGCGTTATGTTCTAGCTTAGCTTGGGTAACTGCTTACCCATCACGGTTCCATAAAATTGAACTCGTAATTGTACTAATGAGAACAGAGAATATATTTTAGTCTTATTATAATAACAAATAAAGTTTTTAACATTCGCTTCTCTGACACACTTAACGAAAATAAAAGCGTACTTACCACGTGCGTTATCTCTACAAAATTTATATCCAATACTGAAACGTTTATATTGAAACTATTGGCAGCAACGGATCGTTTCTGGTTCTGGATTTAAATAGAATTACCTTTTAGGTCGTTTATGGGCAACAAACTTTTTACGCAACTTAATTTTCGATATAAACATTTGATTGAAAACACCAAAATGTTTGCAGTAAATGTAACAAACAATATACGTTAGAAGACCCATTTAGATTTTGTGACCAAATTGTTTCGAATCTTAACGAAATTGAAACATATATATAATTAGGAATGAGTTTTTATTTATATATTCATAATCACTTACTATTACTGATGGCCGCAGCAAAACAAACTGGGAAAAGAGAAACTATGATAAAGGCAAAGGAAAAGAAATTTAACCTACGGATGATCAAGATAGAGGGACTGCGAGAAGAATTATCTCTTTAATAAATACAATTCGGTCTAATGACCGCATTAATATGCTGAATTTTAGTCTCAATCTAAATCATGGCTACCATATCTGAGCACATCGACTACGCCTCCATGCCATGAAAAAGTTATAACCAGTTATTTCATAAAAACTAGTAATGCACACCGAAATAGAGTGGCTCCCCCATTTCGAGTACAAACATGGCAAAGTTTAATGTGTACATTGACAACTAGGGCTGCCTGCAATTGATTTATAAATAAATTACGTTTTACTTGGACGAATTTCATTGAATTGATCTAACAACATTCATGTGCTCTATATCGGAAAACTGACTGCTTCCGAATGTAATATTTTGATCCCCAATAAAAATTCTTTATTAGTTTCACATACCACTCAGACTTGTCCCATTACAGTTACTACATTGCGGTAACTAAAACATTCTATCTGTCCGTATTTAATAGTTCCACTGATGACAGCCCTGCATACAAAACACAAACACGAGAAAAGTTAAAAAAGCAGATGTTTCATAAATCGCTAGTAGGGTTGTTCTTTGCGGAAAACTGCGTTCCGTTTACGCTTGTTTGGCAACATTCGAAGCTGAAACATAAACTGGTTTACAGTGGAACTGGCTGCACGTTCTGATGACCAACTAAGCCATTTTTTCTCCCAACCATTATCGAAGCCAATCACCGTTCTTAAATACCTAAATCACTGGCTAAGTATTCTTAAAGCTTGCAAGATACATCATTTAAAAACGTTAAGAAATGTTTACTTGTCTATACTTAACATGGTCGATGAGCAAATTGGAAAGCAAAGAATCCAATGAAGCTTGGTACGTCAATTAATAAGTTTTCGTTTTAAATTCATAATATTATTTCAGTCAATGCTTTGTGGACGTGAAAAATTGACAATGCCTTCATCATCATCATATTAATCCAATATGATTTAGCTATGCAGATTACTATTATTTCCTTTCTCTCTTTATTTCCTTCTGTATTATTTCCTGTCTTTCCTATTATGTGTATCGTACACACTAGAAAGTCACAGGAAAGGAAAAACCACAATTTTGCATAAATTGACAACCTAATTATTCTAGTTATTTTGATTTCAACATTTAATTACCGAATCGATTTTAATAAAATTTTATGGGATCAATCTGAAAGCATACTTATTCAAATAAAAAAAATAATTTTCTAAAAAGGCTTATGAATGACATGACAGAATTCTGAGGTAACAAAAAAAACTTTATAAAAATACAGCGGAATTGATAACCTCCTCCGTTTTTTGGCGTCGATTAACAAGGAAAATACTACACCTCGCCTCGCGCAGGCGGTGCCGGGGATAACGATCATTATTTTAACCTAATTTCCTTAGTCATACTGCTCACATCAGCAGAAGAAGAATTCTAGGCAAATGCTGACTAATGTGTATTTAACTCTATTATTTTTGGGAAACTGAGAAACAAGGTGGCTAACGTGCAAATATCTAATACTTACACGTGGAGCTACATTTTTGTATGTTTGCTACACGTAAAACATAAAATTTCAATGGATATATTCTTTACATGTGCCCTAAACTCCACAAGCGTCTCCCAAACAAAAGAAAACTAATTGTCTCTGGTTTGTAGGCTTTTCACAATTTAAAGATGTCTTAATAAGCCTCAATTGGAAATCGGAACACCTAGGCTAGGACATTTGACCCAGGTAATAACGGCCGAGTCCCTCTTGATCCCAAGGTCATTGAAAATAAAGTAAAATGTTTTGTATTGTATCAATTCTTTATATTATACTATTTATACTTTACTGAAATTACTGAAATTCTAGAAAAATAAACATGACGTAGTGCAATAACAAATGTATTAAAACTCATCATTATAACGTGTAATGATTTTTAATAATAATAGTAGCATTTAAATCTTTAAAACGATTTTTCTACATCTTTTCCTTGTCATCGGTTTGACTGTGATGATGGAGTGGTTATACCGTAATAGGCATAACGTTTCACGCTAAATTTAATTCGTGTGGTTTTTATTAACCAAATTACAATAAATAAATGTTTATTCATATTATTTTCATTTCTAACCAATGTATTCCCCGCTACGTTGGCGACAACAGAAAACAGTCGTGACTTCACGATAATGTGTTACCTCGTCACGTGTGGCCCAAACGTAGCGGAAAACAAATGTGAATCACATCTAAACTATTTATGATTTAGGACTGCGCGTTTTGTATTGATATAAGAGTTGCCACTCTTGACACTTGCCACTGAGGTACAAGGTTCATAAGATGACCATACCACAATTTGTAATTACTGTTGACCTTCTCTGACAGTTGTAACCTTATGACATTCCCATTTCATTTACCGACTTCAAAAACGAGGAGGTTCTCAATTCGGCCGGTATGTTTTTTTTTCTTTGTATGTACACCGATTACGCCGAGATTACTGATCCGATTTACGTGATTCTTTTTTTGTTCGATGCGAAAGTTAACACTAAAAAGGGTGAAAAAAAAATTTTAATCTAAAATTAAAACCGACTTCAAAAAACTGAAAAGGATAAAATAAATAAATTTGACTAGGTAGGTACTCATCCTCTAGAAACAAATTTTTTGGAGTTGGTGCTAAGTTGTTTTCATTTCAAAACCAATAGAAAGTGAAGCACCGACCCAAAAAAATAAGTTTCTAGGGGATGAGTACCTACTACTCAAATTTATTTATTTTATCCTTTTCAGTTTTTGAAGTCGGTTTTTTTGATTTTACGAGTTTTAAACCAAGAAAATCTTGTATCATTCGATTTTAGACCACATTTTCTACATATGCAGATATACCTACAAGGTAAACGTCAATGTATTATGCATTGGTAGTTTCTGTAACTTAAAGCCACTCCATAATATTCCATTTCGATGTTTTCAACTTAATCTTCATGTGATTCAACACCTCCGTCTTACATAGACGCACTACCGGCCACTTCGAAATTGTGTCGATGACGCAAAAACTTGTAAATATCTTAGCTCATGCTGCACGCTGTGACATAGACGTACAATTTCTTGGAGATAAATGCAAAAGCAATCTTTTTGCTGTTGTTTCTTCAACTCATATGAACATCATTTAATGTGATGATACTGTGATGGTCACATCATTTTTATATTATAACTCTTGCAATGCTTGACGAATTTAGGTTCATGGTCATGACAAGTGACTCGCTTCAACTAAACAGTTCAGGTCCATTAACATGATGCAAGTTTCTTGCCTGTATCATACAATGAAACTGAAGCAAGGAATGACTTGCATAATGCATAGTCTAATCCTATAGAAGTTATTTCTTGCTTTAATTTATCTAATTGTATGGCACACGCATGAAACTTGCGTCGTAAAAATGGGCCTTTACTTAATACATATAGGTACCATGGCAGGCCTAAAAGTAATTGTTAAAACATGTTCAACTACGGTATATCCTGCCAGTTACATTACCAATTTGCCTATTCTTTGGCGAAGCTTAGACTAAGCATATAGCCCGGAACTCGTAAACAATATTTAGTCTTTTGCCAAGTGCATTATTTAAAATCAAGTCAAATTCTTTATGAAGTTAAAATGACAATAGTAATAAATAATATAATGACTATAGATGACAATCTAACAGACTATTTTATAGATCAAATCGTAAACTGCACCAATTGGAGTAAATCAACTGGTTTACGGGCAATTAATATTCATTCAAAGCCTGTTGACCTTGTAAGTATATACATCCTACACACATTATAGTCTGGTTCCATTCTAATACCAATTTAAGTTACATTATCCCTTGATTAAAATATCATCAGAGTAAACATTGATTAGATCCGATCATTTAGTAAAATTATTCAAAGTGTTAGTGATTACAAGTGCCATGCATTGTTTACGGAGAATGAGTCCAAAGTCCATATTAAATAAGATGTTGTAACATTGTAATTACGTTTGCGTTAATAGTGCCTACATAAATAATACTAATTCTGCAGGTGAAGACCAACTGTTATCTAACATTTTGACTCTGACGGGATCCTACAATTATTCTTTAATTACAAATTTAATCAACGCCCAAGTATAGGTGACCTTTTTGACATGACGAAGAATTCAAGTTGTACCTACACAGTTATTATGGAATGTACTTTGTGGTTCTACTATCGTTTTCTTGCTTCTTTTGTTTTGTTTAATCTGTCTCGTGTTCTTGGTGTTTAATTTACTACTTTAATTTTCAAAGACCTGTAAATATCAATTGCTTTAAGCCCCTTGTTGTATTTTTTTTTCAAAATGTTTAGGTCTTTTAAAGACCTATTAGATTTAAATCGCACTAAACCCCAAACTCAATTTTTTTTATGAAAAATGCTTACGTCACAATCCTATTAAGGAATAATTATGAAAGTGATACTATCTGAGCACTAAAGCAACGCCAGCTTTCTATGCGACTTCTTTTGTATAAGAGCAAGAGCATCTTCCCACGCAATTGTTTTTACTTTGTCCAACGGAGCTGAGAAAGGGGCGCGTGTTTCGCCGCTCGCTCATATATAACATATTATTATATACTGTTATAGCTATATTTCTTTTAAACACTAATTAAAAGCTTTACAGGATAACGGAACTTGGTGATTGTTTCATTTGTAATCAATTCTAAGTTGAGTTCAATGTTATGCTACAAAATTAAAGTTACACTTTTCAATCTACGAATATAATATACTTTGTCGTTTCGGATTTTGTTCTCTTCAGTAGGTAAAATTACAATTTTCTTTCGCCTCGTACTATGCCTGCTTTGTAAATGCCTAACTACATCTGATATGAAGAATGCCGTCATAGATATAGTTAGCATTCTGGCATGTGCCATTTCCAAAATTAATCTGTAATGGTGTCGACTTCGAACGCGAAGGCAGCTTTCATCTACTATCTATAGCTGGCATTTAATATCTAAATGCCAGTATGACTTCGTCGTCTAATGTTCTAGTGGCGATTAACCCTCCACCCGCATTGTTGGTATTGTCATGTCTAACTACATCCGCGTTGGCAGGAGCTTTAGCGTGTGCCTCGACAGCTATAGGAGAATCTGCTTTTAAAATACTATTAAATGTCAAAAGGAATAAAAGTGTTTACATATTATTGATGATAAATTTCTAGGGTACTAGGTAAAGGTATGTAAAATATAATAGGTTGGGGAAAAAGTTTCTTCGCATTTTTTAATAAAATTCAAAACATTTTTTAATAAGGTTTACTTACATTTAACTAAAGTATGTAGGTACCATTTTGTTCGATAACTTTTTGCCATCTTGTAGGTAGGGACATGATCCCATTGCTATAGAAATTTTGGGCTTCTGATCAAAATACCGCGACAAGTGGTTTTGGCAGTCCTCTCGTGATGTTAACCTGACACAGCCTAGAGAGAGCGAAACAGGTGAAAATTTGAAGGTGCAAGGTCAGGACTATACGGCGGATGCATTAACACCTCCCAGCCAAAAGATGTGTGAGGTCTAGAGTTAACATGATGAAAAACCACACCCCTTCTGTTGATTAATTCCGGCCGCTTTTTCTTAATTCTTGCTTTAATCTCATCAGTTGTTCGCAGTAGAGTTCAGAATCGATAGTCCTGCCTGGTGGTAACATCTCATAATGAATAATGCCCTTCCAATCCCACTACACACACAGCATCACCTTGTTGCGAGTTAACCCGGGCTTCGCCACAGTCTGTGAAGCCTGACCGGCCTTTGACCACGACCTTTTTCGCACGTTCTTGTCGTACGTGATCCACTTTTCATCACCAGTTATCAGCTTCTTCAAAAATGGTTCGGTTTCATTACGTCGTAATAAAGAATCACAAATGAGTACACGGTTCATTAGGTTTCTTTCAGTGAGCTCGTGGGGTACCCAAATATCGAGCTTTTTTGTGTACCCATTTTTTTAAAAATGCGCCAAAACTGTTTTATGGTCAATTCCCAGTTCTTCAGCAACGTCGTAACTACTGATATGCCGATCTTACTCCAGTTTTTCAAAAATGGCATCAATTTTATCCGTAATAGGGCGACCAGAGCGACGTGCATCTTTGACATCAAAATTTCCGGATTGAAAACGCTTTAACCAAATTTGTGCTACTCTCACAGACACTGCACTAGGTCCATAAACATGGCAAATTTTTTTCGCGGCTTGCGTTGCATTTTTACCTTTTTTGAAGTAAAATTTTAAAATGTATCGAATTTCTTCATTAGATTCACTCATCTTGATAGTACGAAAAACAAATGAAAAACACACATTTTCCTAATTTGAATTTGGAATTATCTTTTTTAAAATCTAAACTTTTAATGATATCAAAACCAGCCAGATACAAATAGTACAGCCAAAGAGATTTTATTACAAGTTCATACATATTATAATGCGAAAAGACTTTTTCCCCAACCTAATACGTCAAAAGAGGTGACATAACTAAGTAGTTCAATACAATTTTACTAAATGGGATTTGCCAATAATTAATTAACTTGTTTCCGTGATTATATCTACTAATATAATGTATATTTATTGAAGTAAGTAGCTTTTAACGTAATCGTCCCATTAAGTGTTAAATGTCTATTACTACATCAGAAAATATTTCACTCATCCATTAAAATTTTGTTAATTTTCTGTATAACACAAGATTTATTTACTATAATAGCCTGTGACACTCCAACTGGAGGGAGAGCACGTGCTAACTAGTATTTATAGCACGAGCGACACCCGGGGGCGTGTTACGTCTGAAACCAGACGAGCCACATGCTAATAGGAATCAACAGGACACCGAAGAAGTCACGCGAGATTACATATTGACTGATTACTATTTCGGATCACATAAACTTGACAAGCTCATTACTCCTTACAAAGTCTTACTAAATTAAAATGTTTAATATGGAATGCGGTGCTTTGTGGTGGTTCTTGTCAAATTAGACCGATAAACATCAATGTTATTCTGACACCCGAAGATCTCCATAAAATAATTCAGTCCGCCCCGAAAACTTTAAAAATAAAACAAAAAGTTTTTCGTTTTTCGTGGGGTTCGATGGGGCGATAAAGTTCTAGCATGGCGACCACATACCGGTAAGCGCAAAGTAGAACTGCCTCCCAGATGGACAGACGACCTGGTCAGGGTCGCGGAAAGCCGTTGGAACTGTTGGAAGCAGTCGGCGCAAAACCGATCCGTTTGGAAATCGTTGGGGGAGGCCTTAGTTCAGCTGTGGGCTTCATATGCTGTTATGATGTTGATGAATAAGTTTATCGTACAAGCGCATCGAAATTAGACTGCAGCTGTAAATTCTCTAACATTCTCTTGTGGGGCGAGGCCTATCCAAAATAACCGTAAGATAATCTAACAAAAATACGAGCTTGAAGAGTGTAAATCTAAATGTAGGTACGTTTTTTATACCATAAGGGTGCAGGTTTCATACATACTAGCATATAGTCCCCATGTAACCATGGTAAGCAGTTACCGCAGCTTCGAGACGATGGTGAAAATCAAAAGGAGAAGTTATGTTGACAGCTAAGAGACTCCCAACACAAACCTTCTGCAATGATCTCTGGTGACTTAACTCACAGCAACAGCATTAACACTAAACGACGTCGTGTTAATTCTCTTGGTGGTACGTTTTTTAATGTATACAGAAATATTTTCAAAAGCAGTTGATAGTTTACTAAAAGCTCATCTTAGTTTAAGCTCCAATCTAGTTCAATAAAAAGCAGATAGTACATCAAATAAACGCGGCCAAATTTTGGTTGCTACTTTAGGAAATATTTGTGATGGAGTATAGCTTGTTGAACGACGCCGCCAAGTAATACTAGTGGTCAATCAGTTGTGGATAACGACTTGTTCATTGCAGCTCAATTAGCCCCGGTAACTGCTGCACGCTGAACTAGCCCATCTAAATCGGGCTGTGGCCGTTTTGACGACATCTAACCGAACCCAATTTTACGCGGCACATAAATAACGGTGCCAGCGACGCATTAACTAAAACAAACGCGCGGACATGACTGTTATCCAATAGACGACACGGCTCGTTTGTTACACATATTACGAAGTTCTTTCACCTTCTTAAGCCATCCTATTGTTACTGTACTTAATAGAGCCTTTGTTATATGTTTCCTGCTAAGCTGTTCGTAGGTTTTGAGCTGAAAATCACTTAAGCGTTAAAAAATTTTAAACAAAAATTAAAACCGACTTCCAAAAACTGAAAAGGATGAAATAATTAAATTTAAGTAGGTATTCATCCCCTAGAAACATATTTTTGGAGTCGGTGCTTTACTTTCTATTGTTTTTAGAAACCACTTAGCACCAACTCCAAAAATATGTTTCTAGGGGATGAATACCTACTTAAATTTAATTATTTCATCCTTTTCAGTTTTTTGAAGTCGGTTTTAATTTTTGTTTAATTTTTTTTTTCACAATTTTTAGTGATAACTTACTACGGTCGAAGCTAGATGGGTGACCGTCAACTTATATTGTTTACTACTATCGTATCGATTCACTAAAAAGTCATTGGAAAAGCAAAAATTCGCAATTTCGCTTATGTAGACGATTTCATAATTTCAGTTTTTTTTAATTTAAAACCAAAGTACCCAACTGTTTTTGAAAAAACTTTTATGGGACCAAATGGCAGCTATTCCGCATCGAACAAAAAAAGAATCACGTAAATTGGATCAGTAATCTCGGCGTAATCGGTGTACATACATAGAAAAAAAAAACATACCGGCCGAATTGAGAACCTCCTCGTTTTTGAAGTCGGTTAAAAATAAGTAGACTAACAACCAAATACTCTAACGTCACTTAATTCTCGCTTAGATTTTAGGGAGTGCTCCATTTGACTTTTGCCAATAATACCATTACATAGTATGTTTGACTCAAAGTAAGACGATACTTAAATATATAACAAAACATTTGGAGAAGGGCGTGGAGAGAGGTTTCATAGTCATATCTATTTATTGCCACATGTTGGGTATACTTAACAGTAATCTAAAAAAAATATTAAAGAGTTCTCACAATTATGAAAAAGCTTGTTGCTTTCTCGTGTGTACATAAATTGTTAAATTAGTAATACATAAATAAACCTTATACTTTTGAAGGAATGATCGGCTTGGCCGACTAGTCGGTTTTTTTGTAAACGACTAGTCGGCTAAAGCCCTAGTTATACAAAATGAAAATGAAAATATGTTTATTCAATTAGGCCCCCCAAGAAGCACTTTCGAATCGTCAAAAAACCCTTATGACTAACACATAAAATAATATTAACTAACAATCTCATAATGTTTGTCTTTCTGTCTTGTCTGGATCTACGTAAGCTAACAATGTTATAATGTCAGTCTGTCTATCGGTCTGTCTGTCAGTCCGTCGGTCAGCCTGACAGCCTGTATCAGTCAGTCTGTCTGTCTATATGTCAGTCTGTCTGAACTTACACCGGTTCCAAAAGTTGAACTACCGAGAAGATTCCGGCAACAAACTTGTGTAGTCACTCTTTTCAATTATTAAGTTACAATGTTTAGTTATATAGTAATAGTATTTAGCAGAACAGTGTCACACAGTATAAAAACTAGGTATATAAGCATACCAAGAAGTACCTAATAACAAAATTATTTACTTTATTTAAAGGCTGTCCGACATTGCACCATCACAATATAGGTAGGTTTTATAGTACACAAAGATCAACAGTTAATATACAAAGGCCTGATAAAGCCAAACATCTTTCATTAATTTTAAACACTTGTCTGACCACGTCATTACAATAATAATTGTATTCTTCTAAATAATTCCTATAGTGCCAAATACATACATTCCTCAAAAATGATACTATTGGAAAATCAAGGAAGCTTAGAGATGACCATTTCCACTAGTGGCACCTGTTCACAGGTATGACGCATGTGCCAGCCATCGCTCCGCTTAACCATATTATAGGGACAAAAGAACAAAAGAAACATAATACTATAGATACAATAAATATTAAGATTGACGCTCACTTAACACCACGCTCACAAACGAAAGCTTGTCTCGAGGCAAGGTGAAACGAAGATTACACATTGATCAGCTTGCAGCAGAGCTGATCAATCAGGGGCGATAACTGATCGTCAACTTTATTGACAGATTATTTTAACAGAACTGCGCAGCGCAGCTTCTTTTACGATACCGTAAAAAATATTTTTCAAATTTACACTATTATTGTAAGAGTAGCGTAGTAACCATCTCAAAGTGTAGACCTGGCTTTGCTAGTTTTTCTAGAGTTTAACGCTGATCTTATTACCTATACTGCCTTTTTCGGTATCAGACTCAAGGCTCCTAGGAATTGTTGTTAAATTCTAAAACTATTTCGAAAGTTGCCAAATTGATTCCGAATTAGATAAACTATGAAAAAATCAAACATAATAATATAGATTATATTATCACATTATCATCATTATACCAGCCTATGATGTCCACTGCTGAACAAAGGCATCCCTATCGATTTTCAAATGGAAAGGTTTTGCAAACTGCATCCAACGGCTCCCCCGCGACCCTGACCAGGTCGTCTGGCCATCTAGTGGCAGGCCGTCCTACTTTGCGCTTTCCGGTACGTGGTCGCCATTCTAGAAATTCTTCTATATTAAATGGCAAAGAAAATTCACATATCATGGTTAGTTAAGTTAAGATATGAAATGGAAAATAAGTTTGTTTTGCTCTTTAATAGCTTTTCGCCGATAAAATCGAAGCATCCAACAGATAACGAATTCCACAACGTAAAATTCCTGGCACGCGTTCATTAGGGCATGAATGGGCGGCCGTTGACCCCCGTAATGATATAAGACCTTACTATTGGATTACTGACAACTGAACAAGTCATCAATTACCGCACCGTCTGTAGCTCTCACTCGTCCGCTACTAATTCCATTAATTGGATTCTTTTACGCGACCCAATTTAGATTCTCCCGAGATATTGAAACGTGTATTGTGAGCCTGATGACGTCACTGGGTCCGTCACGGAATCCCGATCAAGGTTTTGATTGCAATCCAATAAGTGTCTTTTTTATACTTACCGCATTCTCCATTTGATTTCCGTACTAAGACTTCGTAATGTGCAATCTGACATCATTAATTGTCATGACTTTTAGTCAGTTATTGATAAATTGATTCAATAAATTTATAAAATATTTAATACACGCTGTATTTAGTGGTTCAACTTCAAAATATGTTCAACTTCAATTCTCAAACAAAGTCGACAAATTCGAAATTGAAGATCAGATAACGTTAAAAGTGGCTTATGTTTTCCGCCAATGTGGCTACATGTTACAATGATACATATTCTTTTATAAGAAAACTATTGAATGCATCGTTATAAACCTGGCAAACTCATAATCATATCATCGTAACTCAATGATTGAAATGGTTGGAAAGTTCAAAACTTTGCCCGATTAATGTGTAGAATAATAAGGTACACTGAGAGTCTCATTAATATGCAATAGTCTACAATGCTCCGAAGACTATCCAAATGATTCGTGCTTATTTTAAACGAGAAAGCTTTTAAACGATTGTCGTACTTACATGTTCACTTACACTTTTAACTGGGTGTAATCAAATGACGTAATCTTTGTTTGCTTTCATTCAATAGTGTTGTCACTATTGCATCTTCGTGTAAAGATGTAACAATTGGCATTGGCTTCAAATCGTTGCATATTATCTAACTCTTGTTTCTGACAAAGGTGAGAATCTTTCATTTGCCGCTTTATAAGGAGGATTTCTAATTAATCTTTTGCCTTTTGGAGTTTTTTATCGGAGAGATTACGTGTTTAGCCATAACTAGGTTCAGTTCGTTTTTGGGGAGTAAATTTTGTAACATGAGATGGTTTATCCTTGACACATTTTCCAAACTAGAGATGACTGGCTTAGAATAACATTCGATCGGTATAGTTAATACATACTAGGTGCCTGCCTGCACACGTGTTTTTCAATGGCGCGTGTCGGTCGCGCATCAGGTCCACCGGACGCGGTGCGCACACGCAGATGCGCAATGGAAATCAAATATACAGTATGACACCTTCAATTCATATAAGATAACCGCGTGACCTACAGGAAACAAATGGCATTTTTTTAAGAAACGTTTACAATGTAATACTATAATTGGCGCACTCCCCGCGCTCTCCCGCACGCCCTACGCCACCTTGCGTGGCATGTGCCCGTCTACCGTGCTGTGTAGGATTTTTGAAGCCCTATTGATCCTGTTGGGGGATATTTTGGAAAAACTGTGATAGACGTCTCTAATAATTTTGATTGAAGAGTAATTAATGTAATAGAGTAGTTATTGTGTAAAGAATGGGTATTAAGACATAGTAGAAGCAGCTAGAACAGTGTGTTTCAAGCTGTACTAGCTGTATTTGCATATGGACTCTTCTTTCCGCTTTACATCAGACAATTAACGCGGAGAATAAAAAGATTCATAGAAAATTAAATCCCCTATTTCACCCTTTTAGAGGTGAAATTTCGAAAAGCCGTTTCTTAGTGGATACCTACACTTCATAAAGAACACACCCTCCAAATTTCATGTCTATAGACCAGTGGTTTAGGCTGTGTGTTGGTTGATATATTAGTCAGGACTTTGATTTTTTTTAAATAATTATAGATTCATACATCCAAACAAAACTGATACCATAGTTTTAATAACCGATTCTTTACTCAAATTGAGTTACATGGTATTTCGCGACGGATGACAATTCAATATCTATAGCAGAATAGAAATGTTCTACGATTGCCTAAAACAGCGTAAAAATAGTTTTGGTCCTTTAGATCAATTTTTACTGTATAGTCATCAACTGTGGGCGCTCTTAGTTAACAGTTATCATTACTTACTTTCACACATCACGACATCCAGTTGCATTATTTTCACCTACATTTGATATTGTCTTAGATTCTATTGCCGATCTCAGAGTCATGCGATTATTGATTTTCATTAAGACTTTTGCATATTAGGTAGGATATAGTATCTGCTTTCGCATTTGGGAAAACTACTTGCCTTACAAAACAGATAGATATTAATTTAAAAAACGGTTTTCCGGTTTTTTTCTTGCCGCCCGCCTTGCTGTTTTTTTAATATTTGCATGCATGTGGTGAAGTATATTTAATGAGTTCCTAATTGTATACTTTCTTTTGAAGTATGACGAAAACAAAGTTGAATGACAGCTTCGTTATAAGTTTGCGGGACCTAAGTGTGTCAAGCAAGACTCAAATCAGAGGCATGCTACGCGTTGACGAAAGTCGAATGAACGCTCGAAGCTATAATTCGTTTCAAAGTAGTCAGTTTTTGGTTTACTTACCATGAGACTTTGCATATGTGGTCTCATCGGCCAAAGTTCGCAGTTAAAGCCGGTACTTTAAAATCTAATAGTCACTTCGTCTAACAACTAATTTTTTTTTATTTATTTAAAGTATATGAAACAAGCAGATAGATAGATATATTTTGGATACTTTACTTGCCTGCCTGCCTTAAGGTAATTTCATTTTCATGTTATAACCTTAATTTGTTCGCACTGCGTGATAGGGGCTTAGACCATAGTGGGTTAGAAGTTGTATCTACGCTTTTAGACATACCCCTTTTATTTGTGTAAGAGGTTTTATTATTTTAAAGGTAAATGCCACCATTCTATGTAACATTTTTTATTCTATTACTTACTCTTTGTCTGTTGTTGTGTGTCAGAATAAATATCTTTGCATAAATATTCTTTTCTTTGAATAAATATCTATCACTGCGTTTATTTACAGTTGAGTACATTGAGATGTTACTTATTAATTTATTATTCTAGAATTAAGTCGATAGTTTTAATTGGAATTTATATTTCACTAGATTTTTTTTCATCGCTTCGCTTTCATAATAAGACCCCCCGATCATCCGCCTATAATAATTAGGTACCTACCTAAAGTTACCATTTCAATACTTCCGATACTGCCGCCCTGACTGATGACTATTTGCTAGTACCTAATGCCAATGCAAAGCTGCACCCGTACGTACCACCATCTTTTATCGCGATCCAGTTTAGGACCTAAACTGAGTAGAATCGTTAATTCGTACTACGACTATGACAGCGATGCAGTTTAGGAACCAATATTGAACCGAGCGGAATATGAATCGCTTTTATAAAGATGGTGGTAAGGCCCCTGATTTTGAGCATTTGCCTATAACTTCAATCCTGAACTGTGTAATAAAAAGCGAGGTACTCTTTATAACACACAGTTTGGCGGTGTTGTAAGTTCATGTGAATTCAACATAATCAATTATTGGTTTGTTATAAATAAAATGATGCAGGGATTTATATTTGTGATCTATTTATATCTTCATATATTGAATATTTTGCACCTTCTTATCATTAAACTCTAGTCTTGGAACATATACTTATTATTTCGTTCATACTTAACCCGTTATTCTGCTGCAGAGCAGATCAATTTCAATAGTTAGTAATCACTGAAATTCCTTCAAATAACATTTCACATCAAGTCACGCGATGACGTGATGGTATCGAATTTGATAAAGTTTCGACGATTGTAATTTATGAACATCATTACTGAATGTTGATTGACTTGAGCTTAGAGCCCGTGTCTCTAACCAAGAATCTAGGCTAACCATGTTTACGGATGAAACAATAACTTGTGCACGTTGTGGTTCTTGCATAACGACAAAATCAATGCTGTCAGTTACGCTGACCGTATCGTTTATTCGTTCGCAACATTTTTAAACGGTTGCATAACAATTCATACCATCACATTGTTCTCGTCTATTTAGGATAGACGAGATTACCTCGGCTGTTACCCTACATTACTTGATTAAGCAATGGACATCATAATATAAGGAGTAGGTATTTTAGAATATGATAGGGAATCCATGAAAAAATCTTTTCGAAACTTCCAGAGAACAATCGTTATCGTCAAATCTTTACGTTATTAGTTTCCACTTAACTTACTTACTTATTTGTGTAGCTATATGAAAAATAAAATATTTTTGTACGATAGTTTACTTTGTTGTATTTGTTTTGCAAACGAATAAACCCAATGTCACCAAGTCCAATAGACGTGAAACTAACTTCAGCTTATTGAAGCTGAAGCTAGTTTCACGTCTATTGGACTTGGTTTTGTTATGTATTTGATGACATAGTACTACTAATGTCCCTAATACGAGTACTTATCTTTATTGATTTTATTGATCTGTCAGCTTACACACTAACAAACCAAAGTTTGGCACGCAAGTGTAACATTTCCCAGTAAAGTGGTTATCAACGGTTAACAGTTTGCGTTAGTAATGTAATATGCATAGATTATTATTATAGATCTACATTACAGTGCGTGCGTGTGTGTGTGTGTGTGTGTGTCGCCCTACTGTAATGCTATTAAGAGATCGTTATTACTATTGACTTATTTGCGTTGATTGACTTCATTCTTTTTGAAATCTAGTCCTAACCTTTGGATAACATTGCTTTTCAATCATTATCTTTATCTATCCATCCGCAAGAGTTATTGATATTTTTTAAATATTTGAAACATTATACTAATTTGATTTTCACGGCGAAGTTATAATTAGAACTGTGGTAATATTTCACCCAGTCCGTCATTCTTTATTCCATCTCCACAAATCATGAACACCTTTGCTGTTTTGCTTAGCGTTTCTTTTGAAGCTCACGCCCACGTAATATTTTATTAGTTTCACTCTAACGGATTCGAAATAATCCATCTCTCAGTTTTACAGGCGTGGTAACCGTTTAGAAACACTTTTACTGATTGTTTTGTTCTTGATTTGGTCACGCTTTCTTGAATTCAGGTGTCCTTTACATCACTAAAATATATACTATATATACTTACTATATTTATTACTATACTATATTTTTTTAGAATCCGCTTTTTTGTTGTTGCTGTAAAAGGACAGCGCGCCTGTCGGTAAACGGTTTCCGTAGCCTATAGACGCTAATGACTATCCTGTAAGGGACGCAGTAAGGGCCAGTCTCAAGGTCAAACTGATACGCTTTATGTGCTGTAGACCCCCCCCCCCCCCCCCCCCCACTGCTCCCAACATAACGCTTTCTCAATAAGTCATAGCGACCATCTCACCGCAGGAACAACCCACCACGCTGGCCCTATGGTTGGTGGGTTAAAGCGGTTGCAGTAACGTCCATACAAATGGCCTAATGTCCCTACCGAAGCTTGGAGGAGCTTGAGATTACAAATTTTGATTGATCTATCTTGAAGCTGCTTTGTTTTTGTAAACAAAACCAGAGCGCTCAAGCCACTACGCCATTGAGATCCTCCAGGTGGTGGAAGGTGGGTCTGCTAGCTAACCCAAAATTCAAATGGTAAATATCACTATGCCTACCTCTTAAGAACTTATTATAAGTTGACACGTTATAGGTTCTGATTATACGTCTGATTATATTTCTTTGGTCCAGATTACAAATTTCGCTAAAACACATACAAAAAACATTTTCAGGAACTTTCAAACATCTGTTTTTCTGAAAATAATATAAATATTTCGCGTAAAAGATTTTTCTTGTGGCAGTTATTTGTATTACAAAAAGAGAAAATCTTCTTCCAACTTTTTTAATAAATCGTTCCGAATTTGACAAAAAGGTCAAGAGCCTAAACTTTTATCCATGATTCTTAATTATTTTCTGGCTTCTGTCCAAGACTGACGTGAAATAATTGATGATCAAAATGTTTGCAGTGAAGCGATTTGAAGTAATATTTTATGAACTTGCAATAAAGCATTGCATTTTAAAAAGAGTAAAAATATGAGCACATGGATTATCATTCTATACCTATAAGTTATCGTTGAACTAACTGAAATGATAGGCGGGGTGATAAAAAACTTTTCAGTGATAGCTGCATTCTACACAGTTTTTCCAGTTATCAGATCATTTTAACGACCATCCTTGTATTTAAACTGTCTTTTACTAAGTTTACGATTTGGCTTCGTGCTGCACACGTAACCTGAATGTAAATGATGCATTTGCCACACATACCTGCAATTTTGTGTCTAAGTTATTTTGCCATTGCCATATTTGTGGGTTTAGTGAGGCTCAAAGTAAAACGATTGCTAAATCGTTGGTTTACTAAATAAATACTATGTAAATAGAAGTTTTTAAGAAACTTAATTTCAACTTGTTTGTAGCTTAGAGCTAGTCAATAACGATCACTAAAGTTATTAAAATGTTAAAATTTTTCGTTTTTCTCTTCCCTCTCTTACAATACAAATATACATAGATGCTATTTCCGGTACCAATTACATAGTCCTAAGTGCTTATTACAACGTTATAGATCAATGTCGCGACGGGGGAAACGTTTGGCCGGGCGTTTCCTAATGATCCTTTCATATCTTTCCTTTCATGAGCCGCTTTAGGCGTGAGTCACGAACGCCGTGAACATACACCAGCTTATTCATACCACTTAGTAAATACCGACTATTACCATACAGCAACAAGAAACTTTCATCGTAACTATCCTCTAAGAAGTATTCTGAGCTTACCAATTTGTTGAACGACTGCGCTACGTTCTTTGCAATGAGCAGACCGAAAAGAGCTTGTTAAAATTATATAACCACAGAGCAAAGTTCCGCTCAAATCTAAGCTAAGGCTTTGTCTTAGCATCATAAATACTAACATTTCTTACCTGTAAGTTATAAATGTTAAACGCATATAACTCTGGATCTTTTCAATTGCATTAAATACACCAAATATTGATCAAATGGTCGTGTGTAACAACGTGACTCTCGACGTAGTCCACCCATGTGCAATGACTATGCAATGTGTTCAACCGAAATACAAAGCTGAACATGGTTTGAATGCTTTAAAAAAGAAAGTCAATGCCCAATATTCCGATATGGAATAAGTGAGATGTTGAAAGTTCGCGGATGTCAGCAAATGGTAGGCTGAATTTGGTTCGCTTTTAAATTCGAAGAGTCACTTGAACCACTGTTGTAGGTGCTACGTGAACGGAACCGGGTCGAGAAGACGAAGCCTACTCGAGGCCGATTCCCACGACGATACGGCAAACGAATTTAGTCCATTTCGTAATTTTACACCTTTAAAATAATCGCTTCGTTTGCAAGTCGACGATTAGGTGACATAAGTAAGGCTTCGGTCGTGTGATGTGACTATATAACAATAGTGGCTAGTTCAGAGAATAGACAGAAAAATGCTATAGAAATTAAAGAATGGGATTGCGTTTATCTGATAGAAATTGTAGAATGATCAATATTTTTAACCCCCACGAAAATTGTATTAGTGTTATAAGTTTGACGTGACTGTCTGTTTATCTGTGTGTCTGCTGTGGCATCGTCGCTCCTAAACGAATGGACCGTTTTTGATTCGGTTCTATTTGAAATCTGACGTGATCGACAGGTTCCTTGGCCATAATTTATGAAGATATATTCAGGCGTTTGATGACTATCGGCTCATTTCGACGGCCGGCTGGTCGAGGCTCAAACAGGAGCAAATGTTTGTATGATGAATACGAGCATTTGTTTACGAGTCATGGATGTTTATATGTTTATTTAGTATATTTCTATTATTTATATTATTATATGTAATTATTTCTCCGTTATCTCGTATCCATAACAAAAGCTCTTAGTGATGCTTACTTTGATCTATATAATAGGTGTGAGTGTATGAATATTATTATTATTATTATTTCCTACTTGACAAAAGGGTTTTACTAACTTTCACAGATCCAATGGATTTGATATTTGGTTTACTGTGACTTCGGTGGTATTTCCAACACATGCTTTCCTTGAGCTGATCCTGTACCATCAAATAGTCTGCGGGATGCTCAATTCTTTAGAAACTAACAGCAGATATAGCTTGTTCGGGCTCATAAGAATAGTCTTAAAGATGATTAGATAATGAGGGCGGGAGTTACTTAAAATTTTGAATTTCATAGGATTATTATTAATAAACATATCATATTCAATAAAATACCAATAATACAAGTTCTAACAACAACGCGGAGTCTCTCCAAGAAACTTCGTGTAGATAATTAGTTACAAATCAATATCCGTTCAATGTTAGACAGTATAATTTGTTATAACTCTAAGATTAAACGTTGAAACACCCATTGCTAGATAGATTGGTTCTTGTGTTCTGTTCAGCTCCTTGCAAGGCTTCTTAGAATATGCCGCAACAATAAATAGCAACATCTCGCTTGCTCTTTTAGTGGTTTGTGCGAAAGAGATGATAATATACTAGTTCACTAGTATTAATTCTTGGGGAGTCGTGAGAAGGCCATTGTTTCTGTTCCGTCACAGCATTCACCAGAGCGAAACTAGCCCCAGGGTTTTACATTATGAGTCAGTGTTAGTAATTTCGTGGATATCCGAAGGGCAATGTTTTTACATAATATAGGAAGAACCATTGTCTGTTTTGTGCTTTATCAAACTTATCGTATCAAAAGTCCAAACTGTATTTACACCTTCAACGTTTTTGGCAAGGTACAAATTCGAGTGTCTGTTTTTACAGTCGCAAATCACAAATGGGTTCGTATAGTTCATAGAAGGCTTGACTAGTTTCTTGCGATTTGATTTATCATTCCTTATTTGAAATCGAAATCAGAAGAGGCTTTTGTTCTCTATACGGATGTAAAGTTCATCCCATCAAAAACTTAAAAGTGAATTAGGAGCCAAGTTCAATATTGAATAATGCGTCGTTCTCGACTTCACCGAAAAAAGAATCGAAGATCTTTAATGGTGTCAAGTTCTGTTTTCACTCGGGATATAATTCAAACTCAAGATCTGACTAACATTATATTTTATTTTTGTGTTATTTTCCATATATTGTACTTTCAAAATATACTTTCTTGCTGGAATAATGAGAAACTGAGTATAAGAAAAATATGTATACTTCACCCATAGTAACTAATATCTAATCTGTGGCCAAACTTTCATACTGATGTTTTTAGATTTTTCCTTTGCATATGCATAATAGTCTACCTTAGTACCAAATATCAAGTTTCTATGTCATCTAGAAGTGAGTTAAGATGAGTGATTGAGTCAGTCGCAAAATGCCGGTTCTTAAAAGTTTAAATATATCAGTTACCGTTTGAGCTAAATTAATGAAATTTTAAATTCTTTACAAGCTCGGAGGCATTAATATATGTGCCAAATTTCATATAGTTTACGAGTTGTTAAAGGGTCAAAAGTAACTCGAAATGGTTCGAGTACTATTTATTACACACGGCGCGTTGCCGGTTCCTTTTTTTAACTCGGCTGGACACGCTGCCGCATGTCTAGATACCGAACGTCTGACCAGCCACCTGCAATATTTCTCCAAATCATTAATCACAAACGTCAAGAGTACCTCAGCTAGTGCTCAATTTGCAGAGGACTTTACGGCGTATTGTTCCTACTTCGCAAGAAACAGGTTTTCACTAGATCGTATTTCATTCATAGCCCTGTGGCTTCTGTGGACTGTTTTGCTCTTTTCAAACAAGTTGTTAAAAGATTCTCGTATAGATTCAACCTTGTGTTTTACGCAACGCATAACAAGAACTTTTGATCAAGGTTGACATTTATGTATATGTACTATTTTTATAGTTATTTTGAATGTTTAATTTATTAATAAATTCATTAGATATTGATTAGTTATTTAATTAATATTGAATCACCGTTAATTCGACAAGTTTATTTTTAGCTGCAATCTCATAATAATAAGTTGCGTACAGTTAACTCCTCTCTCTCCGCGTCATAAATATCAATCTTATGTCTTACACTGATGTCCGAAGCGACGTCTGGGGCTGCGCTAGCGCGCTACGCATCACCCCATGAGTCACCATCGACCTTTGCAGCAGCTAAATTCGCACTGCCAACGACCGTATGACCGAGCGTCGAGTAATCCACACACGCCGTAATTGATCATTAACACCGCTAGTCTGGACTGTGTACTACAGGGTTTCCCATCTAAATTCATAGCTGTGCATCTGATTGAAAATATTACAATCTAATACAAATACAAATACAAATACAAATCGTTTATTGCAGACCAAGTGTACATATATAGATCTTAATATAAAAATGGCACTTTATACTCAGTCGCCCTTTTCGGACATAGCAATTTAATAGAGCGCTCCCTATTTTTATAAAAATTAAACAACAAAAATCTATAATACACAAAAACAACAATACAATTATAAATAACAAAGAATTACAAATAACAAAATTAAAATTATAACTTAAAATCTTTAAATCGTCAATCAACATACATAACCTGTATTAAGTATATTATAATTATTTAATAGTATTTAAATTATAAATCAAGTGTTAGTGTCGAGTCATTATTATTTGAATTATAGTAATTAAATAAAATAATTAGTAATTATTTAATTAATTGTATTCAATATTTATTTAAGAAAGAGCCAAGTAAATAACTTTATTAGGCGGTTAGATAGTCAGTTACAGAATAAAAACAATTTTCAATTAGGTAATTTCGTAATTTATTTTGAAATGCTTTAAATGTTTGTAGATATTTTATTTCAGGGGGTAATTTGTTGAATATTTTTATAGCCATGTAGTATGGACTGCAGTTTAACATTTTTATTCTAGAATAAGGCAGGTATAGTCTATTTTTATGTCGAGTATTTATAGCATGGGTATCACTTATTTGTTTAAACTTATCTTTATTTCTAAAAAGGAATATGCATATGTCAAAGATATAAATCGAGGGTAAAGTTAGTATTCTATATTTTTTAAAATATGGCCTGCAGCTATCTGTGTTATCAATTTGAGCAATTATTCGAATACACCGTTTTTGCATGATAAAAAGTTCTAGAGCATCCACACTATTTCCCCATAGCATTACTCCGTACCGCAACCAAGCATAGGCGTATGCATAGTAGGTAGGTATGCTAATACTATCATTAGTCAAAATATTTAGATTAAAAGGCTACTTTCGAATAGGTCAGCATTATTTACTACCCGTAAACATAATAAGCAGCAAATTGGGTAAGTTCTTCTTAAAATTGTTCAATCTAATGTTAATCATATCCAGACCAGGAACAATAATAACAAGTATCCACCTACTGACAATTAAGAATCCTTGACCGCAACAAGCATTAATCTACCAATAATGTTCTCTGTTCGATGTAAGATCCTTAAAATATACTCAACCACCGCTGTTGGCCTTTGTAAAATAATCTTTTTGTTCCAAGTTTTTGTTTTCATTATTTCTTACCTATTTTTCAATAAACCGTTTGAATTAAACTTTTCTCGTACATATAAGGGAAATGCAGTATTATGTATATTATCAAATAAGTAATGAATGCAGATGTCTAATGTTCATCTTGATCAATCTTAATTTCTATAAGACCTTCATTCAAAACCTTTATAAAACAGGAATTGTATGCCAGAGCTTTTTATACAGCATTAGACTACATAAAAATTTACCTTTCTTCTTTATATTTCTTGATCCTTTTTTAAATAATTATATATTCAATATCTAATCTTTTTGTATTATATATTTGAATTTGAAGCTTATAATTTGTAACTTTCAATTGTATGTTTGTTGAAATAAAGAATAAGCGACTTGTTGTTTCTAATTAGAATGTCAGAATCGCAGATGGATTATATTATCTGAGACCCTTGACTTTACATTGAATTTTTAACTGATTTATTGATAATTTTATCCCAATCCGAATCAACCATGCTTGTTAGTTTTTTGAACGGTTTACTCTGTTTTGTAAATTTTAAATCATTATTATTGTTTTACATTTGCAAGGTCAAACTGATCTGATACTGATTTATTATAATTAATACTGCTCTTCCAGTCAAGGTGATTTAAAAGCAGTAACTTTTAATTTGCTTACGAAATATTGACGCAAATTTTTGATACTTATTACTAATGTCTACCTTGTCATTACCATGTCCAAAACGCACATTTACGTGTCGCAAGCTCAATCACCTGCTACTGATATATTATAAAACTTTTGTATTTATTGTACCTACGTATTTAAAAACTTATTTCAAGTAATTTCCCGCGAGGCCCTTGGCCCTTGATTCAGTCCTACTTACACTAACTTAACTTACAGCGGACGAACCAATAAATTGGGAGCCTGCGTTACGAATACTAATTGATTATTTGAGCTTTTGTTTATTCTGGTTGTGTTACAGAACATAGTTAGAAATCTTATGAATCACTTCTAGATTAACATGCTTGTAGAAATTTTTGACAATATGTTTCTTAAGTCCGTCGAATTTTTGTCCACATAAATAAAAATAGGAAGACTCATAAATCCGGTAAAGTGGTTTTATTTCAAATGTGTAGTGCTCGCGAAAATATAAGACAATACTATGAGAAAAATTTGTTCGGAAAAAATTTATTTTTTATTGTTTTCGGACATTTTTTACATTTTATTTTACACACCTAGAACCTCTCTAGTAGTTTTCCTATTTGATATTTCTTCAATTCGACTCGGACATAGTTTCTAGGCCAAGCTTGAATCGAATCCCATTGCTACTAATCATTGTTTAAGTCCCCGGTCGGTCACGGTTCGCGGTGTCGTTTGCGTTTGGCTTCGTAGACAGTGTGACTCTTGTCTAATAACGCCATTGTCAACGCTTTGAAGGCTAACCAGTGCTATTTTCGTCAAATCAGGTAATTTTAAGGGATAATTAAAGGGTACCCATACACAGTAGGATTAGCACGTAATCGCGGGATTATGTCGTTACGGGCGGAGTTATTTATATCCCGGTATTATCTAATGTTCTAAATCAAGATAAAAAAGTTGATTTATTCCAGCAACGTATAGCAGTGTTGTTTCCAAATTTATTGCTCAAAATAGTTAAATACTCGTATAGGTTTGGACTAACTAAATAAGTTCAGCGAAGGAAAATTGGACCATTTAAAATTTTGTGTCTAAGCATAAGTATATAGTTCAGTTTATCGTGGAATTTTGAAAAGTCATCTTTATGCAACATTTCCAATCACTTATTAAAGTAGTTTACGAATGATTTGCAATTGCTAGAGAAACTTATACTTGTGATTTATGCTATGTAACTGTTTTTTTTTCGTCTCAAATCATAGATGCGGCTTACGGTCACTGAACTCTTTTGGGGTGTCGATTTCCGATTCGTTCACGTGGGCTGGAATGGAAGTTTGTTACAAGTTTGTATATTCAAATGTCTATTGACACTGCAACCTACACACCAAAAAACATACAGAAGAACATGCGATTTGTGTCGTTTATAGGTTCGTCATTCGTACTTCCATAATAAAAGTGTCCGAACTAAAAATATATTTTAATTTCAGGTGTGCGTATACATACGCAATCTTCACAATACATTCAGGACTAATATAGAGACTTGAATCACGCTTGACTAAACTCGCCAGACCGCGCGAGCGCAAATTGATCTATCAATTCAATAATAAAGATAAGCGTAATGTGCATCATTATACCGCATGAGTTGCATCAGGCATTCTGTGCCCGTTCAAGTCAGTAATTTACATTTATATTTTTCTTTGTTGCGTATTGGTTATTTGCATTTGAAATAATCTCATCAAATAAAGATAACGAGTGAGTAAGATCTCCTACGAAATTCACCCTGGTGTTTGGGTGAATCATGAATCATGTTTACAAAACGAACTGGTCGCGAAGTGAATCACCACAGGACAGGGCAAATCCATGGAAGTGGTATATTTAACTTTAATGTAGCGGATTAGAACGTTCATAAAGGAACCTCCTATGCAAGAACAGAATGTTTTGTTAATTGTCAAACAAGTCCATTACGTAAAATATACAAGCAACATGGGTATGTAGGTAATTATGATTCTTAGAACGCTTCTAATGACCATATACATAACTATACTGCGCACTTGATTTCTTGAATTGTTTTTAAATACAATCGAACAGGACCACTTGCATCGCAGTTTCGCCGTGGCCTTCGTTTCACACAAGGAACTGTGGACCAGTTTGGTTACTATTGTGAATTAGATCTCCTGATCAACCTGTTCGTTTGCGCCAATAACGCCCTCTCGTTGGCGATATCAAATCAAACGCTGATTTATGAAAATTGCATTAGCTAAACCGTATTTTGTTTGATAAGCTAAATAAATATAGCTTCTATTTAGATATAATACTTGCTTTCTCCTTCACTCTTTTTTATTTTTTTCGCTGTAAATATGTAAAAAAAATTGGATTGTTCTAATAATATTATTAATGCACTCAGTCAGTGCTGTCTACTTTCCACAAAGTAATGTCTCATCATACATTTATGGGTTAGCTGAGAAAAGACACTTATCTTATACTAGGCTCACCTTGCTTACTTCTTGTTAAATAAATTTATAATGTAATTTTAAAGAGTAATAAAAGCATAATTATAATGATTTATAAAAAAGGACGCACGTGTTTGGGTCTTTTGATATTTTATAAAAACATCCGCTAATGCATTTCCGTTTGTGCTACAACAAAAACGATATTTAAGAAATTCCAGCACATCAGTTTGTCGGTAGCTAACATCAAAGATCCTTTATTTACTTAGGTATGTATCGGTGTCGTAACAATCAAGAAAATAATACGCTATTATGTGTATGTAATAGTATGTATAATAGAACTACCTATTGTGTTATTAGTAGGTACTGCGTACTGTTTAAAAGCTCAAGATAATTATAATTTAAATTATACTGTATAACATATTAATACTGAGGGTACATACCGTAGCGTAGGTTTATTAACTAACTACAAAAATATGGCCGCACTTACATCTGTCGTCGTAAAATAAAATGCTCCTTTCAAGACCACCTTTGATACTATTTTTGAGATCAAACGACCTGGTCATTATATAACTATGACCTGGTGCTAATAACATAATGAGAAACTGTTTAAATGAGGATTAAAAATAAAAATATTCACGACTCAAAATGTGTCTACTTTTAGATCCTAATAAATTCCTTTCTCAGTTAATAAGAATTAAAAGGCTTACCTTACACGGAAATAAATTTTATGTGATGGCAACTTACATTCTTTACACAGTTTCCAAAATATAATCATAGTTAACACTCCTTTTGTCTATACAGGGTGTTTGGTACTCACCATAATAAGCGGTCACGTACCCATGGTAACATACTCATATAAATACTATAGTGTTAACATAAATTAAAAATTGATAAGTAAATTTCTTTACACAAATAGTTCGGTTAGTTAACAAAATGCATTGGAAATTTCAAATTTTATTTTATAATTTATAACTTTTGAGAACACCTTAATATAACTATGCTTGTTATTCCGAGTACCAAACACCTTGTATGAATGGGTGAGCGAGACAGAAGACAGGAGGCATGTCTTCAATATTTGACAAAACACTCGAACATAAATAAAATTTAAATTTGTCTATATTTTTTTCATTAGATACCTCGTGCAAAGCCGGTGCAGGCAACTAGTTTATTATAAATTATAACTTGTATTATGTTGGTAGAATCTCCTAAAATAAAATCTTATTATACAGGGTGGCACATTTAGATCGGTCAGAATGGGAAAGTCTGAAACTATAAGACATACGAAAATCTCTTCTTAGGAACCATGTCATCGATTGTAGTAATCTAAATGTGACCGACCGATCTAAATGTGCCAGCCTGTATAGGTATGTGGTAATGTGATAAAACATGTGATCGAACAATGTGTGAGTAAGTCGCTAGGTTAACAGCAAGCGTGCCGCACATTCCCGAACACTTGCACTTCACATGCATGCATCATTGTTGCTGAGCCGGCGAACGTTGCAATATAAAAAGTGAAGGCAGCTGCAGACCACTTGTTAATTGATGAGGCGCGTGCGCAACCTGCCCCTGCCAGTACAACTGAATGTTACGATGGTTTTAGAAAGACCGCATTGTTATATTATGGCTGGCCTCATGTATTGTTTTAATCAAGTTGCGTTGTGAATTAAAAGAGTACTAGACAACGCTAATTAAAATTTTAAAAAATACTCTCGATCCTAGCTTACTAAACGTAAACGGTAAGTCGTAGATACGGATTTATGACGTGGTTTTGTAATACACTATATGTATACATTAGATAGCCCAATGGAGTAACCGGTTCAACCATTCACCGGATTCATAACAATTGCTCTTATAATCGGGGTTATATGTTCTTTGTTAAATTGTAAATTTTGGCACGTGACGTGAGAACTACGGGACATAACTACTCTAACGTATTCTATCCTCTTTGATAACTACGAGTAGTCACTGCAACGCAAACCTCTTCGATGGACCCTCAACCTTATCTATAGGGTCGCTTGAGAAGTTTGCCATTACAAAAGATAAGACCTCAAACGATGAAACTTATTCAAGAAACTACACTAACAAATATAATACGACATGCAACCTTCAAAATTTATCTATATTAGGTACTAGGTAGGCTATGCGCTGGAGATGAGCTTGACATACGGTCTCATGCACAACAAAATTTGTCTGGGACAAGGTTTGTCGCCCAAATCTGTTCATGCGAGTTTTTTTTAATTTTTATACAACTAGATGACAAACAAGCTGTCGGCTGATGGTAAGCGGTCACCGCCGCTTATAGACAAGACACCTGCAATAACAAGGGAAAATCACTTGATATTGCAGGTGCGTTGTCATCCTGAGGCCTAACATGAAATGCCGTCAATGTAATAAGAAAGGCGGTGGTACCTACCCAGACGACCCTACATACGGGCCTACCACCTTGTACTACCGCGAGTAGGTACAAGTAGTAAGGGACAAGGGGGCTATTTTAGTGAGTAAGCTCCTAAAATGTTAACAGCGGGTGAAAGTACGATGCAGGGAATTTGTAAGTGCATTTTTGTCCACCTTAAAAATACTTTGTATGAATTTGGTTCCCTAGATTCTAGATAAAGACACATCAATCATGACGACCATCTTACCGAGTGGTCTGTACCCGTTGCTATACAGGCTACTCGGTCAGGGGGCCCGGACTCGAATCCCGGAAGGACCAAATGTTTGTATGATGACCTGGATGTTTATTTGGTATATTTTTAATATACATATTATTATGATTATATAAAGTTTCTATTATAAAATACAATAAAAAATATAGTGTTAAATGATCTACTAAAATTGTAAAAGAAATTTTTTGAGCTTCCAGTTGCTTATTTGATGAATTTATTGGTTTGTTTAACTTTGTAGTAGGTTAATCTGTAGTTCTACTCCTATTATAATGTCATCCATATTAAAAACAATTGATTATCTCACTTGCGACGAATCGAAAGCAAGTGGGTACACGGCATATCTTAAACTAACTTAAAACATCCGACGTAACATCCCGAAGTTTCAAGATTTTAACTACCTAAGATGGTCGAAACTCCAAATTGACCAATTTCCTTTTTTGTTATGACTGTGCCAAACCGGATTTGGCATACAATTTCCTGAGCTCGAGTCTGAGGCTGTACACTGGGACTTCAATTTCAGTGCTACTTGTTACATACAGTCAATAATTTCGCGAAGACCGATTTACTTATCTCACGGTTTTGGTGATTCAATATAATACGTTACTGTTCGACACTCGAAATAGTTCTTTCTTATACTAAAATGAAACATCTAAACAAAATTCTTATGACATCAGAATTAAAAAATCAGAGGGCGTGTGGTTATTGCTTCATATCCGTGACTGTTGTCATTGTGATAGGCATTCCCCTCTTACTCACTTTATATTATGCTAATCAGACCGATACGAGGCGACTCGCTGACAAGAATGCCAGCCACACGTCTGATCACCATACAGTTTTGCGTTGTACAAAAGATGACGGGAAACATGGATATGTAGATTACAGCTTAGCTATTTAGCGTTCGCTAATATTGGTAATATTAGACGCACATAACGAAGTCTATCAACAAAAAGTTGACAGTGGCCGATAGAGGCAACTACAAACATGGTCAGAACGAGATCTGGATATGAACCGTGGGAGGACTGGTCCTATGTACCCGATATGTTTTTCTAACGCCCTCGCGACGTAACTGTACAGAATGCCTGCCTATCCATACGAACACGGTATGTCAATAGGGCCTAGCTTGGGAATCCATTGAAGTATTGGTCAATAGACACCTGCCATAGGTTTGTATTTATATGGGTTTTCGTATTTAATGTGTTGTCTTTATTTGAACATTTCAATAACATGGTAGTTAAAAGACCTAATAAAACAAAGAATGACTTGTGAAGTCAAATGATCAATATATAGATATATACGCAATATAATGTGTAGGCCGCCGCACTTTGGAACTATAAAAACTAAAATAAATAAAATATTTTTATTAAATGTCAATTATAAAGGTAGGTATTAATACATAATCTATACCTGTAGCTTGGGAAACCTGACTGTTTATTTGAAGTATCCATTTGGCTATATAATACGTGAGAGGTTGGATGTAAAGGATGTGATGTATAATAACAATTTATAGGTAAGGAAAAAAAAACAAAAAAAAAATAATTAAAAACCGTGTCGTATACAACTATTTCCCGAAGCTTCCATTCAGAAGTACATAGCGTGTTAAGCCTCCTTCCGGTTCAACGATCATATCTCCGAAACACGACATGGGTATTGAATTCAAATTTAAGGGACACGTGGGAGCAAAAGGTCCGCCCTCTTAGCGCCGGCGCTTGAACTCAGTATCAGCCTGCAATTCTGCTATTGTATTTTGATCTCAAAAGAATCAGATACTCTTCAGTTACTACGTTTTTGTATTCTGCTAACTTAGCGCAATCTAAAAGTAGCCGAAACGCTTCAGTTTGGTTGTTTTTTTTTTACAACTAGATAACAAACAAGCTGACGGCCCACCTGATGGTAAGCGGTTACCGCCGCCTATATACACCTGCAATAACAAGTAAAAATCACTTGATATTGCAGGTGCGTTGTCATCCTGGGGCCTAAGATGAAATGCCGTCCATGCCCAGTAATTACACTGGCTACCTTTCCCTTCAATCCGAAACACAGCGAACTGTTTCACGGCTGAAATAAGAAAGGCGGTGGTACCTACCCAGACGACCCTACATACAGGCCTACCACCTAGTGACACACCTAGTGTTTTACACACGTAACGCAAACCGTTCGGTCCAATCGTTGTTTTGTATTCTGCAAAATATTTGACATTTGTGGCACTGGCAGCCGAAACGCATCGATACTTCTTCGTTTCAACTATCTAAAGTTAACAACTGTCAAAGCTAAACTATATTTGTTTCTTGCAACATTGTTGCTAATTATCCAGCCTGAGTTAAGAGAGCGTTTCGTTAGCGACCCAGCTTTAAAAGCAATGTTAGTGTTACCTTTTTGTATTACAACCGCATTAGGCAACGAGCAAGTGATACCCCTGGTGTTGCAAGCGTCCATAGGCTACGGTAACCGCTTACCATCAGGTGGGCCGTATGCTTGATTGCCACCTTAGTGGTAAATATATATATTTAAATTAGTAACGATACAGAACCGCCGAAATAACAGAATTGACCCACATATGAAAACCATTGACTACAATGAGATGTTGGATGACTCACTATATTTTGTACATTTATGACTTGTATTGTCAACAATATACGGGCTTCTAACTGATCTAAGGCTTTTAAGATATTGAAAATATATTGTTACATATCGTTACACTTTTTTTTGTATCGGCCGCATTTTGGACAGTGGATCAATGATTGAGCTCGACATAGTACGTCGATTAAATATAGATAGACGACGCATTTGTATTAAATCATGTTTTTCGAAAAGTTTTTTTTTTCTTTTTAGCACATTATAGCATAGCACAAATAAAGTGTACAAATAGTGGAATAATGCCATTAGACGTCCATTCCACCATTTGTATAGGATACAGCTAGGGCGATATTCTTTTATATGATTTTGAAATAAAAATATATTTCGCAAAAAGAATTTTTGCACAGCAAATATTTTTTCAGGTACACCTTTTACAGGTTGACTGGTTGAGAATGCCTTAGGCATTAACTCCGTCCATTGTATTTTTTGTGCGATAAAGATTAAATAAATAAATGTTAATTATCACCATTTCATCCTGATAAGAGAATTTTATAAATTCTTGGAACAATTCATGTCGATAGCAAGTAATGCAAGTGCAATATTAGCATAAACATAAGCAAATTATGGAGTTTCTGATCAAATATCAGACAGCTATAGAGGAAGGAAAGTCTCGGAGCAGGTTAACGAACATTGCTCCCGGGCATCAAATCCCTTACTATGTGATTAGGTTACGTGAGAACGGTGCTGTGGGTTGCTTTCTCGACTACAAAGTTGACCAGTCAACTTCTTACTTTTCTAGCAAAAACTTTGCATACATTAATTACGTGTTACGTGCTATCATACAAATTGCAGATTTTCCGATTTTTTCCATAATATGTGCTGTGGAATCCTGCTGGCTTCTTGCCTTTCATATTCATGGTTGCAGGTCAACGGAAAGTACTTTAAAGGTTTTTGATTTATCGTGGAGTATCAAAATAATGGCCGTATTTTTAAGTGCGTTGACTAAAACCTAAAAAATTAAAATTTTACAAGAGGCCGTATTGCAGAATTCCGAAATTAAATTTAGGATTCTGGGGTTGCGGGGGGTTGATATGACCCCCCACAGTCTTGGCTTCCACGTAGCGTTCCCCGGGCAACGTCGCGCTTGACCACCGTAACGGAGTGGCAAGCCGACGGCTAACGAAGACTGTGCGATTACACAGTTACAGCAGTTTATGTGTGATCATCGTTTTGCGACCATGTCGAGACCTTTGCGGGCCCCCTGCGGGCGCTCTAAAAAAGGCCCTTCTCAGGGCCAAACCCAAACGGACGCTTCGGCGTCTGAGGCCAGCCGCCCACCATCTGCGGCTAGCCTGTTCAGTCTGGAGGAGGATCTGTCCGACTCGGAGAACGATGCCATCGTGGCCGAACCGACGGACCGGCTTGCCAAGAAGCGGGCCTACTTGAGGCAGGGTTCGGAGGGTTCCTCGGACTCTGCCAAGAGCAAGCCCAAAAAGAAGGTGAAGGCCAAGTCTTCAACTCTCGCCGTCGCCAGCACCAGCCATGACATCGGGCTAATGGATGCACAACGCCAGCTCAACCAGGCGAACAGGGCGCAACTCCAGCAGGAGTTAGAGGAGCAAGTCGCTGCCAAGGAGGCGCAGGCTCGCACCCGCAGGGCCAAGGCGGGCTACGGAGCGACCAGTGTACTGTACGCTGACCACTCCATGGCCGAGCTAGAAAGCATGGCCCAGGAGGACCAGGAGGGGATTGTGGAGGTCGCCACAAAGTCCTCCAACCTAAAAGGGACCTTCCAAAAGGCCCTCAAGTGCCGGGCCGCAAGTATGCGCGGCATCGTCCGTGAGCTGGTACATCGCACGACTACGGACGAAGTGAGGCAACTACAGGCAAACACCGATCGCCTGCAGAAGGAGATAAGCGAGCTTCATAAGAAGCTCGCTGAGGCAACGGCCCCACCTGCCCAAGCCACACAACCAGTAGTGGGACAGGCCCAATCCCTCTCCAACCTTGAGGACATCATCCGCAAGGTTGCTGTGGAGGAGAGGGCCTTTACCAGAGCCTGTCTTGCGGACATCGAAGATAGACTCCTGCCGGAAAAGCGCCTACGGCCATCACTCGCGGCGGACAAGACCGCCCCGGCCCCGGTGGTGACCGACATGGCGCCTCCCCAGGTCCCAAAGCCCACAAAAGGCAAGGGAAAGGGGAAGAAGACAGGAGCTGCTTCCACGACCTCCAACACGGGCGGAGAGGCTATGGCCCCTCCAACCCAAAATTCCCAGAGGGAAGACGCCTTCCTTCCTTCCACCACCCAGACCAACGAGTCTTGGACTAAGGTGGTTGGAAGGAAAAAGAAAGGCGCCAAAAAGACTGCACAGGCTGCTGCCCTTCCCCCTGCCAATGCTCCTCCCGGCTCGTCCAAAGCGACGGGCAAGGGAAAGGGGCAAAGCAAGGGGCAAAAGTCAGCCCCCACGACGGGCGGAAGGAAATTGGTCCCTCCTAAAACTGCAGCCGTTGTGGTGACGCTTACCGCGGAGGCTGCAGAGCGGGGCGAGACATACGAGTCCGTACTAAAGCGGGCTCGTACAAATGCTAACCCCACATTACTGGGAGTAGGCCCGGTTACGTGCCGCCGCACTCAAACCGGGGCTCGATTATTCGAGTTCGCGGGGGCCCAAGGCGGCACTAACGCTGACCTCTTCGCAGCGAAACTGCAAGAGGTCATAGCCGACGCGGCGAAAGTGGCCAGGCCCACCAAGTCCGTCTCCTTGGAGGTGACCGGTCTGGATGACTCGGTCACCAAAGAGGAGGTAGTGGAGGCAGTCGCAACTGCAGGAGGCTGCGAAGCGGCCACCGTGCAGGGCAGGGCCATAAGGCCAGGCCGCGGGGGTCTAGGCACCATGCGCCTGGAGTGCCCAGTCGCAGCGGCAAAGACCATCCTGGCCAAACGACGGCTGCCCGTAGGCTTCAGTGTGGCAGTGGTCAGGGCACTTGAGGACCAAGCATTCCGATGCTTTAAGTGCTTCGGAGTAGGCCACACCAGGGCTCTGTGCCCGTCCTCTGTAGACAGGGCGGAGCTCTGCTGCCGCTGCGGGCAAGAGGGGCATAAGGCTGCCTCCTGCAAGGTCGCAACGCCACGATGCGCCGTTTGCGCTGCAAGTGGCCGCCCAGCCGACCATGTGATGGGGGGGAGAAACTGCAAACCTCCCCCAAAGAAAGGTCAAATGCCGGCGCCAACCCGTCCTGCCGCTACCACTGCCGCTGCTGACGCCGATGAAGGCTCACCATCGGCTGAGACGGAAAATGCGATGGACCAATAATGGGGGAGGTCCATCGCATCTTACAGGCGAACATCAACCACTGCAAAGCGGCTCAAGACCTGTTGGTGCAGGTCATGGCCGAGTGGTTGGTGGACGTGGCGGTGGTCGCTGAGCCGTACTCGATCCCTGGCCGCTGGCTGGGAGATAGGGATGGCTTGGTGGCGCTCGCGGCGCGGTCTTCTACGGACTCCCCTCCTCTCTCGCTCTTAGAGAGGGGACCGGGATACGTGGCCGCCGCGTGGGGAGAGATAGCCTTCGTGGGGGTTTATTTCTCTCCTAACCGCCCACTGTCGGATTTCGAGAATTTCCTTGGAGTCCTTTCGGCAGTGGTCGGCAGGCTGGCGCCTCGTCAGGTTTCCGTTTTGGGAGACCTGAACGCCAAGTCGGTAGTTTGGGGTAACCCAGCCACCGACGCCCGCGGGCGGGCTGTCGAGCAGTGGGCGGCCTCCTCTGGTCTCTCCCTCTTGAACAGAGGGAGAGATCACACGTGCGTGCGGCGGCAAGGGGGGTCAATTGTGGACCTCACTTTTGCCACCTCTGCACTAGCCGCGCGCGTAAGCAACTGGAGGGTGGACATGGTGGAGACGTTTTCGGACCACCGATACGTGCGGTTCGAAGTCTCCACCCAGAGCTCTTGTGGAACGGTACCCACGGGCCAATCCCCATTTCCCCGGTGGGCTCTTGTCCACCTTGACAGGGAGGCGGCCAAGGAGGCGTCCTTCGTCCAGGACTGGCTTTCGCCTCCGGTGAGTGTCCTGGACGTGGACGCCGCTGCGGCCCAGCTGAGGGGGTCTTTGACTAAGGTGTGCAACTCCAGCATGCCTCGGTCTCGCCGCCCGCCTCCCCGACGCAGCGTCTACTGGTGGTCGGAGGAGCTGGCTGGACTCCGGGCTGCCTGCGTGGCAGCCAGGAGGCAGTATGCGCGGAGCCGGCGGCGACGCCAGCGAGATTTTGTAAACGAGGACCGCCTCTACGATTTATACGTAGAAGCAAAAAAGGTCCTCAGGTCCGCCATGCTTGCTGCCCAAGACTCGGCCCGTGCTGAGCTGCTGGATGGTCTGGACAGCGACCCGTTCGGGAGGCCATACAAGGCGGCGCGCAATAAACTGCGCCCCTTTGGTCCCCCGGTGTCCCAGACCCTCGAGCCAACATTGCTGGACGGGGTGGTCCGGTCCCTGTTTCCAAGCAGGGCCGACTTCGCCCCGCCAGCAATGGAGGCTCCAAGAAGGCCTGCTCGGGAGGAGGATGAGGATATCCCACCCGTAGCAGAGTCTGAATTTCGCGCGGCGGCGCTCCGCCTCCGCGCGAAGAAGACGGCCCCTGGTCCCGACGGCGTCCCCGCAAAAGTAGTGGCGATAGCCGCCACCCAAATGGGCGAAAGGTTTCGGGACCTCTTCAATGCGTGTTTCACGACTGGGAGGTTCCCGAAGCCTTGGAAGCAGGGACAACTTTGTCTCCTCCGGAAGGAAGGGCGCCCGGCGGATTCCCCCTCGGCATACCGACCCATCGTTCTGCTTGATGAGGTCGGTAAGATGTTCGAGGGGATTATCGCCGCCCGCCTGAATGAACACTTGCGGGAGGTCGGGCCGGACCTGTCGGACGCTCAGTTTGGTTTCCGGACTGAGCGTTCGACCGTGGACGCCCTGGCCCTTCTCAAGGACCAGGTGAAGGAGGCCGTGGATGTGGGAGACGGATTGTTGGCTGTGTCATTCGACATAGCTAACGCTTTCAATTCCGTCCCCCACTCCACCATACTTGAGGCACTCCGTTTCCATGGAGTGCCTCAATACCTGAGGGGCCTCCTGGCTAGCTACCTGGAGGACCGATTAGTCCTCCTCGTTGACAAAGCTGGCCAGGTCCGCCGGTACGCCGTCGAGTCTGGCGTTCCACAGGGGTCGGTCCTAGGACCTCTCCTGTGGAACATCGGGTTCGACTGGCTGCTGCGGGGCACCCTTCTCCGGGGCACGAGTGTCATCTGCTATGCAGATGACACTCTCCTCACAGCCCGGGGACGGAGTTTTAGGGAGGCGGCCAACCTGGCCTCGGCGGGCGGATCCTTGGTCGCGGGGAGGATCCGCCGCCTAGGACTGAGGGTGGCGCTGCAGAAAACTGAGGCCGTGTTCTTTCACGGCCCTCGGCAGCGCCCCCCGCCTGACGCCCATATTTTCGTGGCTGGTGTCAGGATCGAGGTTAAGGCCCAGATGAAGTATCTGGGCCTTACGCTCGACAGCAGGTGGCGCTTCGGTCCGCATTTTAGCGGATTGTCGTCGCGCCTGCTCAAAGCAGCGGGGGCCCTCTCCTGGCTAATGCCAAACCTGAGAGGGCCGAGTGGGCGATGCCGGCGTCTTTACGCCGGCATTCTAAAGAGCATGGCCCTGTACGGGGCGCCTATCTGGGCAGACTCCCTCCAAAGGAGGGAGAATGCCACCAGCATCCGGGCGCCCCAAAGGGCCATCGCACAGCGAGTGGCGCGGGCCTACCGCTCGGTAAGCTTCGCAGCGGCGTGCGCTCTGGCTGGCACCCCGCCTTGGGAACTTGAGGCGTGGGTGCTCGCCAGAGTTTATGAGTGGACGGCAGGGCGAAGGGCGCTCGGCGAGCGCCCTGCCCCTGAAGAGCGGGAGGCCGTACGGCGAGAGGCGAGGGATGCCATTGTCCATCACTGGACGGCGGACCTCGCCTCCGCGTTTTACGGCCGCCGAACTTTAGATGCGCTCGGGCCGGTCCTTAAAGACTGGCTCGAGCGACAGCACGGTTTCCTCTCGTTCCGGCTGGTGCAGGTGCTATCTGGGCATGGTTGCTTCGGGTCGTACCTGCACCGGATCGGACGGGAGGAGAGCCCGGTGTGTCATGACTGCGGCGCGGCGGAGGACACGGCGCAGCACACCCTCGAGGTGTGCCCGTCGTGGTCCGGGCGGCGTCGCGGTCTTGTCACGGCGGTCGGGCCGGACCTCTCGCTTCCCGGAGTGGTAAATGCCATGCTGCGGAGCGAAGAGGCTTGGGCGGCGGTCGCCTCCTTCTGTGAAGATGTCATGTCACAGAAGGAGGTGGCGGAGCGCGCGCGTGAGGACGATCCTGACGCACCAACGATCCGCCGGCGGAGGAGGGGCAGGAGAAGGCGGACGCATAACCGCCCCTCCTCCCCCCCACGGTGAAGAGCAGCGGGCGACAGGCGCGGGGGCGCCCTCGCCCGCATTGCACTGCTCATCACCTCGTCGTAGGGGGTGGCCGAGTACTCACGGTCACTCTCTGGCCCCCTCCCTGTTCCTGGAGGGGGCGTGAAGGGCCCGCCGTCTAGGCGGGCAATCGCCGGTGGGGGACTGGAAGTAGAGGCTCTGCCAGTTTCCCAGTCCTCCAACCACAAAAGGCGATGAAGGAGTGCCGCTGGGTCGTTTTAGTGGGTAGACCCGGGAACCGTTCCCGGAGAGTCCCACATACCCCTCCTGTCCCCCGACAGGAGGGCATGCGTAAGGCATTTTTTCCCAGGGTAAAAAAAAAAAAAAAAAAAAAAAAAGTAGTATGTGCGCGGGTTGTGAGTGTGTGTGTGTATGTGGTATAAGTAACTGTAGTGAGTCGTACGATACGAAATAGTACGCATTTTTAGGATTGTCACGAGCAGCATATTTTTTTAAATTAATTTAATTAGAAAATTAAAGGCAAATTAATTAACCTCCATGTTTTCCTCACAAAAGGCGTAAAAAGATTTTTACAGGGTCGGCAACGCGCAAGTGATACCCCTGATGTTGCAGCTACAGGCTACGGTAACCGCTTACCATCAGGTGTGCCGTATGCTTGATTGCCAACTTAGTGGATTAAAAAAAAGTGCTCTGAAAGGTCCCAAACTTCTTGATGTAACTCTTGACAGGGAACACAACCACCCCTTTAACATTTATTTCCGACATTCGGAACAGACTGTATAGACCTAAATAATTTTAATATTGATTTTAACACGTGTTACAGAGAGTAAGGGTCTTGACAAAAAGATAATAACGAAGTAATGTTATAGGGCGAATTGTTTTTCCTTTTAATAAAAATATGTTATATTTAGAGAACTTATCTAAATTACACGAGACATAAGTTATTGAATTTCCATTAAAAGCATGGCCATATTAGTACTTTTAAACTTCCGACGCAAAAAGTATCGGGTTCAGCAAACATAAATCTAACTTTAGACAGATCGCTACACAATGGAGCGGACGTCGATTCACTAATAGGAGTTTCCTTTGAACTAGTAACAACAACACTTGCCAACGTTGCCGCATTTGTTGATGTAACTACTGGCATTCAGAGAAACTATTCACTTTAATAGTCAACGGGAACATATGTAAAAGTAACTATTAGACCCCTCCTAATCCTTTGATGCATTTACCATTCGTTTACATTACCACCTCGTATCAATCGGATCACATTTGAACAAACATTACATTAAACCACTCAAACAAATTCAATAGACACCTTCTGTCTATTGGAGTTCCCAATGTGTTCATTTTTTTTGTTTTAGGAAGTTCAATGTCCATCGCCATTCGAGGGTGTGGGCAGTTCTAATTCAATTATGGATCCATTTGCCACCCCTCTGTCAAGGTTTATGTCATGACTATCAAGAAGGGCTAATAATAACTTGTGCACTGAATGCCTTGTAGATACTTTGTCGACTAATGGAGTTTCAACACGATCACTTTATAAATTTTAATCTAAATTAAAATTGATTAGGATTTCGTTTTGTGTAACATTCCTTAGTTATTAATTCATTTACTATCTGTGAACTGAACTTCACCGTTGGTACCGTTAAGTTCTTAAAATGTTAATAAATTACTTTAATATCGATAAGTTTGCCGATGTGTACCACGAGAACCATGAAATATATGTTTCTTGGCTATATTTGAAACTTAGACTTTCGTAATTATTTGATCTAAATCTAAAAGCACCAACATTATTTGGCTGAACTGATATGTAGACTTTATTGTCGTGAGTAAAAGTGATGCTTTATGATATGTATAAGTCAATCCTAAAGTTATTCTTCATTAACATTTGCCTTTATACTATTTTATTTGCTGTCATCGATGACCAAGTTATTGATTATCACGCTAAAAATACTACAATGCCTTTGATTTTACAACTAGGTATTGAAAAAACAATGTTTGAAAATTCTTTTCATTATTGCATAGTGTAATTCTTGTGGTTACAAATATCCCATATGTTCCCAATTGCATGCCGTTGTGAACGGTTGTCCGACCGACGACACCGCTTACAATCTGAATATAAAGTGGTCTAAATTGCCTTCGAAGCCAGCCCAGATGCTTGATATTGTGATCGTTGAATTCGATTTATTTTATCTAGGTGAGATCTAGTTCTTTTTATTAAATAATACTTTATTATGATCTTCCCTACATCCATTCCTTAAAATGATACCGGTTGATATTAAACTACACATATTGTTTTGCTTATTGTTTTCACCGAATACGAACGTTAAATATTTATAATTTAGTATTTTACAGTCACTTTTCTATTCATGGCCGTTTTCTCTCTCTCCAAGAGTGATCTTCCCTTTCTGACATATTCACTTTTTTTTCATAAAAGAAAACTACATATTATTTCATTTCAAGGTTGAATCTCATTTCACGGTATTTTCATCTGCGATGTCTGATTGCATTCGATCGTTCGTGACGCGATATCAATGAATTGATGGCTCGGCCGGATCATACTCATTCATTATGTCTCCGACTAAGCGTGAAAATTCCTCCACTTTCCCTCTTTTCCTATACTTGGGTAGGTACGTGCGCACATAACACAACGCAATTCCAATTTTCAGTCGTTGTCATCTGTTGCTGTCAGCTTAAAGTGATTCACTATTGCATTTTTGCTTTTATTCTTCAGTTGGTCTTTACAGTCTTAAATTATATTATTTATCGCTCGATCAGTCTAATTGTCATTTTAATGATGAAAATAGCTTAAATTAACAGTGTCAGATAAAGCTCGAATTCCTAATAATCTAATGTACAGACGACAGCACATCAAGTGTAACAGTTGAACTACGAAAGCCGCTTCTATTACGAACGGCGTAAGGGTGGTCTCAAGGTCAAACTGTTACGCTTGATGTGCGGTCGACTGTACAAATCATAAAATATTAAGTATTTTATGGACGCTCCTAATAATAATGATCCTCCTCTTAAAATTAGGAAGAGTATTCCTGATACTAACGGGAAATCATACGTTACATATCCCGGAATGTGGACGAGCTGTGCTCTAGCTCTACTCTACATAGACGGCACGGATCAGATGTCGCGCGATTGTTGTTATATCAATGAACGTTCGGCCATTTCTGTGTCCCAGATAAAGTCGTGATCGGTCTGCATTCCAAACTAACGCAACCGGCACTGCGAAGGTCGACGAAACTTATTGTAAACTATATTATGTATTGATTAATTTATAATGCACGCGCTGCAAAAAATCTGAATTCCTTTCAATGTCTATTTTTGACTTTTAACAGCAATAGGTATTACATTCTGGTTTATCTATGTTAGAAATTTTTAATTCTGCCATCCAGCTGATATACATGTCGTAGATATAAGATAACATCAGGTTTTTGAACAAGACCAAGCGACAACTCGCCCAGTGTCATACTCCGCCCACTTATAACTGTTTATATCTTGTCATTATTGTTCGAAAATGGAAGAAAGTCAGGGAGCTATAAAAGAAAGAAAGAAAAAAAGAAAACAGGAATTAGAATAAAACAAAGGCTAAAGCCACGTTTCCTGAAGGAATAAGTGGTTTTAGTTTTATTCTTAAAATAAAATGAAAATCATGAATTAAATCCCTTTATTCCACCAGGCTTACACGTCCATTTAGTATATGGTAAAGTTTGTTAAAATGGTCCTTTTTTAAAATGATGTGTCAATCAAGTCACTTTACATGGCAAACTACAAGCGGCATGTGAAAACTTATGTCGAAAAATAAGATAATCGCAACAGAAATGCACTAAATTCTTTTATTTCTTTACTTCCAGGCCAGTCTACGGCAGTTGGACTTATCCCTGCTGTCCGAGCTGTGGTCCCTGAGTGAGGCGATGGCTTCCTGGCGACGGCAGCTGGAGCGAGGTCCGCGCCTGAGGCCTGCGCCGCCGCCCCCGCCGCCACCGCACTACCTCCGGACTTAGTACTAGTGCCAAAATATAGAGTGTTCTAGAACATTTTTGTGGGCAGCTGAGGAGAACCATTCCGACAAACGAGCGCATTTTATGGTAGTAAACATTGAGCTATTATCTACTAAAGTAGACACTGCAAACATAACTTTTGCGCATCGATTTTCCTTGCGATGCGATGTCAGCGATGAGGCAGTTCACCTTAGTGAACTTTTCATTTGTTAGTTAGACGATTGACAAATACTCCACGTGGATTGTGAATTGTGTTTTTGTCGTCGCGTATACAGATTAAGTTTCCAACCTAACCGCAGTTCAGTGTCACATTACGAAGCGATATACCTACACGTCCTGCTCCATCTATTTTTGCATAATTTAACAGCCGTAATGGACTCATATTTTTAAAAAGTTAGGAAGACTATTTATGCTTTCGTCCTCTCCTAAGCTTGGTTTAAGCCATCAAACTCGTCAAAGTCGCCTGCTGAAATTCCAACTCTACCTAAGAGCTGCATCGTAGAACTATTCAGCCCGCTAAGTTACCAAAGTTGGCTTAACTCGCGTATTCGCGATACGGGCTATTTCATACTTTGTGTTGAGCAAACTACAAAGCTTAGCGAGTTTAGAACTATCATGATTATGATCTAGGTAACTTGAAAACTACGTGAACTGTTTCAAAAATGTTACTGAGATTGCTCCAGTTTTTTTTTGTTTACACAACTTTTTGTTTTTAATCCTCGTTCGCATATTTAAGGTGCGTTTCTTATTGGTTTATTTTATCCTCCTTAAAATAACTGAAGATGGAAACTGAGACTGCCGCAAACTTGTATGTGATTTTTGCGAGGTGTATTCTTTTTATTTTTCCTCATTATTAAAGTCCTTCACGGCACATAACGGTTGCACTTCAAAAACTGTAGCCATTAAGATTGAATGTATAAGGACCAAATTGCTACGTTAACAGCGGAATGGATCTCATTATCTCATTAAAATATCATTTAGCCAAATATTCAAACAGTACCTACTTTGTTTGAGACGTATGAAACAGGAAAGTAGCCTTTAGATACGTACAGTAGACAAGGCAAGAGGTCTCGGACTAAAGTAGCGTTTTTGTATTCATTTAAAAGGAAATAATTCTATGTCATGCAGATAAAACTAACTAACTACACTGCATCTGTATTTTACGAAAGTATTTCGATAAAAAAATTAATACATACGTACTTTTTGTAAAAATAATGTACAGAGTACGACTGCACATCAAGTGTAAAAGTTGCACTACGAAAGCCACCTCTATTACCTACGTAACAAGGGCGGTGTCAAGGTCAAGCTGTTGCGCTTGATGTGCGGTCGATTATACATAGTACTATACGACATAGTTTGTATAATTTGTCTGCAAACGTAGATAATTACGGCAAAATAAATAAATTGATAATGAAGTCATTTTATTAATTGTTATACTTATGAATAACTTAGCTCAGGTCATGTCAGTTCAGTTCTTTATTGTGTATTGAAAACAAGGTAACAAATAACAGGTCTTAGCAATGATATGGTCTTAGTGCTAGTTACAAAAGGTTTCACTTGATTCTGCCTTTTCAGGCGTATACACAGAATTATTATGATAATAAAACTAATATTATTTCACTTATACTCCAAATATTCTTGAATACTGTAAAAACATTTTTCAATGTTTTCCAAAATAGTTTTTTATTCCACTCACGCTAAAAATTATTTCTTTAACGTAAGCGGACTCACTTTCAAATTATTATTGAAGCTTTACTTTGCAACTAATGGAATGATTTAATGTTTATGAAATAGATAATCTGTGTTTGATGCAGGACAAATAATTTGTAATGGCAACACTGATCTGACTTAAGTCTCTAAGATAGGAGTTTTGGCGCCAAATAATGTTCATTCATGATTTTTATTACAATGATTGGAAATTTTATTGGATTTTTTTGCAACAAGTGCCTATGTCGACGAGCAATGTGGAGAATCATTGAAATAAAAGTTTACTTACAATAAAAGATGTTGAGAATTTTATTCCACCTCTTTGAAGTAGCATTATGAAGGCGGTCACTATATACATTAATAATTCATTTTTTACCAGTCGGTCTGGTAATGCAATATCTGAAAAAGTAATAAATTACATCTAACAGGAAAAAATCTGGTGAATTAAACCGAAAAAAAAATTTAGGAACAATAGAAAAAGGTACCGTAAATTAGAAAATTCATAGGGATTTCGTATTACGGTATTTTCAAGTCACTAAACATTTATTGATGTGAAATAAATTACGTGATTTTTTCTGTTAGCTCTTGTGTTAAGGTCCAATCCTCACAAAGCGAGAATATATAGATATGGCGAAGTTTTATTTAATTTTAGTTCTCATGTTTTGACAAGGGTTTTGACAAAAAGTATTATTAAAGTGCATATTACGTAACAAAACTGAAATTTGATATCTAACGTAACCATGGGCGGTAAAGCATCTTGCTTAGACCACAGTTGACTTGTAGTACTTACTTAATATTAAATTGCGTAACTCTACAAACCAATCTGTAAAATCTTAAAAATGTACGTCTTACAAAGGACTAAGGTACAATCATGAGCAAAAGAATCATTTTTGACAATATTTACCAGTATATATCTCTAGTATATGCACTATGAATTCTGCCAAAAATTATGACTTAAACTTATGATAAACCAAGTAAAATTCAAAGTGTTTCTATTCGTCTTGAGCCCAGCACGTTTTTAATGAATCGACTAATCAACAAAGAGGATATTGCGTTTCAAAAAATAGTTATAAGCCAAAATAGTTAAATATGCAAAAAGTGTGCACCTCATTAAAATTACTATGTAAGCAAGCATCTATTGAAAAAAGTGTTTCGTAACTTCTGTAACGTGTTGTAATGTGTATATCGTGTGTTCTATTGTTTAGTTAGGTATAAATAATCTTATACTTATTATTTAGATTTTTATAAAATAAATGATACTGTTCAAATCTTTGTTTTTTCTTCCTCGATCAGCCGGCTAATCACGTAACTCCTGGTGCCTAGTCGTAATAAACTATCAGCTCAATACTTGATTCCCACTTAAATTATACAGGGTGGTGCTGTCAATACGACAATAAATTAAAATACGGGCTATATTAGTTTATAGAAATCGTTTGCTACTTTCAAAAACATTTTATTCTTTTGATAATTTCATGACTTTTCTATGAAATAATGCAGCCAATGTTATATTATTTCATACAAATGTCACGAAATTATTAAACGAATAAGATATTTTTGAAAGTGGCACACCATTTCTATGAACTAATATAGCCCAAATGGAATCTAGCTAGGCCCTCGAGCTGTTCGGCTGTATATTAGACAAGTGTTCTAAAGCGACATTTAGACTAGAAAGTTCTTGCTGCAAGTTTTGAGACAGAGCTATGCGTAAGAGGGAGAGGTAATTATTTTCCACTCGCTCGTGCATATAGCGCCGTCTCAAAACTTGCTAGTCTAAAACTGGCTTAAGGTCCTAGTTAATTCACCAAATACTTAATATGTATTTTGATTTCAGCTATTGTTTTATTACAATCCAGCAACAAATGGACTTCTTACTATTAAAATACTGCCCTACTGGGTTTGTCGGCCAACTTTAAATTGACAGTATTAATAATGATGCATCACTGTATTTCAATTGAGAACTCACTGCTGTACACCTATAACGCAACAATTTAATAATAATATTCATATACTCACACCTATTATCTAGCCCAAAGTAAGCATCATTGAGCTTGTGTTATGGATACTAGACAACGCAGAAATAATGATAATAATATGTATATAAATATTAGAAATACACTAAATAAATATATCATCCATGACTTGTAAACAAATGCTCGTACTCATCATACAAACATTTGTTCCTACTGGGATTCGAAACCGGGACCTCTTGACCGAGTAGCCTGTATAAATTAGCATTTTCTGAAAAACTTATCAAATTAGCATATTCCAACATATTCTGAAAAACAGGGGAACACATCTCGTTTTGGCAGCAAGTACCTACTAGTCCTAAATTCCAGTTTTCATAGTGGAGTCCGATGAGGTGACAAATATGAATGTGAATGTGCAACTTATTTTCGTGTAAAAATTATGCAACAACAAGACCAATTGAAATATCGCGAGAGGGGGTGTCAACTTTCCTTATACAAATATTAAATACCTACGGGGGCAAACTTTTCTCATTGCTAGTTTCAAAAATGCCTTTTTTTAATTATGGTATCCCTTGGGCATACCCTTTTTTATATCCTGAATACTGTAAGTAGATTTTTGTGAAGAAAATATTGCTTTATCATTCAATTTATCGGCAACAAAACAATTTTAGACCAATACCTCTCTATGCGTTGCTATTTTTAAAAGCAAAATGTGATAAAAAATTTAATTTGATTGAAGAAAAACAATTTATTTTTCGTATGTTGATAAAATGATGGTAGATAAATTACCACGTACGCTGGCAAGACCGATCTTACAAGTAGGACGGACGTAAACAATCATGGCGGATTTTGCTTTTGTTTGCCGGCCTGTCTTCATTTGTATTTCGTGATCTCTCAATTTCATGTGGTTTAGTTTTCAGAGTACTCGTATAAATAAAGTTCATAAGTTTTACGTGCATACGACGTCGAATTGATTGAGTTCCTCCGTCTATGTTTTTGTTCCTGAATTCTCCTCAGTGATCGATCAGTGATAAGATTCGTACAAGACAGTGACTTTGATTATTTATTTACGAGACAGTGACTCTAAACCGGTGCAATATGTCTATTACAAAGGAAAGCAGAAGAAAATGTTCTAAGTGTGGCAAATCACCTGCCTTAGACGAAATCAAACATTTTCGTTTTCTAAAACCTAACCTATTGCGGTACGTACTTGTGTGCTATTTACGCCGTACTATGACATATGACATGCATCAGAATTAGTTTTAGCTGAAACTTGGATTAATTTAGGTTATGTATGTTATGTGGAAGTACTAAATGAAAAATAAATAGCTCCATAACATAAAATTATTGTTTTATTTTACCTTTTATTGGCAAACTATTTTTGAATGGAGGGATGGGCAATTTCACTTGTAAGAAAACTATTTTTTTTTAGTTTTCTTACAAGTGAAATTGCCCATCCCTCCATTCAAACAAATAATTATTTTTTGCATGAAATTTATATTTTGCCGCTGAAATAGTTGAAAGTGGGTCAACTATAGGTGGCACTAGAGTGTTGTACTTCCGCTAAAACCGGAAATAAATATTTTAACTATGAAGTTGTCATTCTTCTCCTTGGAGTAATATTATTCTATGATCGCGAGTTAGTGTGTAAGCCTCAGAATTATTGTAACAACGCCAACCCGCTTTTTTTGGTTCATTCTCCCTGTAATGGGAAGGCATAATGAACTACTGCCCATACAGCTATGTCTTAATTAAGTGTATCTTTATTTCTTCATTTATTGCATTAAATTGCTGGTGTTAAACTTTTCAGTGCATCTTGGGAGAATTTGACGCAAAATATATGATGACATCCATATTATTATTATGATAATGGCCCTAATTCTGGCGAACACATGCTAAGTTTAAATTTAAGTTCAGTCTATTTCTTTCTTTCAAAATGAAAAAGAAAAGGATGGCTGTCACATAAATTAACATTTAGAAAGATGCGTTCAATTTTCAACCTTATTGAACGTGCTAAAATGCAGTGTTTAGGAGGCACCTCCGTACATGCCGTTTAAAATTGTCTATGGTTTCTTTGAAATCTATCTAAATTTAAGTGACAGCTCTAAACAGATTCTTGCTATCTGTTTCCTATTACTTATTGTGAGAAAGAGATATACTGTACTTAAGTTTAGAATTAAAGTGTGTTCCCAGAATTAGGCCCAATATTTGAAGAGGTGGATAACCACGCAAAAGTTCTCAACGTCTTTCACACCATAATGACTTTTAGGAATCAGATAAAAGTGTTCACACTGAAAATACAGTTTTGGCTGCTGCCAATAAATTATTGAAAATAAAAAGTTTTGATTGGTGTTTGGCGGGATTTGGTGGTGTCAGTCAAAAGTTTTATTACAATAATTAAAAATTGTGTCGGAGCGAATTTTGTGTTATAAAGTGGTGCTGTTTTGTAAACCAAGTGTTTGTGTTGACGTGCAACTAAAAGATTATTAGAATAAAAGTGAATATTGTGTGAAAGACGATGAGAACATAATTGTGGTTATCCACCTCATTAAGTAGCATCATATGGAGACTGTCATCATATATTTCGCGTCAATTTCTCCAAACGTGCATTGGAATGTGTTATGCCAGCATTTTTATTCAATAAATAAAGAAATACTGAACACATGGCTGTATGGGCGTTAGTACCCTTTGCCTTCCCATTACAGGAAGAATGAACGAAAAAAAGGGGTTGGCGGATTTTTGTGGCGTCAGTGAAATTTTTTATTACAATAATTAAAAATTGTGTCGGAGCGAACATTGAGTTAAAAAAGTGGCGTAGTTTTGTTATTCAAGTGTTTGTGTTGACGTGCAGCTAAAAGAATATTAGAATTAAAGTGATTATTAGAACTTTTTTTGAGGTTATCCACCTCGTTTAGTAGCACAAAGTGACTGTCATCATATATTTCGTGTCAAATACTCCCAAGAAGCATTCAAATGTGTTACGCCAGCATTTTAATGCAATAAAAGAAAATATAAAAAAATACTGAAGACATGGCTGCATGGGCATTAGTTCCCTTTGCCTTTCCTTCATAGGGAGAATTAGAGACACCGCACATATACAATTTCAATTTCAAATTTCAATCGCAGAATGTCTAATAGGCATAGAATCATATGATAGCCTGCACATTATATCCAACTTATCCAACTAAGTCGTTTAACTAAATAGTTGGCCAACTATCGGCTGATAGTTGGCCAACTACGGTAAGATGCAGTATGACCAGACCCTTGCGCGTGATTTCCCCACGCTTCCGCGCCCAGTCGATCTCTCCATTCTTTACTTGTAACAAATGAAAAAATAGGACTGCTGAATGCTGATCGACGAAGTCCAAAAAAGGCCAGCCCTTAAAAACTTATCTGGGAAACATCTCAGTTTAGAATGTAAGGTATGATGTTTCCTACGCTCTAATCTGTCACTTAATATCGGATGCACCCTAAATGTTTTGTTTTGTTTTCGTCTTCTTTTTATTAATTTAAGAAGTAGTGCGTTGTTTTTCTGCATTTTATCGCAGACTTTACCGCGCTAGCAACACTGTCCACCAACTAAGTCGGCGAAGTGTGCGGCCTATGATAGCACGCAATTTAGTTGTAATAGTTGGCCAACTTGAAATTGTATATGTGCGGTGTCTCATAACAAAGAAAACGAAAAAAAAGCATAATAATACATTGCGTAGCATCACTATATCGTCTGTGATAATACATTTACAGCTGGCAGCATTTTAATCTTAATGTCAGTCAAATACACAGAGGTGACGGATGTAAGTTCCTTGGGTGACACAGAGTCACAGATTATCACCAGATTTTAAAGTATATCGTATCGTCAAGCTGAAAACAAATCTTAGTTCTAATTTTTTCCCAATTTCTTTAAAAATTCGTTATTTTCATGGTTTTCTTATTGTTTTATTAGCCATATTCATAAGATACAGTTTCAACCGATGTCAGAAACCTCTTCACAAGCAAGTCCTAAAGAAGAACAACCTCCATCCAAAATACCTGAATCTGTAAAGGTTAGCCGTAGTTTTTGTCATTTCGAAGCACATACCTTTATTTATTTTCTTCGATTACAATATAACTTCATCTTAAACAAGATTCTGCATTCAAGGTTGTTAAAATTTGATAGAGTTTTTCAACAATTACTTAGTTTTTACAGCTGTAATAAATTGAATAATTTCATTCTTCACCATCTTTTTTTTATGAAAATACTTCGCCAATTTTTGTTGTTAACAATTAATTTTATTTCTACCTATTAAATTCAATAAAATCTTGAGCCTTATTTTGTGACTGATTATTAAACTATATAGTCAATATTAGGCAAGAAGAAAGGAGTCATTAACCCTCACTCACTCACAACAATAATTTTAATTTTCAGAAAATAATAGCAATGGAGAAAGAAAATGAAACAAATGCTAGTCGAAAATCTAGAATTGATCTCAATGCACTGCCTACTCGCCAATACTTGGATCAGACTGTTGTACCCATATTGCTACAAGGGTTATCAGCCTTGGCTAAGGAGCGTCCCCCAGACCCTATCAATTATCTTGCGGCATACTTACTGAAGAATAAAACTACATTTGAAAATAACAATTCAGGAAATAATAATAATGCACCTCAAAACCCACAAAGTTAATTACAAATTTATTAATAGCTAGATTTAATAGTTTTATCACATTACCAATAAGATACTTCATGAATTTTACTTTTATTTTCTGTTTAATATTCAAAGTTATTCAAAGCAGCTGCTTATAACCTCTTTGTAAGAGCAAAATCTGTTTGATCAGAAAAAGATCTCGTCTGAATGTTCATGTGACATTTTAGGTTTATAGTAGTTTATAAATTAATTGTAATAAAGTACATAATAGACTTGTATCATTTTTTACAAGTTTGTGTACCAAAATACCAAACTTAGTATATTAGTAATGTTTCTTTGGACTCGGCACAAAGCTTGCTGTAATTTTAAAGGTCTTATCATAAGAGATGCTACTCCCAATGTTATGGACATGAATTAGTGACATTAAATTTTCTTTCAACTATGTTGAGTTGATATTTAAGTAGTGAGTAGTGATTGACTCTGTCGTGTTAGTCATATAAGGTAGATAAAATACTATCACTGCTCAACAATCAACTTTAATTATTATAATTAAAGTTTAATGTCATTGACTACAATTGGTGGAATAAAAACTTATGACACTCCTGGTGTTGTAAATAGTGTATTATTAATATAGAAATAATAATCTATTTAGCTCGAGAGACTGAGTTATTTGGATGTAGCCTTATTTTCATATTTAATAAATTTTAAGTATTAAAATAAATTATTTTATTTGTTATTATTCTGTTTGAAATATGGATTCATAACAATATAATTCTATTGTATTGTATTAATCATATTGTATATGTCAAAACTTCCTGGTTTCAGACCTATTGACCATAATATTTTGTTTCCTCTGTGAAACGAAAGCAAAGTTTAGACTAGCAAGGTCTTGTGGCAATTTCTTTGCGAAGTACTTGGCGTTTTGTTTACACTCCAAGCAATATTTATATCGCAAGATAAGTTTGCAAGTTAACAGCAAGAAGTCGCCTGCAAGTTCTTGCAAGACGATTTAGATCAATAAGTACTTGATGCTACTTCTCGGCTATAAACTGGCGGCTTGTTTAGACTATTTTTTTTTTTTTTTTTTTTTTTTTGTTTGTTAATCTGCAATCAGTCCCTGGACTATAATCAGATACGCTGTGTGTTTCGGCTTTGCAGAGCACCTCCCCACTGGGACGCAACTCTTCATAATGTATACAATTATATCTGCTGGTTGAAGTGGTCAAAGACCGTAGATCGCTTCAGTCTTTTACTGTATGATGGTTTAGTGAGAGCATTTGCAAGGGGATTAGGATGATTTTCCAGTCGCGCTTTGTATCCTGCAGTCAATAATTTTATCTCCTGATGCACAGTGTTCTGTTCTAAATGCTCATGCAGCTCAGAGATCTTTATAAACCACGGCGCATTGGATATATTCTTCAAGATGGAATTTTGCATTCTTTGTATAATATTGATGTTGGAGCTACTTGCAGTCCCCCAAAGTTGTATACCATATGTCCATATTGGTTTCAGTATCATATTATATATCAGTAGCTTGTTATCAACTGAGAGGACAGAGTTTCTCTCTAGGAGCCAGTGCAGGTTCTTGTATTTCAGATTTAACTGATCTCTTTTTGCCTGTATGTGTTTTTTCCACGTTAGCCTTCGGTCTAGATGTATTCCCAAGTATTTAACAGAATCTCCATGTGGAAGTTCTTGTTCACATAGTTTCACTGGAGGGCAGTTATCTCGTCTTAATGTATATGTCACATGAATTGACTTTGAGACACTAGCTTTAATTCGCCATTTCCTTAACCAAGTACTAATGTTGTCCAGTCCTTTTTGGAGTAGACTTGACGCTATGGCTGGATCTTTGTGACTTGCTAATATGGCGGTGTCATCAGCATATGTTGCTGAGGTAACGTCTGGTGTTAGGGGTAAGTCCGCCGTGTACATTGTATACAGCACGGGCCCTAAGACTGAGCCTTGAGGAACGCCGGCACGTATATCATAGAATTTTGAAGAGCTGTCTCCATCCTTAACCTGGAATATTCTGTCAGACAAATATGACTGCAACAATTCGTAGAATGTGTGAGGTAAGTACTCTTTAATTTTATAAAGAAGCCCTTTGTGCCATACTTTGTCAAATGCCTGTTGTATGTCAAGAAAGGCTGCAGAGCAATATTCTTTATCTTCCAGAGACCCTCTGATTCTATCATAAACTCTGTGGACTTGTTCTACTGTTGCATGGTTTTGTCGAAATCCAAACTGGTGATTAGGAATTACCATTCGCTCTGATAATATTGGTGCCATACGATTCAGAAGCATTTTTTCAAATAATTTTGAGATCACGGGTAGCAAGCTTATTGGTCTATAGGACGTGACTTCATGCTCTGGCTTGCCATCTTTATAGATCATCACAATTTGTGACACTTTCCATAGTGATGGGTAGTGTTTTGTTCTGAGGATGCCATTGTAGAGAGATGTTAGAAAGATTATGGCTTTTCTGGGCATTTGTATTAGTATCTCTTTGGTGATTAGGTCAAATCCCGGCGCCTTTTTGCTATCCAATTTTTTTATGTTTCTTATAACTTCCCTGGGTGTTATTGCTCTAAGCGGCATATCCAGTTGAAATGGTTGATTTAGAACAAGGTCCATCCCAATCTCGTCCATCCCAATCTCGTCCATCCCAGGTTCAGCAGCATTAGGTGTAAACACTTGAGATAAGTACTTTGCAAAAGTTTCAACCTTTTGCTGCCTAGTTCTCGCCCATTTGCCATTCTCCAGTCTCAGTGGTTTCTTGGAAACTACAGGTTTATTCATCCCTCGTGTAGCTCTCCAAAGAGAGTAGTTAGTAGCTTTAGAATTTGTTAGCGATTTTAAACGATCCGCCATTGTTGCATTTTCTGCTCTACTTTTTGCTTCCTTGAGTACTACAATAGCTCTATTTAAGGCTGTTTTATCCTCACGTGCTCTGCTCGTATGCCATGCACGGCGAAGGCGTCTTTTTTTCGCTATCAGTTCCTTTAGTTGCCAAGGAATACTGTCTTTAATATTTGCCGCTGACTTGGCCGGAGTACACTTCCAACATGCTTTTTGTATTACACTCATGAAGCTTTTTGTAGCCTCCTCAATATCTTCTTTTGTAGTATTATCATAATAAAAAGATGATTTATTATACAAGCTTTTATTTAGTTTGTCAAAATTCAGTACAAAATACAAGTAGCCATATTTACCGATCATAGTAGTCACATAATCATATAGATTACACACAGACATAGATTAAATATACATTCTCAACATAGATAATCAAACTTATAAACTATGCATGAATTAACATCACAACATCTTCCCCCTAACAAGTAAAACAAAACATAACTAATTATGCTGTAGAATTATGATTCATAGTCAACATACTTTTTAGGAATTTTTAATACTCTACCAAATCTAGATAGTTTCATATTGGGAGATTGAATTGAGTTGGAATCTGTGATACTGGTGTTTTTAACAGGATCAATACTGCTACTAGATTCTTGATTAATTGTAGAACTAGTTGACATTGTCATGTTGGGTTCTTTGTTTTCAAGTTGTGAATCACTATTCATAAAAGAGAATATTCCTGGCCTAATGAATAACTCATTTCTAATGTACTTTCTTCCTTCCTCACTTTCTACTAAATAAGACCTGGGTTGACTGAGTTTCTTAACAATTTTTCCTTTAAGCCACAGTTTATCCAGGGCCACACAGTTTATTCCTTTAAGCCACAGTTTATCCATATCTATACTTCAATATAATTTGACAAGCCATCCACAGCTACTATGTAATGTTTTTGCTTAAATTCAAAAATGTCACAACCCACTTCTTGCCATGGTAGAATGGGGACTTTTTTATATTTCAAAATTAGCTTTTGTTTGTTAACTTGATATTTCTGGCATGAGTTACAATTATTTACAAACTTCTTAATGTCTTGTCCAATGCCTTGCCAAAACATGGTTAGTTCAGCTCTACAGTACATTCTTGAAATACCAGGATGTCCAGTATGGAGACTTTTCAACATATCACTTTGTAATACTTTTGGAATAATGATTCGATCACCCTTAAAAACTATACCTTTTATTACTACAATATCGTCTTTGATTTGATAATAGGATCTTATTTCTTCTTCCACATCTTTGTAATATTTAGGCCAACCATTGAGACACATATTTTTAAGTTTTTGTATAACTTTATCTTTTTCAGCAGCTTTGGAAATCTTTTCAAAGCATTGTTTGGTAATTGGTAAATTTTCTAATAATAAGCAAACCTGTAACTCAATGTCATTTCCAAAATTAACATCATGATCACATCCTTTGTCAGTAAAACTTCTAGATAGTGTATCAGCAATGTATAAATATTTTCCAGGAGTATAAACTATATTTAAATTAAAAGGTTGCAATCGCATCATCATTTTTTGTAGTCTTATAGGTACTTTACATAATGGTTTGTTAATAATTCCTAATATAGGCTTGTGGTCCGTTTCTACTATTACATTTTCATTACCAATTAAATATTGTTTAAACTTTTCTGCACCAAAACATATAGCCAAAACTTCCTTCTCAATTTGAGAATATCTAATTTGTACTTCAGATAGTGCTTTGGAAGCATAGGCAATAGGACTACCATCCTGAAGTAGAACTGCTCCTAATCCTGTAGAGCTGGCATCCACACTAAGTGTCAATTTCTTCAGTGGATCATAAAAACTAGTACTGGAGCATTTGTTACAAGTTTCTTAAGTTTTTCAAAACAGTTATCATGATTATTTTCCCAATTGAATTCTACATCTGTTTTTAAAAGATTTCTTAGTGGTTCTGTTATATTTGCATATCCTGGAATAAATTTTGATAAGTAATTAAACATACCCAGTACTCGTTGCAAAGATTTTTTATCTTTAGGATGTTCTAACTCTGTCACAGCTTTTATTTTTTCTTTATCAATGCTTACTCCATTTTTACTAATTAAATGTCCTAAAAAGTTAACTTCATTTACAAAAAATTCACATTTATTTGGATTAAATTTAATTTGATTTTGTAGAGCTCTATCTAAAACCTGATGTAAAATGTGCTTAAGCTCTTCTTTTGATTTTGCCCAGCACAAGACATCATCCTGAAATGTCACTACATTTTTGATGCCCTGAAATGTATCACATACTATTTTGTGGAATATCTCTGGTGCCGGTGAGATACCAAAAGGTAAACGTAAAAATTTGTATCTACCCCAAGCGGTTTGAAACGTACATAAACGGGAACTCTCTTCATCAAGGGGGCACATCCAAAATGCAGACTGAGCATCAAGCTTGCAATAAATATTAGCACCAGATAACTCTGCGGTTATATCCTCAATCTTAGGAAAAGGATAATGAGCTCTCTTTAGTGCCTTATTTAAGGGTCTAGGATCTAGACATATTCTAAGAGAGCCATCTTTTTTCATAATTACAATCATCTGACTTACCCAATCTGTAGGCTCATCCACCGGTGCAATAATTCCCTTATTGACTAAATTGTCCAATTCAACCTTCACTTTAGGCATTAAGCTGTATGGTAATCTTCTTGCAGGAGAAACTAATGGCTGAACATTTTCTTTTACTTGTAATTTTACTGTCTGAGGTACACATCCAATGCTACCATCAAATAAAATTCTATGTTCTTTAAGTATCACAGATTCCCATTTCTTATTAACACTGATTTCATTAATCCTTTTAATGAAACCAAGTAACTCTGAACTCTCTAAACCCAATATATTAAAGCAGTCTATATTCACAATGTAAAATTCAATAGGATATGTTGTTAACTTAAACTGGCAATTCAAAATGCATTTACCAATCACTGGTACTTTCCCATTAGTAAATGATGTAATTTTTATATTTGTTTTCATTATAACCTTGTTACTAATACCTAATTTTAAAAATTGTTTTTTACTCAGGACATTACACTGAGCACCAGAATCAACTTTTAATTCTACTGCAATTTTGTTTATAGTCAGCTGTGTAGTATACCAAGATTTTTTATAATTTTCATTTAAGGACAAAATTGCCACTTTATAATCCTTATCACTGTCATACTCTATAGCGGCTTCTTCCAACAAACTTACTTTCTTGTTTCTGCATTTTTTAGCGTAGTGATTTTTCTTTTTGCAAATGGCACATGTTTTTCCAAATGCTGGGCACCGTCCATAATCGTGTTTATATCCACAATATTCACATTCAGATTTTAAACTATTATCTGTTGTTTTCTTTTTAAGTAAATCAATTTCTACTTCTTTTTTTATTATCTTAAAATCACTCACTTTTTCAATTTGATTCACTTGACCTTCCACAACAGCAAAGTTTTTACAAACTGAAAGTGATTTCTCTAAAGTGAGATCTGTCATGCCCAGAAGTTGTCTCTGAAGACAATGATTGTTTATGCCACAGATAAACAGGTCTCTTACCAACTCATCTTGAATCACACCGAAATTACATGATTTACTTAGCCTTTTCAGAGCTGTCACATATTGCTCAAAGGATTCTTCTTGTTCCTGTTTACGACTAAATATTTTATACCTTTCGTATGTAGTATTGGTCTTTGGTATAAAATGATTGTCAAATTTTTCGATTAACGACACAAGATTTTCTTCTTTGTGCTCAAAAGTTTCGTAAACATCTTGGCAATAATCTCCTCCGTGGTGAAGTAATATTCCAATTTTTTGTCGGTCTTTGGCGTCGACGTAATATGCATCAATATATGTTAGAAATTTTCTTTTGAACAGTTTCCAATTTGACTGCATATCGCCTTCAGTTGACAATGTTGCAAATCCCTTGGGTTCCATGTTTTCCGCTGTCACCATGTAGTATTATCATAATAAAAAGATGATTTATTATACAAGCTTTTATTTAGTTTGTCAAAATTCAGTACAAAATACAAGTAGCCATATTTACCGATCATAGTAGTCACATAATCATATAGATTACACACAGACATAGATTAAATATACATTCTCAACATAGATAATCAAACTTATAAACTATGCATGAATTAACATCACAACAGAGTGCAATTTTTAGTTCTAGTTCCTCTTCAACCGCGTCCCTGAATGATTCCCAATCAGTATGGTTATTATATAGGTGACTGTTATTCTCATGATATAGGATAGTGGCACTTATAGTAAGTAGTATAGTATAGTGTTTAGACTATAATGAATATTTCTTGCAGAACTTACTTCCTGCAAGTGTCAAGCATGATCTTGCCAAGAAATCTTGCTGAACCATTCACATGAGCGAGCAATATTTATTGCCTGATCGTTGGATGATATCAGGTGTAGGTTTGTAAATAATCATTAATGCCTAGTTGTAATAAAATTACTGGCCATGGAAGCTGTTACGTGAAGATACTTGATAGACGATAGAGAGCAACTCGGACGTATGGATAGTCTGTGTAAATATATAATCTAGGGTTGGTTCTTAATAAAATAATTGATTGCCGAAGTTGTTACTTATTTATTATCATATTTAAACAATTACATAAAACATGGTGTCAGGTGTATAAAAATAAAAATATAATGTGCAAGTTTCAATAGTTTTCTATAAAATAAAATACATATTCATCTAAATCACATAGTGCTTAATATTTATGTACGTAAAAGCTAAACATCATCAGCAACAGCAACATGGCCGACAAGGTAAAATATTCTGTACCGAGTCAACTCATAAAACAGTCAAATCCTGTACCACAACTAGACTTCAACGAATCTAATTTATCTAATGCGTGGAAAAAATGGTATCAGAGATTTGATTTATATATAGTAGCTAGTGGTCTAGAGGAATCTTCAAATAAGAGGAAAATTGCACTATTGTTGCATCATATTGGGGATAAAGGTATTGAAATATATAACTCTTTTACAACCATAAAAGAACAGTCAACATTTGAAGAAGTAGTTGACGAATTTAAGAAACATTTTATACCTAAGAAAAATTTAACGATAGAAAGGCATAATTTTTTTACAAAAAAACAATCCATGGAAGAAAGTTTAGACAATTTTATAACCCAATTGCAAAACATGAGCTTAAGCTGCGAATTTGGAAAAATGAGAGAGGAGTTAGTAAGAGACATGATTATTGTTGGGATTTATGATCCATCAATTAAGGAAAAGTTGTTACAAGTCGATGACTTAACATTAACAAAAACTTTGGAAATAGTTAAGACATCAGAAATGGCGAAAAGAAATTTAGTCCAACTGTCGATGTCGAATCCTGTTAGTCATCAAAATGAAGCAGTATTAGCTTTAAACAAACATAGGAAATGTTTCAAGTGTGGCATGCAGTGGGACCCAAGGCACAAATGTCCAGCGATTGGTACTACTTGTAACAAATGTAAAAAACCTAACCATTATGCGAAAATGTGTCGTCAGACAAGAGACTTTCGTCATAGAATTGCTAATGTCGAGGATTATGCTGTATTAAGCAATATTGAACAAGAGAGTGAGTGGTTTGAATTAATAAACATCAATAATAGATCAATAAAAGCTAAATTAGATACTGGTGCACAAGTGAATTGTATGTCCTTTGATACATTTAAGTTATTAGGGTTAGATCCTAAGTTTATTCATAGAAAAATTATAAAATTAGTTACTGTAGATAATCAAAGTTTATCAGTAAAAGGTGTGTGTACCATAAAATGTTATTTGGGAAATGGTCAATGTGATAACATTGAGTTTGTTATAATTTATCCAAAATGTGTAACTATCTTGGGTTTGAAATCATGTGTTAATCTTAAATTAATTAGTAGGAATAATTCATTTAAACAAGTACTTTCCATTAACAATAATTAACAAGACATTTTAAAAAAATATGCAAACATTTTCAATGGTATAGGGTGTTTTAATAATAAGCCATATTCTATTAAATTGCAGGATTGTGCGATTCCCCGAGTGGATCCTCCCCGACGGATTCCACTAGCCTTGAAAGAACCGCTTAAAAAAGAGCTAGACAGAATGGTTGATGAAAATATTATTGAAATGGTTAATGAACCTGTAGAGTGGGTTAATTCTATGGTAGTCACCAAAAAGAACAATAATAAATTAAGAGTATGTATAGATCCTAGGTATCTTAATAAGTTTATCATAAGAGAACACAAACAATTGCCCACAGTTGATGATATTTTGGACAAATTATCTGGTGCTAAATATTTTTCAAAATTAGACTGTAATAGTGGCTTTTGGACTGTCTTACTAGATTTAGAATCTTCAAAATTATGTACATTCTCAACCCCCTTTGGCAACTATAGGTACAAAAGATTACCTTTTGGACTATGCATTTCCACTGAGGCATTCCAGGAACGCTTGGAAAGTATTTTTAACAATTTAGATGGTGTAGCATTCTATTGTGACGATTTGATAGTGTTTGGTAGTAATATAAATATCCATAATGAAAGACTATTAAATGTACTAGAGATAGCCAAAAATAATAATATAAAATTTAACCAAGAAAAATCGGAATTTTTACAAGAAGAACTGAAATTTTTAGGCATGTTAGTTAGTAGTAAAGGTATTAGTCCAGATCCAGCAAAAGTAAAAGCTATCAAAGAAATAAAAATAATCAAAGACAAAAAAGACTTAGAAAGATTCTTGGGAATGACCAATTACTTATCCAGATTCATTAATAATTATTCAACCATTACTTCACCTTTAAGGGAACTATTAAAGAAAGATATCATATTTCAATGGCAACAGATTCATGAAAAAACTTTTATTATGTTAAAAAATATGTTAACCAACCCACCTGTATTAAAATTGTTTGACAGCAATAAAGATATTGTAGTTTCAGTTGATTGCAGCTCAGAGGGTGTAGGTGCTTGTCTAATGCAGGATGGTCAACCAGTAGCTTATGCATCAAAAGCTTTAACTGAGTGTCAGAAAGGGTATGCACAAGTTGAAAGAGAAATGTTTGCCATAGTTTTTGGTTGTACAAAATTTCATAAATACATTTTAGGTAAAAAAGTAACTTTTGAATCTGATCATTCCGCCTTAGAAATATTATTCAAAAAACCACTAAGTAAAGTACCAATGAGACTGCAAAGAATGATGTTAAAAGTTCAGGGTTATGATATTATAGTTAAATATGTACCTGGAAAAAAGATGTTTATTTCTGACTACTTAAGCAGATCATATTTGCCATTGGAAGTTGATGAATTGAATAATTTTGATGAAGAAATAAATAACTGCCAAACATGTGCCATTTACAGTTCAAACCAACCTAATGAACCAATTGAATTTCACGAGGTTCCAAACTTGCCGTGGGTTAAACTTGCATCAGATTTGTTTGAATTTAATAAGACACACTATTTAATTATAGTTGATTATTATAGTAAATATATTGAAATTGCTAAATTGGAGAATTTAACATCTAATAATGTCATTAATCACTTGAAATCAATAATGGCTAGACATGGTATACCGTTGGAATTGGTATCTGATAATGGTCCTCAATTTTCTAGTGCTGAATTTAAAGAGTTTTCTGAGACTTATGGCTTTAATCACATTACATCGTCACCAAGTTATCCCAAATCTAATGGTTTAGCCGAATCTAGTGTTAAAATTATCAAAACTTTACTTAAAAAATGTAATCATGATAAAACAGATCCATTTATTGCCTTGTTAAATTTAAGAAATGCTGCAAAGGAAGGTAGTGCATCCCCTGCTAACTTATTATTTAATCGTAACTTGAATACTAAATGTCCTGTATCAGAATCTTATCTAAAACCCAAATTGTATACACGTGATGTGATTGCTGATAAAAACCGACAAAATAGAATTATGTACTATTATAATAGGAATGTTCAACCATTGAAAGAACTTAGCAATGGATCATTAGTACTATTTAAGAAAAATATAGAAGATAAGGTTTGGAGTAAAGGAAAAATTATAGAAAAGAGTTCATTACCTCGCTCATACTTAATTGAAGATGAAAAGGGTAATATAATTAGAAGGAATAGGAAACATATTAAATTGTATAATCAAAAGAACAATGAGAGTGATACAATTGAGGAAAATAATCTTTATAATTCTAGGAGTAATTTATTGCATGATGTCCCTAACTTTATACCAAATGTTGAAGATCTAAGTGATATTGATAATTATAACTCCAATGAAACTGAAAGACATGATAATGATTATGCTGATAATTATGTAACAAGATCTGGTAGAACTGTTAAAATACCTCAAAAATATTGTAATGACTGTGATTAAGTTTATATAAAATTATTATCCAAAGGAGAGGAATGTTACGTGAAGATACTTGATAGACGATAGAGAGCAACTCGGACGTATGGATAGTCTGTGTAAATATATAATCTAGGGTTGGTTCTTAATAAAATAATTGATTGCCGAAGTTGTTACTTATTTATTATCATATTTAAACAATTACATAAAACAGAAGCCATTTCATCTTAAGCCTCAGGATGACCGCATCTGCAATACCAAGTGATTTTTCCTTGTTATTGCAGGTGTCTATAGGCGGCGGTTACCGCTTACCACCAGGCGGGCCGTCAGCCTGTTTACCATCTAGTTGTATAAAAAAATAATAATAATAGGTACCTTTATACTTATACATAATTATGAACATTATCATCTATGGTAGAAATGAAAGTAGAGAGAAAAATATAATAAGCAAGCTATGTTCAGTATTTATTTATTTATTGAACAATAACCATAAGATCCATCATAATCACAAATCGAAGGCTATCTCTAGCTAGTCTTTATGCTCTGCCTCTTCCAAGAACTTCTGCCGGTGTAACAGCCAAGAGTCGTTATCGTCTCCGCCCTCATCTTCGCCGGTAACAGAGGGTAGCTCAAAGCGTAAGATGTCAGTTTCGACGCTCTCTTCAGTGAGTGAGGGTAGCGAGTCATGGACCGGCAGCGGTACAGGCTCCGGGGGCAAGAACTCCGCCATGTATGACGTCACGTTGCGCGCACGCCACACAGCCACCTTGCCTGTAATATATTTTCGGTAAGTTATTTATTCCAAATTACAAATCGTCGCTGGGCGTGCAAGACCGCGTAAGTAAAAGAGCAGTTTGGAATGCCGCGTATTTAAACAAGTCGCAAAATTGAAATATCGCGCCAGTAGGTTATTAGCGCTGATTCGCTTATGCTAGATTTTCATTAAACAGTGTTTTGATTTGTGTAGTGTGAGGTGAAATAAAATACCATGGATCTTTAACACGTGCGGCCATGCAGGATTTATTGGAGCAAGAGAAACGTCAAAATTTACACAGAGACAAAACAAAATATTTCACCATAGACATTGGGGTTGTCAGTGAAGAATATTAAATAAATACATTATTCTCAATTTCTTACACTTCCCCTTATTCTTAACTAAAACCCTGAACAATAGTTAACAGTTACAAAATCATAGAGTTACACATTCATAATGATCAAACAACAAATCAACACTACAACAGAATCTTATCAGTTGGCTTTAACTCTACCTTGTCAAACAGAAAACAAAAAATGCAATAGTCATTAACTTATTGTTAAAAAATACAATCTAAAAAAAGACTACATACATTTACAATCACATGTGCATAAACATAAGTCATTATTAGACAATACACAAGAAACATTTAAACTGCTAACTAAATTCATAAGAATAAGTCTATTTCTTTTAAGTCTTATTTTAAATTTAAGTCACATACAAAACTATAATGCTTATTTACACCTAATGGCTTAGTAAATATATCTGCTGTCATATTTTGTGTTGACAGGTATCTCACAGTTATAAGATGTTTTTGAATAAGGTCTTTCACAAAATGGTACCGTAAATCAATATGTTTTGTACGTTTGTGGGAATATTCCTTAGCAAGTAACAATTTTTGTGCACTTTGGTTGTCATTAAAAATAACAATATTATTATTTTTATCATTAATTTCATTCATGAAATTTCTAACAAAACATAACTCCTTTGCTACATCACTGATTGCTAAATACTCTGCCTCAGTGCTAGACAACGCAACACAACGCTGCTTCTTTGCTTCCCAGCTAACTACATTCTTGCCTAACTTAATTACATACCCAGTATATGACTTCCTATCAACACAATCATTACCCCAGTCAGCATCAGCATAAGCTGAAATATTCATGTTAACACTTTTATAAAAACATAGACCATAATGGATAGTACCTTTCAAATAACGTAATATTCTCTTGGCAGCTATCCAATGAGTCTTATCAAAGTTGGTGACAAACTGACTAAGCTGACTGCAAGCATATGTAATATCAGGCCTAGTACAAACAGACAAGTACATTAAACATCCAATCAGTTGTCTATATTGATAAATATTGTCATCTAAACTATCATTGTCAGACTTTATTAGCTTATTATTCTGCATCATTGGTGTTGACACTGTTTTACAATCTAACATGCCAAATCTACTTAACAATTTATTAATATAGTCAGATTGGTCCAAAGTTAAAACATCATTATTTCTAGTAACCTTAATGCCTAAGCAATTTGTCAACTCACCAAGATGTTTTACATTAAAATTCCTTTCTAATAAGACAAATAGTTCCTTTGTATTACAATTACTAAATATATAAAAGTCGTCGACATACAAAGCTATTATTGTGAGATTCCTTTGTTCTCTCCTTTTAATATAGACACAAGGCTCACATCTACTCTGTACATATCCATTTGCACTTAACAATTCATGTACTTTCATATTCCACATTCGACTGGCTTGCTTTAATCCATAAATACTTTTTGACAGCAAACAGACCTTACCATTATCTAAGCTAAACCCTAAGGGCTGTTCCATATAAATCCTCTCATTCAAGTCTCCATTCAGAAAAGCTGTGGCCACATCTATATGTTCTATAGTCATGTTATACTCATGAGCCAACGCGAATAATATTCGCATCGTCGAATGACGAACAACTGGCGAAAAAGTATCTGAGTAATCAATTCCTTCTTTTTGACTGTAACCACAAGCCACTAAACGAGCCTTAAACCGATTACAATTCCCTGAAGCATCATGTTTTATTTTGTACACCCATTTACATTTTACTACATTTACATTACAGGGTCTATCAACTAACTTCCAAACATTGTTTTCAAGTAGTGAGTCATATTCTAATTGCATGGCCTTTTCCCATTCTTTACAATTAGATGATGCAAGGGCTTCATTATAAGACTTAGGCTCATCATAGACATAACTAGCATAAAAGCCTAATTCATAATCACAATACCGTAAAGGTGGTTTTCCTCGCGTACTACGCACTGAACGGCCGCCGACAGTCACAGAACAATCTGGACTTATCGCGCCATCTCCGGCTGGCTCTCCAGGCGATCCTGGCTGCCTCTCTGGAAGTGCCGACCCGACAGAGGAACTCTCCTCCTCACTGTCGCCTGTGCAGTACTCACCAGAGGCTCCATCTAAATATACAAAACTTTCATTAGCATTCACATTTGAATTATTCACATTATTAGAATTAATACAATTATTATCATCATTATTCCTTATATTAGTCTCATTGTGACAGGAATTACATTCAATTATTTCATTCATTGGAGAAATTAAAATTTCATTATTATGATTATATTTAATTATGTCATTGCATAAAATATCTCTATAAAACTTATTCTCCAAAAACTCTACACTCCTAGATAAAATTACATTGTATGGGTTGGATGGCTTCATTAGTCTATATCCTTTTGTTGTCTCAGAATAACCAACAAATATAGACATATCAGCTCTAGGTCCTAATTTACTAGTACGAGTCTGTTCTGGCACTAAAGCATAGGCAATGCATCCAAAAACACGGAGATGATCCAATGACACTTTGTGTCCGGACCACACCTCCTCAGGCAGCTGTCCTGAAAGAGCCACAGTGGGGTTACGATTTTTTAAATAGAGAGCAGTCATGACTGCCTCTCCCCAAAAGCGGTCACAGAGACCTGCTTGCCTTAATAAGCACCTAGCCTTCTCAAAGATGGTGCGGTTAAGCCGTTCCGCCACACCATTCTGCGCAGAACAATACGGCACTGTAGTTTGGTGAATGATACCTTCCTTATCAAGGAACTCTTTAAAGTTTGCATTGCAAAACTCACCACCATTATCTGACCGGAGACACTTTATAAACAAGCCAGTCTGCTTCTCCACTAGAGCCTTAAATTTAATAAAATTGGAAAATACCTCAGACTTCCTCTTCAGCAAGTATCCAAATGACTTTCGGGAGAAATCATCAGTAAAGGTTAACAGGTAGTGTGCACCATTCCAGCTGCTTTCCCTCAACGGCCCACAGACATCAGTATGAACCAGCTCAAGCAGGCGGCGAGCACGCCTAGCTTCGTCCTTCGGGTACGCCTTGGCCACCGACTTCCCCTCAAGACAAGCAGTGCATTTGTGTAGGCAATCCTCATCAGAAACCTGAAACACAAAATTTAGTGCAGCCCTATCCCGCAGAGAACACATTCCTTTATAACTAAGATGTCCTAACCTTCTATGCCATAAATCAGCATTCACACTGGATGCAGCAAACTTTGCAGTCTGTGCTACCTGCACTTTATGTAGGCAAGCCATTGACTGCCCCTTTACACACATACCATTTAATTTGTATACACCTTTACATAAATCAGCAGACATAACAGGCTTACCAATGACATTGCATTTTTCATAAATAAAACAGCCATCCCTATTAAACAAGACAGACATGCCTCTCTCAGCCAATTTGCTCACTGATAATAGATTTGCAGAGAGTTGAGGGACATACATAACATCTACTAAAGTTCTACAAATATTATTATTTAATCTTACATCTATGTCTCCAATACCTTCACTTGTTAAAGTACTATTTTTATTGGCTACATTTATCAAGTTTTGAGAACTTCTTAAGTCTTTAAACAAATCTCTCTTCAGGCACATATGGGAAGAACAACCACTGTCCACTATGAAGTCCGCATCACTTATTGCTAAAAAACTTGACGCTAGCATAGTTTTATTGTCAGCGCTGTCAACATTTTGTGACTTCTTTTGTTGTTTAGCTTTCCAGCATTTAGATTTAATATGTCCTATCTTGCCACAATAGTGACATGACACATTTCTTAACTTTTTATTAGCAACAAAAGCATTGGCAGCATCACTTCCATTTTTGCGAAACTCTTCTTGAAGTAAACGAGTCCTTACAAGTTCACTCGACAGTTGATTTGTAATGGATGCCGTCTCCAGCCCAGAAACAAGATTGTCATATTCCTGCGGTAGTCCACTCAACAATATTTCTGCTATCTCAGCATCTTCTATAGTTTTCCCAATATCTTCAAGTTGGCGCACGACTGTCATAACTGTGTCTATATAAGACGTCATATTACTAAAGTTAGACAAGTCCACTCTGTACAATTGTCGTAAAAGTACCACGCGCCTATATAACCCTTTATCTTCAAAAATTTTTCCAAGCTTCTGCCACGCCTCCTTGGACGATTTACAACAGTGAATATGTTGAAATAATGCGGGTTTAATACTGAGAGCAATCCTGGCGAGGGCTTTCTGATCCTTGTCCCTGTCAGCGTCAGTGCCATCCACGCAATTCCAAAGCCCGTCTAAAATAAGCGCCATTTTGATTGCAAATTTCCAAGACGCATAATTGGCCACGCCATCAAGCTTTTCAATGCTGTATGCTGTGCCATTATTCTGTACGGCAAGCCTATCTGACGAAGCACGTGGAACTTGCGGGTCGGGCATGCTTCAAACGCAACAAGTTCAAAAACCCAACAATGAATTATCAAAAAAAAAGACAGTACCTTTAGGCATTCGGCACGCACGGTTTTATGGCGAGTCTGGGTCCAAAACCTGTTTTGATTTGTGTAGTGTGAGGTGAAATAAAATACCATGGATCTTTAACACGTGCGGCCATGCAGGATTTATTGGAGCAAGAGAAACGTCAAAATTTACACAGAGACAAAACAAAATATTTCACCATAGACATTGGGGTTGTCAGTGAAGAATATTAAATAAATACATTATTCTCAATTTCTTACAAACAGCACCCAGAGAAATCCTAAACAAGTTCACTCAAACAAATGTGTCGAAATATCTAAGATATTAAGTTTTTTCTTCCATCCTGTGAAATAAACAAAAAACACATAGGTACGCGGTATTGCAAACTGCTCTTACCTACCCGGTCTTCCACGCTCACCGACGAAATTAATAGGTAATTTACTTACTTTACAGGAGAATATTGTAGGTATTACCAACACTGTTTGACTGATTAGATATAGGCAAGGATGATTCAAGTAATAAGAGCTACATACTTTTCTATGATTTTATAAAAAAAATACTTCAAAATTGGCTGAATCTGAGAGCTAGGTTGGTATATGACCAATATGCCAGCCACTACATGGGCTTTTTTTCTTCTCTGTCATTAAGAAAACTGCCTCGTTTGAAGTTATCCCGTGATCTGAATTAAATATCCCACACTTTCTTAATTTTTCATTTTTTTTATACAACTAGATGACAAACAAGCTGACGGCTCACCTGGTGGTAAGCGGTTACCGCCGCCTATAGACACCTGCAATAACAAGGAAAAGCACTTGATATTGCAGGTGCGTTGTCATCCTGAGGCCTAAGATGAAATGCCGTCCATGCCCAGTAATTACACTGGCTACCTTTCCCTTCAATCGGAAACACAGCGAACTGTTTCACGGCTGAAATAAGAAAGGCGGTGGTACCTACCCAGGCGACCCTACATATGGGTCTACCACCTAGTAACATAACACTATTATAAATATGTTTGAAAAATTATTTAGGTACTAATAAAAATGTATCTATACTGGAAAAACTTCACGTCCTGAGGCGGGGGAATCCCACGCTTTCCTCATATTTTAATTAGGTACCTATTTAGGTAGGTATCTAGCAAATAAAATTAAAAAAATTGAGTACCTACCTACAAATAGTATTTATAATCTTACCCAGCGTCTCGTCAATCTCCAGCTCCTCTTCTTCCTCCAATCTTTCTTCTTTTATATCCCTTTCTTCTTTTTCTTCCTCGCCTTCTCCAAATTCATCTAGCTCTGGATCCTTCGTCAACAAGTAAAATCCATGCTGCATACAGTTAGTATCGAATACAAAGCACCCGGGCCCCTTTGGCTTACCTCTCAACCACGAACCGTGATATCTTACTCGAGGGTAAATTATTTGACCCGGTCCTTGGATGATTCCTTCCACCCAAGTTCCCATGAATTTGACCTGGTACTCAGCATGGAAATACGTGCCTAATCCGTGTCTTTTACCCTTAAACCAAGCTCCTTCGTAGATGTCTCCGTTGGGATAATAATAAGCCCCAAATCCTTGTTTCAAGTCATGCCTCCAGTCGCCTTCGTAACGTGAGCCGTCTGGATAAATCATGGTGCCAACCCCGTATTTCATGGCGCGACGCCATTCTCCTGAAATCAATTACTTAACTCTTTTAAATATGCACATAATCAATGGGAATATACACTAGCGAATCAACAAGGTATTCGTATTTCGTATTCTCCATTGACATTATCAATGGAAATCACTTCACCAGATTTGTAAATCATCATCATCATCATTTCGAGCCTATATACGGGTTGATGCCGGCCGTCAATACGACAATAAGTTGTAACATGGACTATATTGGTTCATAGAAATGGTTTACCACTTTCAGCATCGGACCGTCCACTCTACTTTGCAGGATGCTGTGCGCGCTGCCGCGCACGCGGCACACCAAAGATGCTACCCTCTTACTAACAATAGATTCAAAGTCATCTATTTCGGTAAACATCCCCGCTGCACTATAGAAACGTGCCAGCCCCAGCAACATCCTGACCATACCTACACGCGCAAGGCGCCGAGTACCCTTTGACTTTGAGTAGGTATAACTAATCCACAGGCTGCAAGCATAAAAGCTATTCAATTCAAACATGGCCTTTATTGATCATAGAAATATTTAGCCACTTTTGAATACCTACATCTTATTTATTTCATAATTTTAAAAAAATCTATGTAATAATGTAGCCAATGTTAATATAATGTCGTACCTATTGTCGTCACCAGCCTGTATTCATAAGAAGGTCCAGCTATGTCATTTTTGTGTTTAATATCAAAACAAATACGAAAGCATTAAAAATGTTTCACCTTGGATATTTGTGATAATTTTTATCTATTACAAAAAATGGCTTTAAAATTTATTCTCCGAAAGCTTGGGATAGTTTTTCCGAATCCGACACTTTCGGAGCCTAATTTCTATCTAACCAGTTACCTACCTTCGTATCGAGCGCCATTTTTCATAAAAACATAAAGCCCTTTCCCGTTCCTCAGTCCACGGCAGTAGCAGCCCTGGTAGAAGTCTCCATTGGGCAGCACCGCCCAACCTTCCCCATGACGCTCGCCATCGGCATTGCGACCGCCGACGTAAATCTAGATGGCAATGTTGAAATAACGTTTATTTGCTACTCAAATGTGTAGTCACTAGTCAGTAGTAGTAGAGCTAACATAAACCAAACAGTCGAATAAAGAATGAGAATGAATATTTATTGACGTTACTCTTAATTGCACTGTATAATATTGTGAGTTGTATGCAAGTGAGATATTCTCTAGGTGATGATCGAACTACTTCTTGAAAGTTATTACAAAGAATATTTTATTAATTTGGGTGGGTCGCAACAAAGCAATTAATCTTTTATACCGCTAGAGTACGATAAAAAATAATAATTTTGTAGATTGTTACATAATTCTAATCAAACAAAAAGGTATAAGCCAAATCACGCTGATGTTGTTTATCGACAAACCGCGATATATTAAATATTTTGTGGTAACATGAACAATGATAGAGTCTAAATAAAACTACTTTACCTTATTTAACTCGCGTGTGTAGTGCTTGTGAAAATATACTAATGATGGAGTTGTTAAAATTTTGTTATACCTAGGTACCTATTGGTTCAATATCCATCTTTCAAACATTTGATGATCATAACCGTAGATTTAATATTGTTAGTTATGTCTAAGTGCCAAACAGTGGTTTGCGAGCCTAAAATTCGCATTAAGGCCACAACGGATGACGAACGAAACAATGTGTTCTAGGATGTTTCTTTAAAGTAGTAGTTTACTGAATTAAAAAGATTCACTGATATAGGTAGGGACCTTACGCCCGAGTGCGAGCAGTTAGAGGTAGGTACTTAAGGTAGGTTTTTATAAAAATCACGGAAAATGACTGAGCATCACAGGTGATGGTCTCTATATTAATACTAATAGAGTCCATAATTATGCGAACACACCTTGCTGGCCTATAAGGTGCCTTTCCACGCCTCTTTTTTTCTATTTTTCCTTTACTATTTTTTTGTGCGTGATGTTGAGATGGAGACAATGAATTCTATTGATAATGATGTCTCCGAAGACCGGCACACGTGCTCCTGAGTAGGAAGGAGGAAGGTGGGATAAGGACTGCGCGGAATAGTTTCTTTAATCCGTGGTGCGTATACTTACTTACATTTTATTTTACGTGAACGTCCCTAGAACCTAAGTTGATATATTACGAGTAAAGTTATATAGAAGTAATATTTACTCCAATAGTGTCTTCATCCTCCCCCCTCTCTCCCTTTTCTTCTGCCATTTTAAAATTACTCTAAATTATTAAATAATATCGATGGCTCGTTGGACTGACTGACGTATGACAAATGGCATGACTTGATCACTTGATCCTGGCATAGTAATGAACACAGATAATACATATCAAATAGGAAAACATACATGGAGAACGGTTAAATAATGTTTTTCTCTACTACAGTTATTGTTTAGACCATGGTCTAAGAGTTATTATTATAGTTAATAAATATATTAATTTAAATGTCATTTATTGCACAATTCATTGAAATTTTATTTTACCTAAACCTAAGCCTAAGGTGGTAGCCTAAGCACCGACACTTGTCATTTTTAGCGAATATGGGGGCTGTATGTCACAACCGTCACAACATTGTATAATTTCTAAGTTACTCTGTGTTTAGTACTATATAGTTAAGTTAATTGCTAGATAAGTGCTATCTGCTCTAAGCTAGAGCGAATACCAACTTTGTAAGTACCTATTCTTATATGTAGCTGAAAAGTTTATGAGTGTTATGTAAAAGATTTTTTAACTTGTTTTATCAATCCAAGAGTGATCCCCGGTGATCCCACACGTAGTTTAATTATTAAGATTATTGTTTTATTTATAACAGGAAAACATCTGGAAATATTCAATAACCACTAGACTATTATAAATATAAATGAAGTGAGTGAATCTGTACTTACACAAAAGGTAGAGTTCTCCGTGATTTGAGTATTAGACCTCTTTAGGGCTTTATCAAAGTTAAGGCCTTCTAGTCGTTTATAGGAGTTGAGAATTTAAGTTAAGCACGTCTCATCTTTTTAAATACTTACCTATGTCTTTTTGCTTTTTTCAAATTCTTACTCAGAAACGGCCCTTACTCATTGCGGAAAGAATGGAATAAATAGAGAAATAAATACATTAATATTATGTTCACTTCTGTGCTTCTACATATGTTATAAAAATTAATTAGTTCAACTTTAAAAATGAATGATATATTGCTACGTACTTATTTTTAATAAATAATAGGTACCTATCTTTATTTCTTATATATATCATTATGCCACGAGCAGACGCATTCTCAGGCAAAGAAAACAGTGAAAACAGAAAATGATAATTTATTTCTTCATACTATTTTGTAATAAATTATTAGACACTAAAACATAACTTTAAAAGTGCTAGGGAAGCAAACGCTGAATGAATAGGCAGATATAAAAAAAAACATCAAACATCAGGCAAGTTAAGCAGACACGCACATACACCCACCTTCCCCCTTCCTACTCAGGAGCACGCGTGCCGGTCTTCGGAGTCATCAATTCACTGTCTCCACCTCAGCATCACGTACAAAGAAATTTAGTAGCTCTTTTCTTTGTCGAACTTCCAGAACTTGGAATTCTTTGCCAGCACATGTGTTCCCTCCTTCGTATAACATGGGTTCCTTCAAAAGAGGCGTGAAAAAGCACCTTTCGGGCCGGCAAGGTGGAGGCGGCTAGAGCAGTGTCTGAACTGCACTAGCTGTCTTCGCATATGGACTCTTCTTACCGCTTCACATCAGGTGGTGTTGAGTCATTTGTCGTGCTTTGTATATAAAAAAAAAAATAATAAAAAAAAAAATACTGACTAGAAATTAAGGGAAGAAAGGGCTATGTCTGAAATTTTGAGATAACAGATCTAGTTCATCACAGACAATAGGTTTAACATTTTTATAGCCTCGTAAGTATCAATATCAAAACCGAGTGATAAAAATAAAAAAATACAATATACCTACTTCATAGGTACTTATAAGAAAATAACTACAATAACTAGAACATAAATAATAAATTAACATCCGACAAATATACATATTGAAATGCCATTGAGTGACACGAAGTACATCTACATAACTACATCTAAAATTTACTTCTATTTTGTACTTTAATATCGGTTTCAAAGCTGCTAATTCAACTTGTAAACTGCATTACGCTGGCAAGCTAGCATCACACGTGTTGTTTGGACTTTTCATTGACTACGGGCTTAGTTCAGTTATGTTTCATTAATAAACAAGGTCAAGCACTTAATTCCGTTCTTTGGGTCACGAGACTTGACGCTGTGACCTCGATCGAGTCGCATTCCTATTAAAACGTGTACATACACTTTTACACTCGAGTATGTTGGGTCTTTCACCGACATCATATCATCACTTATTAAGTATGCAGTTCTGTCATACTAACGCGGGGGAGCCTGTGGCGGCACATCCTCTAGCTTACCCCACACCACATTACACATTTCACGAACCAAAGCTTGCTCTCCAGTGTCCAAATCAGGAGCCGGCCGTCGCCTTTCCCTCTCGACGCGTTCCCTCACTTCTAACACTTGCAACGCTCTTACGACCGCCTCGGGACGTTCATTCACCACTCCTCCCATTCCTTTCTCTGCTTCCAGTCTGCGTACTTTCTGCTCTAAATCTCGCACATACTGGACCGTTCTTTCAGCTAACTGGGGATGTGTTATAGGCACACTGGGTGCTGCTCTTGGGCCCTCTTCTACATTAGTCCCGCTGCTACTCCCGTCACCATCATCGCGCTCCCTGCCCGGTGCTCTGCCACAGTTCACACAAGCACTCCTTTCGCGTTCTTCGTCTAAATATAAACAGAGTTCTTTTAATTCCAAATTATCACGTATTAACTCTTGTTGTTTGTCATCTAATTCTCTTAACTTATTTTGATACGCTGACACTTCCTGGCGCATCACAGACGCCGTGTACCTTCCGAACCTTTGCCATTCACGGGCTAATTTCCGACCTTTCTGCCGATCATCGTCTAAAAAGCAACACAAATCACGGAGTTCTTGATTATCCTCACTCAATCTTCGATTAGCTTCTTTCAATGCTTTTATTTCGTCTAAAAGTGTTTGAATTTGCCGCCTTTGATCCGTTGAGGCTCGTGGGCCCTCAGGTTCCACCCGCTTTGTGAACTTAAGCATGTCAGCTGATCTTCGGTGAATTTGCTCTTCTTCAATGTTTCTCTGAGCTCTTTGTGTATCGTCTGCACTTCTAGCTCTGGCTGTCGGTTCTTGTTCATGCACTATAGCTTTTGTAATTACTTCTGCGGAAGGTCTAATCAAACGCAATGCACCCGGAGGCAATGGATATCCGTGGGGATAACCTTGAGGATACTTTAGGATTTGAACAGAACCACTCGGGTAAGGTCCGGGAACGGCTCCGTGTATCCCTAATGGATACTGTAATTTATTAGGATCAATAGACTTTCCGGTATATGAAGGTTTGTACTCCTTGGCGTTCGCGTCAACAGTGGCTAGTTTGGGGCCGCCGGCGGCAGGCGGCGGCGGGTGATAACGCGGTGGAAAGTTGACCGGTTCCGTGGAGCCCTGTTTACCTAGTTGTTGTTTTTGTTTATTAAACTGGCCCGCGTTCTGATTGATGGACATTGTCGATGAAACCAATTCGCAGGCGGTCGTCAGTCACTGTAAAGTTGTGGGTCCCATTCCCAGTTCATTTCCAAAACAGCGAATTACATAGCCGCGAAAGCCGGAGCAGCATGAGTTCAACGATTGGTCCTTGAATGAACGGAGGTGGGGGACGCCGCCGGCTGCGTAGGTTGTAGACCGTGGCATTCGCGCAATAAACTGGATTGTGGTTTGTGTATTCGGTTTCACGATGCACTTGTATGTCACTTTGATCGAATTGGGACTGTTATTGTTTATTGGTTGTGGAAAACGTGTTTAGTGTTGTTTGAAGGGCAGGTATGCGCGGCAGTGGATCACCGACAGACCGACGCGGGCGCCCGCAGTGCGCGTGTCTCAGACTGGCGGCGCGGGCGCGGACGGGCCCTCTACCTGCGAAGGCGCTCGCGTCCCGCTCCGCCGCGCTCTCTCACCTGTGAGGCACTCACACACGGACACCATTGTCTGTATTGCTCCGTCTTTGTGCTGGTACTATAGAGCAATCATTGACTTCTTACATTCGAGCCAACAAACGTGAACACGCGCACACTGGCAAAAAGAGCTCATTCTTCTGATAGCAGAAATTTGTCACGACATCATCTAAATATTAATATCTGCCAAATAAATCAGAACTGAGTTTTCGTCTCTACATTGTTTGTTAGAAATCTCGTAATATATTTTTTGCAACTTCGTGATCAATCGCATCACATTAACAAAGTTATAATATATTTAATATACACACGACAGCACATCAAAAGTAACAGTTGCACTAGGAAATCCGCCTTTATTACGAATGCAGTAAGGGCGGTCACACGATCAAACTTTTACGCTTGATGTGCTGTCGACTGTACCTAGCTACAATGTTTCTATGTTAATTTTATCTGAAAATACTCTTTACCCATCGTTTTTAAGACTATTTATTACTTACTAATAGTATATTGTATACCCCCAAAATAAAAAGGTATAATATGCTAAACATGAATATTTTATTTTATTTGTAACACCTACAACAGCTACACTAGAAGAAATAGATAAGTAGAAAATAATATATAATCCAGTAATACTGTGAGATTAACAATGAACTTATAAGGTTTGCGCCTTTTCCTTAGCAAAAAAGTAAATATTATGAGATAGTATGTAGATACTGAGACCTGTGCTGTATAAGTAGAACTTGGAGAAAGTTTTGTGGTTATTTTTGACTCCCGCTCCCTACTTTCAGACAAAAGCGCCTGAAAGTTAATCGACAATTCCACTGACTCTACAAACAACTCCAATGCACAATTGCTGTTAAATTTCATGCAGGTACATAACTTTTTTCGCAAATGTTTAAAGTACAGCTGCTGGTATTTATTATTGTTACTTTTTTTAACTAGGTACATAAATTGCATTAGCTAGATATAATATAATTAAAACAAATATAATATACTACATTTAAACTGCTTCGTAAAAATAGGGTGGAATTTACTCTTAAATGGAACAAAACAAGCTTAGAAAAGAAGGCAGTGTAATTTGGAGAGTGTAATAAATAAAATAGTAAATTTTCTCAAATAGTTATACTTCAAAAATTCCACCGACTCTACAATCAACGCCAATGCACAATTGCTGTTAAGTTTCATGCAGGTACATAATTTATTTTTGCAAAAACATTTTACACATTACAAACAACAACATACCACTTTAAAATACAATTTTTCAGAGCTGTTAAAAATATAAATAAAATATAATACAGTATAAAAATTGGATTATCTTAATATTAGTTTAAAACAAAAATAATATTCTACAGGTCATTTAAGTAAATTAGAACTGCTTGATAAAAAAAGGGGAATTTACTCTAAAATGGAACAGAAACCAACTTAGAAAATAATTTGAACAATATAACCAAAAACTATTGCAATTATTGCCATTTTTGCTATTAGTTTGAAATTGTTTTGAAGATTATGTGATTATTATTATTTTTTGGTACCAAATATCCTTTTTTCTTTCTTTTACCTATTGCGAGTCCGCTGGCGCTGGGACCGGCAAGCTGTCAGAAACGGTTAATTATGATTCGTTTTTTCTGATAAAAGCACTATGTAATACAAGCGCCTGAAAGTCAACAATCATCATCATCACCAGCCTATATACGCACCACTGCTAGGCGCAGGTCTTCCTACATCGGAGAAACACATGAAGAGCATGGGCTATAGCACCACCACGCTTGACCAATGCGGATTGGTGGCTTTAAGCGGTTGCAGTAAAAACCGGGACAGTAACAACGGCTTAACGGCCTTCCGAGGCACGCACGAGATTATAAATGTTGATTGACTCATAGCCAGTTGCAACCAGAGGGTTCAAACCACTACGCCACCGAACTCCTCGCTCACAACACACAAAGACTGGACAGGATATTTACTTATAAATATATCTAAACTAGAAAACTTTCACGTCCTGAGGCGGGGATCGAACCAGCGACCGTTCGCAATCCGGGCGACTGCTCAGCCCCCTTATTCTCAACTGTCGGATCACGGATTCGATTCGATAAGTCACATGACATCTCGCTTTGTAGCAGCGCGATAAAAAGTGACAGGTATAGAGTTTCCGAATTTCGAATTTTTTCCGACAGTTGAGAATAAGGGGGCAGGATTGCGAAAGGTCGCTGGTTCGATCCCCGCCTCAGGACGTGAAATTTTTTCTAGTTTAGATATTTTTATAAGTAAATAATTTTTCAAACATTTATAATAATATTAAAATGAAAATTAAGAATACTTGACAGGATGATACCATCTGTGCTTGATACGCGGGGCGAATGGCTCACTTTATCATCATAACCATCATCTTTTCAGCCCAGAGACGCCTACTGCTGGGCATAAGCCTCCCCCAGGGATTTCCAAACCGATCGGTCCTGCGCTGCCCGCATCCATCGGCTTCCCGCGGCCCTCACCAGATCGTCGGTCCACCTTGTGGGGGGCCTAACAACGCTGCGTATCCCGGTAGGCGGCTGCCACTCGAGGACTTTTCCGCCCCAATGGCCGTCAGTCCTCCTTGCAATGTGGCCTGCCCACTGCCAACTTTTTTTTTTTTTATTTTTTTTTATTTTATTTATTCGATTATGAAATTCACATCACACGTAAGGTAAAAGTCAAATTTCAATTCAATATGACAATGTGCGCCTTGTGCCATGTTCATACCAATATAGTTAGGTTAGATTAAATCGCCCCGGCGGAGTCTAAGGGATGAAATGGTGTAAATCAACCTAAAATATTTAAAACTGGAAAAATTATATATTTACGAAATTTCACAACCTATGCTATAGGCACTACTGTAACAACTGAACTACAGAGGAATTGTAGGAATTCTATGCATTTTTTCTAGTTTCTTGTTTCACAGGTATGTTTGGTATTGGTAGTACCAAAATTTAGGCAAAGTTCATAAATTATAGCTAAGAACCATCTTGATCACGTCAGCTTTCAAACAAAAACATCCTAATCAAAATTGGTCCATTCGATACACAGACAGACACTTCAAACTTATAACACCCCTTTTTTCGTCGGGGGCTAAAAATACTGAGTGAGCGACAAAAAAATAGTCACCCAAAACAGATTTTTAGTCGCTAACTTAGTATTTTTAGTTGCTCAGTTTATTATATTCCTTACTACCTTGAGATCGGTGCATCTTGTTTCATGTGGTGTCAACTTTGCCTACTTCACGTCCAACAAGAAGTCCGCAACTCAAATGTTGACATCGGTCACGCGTCACGTATATAGCGCTTCTGCATTCACATTCAGTAGCTACCTATACTCCGGCTCAGCCAGTACTGCGACGCTCGGCGGACGGTCAGGATGCGTGCGTGCGCGCAACTTCAACCGCTAATCGCCATCGCGGTGGCACTGCTCTACCAAGGTACGTCTTGCCCTTGCACCATATTGTCGTTATTTCGTAACTGGGATCGCAAACACGTAGAAATAAAAACCAACGATTCCCTCTTACAGATTTAGATAAACATAATTTTAGTAGTGCTGCTGCCTATTTCATATGTAAAAAAATATTTATTTTAGAAAAAAAATGATAGCTACAATACAAGTTGATATTATTTAGTTTAATATCGAGAAATATGCAATATTGACCGTTAGTTTTTTAAATGTTTTATTTAAAAAGCAGTTATTTATGTTATTACGAATTATTATTACTACATTTATGTTTCATGTAAGGTAAGTACTTTTTTAATTTACATTTAAAATCTATAATTAATAATATTTGCACATTCCAATACTTTTATTAAGTTTAAATAAGTTTTAAAAGTGTCTCTCTTATCTATTATGTAACGAAAGGAAATACGAAACGTGCTTTTAAATATAATTGAAATTTTATGATGACGATTCTGAGATTTTAGGGTAAGAAAAACATCACGCAAAGTGTATAATTTTACTTATTGGGGAATGATTGTTGATGTTTTCAAATAACTAAGAGATAAAATTGGTATTTAGGTACGAAATAACTAATAATTACGTTAGAACCGTTAGAACTCTTTCTTATAGTACTAATACACGAATTCAAAATATACTTTATTTATTTATACAGATTCGAGTGTTAATATAAAATACTTACGTAAAATAACACTGGAGTAGGTACCTGAAAAAAACTGCTTATTAAAAATAGGTATTAAAAATTAATTCATAGTATTAACTTGTTAAGTATTTATACAAAAAACTTAAGGGGAAAAATACAGTGAAACATTTTTGACAACAAGAATTTTTTTTTTTTTTTTATAGTCGTTGATCAGCTCTGATCACATTATTGTAAATGATATGTTTTTTTTTCGTCCCTTTATCATAATTATGTCGTCCCTTGTCTATTGTCCTCAATAATAAGCTATCCGCTAAATGTAGAGATTTATGTGTAGTATATCAACTATTTATTTTATCTAATAACAATTTAATAGACATTATGCTTAACTATATTTACGTAACAACAGTAAAACTAATAAATTTAATTTGCGTAGGTACATGAATTAGAATTTCCACTTTCTTTGATCGTAGAAACCGTATGCCGTTGTGAGCGGAATAATGCATGGTGTTTGTGAAACTGTGATATACTTGTAGTAACCGAGTGAGCTTGCGATATGTTGGATAATTTCCGTGTTCACATTAATATGACACAATTAAGTCACTCTACCACAGCCTTTACGCCTCATTGAAAGCACTTTTTAGAAAGCCTATAGGCTGTTATCTTTACAATTGTGTAAGATACTAAAGTAGGCACATACCCATGTATATTGCTGAAGATGAGATAGGCAGAGCCGTCTTTAACCTATTGGGGGCTCTGGGCACTTTATTATTTTAACCGACTTCAAAAAAAGAGTAGTAGTAGTATATACAATATACCTCTACCTATATCGATATTTCCATAGAAATTTAATCAAAATCTTAATTTCCAAAAAGGGAACTTGGGGCCCCATAGATCGCGGGGGCCTGGGCACTTGTCCACAGTGCCCAATGGAAAAGATGGGCCTGGAGATAGGTATACATTTCTTCCTGTGATAGTATTTAATTATGTATCATACACTTTAGTTATTAGATTCGGACATATATGTAATCCCAGTGAACATGATTTTAGTTTCACAGAGAAATACCAATTAATTAAACACTAATTAATTACGCTCTTTATATTTTGAAATCACTCTTATTTAGTAACATTGTTTATTTTTAGTAGTAATTCTGATTACGTAAGTAACAAAAATATGAAAAAATGACAAGAGTTAGATTAGCTAAGAGATTTTTTTTTTCACATCAAACGTAGGTACTTTTGTTCTGAAAAAAGTAGGTAGGTTTTTAATATTATTTTAGGTAATTCTATGGTCCGAATTTTAACTAATTACCTATTCTGTATTTCATAATGATTAAGAAAAGACAAAAGCAGCATTAATCTGCTAAGCGGCGTACGTATCTGGGTAGGTACGGAAACCTAAAAATCAATTGTGTCTGGAATCTGATGTTTGAGGGGTTCATTTTTTTTATTTTTATTTATTCATTCCTTTAAAAACAATAGGTACATTTACTTACTAATATACGATCTTTCGAAATTATGACTTTTATTTGTCAACAATTTATTACAATTTTTGAGTATTATGTTTTGAAATACCACTTTTTGGCAGAATTTAAGCCGAGCCGAAGTTACTAATACTAGATGATTCAGTTCATAGAAAAATGAATCTAACCGAAACTACAAAACAATATTGAAGCTACCACGCAAACAAGCACGATAGAAGAGAGCTTATTGAGTAGGTAAACAGTAGAGTGAATTGGCTACTACTCTACCAGTATCCAGTTCTCTACCAGTTTTAGTTAGTACTGTACTCTACCAATGCTGTCTACATTACATTGGTATTGTTAGTAGTATAATAGGTAACTCTGCCGTGCTACTATGCCGTTTACTATACCCGTGGACCTCTTAATTGGCTTTATTGGTCACAATTCTAACCTACGAGAGAAAAAATTACATCGACGTATAATTAGTACTTCTAGAAATAGTAAACAAAAGATCTAGCTGTGAATGTTTTTTTGGAAGTTTATGGACTAACAAAATTATGTGAAAGAAATTTATTATCGTTTTAGCAATTGAAAGTGTTACCTTTTGTCTCTTACTAGCCTGCCGGGGCGGCGCCGAGGCCTTTAGAAATTATATTCTGTCTGATATATGTACTATGGAGCTACTACCACAGAATAAATAAAATATGTGCTACTACTAAGATTACTGGGAATCAAATCTAACAGCAGCCTAATTATTTTAATGCAGGCTACAACATCGGCATAGCAGCCCAGCGCCACCCGATCAAGGAGGCTCTTTTCCTGCACAATGACAACTTCACAAACGCGTCGTTCGAGGACTGCGTGTGGAGGCGCGATAAGGAACCTTGCCCCGACCCTGACGTGTTCCTGCATCTTTACATAGAAGCCGAGCCTGTCAGAAAAGTAGTGAGTACAGCGAAAACTTATTTTATACGACAAAAGTGGAAAACAAACGTACGGCCCGTCTGATGGTAGGTTACCGTAGTCTATAGACGTTCGTAGCACCTTGGGCACTACTCACGCGTTTATAACCTATACAAAAGTTCCCTGCTCCCAACATAGTCTGTGCCGGATTAGCCCTTATGCAATTTAAGTAATTTCTTAGGGCATCACGTTTTGGGGGGCGGCACCAGAAATAGCACCAAAAAATATATTTGCTAGCACATGACAAGAATGTCTGTTTATAATTCGACTAGAGGCTTTGCTGTCTTATTTTATTAAATACTACATACTTATGTAATTTTTTTAACAGACCGATACCGATAGTTTACAGGTGGATAGGGGGGCACATTCATAGCTTTCTTAAGGCATTAAGTAGGTACGCTTAATCCGGGACTGACGTTACTCTCCTCAGCAACACATTAGTCAGGCATTCAAAATTCGACTGAAAAATCTTTAAAACTAAATAGAGAATTAGCAGTCCCCATTGCAAGTTAGTCTAGATAGATATACTTCTGCCTCTCCTATTTTAACCGTGAACCAGAGGGTACTGGTGTAAGTTTCAATCGAAACGTAAACGATCATGGTCGTATTCACCTGTCAAATCCATTATATAAAACGTGGTTTCCAATAATTCACAACAGAAGCGCTGCTGCCGTTTTCATACAATTGGACAGTTTAAATAAAATGAAAATATCTTTATTCAATTAAGCAGGGGGGCTTTTGTCGATTCGAAAGTGCTTCTTGGGGAAGAAGCACTTTTGAATCGACAAAAGACCCTTATGTCTATCACATAAAATAATATTAACTAACAATGTCATAATGTTGGTCTCTCTGTCTTGTCTGGGTCTACGTAAGCTAACAATGTTATAATGTCAGTCTGCCTATCGGTCTGTCTGTTGATCTGTCAGTCGCTCTGTCTGTCGATCTGTCTTTAGGTGTGTCTGTCAGTCAGACAGTCTGTCAGTTATCACAACGACGAGCATTTCCGTTTCAATTCGATGGAAACTTACATACGGGGCACAGTTCCCTGTATTTCAGTGTGAAGGGAAAGATAGTGTAATTGCAGGGCTTGGGGGATTGGGAGGCATTAACACCTGTTGTCTTAACAAAGTCAACCCACCAGCATATCACGTAACTTCCTTGATATTTTGCTCGAGTATACTGGGTTACTTTTTAAGTATGAGCGAAATTTTCATAATGTGTTCCAACCATGGATATAAACAACTTTCACTATGAGTCCAACTGTGAAATCTCGACGAAAAAATCAGCTGTTTCATACATTTTGATTGAGCAAAGGTACTGAAGTTTTGTATGAAACAGCTGATTTTTTTCGAGATTTCAAAGTTGGTCTCATTGTGTACCTAAGTTGTTCATATTCATGGTAAAAACACATTATGAAAATTAAGCTCATGTTTAAAAAGTAACCCAGTGTTTGCGATGGCTCCCACACAACATCAGCACCGCAGCAGTCTAAGTCTCATTCGAATCGAAATGCCTTGATCTCCAGTGCATTCAGGTGTCAAATGCATGTATAAAAGTAGGTAGGTACTAGGTACGTACAATGTAACTTCGTTCGCTCCCCGTAAACTTTATTTTTGTACTCTCCGCGCGCAACCGGTTTTCAGCGATTCTTACGCATACAGTGATACCTTTATCACATGATATTATACATTTTCGGAAATTCTTCTTTAAAAATAACCTTGAATTTTTAAGCTGCGTAGGAGTCCCGGGAGGATATGATAATTGAAACCCTGTGTCTGGAATGTGTGTCTTGACAGGTTAAGATTAAATTGGTGACTAGGTGGTAGACCCATATGAAGGGTCACCTGGGTAGGTACCACAGACTTTCTTATTTCAGCCGTGAAACAGTTCGATGTGTTTCGGATTGAAGGGAAAGGTAGCCAGTGTAATTACTGGGCATGGACGGCATTTCATCTTAGGCCTCAGGATGAAACGCACCTGCAATATCAAGTGCTTTTCCTTGTTATTGCAGGTGTCTATAGGCGGCGGTAACCGCTTACCACCAGGTGGGCCGTCAGCTTTTTTGTCGTCTAGTTGTATAAAAAAAATACCTCACGCATTGTCAGCGTATACATCCTAGAATTTTCGCAAAGAAATAATCGATACTAATATTCATAAATGCGAAAGTGTGTCTGTCTGTCTGCTACCCCTTCACGCTTAAACCGATTTAGATGAAACTAAGTAAAGTTTGAGTCCCGGAAGGACATAGGATAGTTTCTTCTATCCTTCGAGGAGGTGAAAAGAGGGGTGGAAGATGTATGGGGATGATTCCCCATAAAAACTTCCACCCCCCTTTACCGCTTAACAGATTTCGATGAAATTTGGTATGGAGATTGTTTGAGACCCTGGGAAGGACTGCGATAGCAGACATTCACGCGTGCGTAGTCGCGGGCGGCTAATAGTTGAAAATAAATTTAATTCTATACATAAAAACAAGTTTACTCTCAATTCCAAATACTAGATAATATGTATTTAGTTAATCCGTTTGTCAAACGTAATAATATAATAATACTCTGGTAAAAACTATTTTGTTCCCTGCGATACAAGCATTGCTTGCCGGAGCCGTTAGTAATTTTTGAATCGTTCCATTTAAGACGGAAATAAATAAATAATACTAATTTGTAGTGTTCGCAAAAATATATGTTTGTGAATTCGATATTACTAATTTTTATTTACATTTAAAATATTTAGATATTTTTCGAAGTTGAGAGCACATGGCTCTTACGCTTTTTTGCAATCCTTGTCGTATAAAAAACTACTAAAATAAGAAAAGTACCTTATCAAGTAAAAAAAGTTGACAAAAATAAATATTGAAGATATATAACATCCAAAACATAAAAGAAAAATATGAGATTTATCCTTTTGCAGTTCGTTGTCTTCCAGAAAATTCAAAGTTCCTAGAGGTATCTACAGGCAGAAAATTTGCACTGAAAATAATGATGCAAACATTATTAAGCCCTCGCTCAATCAAATATTTCAATGACATGTATATTTTAACCTTTTCGTCAATTAGATACCAGCTCGCTCGGTGTAACACTATATGAGATCTTTTGTATCTGATATATGTGGATATTTCACAGATTACAGTGTTATACTTAATAAAACCGACTTCAAAAAACCAACTCCAAAAAATATATTTTTTAGTACCTACGTAGGTACTTAAATTTATTTATTTTTTCCTTTTTAGTGTTTTGAAGTCGGTTTAATTTATGTTAAAATAAAAAAAAACACATTTTTAAGTGATTTCCTAAGGTCAAAGCTAGATGGGTGACCGTCAGCACTATCGACTTGTCTGTCTCTCAGTCTTTGGTTGAAATACATAATATTCTTTCATATTATCGTATCGTACCACTAACAAAGTATTATCTATCTCCAAACCGTTAAAGAGTTTTACCTTCCATCATCAGTTCACCCGAATAACCCGATAGAATACAACTGTTCGTCAACACGAACCTACAATTAAAAAAAAAAAATCTTCCCACTCCTAACCTTTAAGAAGATGTACCTTCCATCATCAGTACATCCGAATAACCCGATAAAATACAACTATCCGTTAATACGTACCTATAATTTTCTAGAATTATCTTCCAACCCTTAACCGTTAAGGAGTTCAACCTTCCATCACCAGCTCATCAACATAAGATGGTGACTGACAGTAGCAAATACTTGAATAGTTTTGGAAAAAAGTAAAACATCTCATGTGCTTATAAAATTTGAGGTATGCCCTCGATTTCCCTGGGATCCCATCATCAGATTCTGACTTGGTGACAATAGGACCACCTCAGGAGTATAGTCTATCGAATAAAAAAACAATTTTGCGAATCGGTTCTCAATTGAACGAGAAATCGATGAACATACTTATATAAAAAAAATACATGCAGTGGAACATACTAATATAACCTCGTTCTTTTTTTGGAGTCGATTAAAAGCTAGTGACGACTTGACGACTGCAATTTGTTACGAACTCATAACGACCCCGATTTCAATTATTGTAACAGTATTCGTCCGAAATATTTTAGTAAATTATTTAACGCAACAAAAGACATCAACGCGTTATATACCGCTACTGTTAGTCGTTCGTAGAAACATTTTTGTTAATATATTACGGGTAAAGTAAGCAGCAAAATATGTAAACTGTCTCTTATTGTCATTGTGTTAGAGATCTTAATCGCTTATTTTTTGATGCTGACTGTACCTAGGTACCTCTCGTTTCCATTATCTTTATGACAGTCGCCACTTTCTCACGAATACAATGCATGCGTTGAATCTTACTTATGAAAACGACATCGTAATTGTTGAAATAAAGAAAAAAACAGTATGAAAATACTCAAATACCTAGGTAAGTATTATCTAAGATTTTAACGGTAATTAATATCATCATCAGCAGCGTATATACGGCACAGGCCTTCCTACATGGGAGAAACACATATGGAGCTTAGGCCATAACACCATCACGCTGGCCCAATGTGGGTTCGTGGGTTAAAGCGGCTACAGAAACAACCGTGCCTTCCGAAACACTGAGGAGCTCGAGATAACAAACATTGATTGACCCATCCCAGGGTCGGCCATGGCGAAAGTTGCTTTGTTTTTCGTATTGAAATCAGAGCGCTCAAACCAATACGCCATCGAGCTCGATACTGGTATGCTATTTATTGATAGGTATTATTATTCAGCATAAAGCCCATCACAGACGGCAGATATAATTTAAAGATGTGTACTAAAACAAGAAACATTTTAATACATCTTTACCTTATGACCCTTTACATATTAAGAGCCTACATCTTGCCATAAGATCCTTTAGGAGACCACACACAATAGCTATATTATTATAGTAGGTAACTATACTGTGTCCGCCTGACTTCCGAGATATAATTACTATAGCTGCCGCACCTAAAATATTATGTATCTTCCTTATTTGAGACGTCTACAGTAAGTATTAATAATAGTCATAAAATCTAAAAGACTTTCAAAGACAGAGTAAAAGATAGCTGTTTATTATTAGTTATTTATTTTATTTATTATACATGCATATCGTTTATTAAAATAAATTAAGAAGATTCGTTCGTGTAACGATTGGAATAAATAAATATTGTTCTCCGCCATCAAGAGGTGAATGGAGTCTAAAAAATCTACGTTGAGTACCTAATTTCTTTTCACGTAACAAAAATTATAGCTCAATGCATTTGGCACGGAACTGCTTAATTTAGTGTGATATACTCGAATGCTTGTTCAGTTCAATGTCAACGAGTATAAATCAATGAAATTGAAAGAAACTTGCATGTCCACGGCCAGCGCATGTGCCGTTGTGAGCTGTGACTACATAATTATCATGTAAGCGCCGCTACTTTTTGGACTAACAACGAAATCAATGAATACCTAATTAACTTTCAAGTGTGATGAAATAACAAAGAGAGGAAGGACAATTTGGTGTTTTCCATTTATTCTGTGAAGCAGTACCCACATTATACCTACTCAATATATTTCCTAAAGCGTGTGAAAGTGTGAACGCATGGCTGAAGAAGCCTTACTAAAGATCGCAAGTTGATTAGGTAGAGCAAATTGATTTTTAGTTATCATTATATTCATTATTAATAACTCAATTGGTTTACAATTTCTTACAATGTTAGCAACACAGAAACCACGTAAGTAGCAGGTTATACAGGCAACAGCACATCAAGTGTAACAGTTGTACTATGAAAAACGCCCCCTACATCGGTCTACCGTACCCAGACATTGAGTGACATAATTATCTGACCTTCTCAGAATATAGCTTAGACAGTTAATCAACATACAAATGGCCGTATTTAGTATTAGACATACTAAGAATCTGGATATCAATTTTCTAACCTACTCAGAAAGCGGCATAATGAGAATCTGAAGTTGAAACTGGGAATTTGACTTAGTAAAAATGTAACATTTATGGAACTTGGATATCATAGACAATGCCCTATTCGGAATCATACCTACTGAGAATCCGACTTAAATAGAAACTGACAACCTTAGAGTCGTACCTACTTAGATTTGACCTAAAGCTAAAGTGGCAAAATCTGAATAAAACCTGATCCGCCTGAAGGAAAATATATACTTCCTTTTATTGTAGGTACAATCTTTTGTACAATACAAAGAAGTATAATTTTTTTACCGTCCTACTGATTTCTAGTCAGGCTCTATATTGATTGTTTTTATGACGTATGATGTGACTCCAACACATCGTAACTAGGGCACACGCTCGTAATACATATATTATTTTTGTCAAAAAATGTAACTAGTTGTCAAAAGTAACAATACTGTGTACCTAAACAGTAATCAGCAGGAATGCGAGCGACCGCTAGCCGGCACGGGGGAGCTGCAGCGGCTATTCTAAACACGTAGCCGCGAAGCCTGACCGAAAACAATTAATTGTGTCATATCTATCTCGGTAAATGGGCCTCGCGCGGATAGGATTTTAATAATGTTGTTTGGAATATTAAGAAATAAGAGTGAATCGAGGTAAATATGATTACATTACAGGGCACTAGGTGGTAGGCCCGTATGTAGGGTCGTCTGGGTAGGTACCACCGCCTTTCTTATTTCAGCCGTGAAACAGTTCGCTGTGTTTCGGATTGAAGGGAAAGGTAGCCAGTGTAATTACTGGGCATGGACGGCATTTCATCTTAGGCCCCAGGATGACAACGCACCTGCAATATCAAGTGATTTTTCCTTGTTATTGCAGGTGTCTATAGGCGGCGGTAACCGCTTACCATCAGGTGGGCCGTCAGCTTCTTTGTCATCTAGTAGTATAAAAAAAGGCGAATAGAATCAAAAATAAGACATTTAAAACTATTTGAATTACTGCGATTGGTTATGTTGTTTCGTTCCCATACCCTCGCTTGCCTTGTCACGAGCAGAGATTTTGTGATTCCGTTCATAATTCAAGTGGCTAACGCTCGACAGTTGAGGGTCTTGGATATCAGGCAAGCAAGTCAAGTTTTAGCGCCAAATTATGTTGTTGTTATAGAATTTGCTATCATTTGCACTCAAAGTTAAAATGATCCCAATCGCCTCGATATACATACAGCCCACAATTTCACTACAGCCAGAATTGTACAATTTAAACCAAAGGGTCATATACTTACATGTTACTACAGAATAATTTTATTACTGTCTTGAATTTTTTTTAATGCAAATAAATAATTAAAAGAGCCATAGTAACTGCAGCCCCTGTAACTTAAACTAAAGATATATATGGTAACCTGCAGCATGAAGGGCTCGAGAAAGGTTTTGTCTACATGTATATGTTACCGCCGTCTAGTTAAATCAGCCGCTTAACTGGACAGATAGCCGGCAACCAATTGAATGCCTAGCCCGATAGTTAATTGAACTAGACTCACTTAACGTTTAACGACTAGGCGTATTGCATGGAGTCTTGTACTGACAAGTTTTGGTTTCATTGGTGCGTTCAAGGTTATTTTTTATGATCACTTATTATAAGTTATATATAATCGACATCGGGCTAGCCGTCATTTTTAGAGGGCTGGATGCGGCACAATATGAAAACAGTCAATCACGCACGGCACAAAATTCCTTTCAACCAATCTAAAAAAACACTTTCCCAGTTAAAAGTAGTTTTTGACTGGGAAAAAAGGGGTTTTGACTAGAAGCAATTTTGATCGATCTGATATTATAAATTTATGTTGTATTACGAAGGATATTTTTAAAATTGTTTTTAAATTGTATTGATCTCATATCTATATTTCCTTAACTTAAACGACGACATCCTGGCCGAGTGGTCTGTACCCCAGGCTACTCGGACAAGAGGTCCCGGGTTCGAATTCCGGTAGGAACAAATGTTTGTATGATGAGTACGAACATTTGTTTACGAGTCATGGATGTTTATATGTTTATTTAGTATATTTCTAATATTTCTATACATATTATTATCATTATTTCTCCGTTATCTAGTATCCATAACACAAGCTCTTACTTTGGGCTAGATAATAGGTGTGAGTGTATAAATATTATTATTATTATTAAACGACGCGGAGCCATGACCCCAAGGTCCTTTAAATTTACGTTTCAACTTTTTTCGTCACATAATTATTGGTAACTACTTGAATTAAGTAGGTTGTTGCAATATATTTAGCCATCACTTTCAATGCTTAGTGACTCTTAATACGAAACTAATAAGAGTTTTTAGTTGCCAAAAGTTAGAGAGTTTTGTGACTTTGTGTCATTTTAGGAAATATTTTCTCTACTTGCAAAGGATTTGCAAAATATACTCAATACTCAATACTCAATATATACGCAAATATATATAAATAAGTATCTATAATCAGTATCATGCACTCAACATGCGCCGGCGCATTTTGTTAACCGACTTCAAAAAAAAGAGGAGGTTATCAATTCGTCTGTATGTTTTTTACATTTTTGTTTTAAGTGATCTTTTTCTATACCTTAGTGTAATTTATCTATGCAGGGTGGTGACAACAATGTCGTTTATGCCCAAAACTGGTCGCAGCTGCTGGAGCCCTTGGAAGGCTCCTTCCTAATGTTGGAGGACCAAGCGGCATATGCCGCCGTCTCTATACCGGGGTGGTGAGGTCCATGGCCTTGTACGGATCGCCGGTGTGGGCGGAGACCTTGTCGCCACGTAACAAAGCCCTGCTGCGGAAACCGCAGCGGATCATGGCCAACAGGGTCATACGCGGGTATAACACCATTTCGTACGAGGCCGCGTGCGTACTAGCAGGGACCCCACCCTGGGATCTTGAAGCATTTGGGCTAGCAGAGGTGTACAGGCGAAGCGCCGCCGTTCGAATGGAAGGAGCCCGGCCTTCGCCTGAACTTATACGGCGGTGGCGTGATGGAGCCCAGCGGGCAGTAATCAACGCCTGGCTACGCAGACTGGAGGTTCCAGCTTATGGACTCTGGACCATCGCGGCAATAAGACCACACTTGATGAAGTGGGTGGACCGGGGGCACGGCTCCCTGTCCTTCAGACTTGTGCAGGTGATGTCGGGGCACGGTTGCTTCGGCCACTATCTGCACAGAATCGGACGGGAGCCGAGTCCCCGGTGCCACGAGTGCGGCAGCGAAGATGACACGGCGCAGCACACAGTCGAGATTTGCCTGTGTGCTGCGCCGTCACAAAACTTGGCTGGTAGAAGCGCCAAAAAATATTTTAATGTGCTGAAAAACATCACACGACATGTCGCCATTTTGAAGATACCAAAAGGTCAATATCATAATACAATTTTGTTTTTACGACTTTACGTTGAATAGGTACTGTCGTTTATTTCTTCGTAGTGGCCAGGGTCAAACAATTTCGATAAACAACAAAAACACTTCAAGCGCACCCAAAACATACACGGTTGAAAATACGAAATGCCAATTTAAATAAATGTCAAATATTAATTAAACTCAAGTTTTAAAAGTGCATAGTCCATATCCACAATGGATATGGACTATGCACTTTTGGGACTTTTATGACTTCTATGTTGCCATTTTATGCAACGCTTATTTTATTTCGTTTTTTTCGCAATAGGATAAAAGAGTTTTATGTTATTTAATGGAATGCACGTTATTGTCTACAATCTGAAATGGTGCTCAAGAGCTGGCCCAAAACTATTCCATCTCCTTTAAAAAATTTTTGGGAATTCATTCAAGTCTATCATAAATTGCAGGTGGACTTGTTCAGTGAAGATTGGTTGAGGCAGAGCGGATGGGAGCCATCGCACGAAACGATCCTGCTCATCCACGGCTACGCAGGGGGCGACGATACGTTGCCCATCACTGTGCTTAGAGACGGTATGATAATCTCCTTAAGTTTTTTTTATACGGGATGTAAGGGGAACTTTCTTTGAAACGAAGGCAGATGACAGTGCTGGTGATCTTAACCACCACTTCTAAAAGAGAAACGAGAATGCCAAAAAAAAAAAAAAAATTAACCAGCATCGATTAAAACAATTTGTGTGTGCGGATTTAGAGCATAAATAGAAGGTCGTGAATATGCGATTTGTTTTTTCGGAAAACGTCACCAGCCAGAGGGCTAGACAGGGCCCCGAGCGATCCGCGATTGATACTTGATTTGATTTTTTTGGAAGAAATGCTATTAGTTATTACACAATATAATTGCTCTTGCATTCACGGTCGCCGTACATTGGGAAGCTGTGCGCATAATTAGTATGCTGCACTATTTAGGCGTCGCAAGGCATGAGGGGTGGCAACAGCCAGCAGACTTTTTAGACAGTGTTTTATTATAGATGCAGAATACATATAATATCACCTGAACTGGAAGTTTAAAAATATTCGTAAATGTTTTCTTTCGGATCATTAGAGGTGTTAACTTCAATGAGTGGTGAGATAAACGTTGCTATAAAAAGGTTGAAAAAGGAAAGAAAGCGGTGAAGAAATTAGTAGGTTATACCAAGGATGATAGAAGTATACCTAGTGCTTAGGTGGCGTAGTGTTAATCGCGTCTGACCGGAAATCAGGAGACGCGGGTTCCAATCCCGCCTGGAGCATATATTTTTTCATCGTTTTCTTTTTATTTGTAATTGTTACAATACATACATTTGCTGAGTAGTCTAAATAGGCGAAAACCGAGACAGCATTTATTTAGATACTTTTCCAGTAGAATTAGGCGGGCAAAGATAAAAAAGTGGTATAATCATCGTTTTTGTATTCAATTTAGGTTTTACCCACTTCTAATACTGTCGCGTTTTAACTACAATGGATTTTTTCAATTAATTATAAACAGAAGTCTGCTTTTCGAATTTACATACCTACCTACAAACTTACTTCATTTGAATAGATACGTTTTCAAGGAATTGAACTAAAATTTAATTCTATATTCAATTTGAATCAGTTTGACATTAATTCTTGTTTCTGTTTTTATGTCAGCATCTCGAATGTATAAAATTCATATATAATTATGCACATTTATGTATATTAATTTTTTATTAGTTGTTGCATAATGTAAATGATAAAGGTGATTGCCGTCGCCTGGAGAAAGTCGTGGGAATGCATAATGTAAGGGTATATGCACACGCTACCTATTATACGCATGCGAACATAAGTGAACACCATTGAAACCACAGAGCGTTCTCTAGACCTTACACAGTCGATTGCAGTCAGGGGCCTTAACACCATCGTAATAAAAGCGATTCATATTCCGCTCGGTTCAGTATTGGTTCCTAAACTGCATCGCTGTCATACTCGTAGATAGCGTCGTAGTACGAATTAACGATTCTACTCAGCTATGCGATTCTCTAAAGTCAGCAGCCATGAATTCGTGGCTGTCGGCAGCGCCGTCATACTTTTGGCGTTTGTTTGACAACGGTTGGCGACACCAGCGTTCCAACGTCGAGCACGGCGTGAACCGGAACTAAAAATTGGACGATTTTTATATCTTTATGTAAAAAATCTATCAAATATTGAATGAAGTTAACGATACAATTTTAACACAACAAAAAAGAAATCAAAAAATATCGATTGTACTTCATGTCGTATAACCAAAACAGAGACAATCGTACACAGCCAAGAGACCGACGTAGAGATTAGTGAATACGATTCACGCAGCGCAGTGCGCAAACGTCAAAACCAATGGCAGCTTGTCGTCTTTGTCAGACGTCAAGTTCGATGTCGAATATCTTTGTTTGTGAATCACACTGCTGTTTAGGTCCTAAACTGGATCGCGATAAAAGATGGTGGTACGGGTGCATTGCACAGGGCAGCATGGTATTATCGTTAATCCGAGCAGACAATTGTTTTTTTTGTATTATTTTCGTTTTTTTTTTCAACGCTTTATTTAATAGGCACCTACTGAGGTAAGCTCGCTATATCGTCGACCCCCTCTTAACTTCTGTCGGGCAAGAGTGGGATCGAATGAACTCATTCTAATTTTAAAAATAAGCCTAAGTCAGCCGCCGTTACAATAATGTTAACAGCATTGATGTGTTTCAGTTAGAGGTAAGATAGTCAGTTCCTTTGTGGTCGAGGAATCCGGGTGTAACTTCCATCTTTGGCCTTATCTTCACTTACCATCAGGTGATATGAAGGCCAAGAGTTACCCCGTCAAAATAAATATACATATACAGGGTGGTGCCGTCAATGCGACACTAAATTTAAACATGGGCTATATTAGGTAGTCCATAGGAATGGTTTGCTACTTTCAAAAATATTGTATTCATTTGATAATTTCATGACATTTGTATGAAATAATGCTGCCAACGTTACACTATTCCCATAGAAATGTCATGAAATTATCAAATGTGAATGTAGCAAACCATTTCTTTGGACTAATATAGTATAGCCCATGTTTAAATTTATTGTCGCATTGACGGCACCACCCTGTATATGTATACCCCGCAAACGTTGTTTTGCCAAAAAAAAACAAATTGTCCAACAAAAAATAGACAGTAGCCGATTCTCAGACCTACTGAATATAAAATTTCATGAAAATCGGTCAATCGGCCGTTTCGGAGGAGTATGCGGTAACTAAATTCGAGACACGAGAATTTAGATTAGATACATTTTATGTTATCAGCGAGAAAGTAGCAGCATTATGCATACACCCTTAGTGTCAGCTGCATCAAGCGTGCGCCAACGCAGCCGCTAATGTAATTTACTCGGCGCCGATGCATGTCATTTCACTTTCATCGTCGACAGTTATATTTTCATCTTAGTTCCGCTAATGGAAATGTGTATTTATGTAATGTTTATATAACAATCATGACAAAGAAGCGGAAGCGATAGCCTACAGACTCGTAGCTCCTTGGACATTAATACCTAATTAATTAATATGCTCGCCTACCCTGGTAATCAAAATCTCGAGTTCCTCCGTGCATCGGAGCCGTTGATCCCGATTGTACTGCATGCAACCGCTTTCTCCCACCAACCCGCATTGAGCCAGCATGGTGGTGTTATGGCCCAAACTACTCACGTGTTTCTGCCATGTAAGAAGGTATTATATACTTATATTATAGGTATCATATAGGTATATTTAAGTCCCACTGCTGGGCACACCCAGCAGTGGGACTTAAATAGGATAGTGATGTAATACGTAATGTGAAAGGCTCCCGTGAATCTTACGCGGCTTAACAACTTAAGCGTATAATTGACGTTATTATGATATTAAGCGTCAATATGGCGACCGGCTGGCCGAGTGGTCTGTGCCCCTTGCTATATAGACTACTCGGTCGGAGGTCCCGGCTTCGAATCCCGGTGGGAGCAAATGTTTGTATGATAAGTACGAGCATTTGTTCACGAGTCATGGATGTTGATATGTTTATTAAGTATATTTTATTTATGAAATTCTCGTGTCACAAATTAAGTTACCATACTCCTCCAAAACAGATGAGTGCGTTACCCCAGCAAGAAAATATCTGCTAGGTTAAATTGAGTTATGCCAATAATTAGAGTGTAATGTGGTGTAAATGTGACCCAAATAAAAAATTTGTGCGTGCTGTAGTTTTGGAGAAAAAGCAAAAAAACCGTTCCTGCTGGAGTAACGCTGTTCCAGCAGGAAGATTCTAAACGAATGATCGGAGGGAAAAGTAAAGTACATGAGCAGGTAGGTTATATTTGTGCATGAATGTGCGCCAAAAATGAGATTTGTGCGTCTTAAGGTTTTAGAGATATACGGTTTCCTGCTGGAGTAACGTTTTGCAGAATCCGGTATCTTGGAAACCTTTGATTGTGCGCACGTAAAATAAATTTATTTCAGTAGCTGTTGATTTGTGCGTATTTGTGAATCAATAAGTTATTAAAATATATTTATCGTTTTAAAGTAATCATACATTTCTTAAATAACAATAAAAAATTCTAGCGCTTAAATGAGCAAACGTATAAGCCAACTGAAAATGGAATTCGCTTCTTCTTGTTAATCTTCTTGTCCACAAAAAGTTTCAAAACTAAATATACACACGTTTTTGAATAATTTAACTTTAATTCAAAACTGACAATGACATAACTCCAACTTCAAATTACAAGAACCAGTATTAACCAAATACAATTTGGTAGTAACGCACAATTAGAGTATTTCGTGAAATATAAATGCTGAAAATTTCAGTTTCACATGTCTCGTATTAATGTAGATATAAACAAAAACCAAAATAACTGCTAGATTACCGATAATCCGACAGAATTCAAATGACCACTAAAAAGCGACCGTTTCATACATTTTGAGGACCTATTTGAAAGAACAGCATTATATTATTCTATTCTCCATACAATCGCGTTCATAACGTTTACAGGCAATCGTATTGTTTTAGTAGTGCATTATGTTCAGTAGGTACCTATCCTTATTTTAAAATTAACTATAATGTATTTATTAAATATTAATAATGTGCTTAGAGTATATTTATTAATTGTTACAGAGGGGTGTTTTAAGCCCCACCTATAATTAGTATTAATAGAACCCAAATTTTTTTTTTAAAGAAAAACATTTACGGCCTGGCTGCGACTATTGGGTAGGGGCGACCGACGACGTCCAATCCAGTAGGGTCAGTCAGTAACGTTTAGCGGCAACGATGGAGATGGACGTAGTTAGATATTTTTTTTATTTAAACTCAGTAGTGTTAGCTATAATTTGGCGAATCGAATATTTCGTAATTATATATTTTTTTACACTTTCGTGTTTATGTGCGTGTGCTAATACTGCTAATGTAAATTAGTAGGCGACAAGATATAAGTTAGGTCAGATTGGGTTAGATCGAAAGATAATTCACTCTTTTCTTCACAGTGAATATATTCAATACAGGGTGGTGCCGTCAATGCGACAATAAATTTAAATATAGGTTATATTAGTCCATAGAAATGGTATGCCACTTTCAAAAATATCGTATTCATTTGATAATTTCATGACATTTGTATGGAATAGTGTAACGTTGGCAGCATTATTTCATACAAGGTCATGAAATTATCAATTAGATACGAAATTTTTGAAACTAATATAGCCCATGTTTAAATTTATTGTCGCATTGATGGCACCACCCTGTATAACAAAACCGCTCCAATATCGTCTAAAATATTTTGTTTATAAGTCGCCGCAGCCGCTGTTGAGTCTTAAGCATGATTGCACTTCATCCGCCATACATTTGTTTTCGCCGCTCGCCTTCCCGCGCGTCAACCCTGCAGCGAGAGTCCGCTCTGTAAAAACAGCTCAGGCGGCACCAACTCCAAATAATTTACGAGCATGGTAGGTATAATAATAAATAAGAGTATCTTTGAAACAAGTACTGTATTTATTAAAAGTTTCTGTATTACCAGCATTAGGTACTTATATTTACATATAATTACTCATGTTGTGACTGAGAAAAGGTCTATGAAACAGCCTCCCAGTAGTTACTCGATGTGATTTATATCATGAAAATGGCATCTCAACTCTGGATGAATGACTGATGTAGTATTCCGCCTTGCTGCTGCCATACAATTACATTGACTAGGTATTCATACGACCTGTCCCCTTATTCTCAACTGTCGGAAAATATTCGAATTTCGGAAACTCAGCGAGACGGCATGTGACTTTTCGAATCGAATCCGTGATCCGACAGTTGAGAATAAGGGGGCAGAAGCGTGAACTCGGACTCACTTTAGATGAAAGCAAAAACTCGTTTAGAGCTGTCAATTTCATTTAGACAGATTTCAAAGGAACCATAGACAATTTTAGACGGCATGTACGGAGGTGCCTCACGTTTTTTCGTCATAAAATGATAAAATGCACGTCACTGCATTTTATCACGTTCAATAAGGTCGAAAATTGAACGCACGTTTCTAAATGTCAAATTATATGACAGCCATCCTTTTCGTAAATATTTTGAGAGAAAGAAATGGACTGAACTTAAATTTAGACTTAGCATGTATTCTCCAGAATTAGGGCCATTGTCACGTACCAGCATAGGTAAAGTACTTTTTATATAAACTAAAATGCATTTTAATAACTTTCTCTAACAGTTTTGTGCTTCAGTGTACCCAGGAACCAAATGTTCACACGTGTTTGTGAGCCAATTTATGAAGGTCATCAATATGTATGAAACGGTCGCTTTTTAGTGGTCATTTGAATTCTGTCGGATTATCGGTAGTCTAGCGGTTATTTTGGTTTTTTGTTTATATCTACATTAATACGAGACATATGAAACTGAAATTTTCAGCATTTATATTTCACGAAATACTCTAATTGTGCGTTACTACCAAATTGTATTTGGTTTATACTGGTTCTTGTAATTTGAAGTTGGAGTTATGTCATTGTCAGTTTTGAATTAAAGTTAAATTATTCAAAAACGTGTGTATATTTAGTTTTGAAACTTTTTGTGGACAAGAAGATTAACAAGAAGAAGCGAATTCCATTTTCAATTGGCTTATACGTTTGGTCATTTAAGCGCTAGAATTTTATATTGTTATTTAAGAAATGTATGATTACTTTAAAACGATAAATATATTTTAATAACTTATTGATTCACAAATACGCACAAATCAACAGCTACTGAAATACATTAATTTTACGTGTGCACAATCAAAGGTTTCCGAGATACCGGATTCTGCAAAACGTTACTCCAGCAGGAAACCGTATATCTCTAAAACCTTAAGACGCACAAATCTCATTTTTGGCGCACATTCATGCACAAATATAACCTACCTGCTCATGTACTTTACTTTTCCCTCCGATCATTCGTTTAGAATCTTCCTGCTGGAACAGCGTTACTCCAGCAGGAACGGTTTTTTTGCTTTTTCTCCAAAACTACAGCACGCACAAATTTTTTATTTGGGTCACATTTACACCACATTACACTCTAATTATTGGCATAACCCAATTTTACCTAGCAGATATTTTCTTGCTGGGGTAACGCACTCAAAACAGATTGACGGATTTTCATGAAATTTTATAGGTATGTATATTCAGTAGGTCTCAGAGTCGGCTACTATCTATTATTTTTTTTGGACAATTTTATTTTTATATACAAACAACGTTTGCGGGGTCAGCTAGTTTCTTATTTATATGCATATTATGTAGTATCATTATTTCTCCGTTATCTAGTATCCATAACACAAGCTCTTAATGATGCTTAGGTACCTACTTAGGGCTAGATAATATCGGTGTGTGTGTGTATGAATATTATTATAATTAATTTGATTTGGTGCAGCGTACCTCCGCCGCGGCGGCTACAACGTCCTGATGCTGGACTGGGGCGCGCTCTGCCAGCCGCCGTGCTACGTGGCGGCGGTGCACAACCTGCGGCCGGTGGCGCGCTGCGTGGCCGACGCGCTCGGCACCCTGCGCCGCGCCGGCCTCAGGCCCGACCGCCTCACCTGCGTCGGCCACTCGCTCGGGGCGCACCTGTGCGGCATCATCGCCAACTTCCTCACCTTCAGGCTTAACAGAATCATTGGTACGTCTTTCGCCTCACCATGCACTCGCTTGGGACGCATCCTGTGCGACATCATTGCCAAATTCCTCACCTTCAGACTTAACACTCGCTTTGGGACGCATCTGTGCGGCATCATCGCCAACTTCCTCACCTTCAGGCTTAACAGAATCATTGGTACGTGTTCCGCCTCACCGTGAATCGTTTTTGGACCCATTTGTGCGGCATCATCGCCAACTTCCTCACCATCAGGCTTAACAGAATCATTGGTACGTCTTCCGCCTCACCATGAACTCGCTTTAGGAAGCTTCTGTACGGCATCATCGCCAACTTCCTCACCTTCAGGTTTAACAGAATCATTGGTACGTCTGCCACCTCACTATGAACTCGCTTTGGGACGCATCTGTGCGGCATCATCGCCAACTTCCTCACCTTCAGGTTTAATAGAATGAGAATCATGAGTACGTTGACTGCCTCACCTGCGTCGACCACTCGCTCGGGGCGCACCTGTGCGGCATCTTCGTCAACTTCTATGAAATAATGCAGCTATTGGCTGTATTATTTCAACACCCTGTATAATATAAATCCGTTATTGGCATTACCCAAAATTTTCATTTTAAATACTTTTATCCAATGGTTTCAAAAGAAAGTACCTTTGCGCCCCAACTAGCACCATACAAGCCAAATTAGTGTCCATAATTGTTAGAACACGTACGAAGTAAGTTGCTAAGTTGATAATTTCATGACATTTCCAATGTTGTAAAGGCATTGGCTGCATTATTTCATAGAAATGTCATGAAATTATCAAATGAATAAGAAGTATTTGCAAGTTCCAAAACATTTAATATGAACTAGGTAATATAGCCCATGTTTTAATTTAGGTACTATCGATGTGTGTGTTTTACTTTTATGAAGCAAAAGAGACTATTGTTACACAGTGAATTTAGAAGAGATCAAATCAGGATGTTTATGTATAATTGTTTAATAGTGGCAGGTACTTCACTTCCTTTCCTATTCCAGTTCGCGTATTGATTATTTTTGGAATAACCCTCAAAACAATTGTTCTGAGGCATAGTCAAACACGACGTGTTTCAAATACTACCAAATACAAATACCAAACACACGTTACTGCGTGCCAAAGAGAACATAATACTGCGCGCTTGACAGTATCTCGGTGCACATCAAAGGCGTCAAATGAGCTCCATTTAATTTTGTACCGTACACAAAAGTAGGTATTACTTACGTTTCTTATACGTTCTCACCGCAGGAATACATAGGTATACCTAGTTTTTATTCACTCAACATAAAACTGTTTATCTACGCCGTCACCATGGAGTCCTCCTACGCAACCGCGCACCAAAGATGTCTACAACGCAACATTCTCTAAAGCAAATCCCTTCATGTTCCCAGGTCTAGACCCGGCTCGGCCTCTGATCCGGTCTGCGCCCGCGCTGCGTCTAGACCCTGGCGACGCGCGCGCCGTGCACGTGCTGCACACCAACGCGGGCCGCTACGGCGAGGCGGCGCGGCTCGGGCACGCCGACTTCTGCCTCAACGGTGGCCGCAGCCAGCCCTACTGCGAGGACACGCCCAGTAAGTGCTTTAGTAATACACAAGCAGCATATGGGCAGTTTCTTTCTACACTACTCATTGAGAGCGGTTTCAGGCTAACGTTTTATATGCGCGTATAAGCTCGTTTTTGGAAGCGCATCTAGGCGCGTATAGGCGCGCCTTTTGGCACACGTTCAACTCGTACGAGCGTTGACGCGCTCGTATAAACGCGAGTATAATAAGTAATGCAAATAGTAATGTTTCTTCGTCGGAATCCATGTTGATACTGACACGACACGACACCACTACCGGTTCGAGCGAACACGCCAAAATATGCCCGTTTACTCGAGTCCGGTTTTTTGAAGCGCGTAATTTAGCGCGCGTGTAAGCGCGTATGCTGAAACGACCTTATACGCGCAGAAAAATACGCTCATCTGAAACCGCCCTAAAACATATGCGTTCACACACATTCACTCACTCATAATCAGTAGATACTTATCTTCCAATTTCCTTCAAAAGTGACCAAGTAAGCGATTACCATTACACTCTGAAATTGTGTCATATAAACTAACATTATTTCAACGATTCTCCCTAATGTATGAACATAAGCTGATAACAGCATTATAGACACTAGTATTACAAAACTACAAAAATTGGTGTAACACTGGGCCTAATTCTGTGGATCGAAATTTATAAGGCTAGTGCATTCTCTTAATTATGAATGAATACAAAACCGTCAATTGTTATAAAATTCAACATTTGAAAAGTGCGTTCAATTCCCGACCTTAATTGAATGCGATAAATGCAGGTTTTACAAAGCACAGACTTTATGAAGCACTTGATATTGCAGGTGCGTTGTCATCCTGAGGAATAAGATGAAATGCCGCCCATGCCCCGTAGTTACACTGCCTACCATTCCCTTCAATACATCTATCATACATAACAATCATCTTTCTATTTTATCTATCTTTTAAGTTATTTGACAGTTCTATTTCTATGATCTGAGATTTCTTGCTATCTTTTTCAAATACATATTGAGATCAATATTGAGATCAATATACGTACCTACTATACTTTAGTTAGAGTCATCTTCAGAATTAGGCCTATTATTCACATCGACACTATTTATAATCAATTTTAAATAGGTCACTTGGCGTAAAACCCGCCAAGTGACCACTTGTGGTCGCGTTCCGGGATCAGTCAGCGTACAACCAGAGCTTGGGGAGACGTTGCGGCGATGGATTCGGTCAGTGACGGCTTCCGTCTAACCAGAGCCAGGTGGACTGCATTGACCCGCCGACCAGGGAGACCCGAAGAAACGGCTGTTCCGCTGGCCGCCCGTGGTACAGTACAGGGCCCAAACGAACCTAACCAGTTCGTGAGGCTGCCCTATCATGCCACGCATAATCTTGGGGTGGTCCGTCGTGCCGGTTGGTGACCGGGTGGTGGGGTCCCGGCGGCCATTCCCGGGGGGGTTCGGGGGCCCTTCCGTTCGGCGGGTCAGCGCTTCTCTTCTGTCGGCTGTTAACTGGGGAAACAGGCCTCACGCTTTGACCGTCTATATCGCGGCAACGTTCCCTCAATTCACGCCTCTCCTCCTTACATGACCTTCTATGGCAGCGCTCAAGAACATGAACGGTCGATCAGCGGTGCACACCCCCACCACAACCACGCTGTTTGAGGTCGGGCTCACTAACATCCGTGGGCTCCATGCTAACCCCAATGCCGTCCACCAACATCTCGAGACGGCTCGACCGGCTATGCTGTTTTTGACGGAGACGCAAATTCTTCGCCCGGCTGACACTAGCTACTTGGATTACCCCGGCTACGCTCTTGAGGAGTCCTTCAAAGCGAAGGCCGGGGTATGCTTGTTTGTCCGGGCGGATGTTTGCTGTCGCCGTCTGCGCTGCTTGGAGGACCCTTCCTACTCGATTCTTGGGGTGCATGTGGACCTGGGCACACATAGCCGTGTCTACGTGTGCCTCTATAGATCTCACAGCGGTGACATGGAGACAACTCGACTTTTCGAACATCTTAGTCGGGTGGCAGATGTTGCGCTGGAGCAGTATCCAACCGCGGAATTGGTGTTTTTAGGGGACTTCAATGCTCACCACGAGTCGTGGTTAAGTTCCTCTAAAACTGACCATGCTGGTAGAACTGCCCACGCTTTCGCTCTCACGCACGACCTGACACAACTGGTAAACCAGCCCACCAGGATTCCAGACATTGTCGGTCACGCGCCCTCATTGTTGGACCTTCTGCTGACGTCTCGTCCGGACGGATATCGGCTAGAGGTTCGTGCTCCTTTGGGAACATCGGATCACTGCCTGATATCCGCTGGGGTGCCACGGGCGTCGCCACCGGTACCTATGGTTGCCAAATGCCGCATCTGGCACTATGCGTCGGCAGATTGGGATGGTATGCGGGATTACTTCGCATCTGTCCCTTGGAGGCAGCGCTGCTTCAGTGAGCTGGACCCGAGCGCTAGCGCTACTGCTGTTGCTGATGAGATCATGTTAGGGATGGAGTACTATATCCCTCACTCCGATCTCATCAGTAGGGGTAGGCGTAACCTCTGGTTCAACCGGGAGTGTGCCATAGCTGTTGAGAACAGACAGTCGGCATACCGCGCTTGGATCAGGGGTCGAGCTTGCGGAGATCCTAACATTGACTCGCTGAAAGCAGCTTATAACAACGCCACCTTTCGTATTCTTACTTATGGGACTTATAATAATGAGACACTGACTCGACTTTCATTTATATTCTTTATTAATTGACACATAAATTACATTAATACAAGACATCTAATCACATCCGACTAATGGATGGCGGACCCACAGATAACTAAGACAGTTGACTTATGTCACAGATAATAGAACACCACATCCTCCCCCTACAGATTTAACCTTTTTGGTGGTCTAATTATTCTGGTTGATTTTCTTAGGGGTTGCCTAGAGGTAGAAGCAACCGGACTTGGTGGATGAGCACCTGACATTTGTTGAGTTACTGGGGATGACAACTTACTTGAAATACTACTGGATGGCATACACTGACTAGGGTATGAGGACCTGGGTACAGTATTTGGTAAACTTTCACTAGGGACAATAGTCGGACTTAAATATGTTTCTGTATTGACATTGGGAACATGAGATGCTTCTGGTAAGGACACAGGACTTAACTGATTTAAATGTGCTTTCTTCAAGACACCATTTACTGACACTAAATACAAGACTGGGCTCAAAATTTTTATAATAGAACCTCTGACAGGATATGCAGTACCACTTTTAATTAAAACTTGATCGTTTTCAATGAAGTGGGGATATGAAGGCATACGCTTAACCGACTTTGGATTATGAAAAGGATTCAGTACTGACAACATTGTTCTAGGCATATAAGACAATAACATGGAATTTGGTGTTCTACCATTGACAGATGTTTGGGTATTCCTATAGTTAAACAAAAACTTAAGTAACTCTAACTCTAAATTTTTACTCTTATCTTGAAAAACAATTTTTTTTAATGCCTTCTTTGTAATTTGTACATTTCTTTCAGCTAATCCATTACTTTCCGGGTGGTATGGTGGAGACTTGGTAACTTTTATATTTAGTTCAGTACAAAACTGAATGAAATGCACAGAATCAAACGGCGGGCCATTATCACTAACAATTTCACATGGCAGTCCTACTACTGCAAAAATAGAATATAATTCTTTAACAACATTAGCGGCATTACATTGATTCATAATTTTTACATCTATCCATTTAGAAAAGGAATCACAAAATATGAGAAAGTGTAGTTTTTGGAATTCGAAGAAATCAATATGTACCCGCTCAAATGGCACATTGGTGTGTGGCCACGACAATAACACATTACTAGGTTTAAAATTTACTACTGCACATGCTTCACATGACTGACATTTTATTTCAATATCATTAGACATTGATGGCCACCAAAACAATGATCTGGCTAACATTTTAGTCCGGACAATACCTGGGTGTCCCTCATGTAACAAATTAAGAACAAATGACTGACATTTTTGAGGTACAACTAACCTAGACCCAAACATTACACAATTCTCAATAATAGACAAACTATTTCTTAATTTAAAATATGGAATAAGGGCACTATCTTTCATGTGGTTAGGCCAACCTACTTTGGTTAATTCTAACACTTTATTTAATATTGGATCACACCTAGTTTCCATTGCCATTTCTACATAGCTAATAGGGTGCTCATATGTAGCATCACCTTGATAACATACTATAGAATTAACAGCAGGTAACCTTGATAATGCATCAGCATGACTAAGTAACTCACTTTTCCTATGCTCTATACTATAATTATAGTTTTCTAAAATTAAGGCCCAATGTTGAAGACGATGAGCTGCTAAGGTAGGTATACTCTTTGATGGATGTAAAATATGCTTAATAGGTGCATTATCAGTAACAATGGTGAACTGTCTACCCCACAAATACTTATGGAACTTTGTAACTGCATAAATTATGGCAAGGGCTTCTCTATCCAGTTGTGAATAACCCTGCTGTGTTTTATTTAGAGAACAAGAAGCAAAAGCTATAGGTTTTTCTACTGATTTCTTTAAATTTCCTTCTCTTACAACATGACATAAGACAGCCCCTAATCCTACTGGACTTGCATCACTACATAATATTAATGGCAATGCTGGATCAAAATGTATTAATACCTTACTATTAATTAACTTTTCTTTAGAATAATCAAATAACTCTTGGTGTTTTTGTGTCCACTCCCACTTATTTCCTTTTTCTAATAATTCTCTCAATGGCTTTGTTAATGTACTTAAATTATCCATGTAATTATTATAAAAATTTAGTAACCCTAAATAAGATCTTAATTCCTTAACATTCTGTGGCACTCTGGCATTTAAAATTGCATCTACTAGGGATGGACTTGGTTTCCTGCCTTCTGCTGAAATAACATGCCCCAAATACTCTACTGAGGAAGAAAACCAAGAACATTTCTCAAAATTAGAACCTTTTATCAAAATGTCATCGATATAACAACAACAATTTTCTATTCCTATTAACACTTGATCCATGACTTTTTGAAACAAAGACGGTGCTGAGGCTATGCCATAGATTAATCTCTTATATCTATATAATCCCTTATGAGTATTAATAGTTAACAACTCTTGACTCTCTTTACTGACTAAAAGCTGTGTATATGCATCTGAGAGATCTAGTACACAAAATATACTACCATTAGCTAAGCTTGCAAAGACATCCTCCGCTCTAGGAAGGGGATAACAATCAACTTTTAAATTGGGGTTCACAGTTTTCTTAAAATCTACACACAATCGATACATTCCATTAGCTTTCTTAATTGGTACTAAGGGTGAAGCCCACTCTGAATGGTTTACTTTGTAAATTTTACCTTCTCTTTCCATCTGATCCAAAGAACTTGATATAACATCAACAATATTGTAAGGAACTTGATATGGTTTTTGAAAAACTGGGATACACTTCTCTTTTAAACTGAATTTTACTTCAAAACCTTTTATGCATTTTTCTGGATTCTTTGTAAAAACATTAACATATTGACTTTTTAATTTTTCCACAATATTTGAAATATACACATTATCACTTGACTTCTTACATAAATTCTGTTTGTTTACCTTTTTTACTAAGAAACACTGATTGTTATCACTACACAATGACAATTCCCTATTCATACACTTTTGTGTTGTGGCATCGTTAGTAGACATTTTTTTCTCATTTTTAAAATCAGACTTATTAAAACACTGAGACTTGACATTGTTATTTGACTCACACTTTTCTGTTATAAAATTTGATTTATTTTTATTTATAGAACATGACTTATTAATGACATTAAAATTATCTTTATTTTGTTTTGACAGATATTGACTTAATGAACTTCTCCACACAGGACACAAATAATCCAACCAATCACGGCCTAATAAAGGTTTAAAATATCTATGTTTTTCTGCACAAACAATAAGTGGTAACTTTTCATTATAAAATGGGACATCTACATACAATTCTCCTGCACAAGCTATGGGACCTGACACAGAATTTAATTTTATTTTTGTTGGATTTAACTGATATTTATTTTTAAAATTTAATTTGTAACATGGATAAGAAATTAAAGATATTGCTGCACCTGTGTCAATTTCCATTTCAATATACTGATTAGCAATATTTATTTTAACTAACTGAGACTTATTATAACTGACATTATTAATTCTTAACATTTTTATGTTTATATCACTAGAACACTTTGAATGACAAGGCACCTTACATGCCATACACTGACACTCATTTGATGCTGAGATGCTATTTATGTTTTCACAACTTTCCTCTAGGTTAGACTCACACTCAAAATTAGACTCATTCTGTACTCCATGGACATTTCTAAACCGACATTTTCTTGATATATGGCCCATCTTATTGCATATAAAACACTTCCATTCTTTGGCTGGGCAAGCATTTGGGTCATGCCACCTACCACAACGGTAGCATTCCTTATTTTTATTCATCATTTCATTTCTGTTGGGACTGCGTTGACTTGACATATATTTATTACGAGTTGACCGACTTTGACTCTGCCAACCTTCTCGACTTGTTTGATGTCGTACATCATAGGGCTGACCTTGTTGACTTGACTGACTTTTCTGACTTGACTTATTCCAATGACTGGATTGACTACTGTTACCTGACTTATTTTGATTGTGCTGCCCTTGTAGCTGATTTCCATTATAATTTTGACTGTGACGATAACCTTGACTTTGACTTTGTATTTTATTTATGTTAGACTGATTCTCTGAGATACTTAATAGTTTTAACTGCTCCTGTATAGCCTCTTCTTGGTGTATTATTTTACTAACTTCGGCAAATGATGGTTTTTCCACAACTAATAGTTTTCTTTGTACTTCTTTGTTCTTTAATCCATACACGACCTGGTGGACACAGGCTTGGTCACTATAAGTGCCGAAATCGCATTTAGATGCCGCTACTTTTACCCGACTTAGAAAACTTGACATAGATTCGCTCTCTGACTGTTTTAAGTTATGGAAAATATATTTATTCGTAGAGTCCAATCCTGCAGGTTCATATTTTTCTTTGAGTAATAAAGACAACTGATCAATAGACTTACTTTTGGGCGGATCAGGAAGACATTTTTCCCTTAAATAACCGTAATGCCTGGCACCTATTAAGGTTAAAAATAGGGATTTAATCTTTGTCGACTCTGTTTCTGGCGGAATATCATTTAGTTCGCAATATTCCTGAAACTGTTCATACCAACTGCTGAAATTTTGGATGCTTTCTTCGTATGGCTCCACGTGGCCCAAGACAAGACGCGTTGTGGCCGGACCAGTCGACATGGTTACTATCCCTCCTCGTCGCCAATTTCGTATTCTTACTTATGGGACTTATAATAATGAGACACTGACTCGACTTTCATTTATATTCTTTATTAATTGACACATAAATTACATTAATACAAGACATCTAATCACATCCGACTAATGGATGGCGGACCCACAGATAACTAAGACAGTTGACTTATGTCACAGATAATAGAACACCACACCACCAAGTCCTGCAAGAGGGCATTCATCAGAGCGGATGCACAGCGCGTTGCACGAGTTGGCCAAGAACTACTCACGCATCCTACGGGAAGCCGTAGCTATTGGCGTCTGCCCAAAGCCGTGCAGTCCAACTTCTGTCAACCCTCGCTGCCCCCGTTGAGATGTTCTGACGGCTCGCTAGCTCACAAGCCGCAAGAGAAAGCCGATCTTTTGGTAAAACTCTTTGCTGCTCATTCCCGAATCGATGACTGCAACTCACAGCCACCAACACTCTCCCACTGTGGCCACACAATGCCTGATATCCGTATCAGGCAATGTGATGTACAGTCGAAGACATAAGTTGATGAACAGATCCAAATTTTCAAAACACCTGCACAATGTAAAGTTTCATATGTCGCTGAACAAATTGTTGATCAAATCTCTGTGTACATTGAAGAATGTCAAAAGTTAGTAAACAATATTTTATCAAAAGTTGCTGGACTTACCAAATTTTCAAAACACCTGCATAATATAAAGTTCCATATGTCGCTGAACAAATTGTTGATCCAATCTATTGTACAGTCGACAGCACATCAAGCGTAACAGTTTGACCTTAAGCCCGCCCTTACTGCGATCGTAATAGAGGCGGGCGGCTTTCGTAGTGCAACTGTAACACTTGATGTGCTGTCGTGTGTACATAGAAGAATATCAAAAGTAAGTGAATAATATTTTATCAAAAGTTGCTGGATTTCATAAATCTACATAATTTATTATTGATGGCAACGAAAGTCCATAAGCACATACTTACAAAACACCTGCACACTATAAAGTTCCTATTGTTGCTGTACAGACAGTGCCGAGTTGAGACATTTTTGAATTTTGAACAAAGACAATCACTGAAAAGAGTGCCCATGTTTCGCTCTTTCGTTTTGGGAATGAAGTCATTGTAGTGCCATTTTTTTTTATCTTATTCGCATACGATTGACGAAAAAAAAATAGAGTTTTAATTTAATTAGGTCGGAATAGCTATGTTAAATACACAATGACCGGTAGGCTGACACCGACTCTTTTTCAACTTGGCTGATGCTCTCCCGTCTGTTTTGATATCATTGTTATCGTTATCACATTACTTGATCTATCACAATTTTTAAAAAATTAAACTCTAGTTAGTAGGAATAGTACTTGACTAAAGCGTTGATTCTCTACTTGTATAAAATTATATATATATTATAATTATATATTATAATATATTATCTATATTATACTATAATAATTATCATAATATATTATATAAATTAAAATTATATATGCGGAGTTTATTCTATGTCTGATGCAGGCGTAGTCTATACTCCTTGCCTCTTTTCCTCTGCGATAAACGGCCTTTATTTTCTTAAATAATTGATTCTTAATATAAATTTTACATGTCATAAAATTTGTCAGAAAAAAAATTGCGATGTTTATGGACCTAGTGCAGTGTCTGTGAGAGTAGCACAAATTTGGTTTAAGCATTTTCAATCCGGAAATTTTGATGTCAAAGATGCACGTCGCTCTGGTCGCCCTATTACGGATAAAATTGATGCCATTTTTGAAAAACTGGAGCAAGATCGGCATATCAGTAGTTACGATGTAGCTGAAGAACTGGGAATTGACCACAAAACAGTTTTGGCGCATTTAAAAAAAAAATGGGTACACAAAAAAGCTCGATATTTGGGTACCCCACGAGCTCACTGAAAGAAACCTAATGAATCGTGTACTCATTTGTGATTCTTTATTACGACGTAATTAAACCGAACCATTTTTGAAGAAGCTGATAACTGGTGATGAAAAGTGTTTCATGTACGACAAGAACGTGCGAAAAAGGTCGTGGTCAATGGCCGGTCAGGCTTCACAGACTGTGGCGAAACCCGGGTTAACTCGCAACAAGGTGATGCTGTGTGTGTGGTGGGATTGGAAGGGCATTATTCATTATGAGCTGTTACCACCAGTCAGGACCATCGATTCTGAACTCAACTGCGAACAGCAGATTTCCACCTGTTTCGCTCTCTTCAGAATTCTCTAGGCAGTGTCAGGTTAACATCACGAGAGGACTGCCAAAACCACTTGTCGCGGTATTTCGATCAGAAGTCCCAAAATTTCTATAGCAATGGGATCATGTCCCTACCTAAAAGATGGCAAAAAGTTATCGAACAAAATGGTACCTACATACTTTAGTTAAATGTAAATAAACTATATTAAAATGTTTTGAATTTTCTTAAAAAATGCGAAGAAACTTTTTCCCCAACCTATTATTTATGATAAATACAGTCTTGCCCAAAAGTATTAAGCACCCCACTTTTTCCTTTCTAACTTCAAATTAACGTAAAATATTTAGTGTTCGAACATGTGCAAATCATTAGTAGATATGTATCATTGCGAAGTAGCTACTTTTTTTTTCGAGTGTGTATGACCCATATAGGTATAAATCATGTGCTCATTAGTCAATCGATTTAATGCAATGCATTTGTAAATAAAATAGGAAACATAATATTAATTATCAAAGTGTCGAAATAGTGTCCAGCTAATTTTGGACTTCTTCGTGGAATTTGAGCGTACAGTGACTTTTGGTTTATTTCATCTAGTTTAAGTGTCCAGCTACTTTTGCACTTCTTTGTGGAATTTTAGCGTACGGTGACTTTTGGATTATTTCATCGAGTTTTAGTGTCCAGCGACTTTTGATGTTAATAAGTGATGGTTGTGTTTAGTGACTTTTGAAAATTTATGACGAACAAGGAGTTTTGAACATACCTTTGTATATTAACATAGGGAAAGTTCTTGTGTACAGTTAATTTTGTAGCTTTATTTTGTTGTGCGACTTATGTCTTTGACTGTACGTGCGGAGCTGCAGTCAATCGACGTCCGGAAAGCTAGTGGACTTGATGGCATCCCAGCGATAGTACTAAATAAATGCGCAGCGGAGTTGTCTCCCATCTTAACCCGGCTATACCGCCTTTCTCTCTCTTCTGGGTGTGTGCCTGAATCTTGGAGAGAGGCCAATGTGCAACCGGTCCCCAAAAAGGAAGACCGATCAGACCCAGCAAACTACCGCCCAATAGCTGTCACCTCAGTTCTTTGCAAGGTCATGGAGCGGATCATAAATAACCAGCTGATCCGATACCTAGAAGGTCACTCATTAATTAATGATCGACAGTACGGGTTTCGGCCGAAACGGTCAACGGGTGATCTTCTAGCGTACTTGATGCATGTCTGGGGTGAAGCTATTGATAAACGTGGTGAGTCACTGGCTGTTAGCCTTGACATTGCCAAAGCTTTTGATCGGGTCTGGCACAAGGCTCTTCTCTCCAAGCTCCCGGCATACGGTCTGCCCGATCAGCTCTGCAACTGGATCGCCGGCTTCCTACATGAGCGGAGAATACGCGTCCTCGCAGATGGATGCACTTCGCGGTTCATGTCTGTGAATGCTGGTGTACCACAAGGCTCTGTTTTATCCCCCACACTCTTTCTTCTTCATATCAATGATATGCTTCCATTAGGAAGCATTCATTGTTATGCGGATGACAGTACAGTGCATGGGGGATATTACGGTCGCCCAGGGGCTGGGCGCGCTGAAACCGAGAAAGAGAGGGAGAATCTTACTATTGAGCTCAACAGGGTGTTGAACCTCGTATCTGAATGGGGATCTAACAATCTTGTTGTGTTCAATGCTAAGAAAACACAGGTGTGTGCGTTTACAGCCAAAATGTCGCCGTTCCTTCCCCTTCCCTCTCTTCAGGGCACTACTCTTTCGGCACAGGCCTCCTTGAACTTGCTCGGTATGGAGATATGCTGCGATCTCAATTCTAGAAACTACATCGAAACCGTGATAAAAACAGCCTCACGGAAGCTCGGTGTCCTGAACAAGGTGCGTCGATTTTTCACGCCTGACCAGCTATGCCTGCTGTACAAAACTCAGGTCCGGTCTTGCGTGGAATATTGCTCGCACTTATGGGATGGCTCCGCCAAGTACCTCCTCGATGCACTGGACAGATTGCAGCGTCGTGCTGTCCGTATCATTGGCGATGTAGAGGTCACGAACAAACTTGAGCATCTACAATTGCGTCGAGACATTGCGTCGCTTAGCGCCTTTTATCGGCTTTATCACGGAGAGTGCTCTGAAGAGCTTTTCGACCTTATCCCACCTTCCCCCTTTCTGCTCAGGAGCACGCGTGCTGGTCTTCGGAGTCATCCATTTACTGTCTCCACCTCAACATCACGCACAAAGAAATTTAGTTCTTCGTTTCTTTGTCGTACTTCCAGAACTTGGAATTCTTTGCCAGCGCATGTGTTTCCTCCTTCCTATAACATGGGGTCCTTCAAGAGAGGCGTGAAAAAGCACCTTTTGGGCCGGCAAGGTGGAGGCAGCTAGTGCATTGTCCGTTTCTGCACTAGCTGTCTTCGCATATGGACTCTCCTTACCGCTTCACATCAGGTGGTGTTGGGTCAATTGCCGTGCTTTGTATAAAAAAAAAAAAAAAAAAAAATCTCGCTATAAACTCTTTTTTTATAGAAATAGATGACAAATACGCTGACGGCCCACCTGATGGTAAGCGGTTACCGCCGCCTATAGACACCTGCAATAACAAGGGAAAATAACTTGATATTGCAGGTGCGTTGTCATCCTGAGGCCTCAGGTGAAATGCTGTCCATGCCCAGTAATAACACTGGCTACCTTTCCCTTCAATCCGAAACAAAGCGAACTGTTTCACGGCTGAAATAAGAAGATTGCTGACATCAATTAAAAAAACTATTATTATCACAACTATGAATAAAAACATTCATATTACATAGTTATTAATAATTTCGTCAATATGCCGTTGGCAATATTGAGCGTTTTTGGACGATGCGCTGCAACTCATCAAACAATCCACTATATCTGTGAAACTATTGATCTTAGACATACTATTTCTTTTGCAATATTTCTTTATGAGTTGTATAGGTACTTCTTATTTATGAAATAAAAAAAAGTTGCCAACTACCCTATTGTCAGATGAGGCACTATGCAGCCACATCTGGTCGGTGTGCTACCAAGCGGAGAGCCTGTTCCGTCCTCGCGCGGCGGCGCCCTGCGGCCGGCGGTGCTCGGTGCGGGTGCCGGCCTCGCGGCTGTCCGCGCTGCCAGTGCCGCTGGGGCAGCCGGCGCCGATGACGTTAGTACCTAACCTGGGCCCCGATCGCGCTAATTTACAATGTATTTACCAAAGCTAAACCAAAACGTTCCGTTTCGCTCAATTTGTGTTGCGCGAAACGTTTAAACGGCAACCAATTAGCTGTTTTTTCGAAGCATACGTTGATTTCTTTGATTATAATTATATTACATATTTATTAAGTTCAAATTACATAAATTAATAAAATAAAAACTTTCCAAGTGGAATAAATATATCGATCGGTTGTCGGCAGCGCCTAGATACAAAGACGTTACTATGGCAATCTATGAGAACGTATTTTCCGCTGTCCAACAAACATTTTGGACGTTTTATGAAATAAAAACGTGCGTGCGTCCGACAGCGGAAAATACGTTCCTTTAGATGGTTGCCATAGTAACGTCTTTGTATCTTGATGCAAAAACCGATCGATATACTTTTTTACTCAATTTACAAAGTTTTATTTTATTAACTGATGTAATTTGACAACACTTAATAAATATGTTATATAATTATAATCAAAGATATCAACGTATGTCCCGAAAAAAAAACTAATTGGTGGCCGTTGAAATGTTCCGCGCAAAACATATTGTGCGCAAGGGAATGTATCACATTTGCTTTGGTAAATACAATGTAAATTAGCGCGCTCGAGGCCCTGTTCTGTATAAGCTAGCAATATGGACCCACTTCAACTACGCGCAGTGACATCCCAGAAGATTTCGCAAGTTTAATCTTTTTGAGATGACACAATAAATTATAATGTTACACTCACCCAAAGAGTAAAGTAATTTTAAGCACTCACCCTTATATACAATCTAAATTAAGCAGTTATTAATGCTGGCACTTTACTAAGCGTAGCGTGTATTTGCACGTGTATTTGCCCGAAAAAAAAACAAATAGCAAATTACGATTTCATCCACCTGTCTGTTTTTACTCACATATCAAAGGACCCATATGGCAAATATTTGCATTTACTGTTCAGTTCATATGTAAACTGGTTTATAATATTTGCGAATACATCAAATATTTATACCCAATTATAGCGATACCGCTATATAAATACGATACACCAATTGAGGCGACGCGACGGCATAATGGATATTATTTGTATTTGACACGTTAACATGCAGATAGGTACATCAGGAAATAATAAGCCACCCTACCTTACTTTCGTACATAATGGTCGGCAACTGCCTGATATCATTCACCAATAGAATTTATGGGTGTCTTCGAAAATTTTTTGTCAATTTAAAAGAATGAAAAAATAAAAATAAAAACAAAAGCTAATACTTATTTTTTGTCAAAAAGACACAAAATGTCTTTGCAATCAGATGTTTTATGAAAAACAATTAATAAAAAGCAAATACCCTTTTTAAAATAAATAAGGATTTCCGATTGATGGGCTGGGGTCTGCTAATGTAGCCAGTTTCAACTTTCAATCGAAACAGTTTTGATATTGACAGGGCAGCTCTTTCCGTGATTGCGATAATTTAAATGGCATAGTGCTATGGTACTGCCAGCTCCGGTATAGCTGCTCCAAATTACGTGGGTGGTACAGCAAAGCATGTTTAGGTTTCCATTAGTACAGACAAATACACATTATACGTGGAGCAATGCTTGAGCCCATAATACCGGGTCCATAACACAGGCTCTTAATTATACTTACTTCGGGCTAGAACTAGATAATAGATGTGAGTGTATGAATATATTATTGTTATTATATTTTTTTGCTCATTTGGCGCCTTTGATATGCGCCGAGAAACTGACAAGTGCGCGGGAAGGCGATATCATGCCGCAATGTACCTTACCTACATGTTATATAGTATCGAGTAATCGAGAAATAGTGGTTGGTTTTTGCAGAATTTTTCTTATACCACACCATAAAACAGGCATTATGTTGTCCAAACGTGGAAATAAACTAGTAACATCCGTCTCCCCCTCCCCAGTGCGTCGGGCGCTTACTGCGTGGAAGACTTCTCGGCCCCGTTCTGTCCGAGCACGTCGGGACATCCGGAGGGCGACGAGCGGTGCTGCCTAGACGCGCAGTACGCGGCCGCCGCCGCCGACCCGCCGCGGAACAAACCCCGGCCCCTGGTCAGACTCCGCGCGAGGAGGGTCAAGGCACCGGACAACGACCTCAACTACGACTAGACTTAGGTCCGGGATGTCTGATTAAATTAACTATTTTAAGTTTGTCAAAGGAGATTGCCTACAGTTAGGCCTTTTGCACATTACAAGAATTTTTCTTGTGTCTTATGAGAAATGTCTTATAAGAAATTCAGTCGCATTGATTGTTATATGAGGTGAGACCGTACATATTACAAGATATTTTTTCTTATGTCGGATAAGACACGCGAACACTATAGACATTTTGTCGGCTGCATGTTCGATGTCGTGTCTACACAAGACGCCTTGTTTAGACACGACATCTACTCAACTATGTAAACAAGTTAGCGCGTGCACATTCGGCGCAGCTGCGTTAGCGAAAACACGTGTATTGTCCACCCTTTCATTTAAATTAAAACATTTATCAAACATGAGTACCATAAAAGTGAACATGGAACATTTGATTTTGGATTAGGAATTTGAAGACCGCCGCCTGGGATGACATATGTTCCATATTAATAGAAAATTTCAGATTTGCCAATAGTGGAAAAAAATTAAAAAGGTAACTGTATTATATTTTACACTATTTAATTAATTATTTTACCGTTATTAATTAAACAAAAGATTAAACAATTTTGTAGACGTACCTATAAGATTGAAAAATTTCGCTCCCGCTCGTGTCGAAATTTTTTCAATCTTTTATTTAATTTATAGATTAAAAGGACATCGCCTTATAGCGATAAAAATAAAAAAAAACAAACAAAGCTCCGTTAATTCTCCGTGAATTGTGGCTACAGATTGAGGACAAGACGTCTTGCAGAATGTGTACGATAAACCAGACAAGACATTTTTCTTGTCTTGTGTCCGTGTCTTATAATGTGCAAAAGGCCTTAAGCTTCCATTTGTGCAAGGCCTTATTGAAATAAAATTGATATCGTCGGTGGGCGCGCAAGACCGCGTAAGAGCAGAAAGAAAAAAAAATAATATCTTGGATATTTTTACATATTTCTTTGACTGAGCTTGTTTGATATTTCTCTGGGTGTTGTTTAATGAGAATCTGGTATAAGCGAATCAGCGCTAAGAGCCCGCTGGCGCGATATTTCAATTTTGCGACTTTTGTAAATGCGCGGTATTGCAAACTGCTCTTACGCGGTCTTGCACGCCCACCGACGATATATTCTTTTAAGTTTGAATTCCCCCACGTTCGGAATGACCCCTAAATTTACTTCATGATTACCACATTCTTCCCTAAAGGTACTATATCCGTAGTATCCAGTGTCAGATGTTCGGTTGTTTTCTTCAAGCTCTAATGACATGAACGATAATCCAATTTTCACATTCACGCTTTTAGATAACCATAATATAGCAAGTTTAGTTTTCGGACGTCCCGAATCTAAAGGGTCTAGCTAAACTAAGAATTTCAAAATACGCTTTACACCATGCGACGATTTACTACGAAATTCACAAAGTTCTAATTATGTCAGTAGGTATAGCGACAGAACCTAAAATGCCGTTTCTGTAAATGTTTTTTTTATATATGGAAGAACATTTTTTAATCATTTTATACAATTTCCAGCAGTGTGAATGATACTACTGAATTTAATTTTAAATAATATATGATAATTCATAACTTTTGACTAAGAATAATTACCATTATATCAAAAAGTGATCACGCTCTAAATCCGACGTCACTTCCCGTAAAAATATTTTTTTATGGACCATAGTAAGATAAGTTCTATTTAAAACCTTTCAAAAATACTATATTTTACTTAATCAAGAAACTATATACATAATTTATTTGCAATTCTAATCCAATACTTATTAATTTATATTAAAATAATATCGACGAATATTTCCTAATTCCATGTTTTGCAGAATGATGTTTATATAAGGAAACACTAAGTCTACTAAATAAGTCGTACGATTCCTGGCTCTTAGTACGAGGAAATAAGGCTAATTATACTTTTATATTATTAACTATAGCAATAGATAAGCCGTTTTATTACTAAATCTAAACGGACCATGTGAGCAAATATTTTGTAATAATTTAACAATAATTTTAAGCTTAAATTAATAAAATTAAGGCAAGGTGTGTGTGACTTAAGTTGATTTTATAAAAGCGATGATTAGGAAAGACGAGCCAAAGAAGTAAAACGTACTGATAATTTAAAATTTAATAAATTATTGTTAAAAATCTACTCATTTTGTATTATTTTTTAAAGCCACAACTTCAAGACTGAAGTCGAATGAACTGCGCGTAGAGATAAGAATAGCTTGACCGCATTCTAAGAACGCAACAGTTTGACCTTGAGACCTTATTGCGCTCGTAATAAAGACAGTTTTCATAGTGCAACTGTTACACTTGACGTGCCATCGTCAGTACATTGATTAGTTGAAATAAGAATAGTTCCCAAAGTAACATGTTATGCTTAATGTGTAGCCGTCTGTACTTGTGAATGCGGGTGAATTTAATAAAACAAATTCAACTTATTTATATCTTATATTACAATTTTAAGTTGATTATTCGACAAACATCAACTGTTAACCAGAATACAATACTAAGGGCCGATTTTTCAATGCTCAGATAAACAGTCAGATAGGGTGTATTCGATAGATAGCAAAAAAGTGGGTTTTTCAAGCGTCAGATAGACTTTATTCGACGAATAATTCACTTAACTTAAGAATAAATCTATCTGCCCCTTCGACGGCCAGATAACCGCTTATTCTATAAATAAATTATGCTTGTGCTTTCTCAAAACATGTTAGAAAACACATGTAAAATGGTATACAGTAGAATTCCGTCGTAGATTCAGACTTACTAAAGAATCGGTGCAATATTTGCAAACTTTTGTAAAAGATAAATTATGTAAGTAATGAAATCACAAAAAATACATATTTAATTTTGTTTCTGAAACCACTGCATTCCTCCTACAGCTGCCAATCACTGATTCTTTGCCCTATGAGTTTCTATATCACTACTCCTATATAGTTTGGCGGTATTAATAATTCTACTTTATGTCGTATTATAAAAAAAATTAGGTACTGTTGCAATTACATCTTTGAGGAAAAAAATGAATTCTGACAATTTTTTCATTTCCATGAGGAAGCATAAATGAGCTAAGGTTTCTTGATTGATATCAGCTATAGATTGCACTTACATGTTTCAGTTTCAAATAAAATACCACAGAACTTGATGTATGTATGAATGTCGAATGAAATAAGATGCCAGATGCTTGCTTGTTTTTGACAATAGATGTGAAGTTAACAACAAACAAAGAAATTGTCTGTCCCGCTCTAACATTAGTGTCCTCTATACATTTGTCTCAACTACCTGGCGTTATTATGGAAGACCTAAACGGTCAGATAGTTATTCTTAGGATAAATGTTGATTGAAAAATTGACAGTCACTTATCGGACGAATAAACAGTGTAATAACTTTATTCCTTAGGTAGCTATCTGTAGTTTTATCAGGGGATTGAAAAATCGGCCCTAAAACAATTTTTTACATCTTGAACAATTTTCACTACAAATTACTATTTAATTTAATGTTTTTTCCTACTTTTTTAAGGAGTAATTTGTGATTTCAAAATAGTTTTAAATGAAAAATTAAACATAAAAATACGATTTTATTTTGAATATCAAGAGATTTACGACTAGAAGTTATTATTGTATACTTTATCGAACAGCTTTACGCATTACATTAAAATTAGCAAGGATTTCATTAGGTTTACCTTTTTATTTAGTCACACTAATTTTCCTACCATTTAGTAGTTTTTACCAGATACTGGCTACATTGGCGATAATAATGGCCGAAAATCTCAATATTTCTCACTTTTTAATCTCGGTTCTGTTGTCAGCTCTTGTTGCCGGACATGAGCAGAGAGAGTAAAGCTGCCTTCTCTTTCTCCTTCTTGCGTACTACATCTAAGGCGCGATTTTTCCATGTACTCTTTCTGAGTTTGATTGGACGACTACCGACATAGCGACCTGTAATAGAAAAGTTATATATATTGTAAGATTTTAATGGAAATGTCATTACTAGCTTTTACGTATACTCTCACATCAAAAAACCTTACTCAAAGTCAAAGTTTATATGACGTAGTATAAAGTGGTCTGATAGGTGAACTTTTAGAATTACCTTTTGACAAAAACACAACCCCCCTTAAATTTTATTTCGGACTTTAGTAACACGCTGTATAAAAATAACAATAGCAAACATACCATCCATTTCCTTCATAGCCTTAATGAAATCGCCAGGATCTTTGAAGCTGACGAAGCCAAATCCTTTGCTTTTGTTAGTGCGTTTGTCCCTCACTACTTTCGCTCGTTGAAATGAGGTATATTTGCTGAACGTTCGCGTCTGAAATTGCAAATTAAAAAGAAATATGAAAAAATCTAGAAGAAACTTATAGACTTAGTGGTAAGAGCAGTCACCCGGATTGTAATGTCGCGGGTTCGGTTCAAGACACAGCAGACGACCAGCGATTCACTTACAGAAATATTGGACATCGAGAGTGACGACGAGCCGCCATTGATTTTGACGTTGGAGCACAGCGCTGCGCATAAGCGTATTTACTAATTTATACGTCGATCTCTTGGCTGTGTATGTTTGTCGCCGTTTTAGAGATACGACATGAAATACAATCAATATTTTTAGATTTAGTTTTTCTTGTGTTTAAAATGTATCCTAATGACTTCATTCAATATTTGATTGACTTTTACATAAAGATATAAAAATAAACAACTTTTTAGTTCCGGCTCATGCCGTGCTCGTCGTCGAAACGCTAGCAACGCTGTGTCGCCAATGGTTGTCAAACTAATGCCAAAAGGTATGAAAGCGCTGCCAAAACCACTAATTCTAGACCTTAGAGAATGCATAACTGGACACGACTTTTCTAGTATATGTATAGATATGTTTTAAGACAGTATTTTCTCACTTTCGCCTTATATCACTTTGAAACGAGTTTCTGAACATTTGAATACTCACAAGCAACTCGTCGGTGACGTCATTTCCGAGGTCGCCGCAGAACATGCGGAAGTCGTCGTCGGGCCACTCGAGGAGAGTCACGTCTTCCCACACCTGGCCACCGGCAGTCCGGACCACCTGCAATTACATATACTCATTGTGTAGATAGATGGAGAATATGGTATTTTTTGATACAAAGCACGGTAAGAACACGGTTACTAGGTGGTATGCCCATATGTAAGGTCAGGCGACCCTACATATGGTAGGTACCACCGCCTTTCTTATTTCAGCCGTGAAACAGTTCGCTGTGTTTCGGATTGAAGGGAAAGGTGGCCAGTGTAATTACTGGGCATGGACGGCATTTCTTCTTAGGCCCCAGGATGACAACGCACCTGCAATATCGAGTGATTTTTCCTTGTTATTGCAGGTGTCTATAGGCGGCGGTAACCGATTACCATCAGGTGGGCCGTCAGCTTGTTTGTCATCTAGTTGTATATAAATAAGAATCCATATGCAAAGACAGCTAGTGCAGTGCAGCTTGACCATACTCTTCTAGCCGCCTCCACACTGACGGCCTAAAAGGTGCCTTTCCACGGCTCTTTTGAAGGAAACAATGTTATAGGAAGGAGGCAATGAGGGCACAGTATACATGTGCATATTTTGGATGGCAAAAATAAACTGGATTTCAAGCAGACCGTTGTGTGCTACATTGGGTATTGTACAAATTATATTTTTGAAAATACGTCATTTCATAGTAACGTTATCAAATTCTTCTATTAAATACCTATCAAAAACTGAACGATATCGAAAAAAACACGAATTTTTCGACGGTATTTAGTAATACATGTAAAAGAACTATTTGTACTCGTTAACCACAGACAAAATAAAATAAAAATAAAAAATAAATTTTTCTCATATGAGGGATATAGATAATATGTTTTATACATATGAAGAATTTTAAGTATTGTTTAGCAGTTTGCAGTTGGTATAAATGATCCTGAAATGTACAGTCGACAGCACATAAATCGTAACAGTTCGACCATGAGACCGTCCTTACTGCATTTGTAATAGAGGCGGCTTTCGTAGTGCAACTGATACACTTGACGTGCTGTCGTCCGTACTGTTTAATTTCATAATGCTAAAGCAATTAAGAGATGACTTCAGTCACTATTCATAAAATGTAAAAAAGTGTGTTACTGAAAATAAATAAATTATTATTATTAATTGCAAGTAAAAGTCTTTGCATCAGATTTAACACTCCAAACTATTTCTTCTATCAAACAAGGTTTCTTACCTTCCGATTTTTCTTTTCTTTCTTGGGCTTGGGTGTGTCGACGGAGATAATAGGTGGTGGAGGGGGCGCCGGCATAGGCTCTGGCGGCGGATCTAGTTTGGGCGGCGGCGGTGCCGGTGGAGGTTCCCGCTTCTGTATCAGGCAAAAAAACTTATTAATGGTGACTGCACTAAGCACTGATCATCACCAGCCTATTTACGGCCCACTGCCGGCCTATTTACGGCCCACTGCCGGCCATAGGTTTTCCTACATTGGAGAATCACATGCGGACTTTGGATAGCCCTATGAAACTCTTCGAGGAGCTCGGAGGCATAGTGCATTTAGCGCTCTCTGGTTTTCATAAAGAAAACAAAGCAACTTTTGCAATGGTCGGTCCCCCTGAGTCAATCAAAATTTATAATCTCGAGCTCCTCCGTGCTTTGGAAGGCACGTTAAGTCGTTGGTCCCGGTTGTTACTGCAACCGCTTTAACCCACCAACCCGCACTGGGCCAGCGTGGTGGTGTTATGGCCCAAACTCCTCATGTGTTTCTGCCATGTAGGAAGGCCTGTGCCCAGCCGTAGGACGTATATAGACTGATGATGATGATTAGGTTTCGCAGCATAAGCTATGTACAGTCACAAGTAATAATATTTGTATACCCACTTTTGACACTTTAATGTCTGTTACGAACTGACTGCTTAGTGCACCCTTTTTGGTTAATTTCTTAAGAAGTTGTGATATGTTTTAGTTTGGTGTCAGTTTGCAGTCACTGCTCGGTTTTGTCTGTTGCTTGTATTTTATATTAATTTGTTTTTATTTTATTTTACCAATAAACCCATTTTTCAATCAAGAACAGGTAAATTTTATTGCTCATGACGAAACTACGACATGTTTCACTAAAACTCTCATTGTGCTTCTTTCTTTTATCATAGTGTGATGACACATACATTCATCACGATACTCCTTACCTAACAGTAAAGACCGCATCAAAATCCAATTAGTGGTTTTCAAGTTATAAGCATACAAACAGATAAGTTCTAAGGATGCAAACTAACTACTACAAACTAATGTATGTAGATAAATTATCTTACCCGTTTTTTACTCTCTTGTTTCTCCTTTTTTTCATCATCTTCCTTGGGTTGTTTGTATAGCTTTGGTGCTGCTGACAATATTATGGGTTGCGGTTTAGGTGGAGGGGGTGGTATTAACTGCGGCCCGGGCATAGCTGGTCGCATAAAGGACATTGGGCCAGGGAAGCCTTCAGGCATCCCAGGAGGTCGTAATCTTTGTACCTATAAGTGAAAACTCAGTGTGTAGTTAAATACTTTTATTAGTCCACTCATATTAAAGTTTTATTGGCAGTTTCAGGGACAAGTTGTCAAAAATCATAAAATGGCTTCCATTGTAAGGGCCTAGACAAGATGCTTTTCATAATAAGCTCCTGAATAATATTCTAGCATAAATATTACATTTTACATGTAGCGATAGCCATTGTCAAATTGCATATTGTCTAGACTTTATTAATTCAAATTCAGTCTCATTCTTTCAACCTTTAATAATCAAGAAAAGACCATGGACATAATTGCCAAAAATTTTATTTCATATTTAACTGCTTCCTTAAAAAGCTCTATGAAATTAATTGAGTGACATTCATCTCTATTGATTTCTGTAAATTAATATATATATTTTTAAAACAGCCCGCTCTTAAAAATGAAACTTTAGACACCATACACCACTACAATACTAGAATCATTTTGCTGTAATACAATCAATAGTTTAAAAGTATTACCTCATGCTACGTAATCAGTTATTATCAATAATACCACACTATTATGGTCCATTTACACTACATAAGAGGTGGCGAAAATTTATTACATGAGTATGGCCGCCAAAAATTGTACATTCGGGAAAAAATCTGTATCCTTCTTCTAAAGGTCTATTCACACATATCAGACAAGCCTCAGTTCCGGCACAGATCCGGCACAGTTCCGTATCAGTGCGAAATATTATTTCATACATTATCTATGAACGTATCTCCACTTGTCCGTTCAGTGACGGCTCAGTGCTCTCAGTGTCCGTTCCGGCGTGGTTCCGGCACGGAAGGTATCGTCGACAACGATATTTTTTGTCGGACGGACCGATCACGGACAGATCACTGACGGATCTCGGACGCCGACATCAACAAAAACAAAATAGAGGACGAGCGATTAATAGAATTGGTTCGTGAAAATAGAGTTTTATCTCTATTTAGAGATGATTTATCTCATGCAAAGTATATGGATACGAAATACAATCACGATTGACGACGGACACGTTTTCACTGAAGCTCCGTGAACTGAGCGGGCACTGACATGTGTGAATTGAATCACTGACGCAACTGATACGGAACTGTGCCGGATCTGTGCCGGATCTGTGCCGGATCTGTGCCGGAACTGAGGCATGTCTGATATGTGGGAATCGACCTTAATAGTATTGATAATTCCTTAATGTCATCTTATTTAATGATAAATTGTGTGGTTTCTACATCGCATTATATCATGTTTATTCATATAAATTTTTTAAATTCATTTTGGTTTCATTAAATGAGCGTAAAAAATTTTTTCGTTGACGGTTAATTTAAGTACCCATACAAAAATCATGTGTCCAATACAGACATCCTATACTTTGAAGTTGAAAAATATGCATTAACTGTTTTGCAACATGTTAAATTTTGACATTTCTAAACTTATTTGTCAATTTGCTAAGCAGTACTATTTTCTTTTTAATAAAATAACGTAAAAAATGAAAAATAAACATATCTAAATATGTGTCTCGTTTTTGGTTCACGAATGTTACTTCACGTAAGTTACCAATATAAAAGACTGAACATGCTAGATTCCTGGCCTGTAAAAATGTTTTTAAGTTGTGGCAACACAACGTACTACAGGTAAGCCAACATAGGGGAGAAATCGCCATTTTTTTCTCTTTGAAAGTGAACGTCAAGGTGGCCGGCACTTTTGTCTCGGAATTTTTGTGTGATTTCAAGTGAAAATATGCACGGTAAGGATGCAAATTTATTACATTTATTTTAATATGTGCATGTAGAGGCTATTGGTTTAACAATTAAAACTATGCAGCTTCTTCCATCTTCAAAACTGACGCGAATATATTTTTTTTAGGTTGTGACCACAGTGATTTTAGTTCACGAATGATACCATGTGTTACTGTATGTGCGTTACGTAACATTCGTGATCGAATGTTAGGAATAGTATACACTATAGAACTCGAAGTTATACCTAGATTTTTATTGGAAATTAAAATTTGTATAATAGTCAGATATTTTAAAATATTTACTTGTGCATCTATCCCTCCATACACCATATATGCCCATTTACTAAGGACAACTATCCCTCCATGCACCATACCGGATGGAGCCGTCAATACTTTACGGCACAATAATTTCATGAAATTATCAAAGTATTAGGATGTTTTTGAAAGTGGCAAACCATTTCTATGAACTAATATAGCCCATGTTTTAATTTATTGACGGCATCACCCTGTAGGTATATGCCCATTTATGATGTCAGTGTATATTTTTAAATTATATTTAGTGTTTTGTTATATTTTTTATGTATTTTTGTATATTTATTTATATAATTATGGTCTCTTTACTGATTTTTGCAGAACCATGCCACGAAAATAGAAAAAAAAAGAAGGAGTGCGTACGAGATTATGTACTTGGACCGAAGACCAACTTTATAATTAATATTTTATAATAACAATTAAGAATGTTTCTTAAACAAAGGTTTTTAAAATTTAATTATGATTATTTGTATATTTTTTTAAAAAGATAATAATTAAAATATTTTAAAAAACGTAAAATGTTTTTGTAATTCGACCCATGTTTCTTGGAGACAATTGCTGTTTCAGGAGAAGAACGACCTCATAAAATTTAGTTGGGTTTTTCGATTACACAGTATAAAGGGCATCTATCCCGCACTGCAGGCATCTATCCTTCTTAGTATTTTCATAGTGGGGCAACAATCCATACAGAACGAGAAATTATTCATATTAATGAATATTTTCAAAATTTTTTGGGAGGTATTTTAAAAAGTAGGGCATCTATCCCGGTTTTACCCTAACCTCTTCTGTTTTTAATTATTATACTAGCAATTACGATTTTTTTCTTAGTACTTGTACATTGTACACTCGGCCTAACACAGTTCACATGTGTTACTTTCATTCACGTATGTTACCGTGTGTTACTAATTCACGACTGTTACTGTACAATTTTTGGCGGCCATACTCACATGACAGTTATAAGATGGTGGATTATGTATACTAACCGAAGCAGGCACCATCATCGTTGGAGGTGGTGGTGGCGGTGGCACAGTGGGAAACATCATGCGAGCAGCAAGTGCCGGCTCAAAAGGCATCATAGGCGGTGCGATGACACGATCCAGCTGTTGTTGTACCGCGCCAAAAGTGGCCGAACCAATTACCTGCCGCGCTCCCATTTCCGTACCCGAAATCTCTGCCTCGAATCTACACACAGTATCATGTATCTTATATTATCCAATTTTAATACAGAACTAAATAAGATAAATAATATAAAGTGGAGCCATTGCTATAGTTGCAAGTATATAAAATTAAGGAAATAGTAGACATGGTGAATTTTTCAAGTGTGAATGTCCAAATCTGAAACTATGAGGAATAGCGAAAAGTACTCAAAGGAGTCTCAGGCAGGATTTTGATGGAAACTAAACCTTTATCATTGGATATTTGGAAAATCAATATTCCTAGCCCGGTGATTTTGAAAAAAACACAGCATGTTTTATTACTTCATTCGATGGTGTCACTAATATGGAACAAGTTCTGGGAGTTCTGGGCATATAATGCAGCAAAAACAAACTTAAGGAAAGAGCTGATTTTCAACAAAATACTTTTTTATTTTTCTTACATCACCTACCTACCTACCTTTAATTGCTTTATAATTGGTCAAAATAATGGCCATTTTCAAAACATAGCTGGATTGGAACTATCAAGGATTGTATTGCATTGAGCATTACAATATTCAAAGACGGTTTTCAGTTATCAATTGTATTCTAAATATCTTTGTACATTTATTTACATACACCTAGAGAGGCCTTAAGCCGTAAAGAGATAATAAAAATTTAAAATTAGAATGTGTATAACATTAAATATTGTGAAGATGACTGTGCTGCGAGTGCGTTGAGTGTGTTGAACTATTGAGCATTACTTCGAACAAGGTACACGGGTAATGTAGGTATGATTATTAAAGACATTACATTAAAATATGAATCAGTTTATTAAAATACAAAAATTCCCTTATGCAGCATGTCATTACTTTTCAGAAGTCGTTTCTAATTGGTGACACCATTGAATGGTATACAGAATTTTCTTTTTTTTTTCAAAATCACTGACTTTGATTCCTGGCTTTCTCAATAATCCAATGATGCAGTTTTAGTTTTTATCAGAAGCTTTTAGCTTTGCTTCTCACTCTACTTATTGTCATATCCACTTGATGTACAAACATAATCATGAAAAGCATTACCTGGCTCTGTAATGTTACATCTACGATTATTATTTTTTAGGCACTAGAGACTGACAGTGTTCAAATACCAATGAAAATATTTAAAAGTTGGCAGAGAATCTAATGGTCCTACATTTGAGGCACTATAAGCAAAGAGCAAGTTCCTGGCGCTCCATAGACATGAACCCCCCCATTAACGTTGTTGTTCTACTGTTCTAAGTTAACTTTTCATATTCATGATTTAGTGAACCACTAGGTAATAGCCCTAGATTTATTCCATCACTTAATCGACGCACGTATTAGTTATTTGCTATTTGCATTGCTATTTATAGATAGAGTTCTACGTACCTAGACATTTCATCTTGCATTTGCTGATATTTACTGGGATCTTCCATGATGTACCGTTGGTAATAACCTTAAAACAAGCCCAAAAATTACAAGTAACGAGGAACAATCTTCACTCCACTAATTATGGAATCCCATGATACGTACACACATTTCAGGATACATAATAATATTTGTTTATAATAATCCTAAGTTAGAGACAATATTTAACAAAAAGTGGTTAAATTGCAAAATGGTTTGCAAACAATTCAATTAAAAAGATAAAAATAAGTCTTTTAGCTGTAGGGTAGGGTAGGTACCTACTGGCACAGGCCACAGATCAGATAAATAGCTACTGCTGTACGTCTGTACTAATCACAGATCAGATATTAGTAGCAAGCTACTAATTTTTGACACTATTTTTCGATTATTTTCTTTTTGTTTTTTTTTATTATTATTTCTCCCTGTATTGGGAAGGCTAAGGTTACTAATGACCATACCGCCATGTCTTCCGTATTTCTTATTTCTTAATTTATTGCATTGAAAAGCTGGTGTTACACATTTCAATGCATCTTGGGAGTATTTGACGCTAAATCTAAGATGACAGTCTCTATACGATGCTACTTTATGAGGTGGATAGCCACAAAAAAGTTCTCATCGTATTTCACACCATAATCACTTTTATTCTAATAATCTTTTAGTTGCACGTCAACACAAATACTTGGTTTATAAAACAACACCACTTTTATAAGACAAAGTTCACTCCAACACAATTTTTAATTATTGAAATTATCTTAACTGACGCCACTAAAACCCGCCAAACACTCTTTTTTTTAGCCGAAGATACTACACTACATACGTTTGCCACCACAGCTAGCATTCTAAGTTTTACGGCTTAGCGGGCCTAGACAGAACTAGAACACACTCTAATTCTAAAAAGTACAGTATATCTCTTTCTCGCAATAAGTATAAATATCTAGTAAGAATTTGTTTAGAGCTGTCACTTAAAGATTTTCAAATAAACCATAGACAATTTTAGACGGCATGTTCGGAGGTGCCTCCTAAACACTGCATTTTATCACGTTCAATAAGGTCGAAAATTGAACGCACGTTTCTAAATGTCAAATATATGACAGCCATCCTTTTCGTATTCATTTTGAGAGAAAGAGATGCACTGAACTTTTTAGACTTAGCATGTGTTCTCCAGAATTAGGGCCAATGGCTATTCCCATCGCCAAGCGGAAAATGTATGGGATTTGACTTAAGACTGGCATTATAAATTTGGCGCCAAAATTTTCCAAGATGCATTGATTGAAATGTGTTACACTCGCATTGCAATGCAATGATTAAGCCAAATTTACATTTGTCTGACGCCTTCTGACGTGATGCGTCAGAACGGCATCGGTTTCTTAACATTACTATGGTTAGATTTACATTAGTCTGTCGCGATGTGTCGTGATGCAATCTGTTGTGCCGCATCAGAAGCGATCTCGATCGCATCAGAGCGCCGGGTATGGGAGAGGCATGGGAGGCGGGGGAGCTGTCGCTTCAGACAAGTATGTACGCGTCAGTGCTGTGCTGTGACTCGTCAGATACAGACCTTTAAAGTGTGGACGACCTGAATAAAAATACTGATGGAATTTTCTGGGATGGTACTGAAGCTCTTTTACGAGACAGTGAATGTCGCTTTAGCTTTTTTATAAGTAAAGAAGGAAGGAGAAAGAAAAATTAAGGAAAAGATACTCTGTTCAGTCAACAACACAATATTCTTTTCATTTCTCCTTCTTTCTTTTTAAGATGTGCCAGCTCCAAAATTAAATATCTGTTCATAGGCGGCGGTAACCGCTTACCACCAGGTGGGCCGTCAGCTTTTTTGTCATTTGGTTGGATTTAAAACAAATATTCATAATCGGAGTCAGCAGATTCGCCGAAAAACATTTTGAACGTGTCAACTCTCCGTGAGCTAAGTGATTTGATTCAAAATATCGTCAGCGTCAGAAGACATCAGAATGCGACATACATATGTGAACGGTAGCCGTCATGTCAGACAGCATCACAACACGACACGTCATATAAATGTAAATCCAGCTTTACAGAAAGAAAGCAAGACGATTTAATTAAGACATGGCTTATAAGACTTGCATCCATGCCAGTAAGGCAACAACAAAAAAACTAATATTTTACAATTGACACTTGACACAATTTAACACTTGACATGACACGAAGAATTGAGCGGGAACCTTGAACAGAAAGGCGCCCAAATTTTGTTTTACTTAATAATTTTATTTTTATTGATAATAAAGTTCAATTACTGTTTTTAAATTAGAGTAAAGTGTTCAGTAGCGATGGGAGGGACAAAAAAACGAAAAAAAGATCCTCCTGATGGGCTCATGTCGCCAATTTCAACTTCAGATTCTGATGAAGATTCAATTAAAAAATATGATATTTACAAAGCACCTGGATATTCAAGAAAGTATCCCGTAAATAGTAACAAATCGGAGTACATTGTTTTTCTTTCACATCTAGACGAAAAGAAATATTTTTCAGATAAGGACAGGCTCGCCATTTCTCACGCCATACGAAAGTATGGAGTGACTGGTATATTGCATTTAAAATCGGTCAATAGGTATAAAATTGGTATCACATTCGATCTCTCTAATAATGCTAATGTCTTCCTACAAAATAAAAAAATCCTCGAAGAGTTAAGCCTGAAAGCTTCGATACCGGCTAGTGCCACCGAGGTGACCGGAGTTCTTTCTTCTGTGCCTACGGAACTTTCTAACAAACAAATTTGTTCCTTCATAGGCAGTTCTAGAAACATTATCCAAGTAAGGCGCTTCATGCGTCGGGTGCGTAATGATCAAGGAGTTGTTTCGTATCAGCCTACACAGACGGTTGCGGTTACATTTGCCTCCACAGAATTGCCTGAGTACGTCTATCTCGACTCCTGGAGACATGAGGTAAGAGTTTATGTTCCTCCTGTTAAACAGTGTCTGCGTTGTCTGAAGTTTGGACACATTGCCAAATACTGCAGAAATGATGAAGTGTGTTCCATATGCTCAGATAACCATAACTTTAAATTGTGCAAAGAGGATAGTAAAAACGCTAAATGTGCAAACTGTGGTGGCAATCACATTGCTATTTCAAACATGTGTCCACAAAAGAAGGCCAAAATTGAAGAAAGTAAAATTAAATCAAAAGCGGTAAAATATTCAGCATTATTTAATGAAAATTCATTCCCACAACTGACATCAAAAAATATAGAAACACAAATTAATAATTTATTCAAATCAGATTTCTTTATGAACACTTTAACTAATGCAATTACTAAAATAGTTTTAAACCAAAAGGAGACCCCTATCAACTCTGTAAATATAAAAGAAATCATTAAAGACACCTTCAGAAACAGTACCCTAGCTAAACAATAATGGATTTAAATCTCAACATTGTTCAATGGAATGCTCAAAGTCTTATTTCTAATAGGCTCTCATTTATTAATTTTTTATATAGTTTTAATGTACATATAGCAATCATTTCAGAAACTTGGTTGACTCCTATTAGGAATTTTAATGTAAAGGGTTATAAAATAGAACGAAATGATATTGGTAATAAACATAATGGTGTAGCTATTTTAATTCATAATAGTATTAATTATAGGAATATAAGTACATATTCAGATTCCTCATTACAATGTATTTGTGTAAGAATTACTGTAAATAGAAAAGAAATTAGTATTGTTAGTTTTTATTGTCCAACAAATTGTGCACCATCCTTTAATAAACATAAATTTGAAGCTTTACTTAAGTCCATCCCAGAGCCATATATTTTTGCTGGTGATTTTAATGCCCACCACACATCATGGGGATGTCATTCTGTTGACGCGAGAGGTAGAGATATTTTTGATATTATTGACAATAATAATTTGGTTTTGTTAAATACTGGAGAAGTGACAACTGTTGGCTCCCTGACTTGGCGTCCAAATGCCTTAGATTTGACTTTGGTCTCTTCATCATTAGCTCTTTCTTGTGAATGGTCTGTTCATGAAGATCCACTTGGCAGCTACCATCTTCCTGTAATTATTAAAATCTGTGTAAATAATGGTATTGTAAATAGTATAACTAATAATAATAGCAGCCTGCCCATCTACCCTAATTTCAAAATGGTAGACTGGAAATTTTATGAAAGAAATGTAGATCTTAAATTGTCCAGCTCAGAGAGTCTAAATATTTCTTCATTAGAAGCTTACAATAATTTTTGTGATATTTTGCAAGCTGCTATCTATGAGTCTTTGCCATATTATTATAATAGCTCTCCTGTTTCTCCAACTCAAAATACATCTAATAATAGTTCTTTCCGGAAATCCAAAAAAATTCCTCTTCCATGGTGGAATAATAAATGCTCTGAAGTGGTTCAAAAATCAAAAGGTGCTTATATTAATTTTAAAAATAATCCCTCGGATGAAACATTTTTAGAATTTAAAAAGTTACAAGCTCTTAAAAAACTTACTTTAAAAATTGAGAGAAGAAAAAGTTGGGTTGAACTGTGTAGTTCCTTCAATCGGTGTACTCCTTTATCTAGAATCTGGAATTACATGAGAAAATTTAATAAAACATATTCTAATAACGACAGTGAAGATAACTGGGTTCCAGAGTTTTTGCAAAAGTTTACTCCAGATTATGTTAATAATAAAACAAACGTCTTATCTGATAATCAATTTAGTTCTGATAATTCCTTCCTTATTAAACCTTTTTCATTCAAAGAATTATTATCAGCTTTATATTCCCGAAAAGATAGTGCTTTTGGTTTGGATGGCATTCCTTATATTATGATGAAGAAGCTCAGTGAAAAAGCATTGCAAGTCTTTTTAAAAATATTAAATGATTTATGGGCAAACAATAATATACCTGTAACATGGAAGACAGACTGTCTAGTACCCATATTGAAGCCAGAGAAGGTCCGGTTAAAACCAGATTCCTATCGTCCTATTGCTCTAACTTCTTGTGTTGGAAAGGTCTTTGAGCAATTGTTAAAACAGAGGTTGGAATTTTATGTAGAGCAAAATAATATCTTACCTAATAATCAGTTTGGTTTTCGAAGGGGAATGTCTGCTCGTGAAAGCATTTGTCAATTGCAGCTGGATATTCAAAATAGTTTAAACAATAAGAATTTTTTAACATCTGTTTTCTTTGATGTAGCTGGGGCTTTTAACAGTGTCAATATAGACATACTTTGTTCTGAATTGCAGTCTGTAGGAATTCCTGATAAAATGGTTCTCTGGATTCATAACTTTTTGATTAACAGGCAAGTTTATGCCAAGTATAATGGTAAATTATATGGTCCCAGATTTGCTTCTGTTGGAGTATGTCAAGGTGGAATTCTTTCTCCATTGATATTTATTCTATATATTCGTCGTCTCAATCTAATTTTGGGTTCCAAAGTAAAAAGTCTTCAATTTGCTGATGATCTAGTTGTGTATGCATCTGGAAATAATTTCGTAAACATTACTAACACTCTTAATAAGTCCTTGGAAGGCTTAAACAGATATTTTACTTATTTGAATCTGGATATAAATGCTTTAAAATCAAAAGTAGTAGTATTTAGCAAAACTAAAAATTTTGTAAACCCCTCTATATATTACAACAGTGATTGCATACCGGTCTCTTGTGAAGCTAAGTTTTTGGGGGTGAGTTTTACCCATAACTTGACATGGAAAAAATATGTAGATTTAATTTGTTTAAGAGCTAATAAAGTTTTCAATATTCTGAAAATACTTTGTACAACATCTTGGGGAGCTGATCCCAAAATCTTATTGCTTTTGTATAAATCTATGATGCGTAGTCATTTTGAATATGGTTTCCTATGTTACGCTGGCGACAATAAATTGGTAGATATTTTAGATAAATTACAGAACAAAAGCTTGCGACTCATCACAGGAGCTTTTAAAAGCACTCCCATTAATGTAATGCAGGTTGAGTGTAATCTTTCGCCATTAAAAATTAGATTTTCATACTTAAAAGAAAAATTCTTATTGAAATTATTTAGTCGACATAATAATCACCTGTTTCTAAACTTGAAAAATGCTCCTATATCCATGCATCATTCTATTTACATACTACAAGGTTTCACATTGTATCTAAATTTTCTTAAATCTTTAGAAATTCATAAAACATCCCTTCTTCCTTGTTATCAGGGAGATTTTAACAGCAAATTTCCTGCAATTAACATTATCATTGATCATAAGCTATCCTCTAAAGAAGATGTTTATGTTAAATTTTCTGAATATATTGGTTATAGATTTCTTTATACTGATGGATCTAAAACGGAGTCTGCGGTTTCATTTGCAGTTTTTGATGGGTCGTTAAAGACTGGTGTTGGTTACAAAGTAAATTCAAGCTTAAGTATATTCACTGCTGAGGCTGTGGCTATTCTTGCTGCTTTAAAACACATAAAACAAAAAAGTAATGGATGTCTTAAATGGGTTATAGTTAGTGATTCTATGAGTGTCCTAGAAAACTTAAAAAATAATAGATTTAATGCTAACACAAATTATATTGTTTCACTGATAAAAGAGTTTTGGTCAGATTTATCTTCTGTGTATAATTTTGATGTTTTGTTTATGTGGGTCCCATCGCACGTTGGTGTGATAGGAAATGAAAGAGCTGACTTTTTAGCAACAACTATAACCAACTCCTCAAATGTTATTCCTGATTCTAGCTCTCATCTCAATATCTCTGTACCATGTACAGATATAGTACCTGTTTTAAAGAAAAGGGCCATTGACGTATGGAAAAGGCATTGGAATTATGCTATTCAAATTGAAAATAAAGGTTTGTGGTATGCTGTATACAATGTCCCTATTGGAACTACTCCATGGTTCTGCAAAAGTCCTAGCTACATCAACAGGAAATTTTATACTACTATTCTTAGGTTGCGCTTTGGACACTGTCGTTTAAATTTTCATCTCTTTCGTTTAAAAATGGTCCAGAGTCCGCATTGTAATTATTGTGACTCTGAATCAGAGGAATCTTTATCTCATATATTCTTTTCTTGCTCATCCTTTGGCATTCAGCGCCTTGTGCTGATGGATGCGCTTATCGAAATATATGGCCAATCAGACATGGTACCGCGCTCCATTCAGGATCTTCTTGTAAATAGCTGTACTTATTTAGCTTTATTTAAATTTATTACAAGTACTGTAGGGCAAATTTAAAATTTTAGGTTGTCTTATGATATTCAATTTTTGTTTTGTCTTTTTAAATACTTAAGCAAGTCTTCAAATGTTTTCTTTCAATTTTTATGACTTGATTTTTGGTTATGTTTATGTGGGTGAATGGCACTTCACATGGACGTCGTTGTTGAATGTTTGTGCTGCATCTCTTTCATTCTTCGTAGTATGACAGAGATGCCACATGGATATTTGGCGGATATGGCCTGGTGAAGTGCTGCGGGGTATGGAGTTTTGTTTTCTTCTGTCATTATGACGATCATTAAATTTTTCGTACTAGTTTGAAAAAAAAATATATTTAAAATAAATAAAATATTATTTAAATAAAATAGGGAAAAAATTACTAAAGACGAGGCTGCATGGGCTTTAGTTCCCCTTGCCTTCCCTGAAAAGGGAGAACAAAAAAAAAAAAAAAAAACTTGACATGACACTGACAGATAAAAAGTCACTACTTAAAATTATTGTTCTTTTTGTAAATGTTATATTCCTTTTTCCATTTCATACTTACCATTTTTTACCAATAGATTTGGTTCTAGGTAGGTACCTACTTAAATCGCGTTGGAGGCAGTTGTAGTCATATTTACATTCTTTTTGATTTTATACTCAAAATGATAGACGAAGATAGTAAAACACTTTGGTGTGGTAATTTACCTGAACAAGCTACAGAGGAATTACTATACGAGTTGTTTCTACAGGTAAATGTCCTTTCTGTAAACTGAGTCAATTTTAGATCCACTAAATTTAAGACACCATTGTAATTTTTTTTTTCAGGCTGGCCCATTAGAAAAGTTAAGAATAGCCAAAGACAAAGATGGCCGTCAGAAAAATTTCGCATTTATTACATACTGTCACGACGTGTCAGTCCCTTACGCAATAAATTTATTTCGTGGTACAGCACTATTTCATAGAACCCTTTCGCTGCAGTGTCGAAGTCGTATGGCACTATTGCCACCACCAATAAGAGCAGTGGGGCCAGACCCTATGGTGGATTTTGCTGCACAAAGCAATGTTGCCCAACAATTTGCTGATATGACAGAGAGACTCAAAGAAGATGCTACCAGATCAGTCTATACACCTCGACAAACTCATGACCATAATGACAAATTGGTCATAGCCAGTTTACAGGGCAACTGGAGCCATCGCCATCACCCATATCGACCAGACAACCTTCATGTCCGTGATGATTACAAAAACAGAGACATTATGCCAGACAGACATAATCATGACAATTATAAAGGCCATAACCGTAATAAGCAATCTGGAAATTGGAGGGAGAGAAGAAATTATAAAAAAAATTATAACCACAGACGAGATTAGCATGTATGTGTAGGTTATTAGTATTATTTTATTACTTTTTAAAAGTACTGTTTTTTTTATTCTATATGAAGATGTTGCTGGTCACTTGAGTTGAAACATTCTTGGTGGTATTTACTTACTGTTATCAGAACATCTTCATTATATTAGATACCTATTGGATTGTGTAGTTTTTATAGGAAAATTATCCATTTGATTGTTAATGAAATATGGATATAATATGCTAAGTGTAATAAACATATTTCTTTTAGAAACTTAGGTATGCAGTTACACTGTAAGTATTTTTAAAGCATTTTTGATAGGAAGAACAACAAGAAAACATGATAAGGGCATGCGAAAGGAGATGTTCCAAAATGGTACCTTAAAACCTATGATATAATATCAAATTGTAATCTGTTAAGTACACACATTATCAGACACAATAGATTTTCTAATGTTTCTGATATATGGAAGCTACTAAATTAGTTATATTTTATATTCATTTTTCATTTAAAAAGTAATCACAGCGGCTATGTTTACTGCTGTGTGATATAATAGAATAAGACCGAATTTACAAAGTACAATTATGCTGAAAAATATTCATTCGAGCATAATTATATTCTTATATTGACATTGGATACAAGTCCAAGCCACTAAACCAGACAAATTTGGCAGTGTTGCCAGCTGCTTTAATTTTTTATATGTTGGACAGATAGATTTAAGAAAGTTACAAACTGGGCCAGTGTAATTTCTGGACATGGACGGCATTTCATCTTAGGCCCCAGGATGACAACGCACCTGCAATATCAAGTGATTTTTCCTTGTTATTGCAGGTGTCTATAGGCGGCGGTAACCGCTTACCATCAGGTGGGCCGTCAGCTTGTTTGTCATCTAGTAGTATAAAAAAAGAAAAAAAAACTGAAGTATGTCAATTAAAAATGTTTTAATTTTTCTAACTGACAAAATATTTTTTATTAGAAAATAATAAATAGAAATTTTATGAAATCTACACAAGTGCATGCTTGTACAATTTAATTTAAACACATTATTTGCTTTATCTAGTAGTTTTTGATGTACAATAAAGCTTTTACTACATATCTATCTATATTAATAGTAACCTGTCTTATGAAACCCTCGAATCTGATAGTCACTTACATTACTCTTTGCTGATAGTGATTATTGATTTATTTATTATGATTTATTGTCCACATGGTCTAACTTCAAAAAAGTCAACTCATATTTTAAGCTTTGGAGTTGTTTATTAAATATTATTTCTTATATTAATTTACTTATAAATATTGAATACCTATTACATTTTTTTGATTTCATATGATGGAACTAAACAAGGTAGGAGCTAGGAGATCGAGTACCAACAATATGTATGAAATGAAGGCTACATTTTCGGAACATTTCTTTGTCTCCTTAGATTTATAGCGATATTCTAAGCTTGTCACATATTTTTCAGAAGAAATGCTTAACAAAGTTATGTACAGTCAACAGCACATCAAGCATAACAGTTTCATCTTGAGACTATCCTTACTGTGATCGTAATAAAGGCGACTTTCGTAGTGCAACTGTTACACTTGATGTGATGTCGTGTGTGCCTACATGTTCAGAGTAGTATATGTTCTACTAAAATAAGACTAACTTGATTTATTTAAATCAGTTTAATTATTTTAATTAACATAATATTACTGCATAGATTTCGGTACACTTGTGATTTTGGTTGCAGGTCTTATCTTTTATGCTTGACTCCCCCATTTGTATTCTTGTGGGTATTTATTATGTTTTTACATATTACATTTGTTTGAATCGCAAAGCATAGGAGAATGTCCTCACATGATTATGCTTAGATGCAATCAACTCGGCAATATACCAATATTTTGTTGTCTTGTCATTTGTTACTCATTAAAGATTTCAATTTTTTATCATATCTGTTCATTTAGCAAAACACCTATATCGTCTAAGTATACCCGGAATTCTTGCTGTAATGTTAAAAAGACATCGTAATATTATGTACTGGATGATAATTAAAAACATACAAATGAAATTGAAGCTTGTAATGGTGACAACGCGTCAAATGTAACAGTTGTACTACGAAAGCCGCCTCTATTGCGAACGTTGTAAGGCAGTCTCAAGGTCAAACTGTTACACTTCATGTGCTGTCAACTGTACAGACGGCTGCCATAGTAAGGGTCAATTTACATAACGGCGGAATAGAGAAGAGAAGGAAACAAACGGTACCTTCGTACCGTTTGTTCTCTTTCTTCGTACCTTCTCTTTTGGACGATACCTGTTTTTTGACTCTTATCTAATTTTGACATTAATCAATTTATTTATATCTCAAAATACCTTGCCTTCTCTTCCCCTGTAAAATCCGCCATGTAGATACTTTTATTTATCTTAACGGGGAATCTCTTGGGCTTCACCTCACCTGATGGTAAGTGAAGATAAGACCAACGATGGAAGCGAGCTACAACCGGATTCCTTAACCACAGAGGAACTGGCTAGCTTACCTCCAACTGCCGGAACACAACAATGCCGTTAACATTATTGTTATGGCAGCAGGCTAAGGTAAGATAGTGGTAGCTAGCTAGGCGGACTTAATAAAAGCCCCACCACCAGCGAAACGACAAAAAAATTCTGCCCCAACGGGAATTAAACCCCGGACCTTTAGGTCTGATGTAGGTATTCACAACCACTAGACTAAAGAGGCGGTAAAATTTTATTTTGTGTTAAAATATAATACTTCAACGACTTACTTACGATTCTGTTCTTGTATCTGTGTGCAATATAGCCTAATATTTCGTAAATGAAGGCGAGAGATACAAAGTAGAAAACGACCGATATAACTATCTCGTCTATATCGAATATATCGGACTGGACTATTTTATAAATGATGTAACTACCAAGTACGCCCCGTACGCACAGGAACGATATTAAATACGTTAGCTCCACCATTATGTACATCACGCTTCGCTCGTGTCCTTCGCTCCTGAGAAACCTGGAAAGGTAACGAGAATCAATCGCGTTGAATAAGCAGTCTTGTTAGCTTACTGGATAACACTACTGGAAGTCGGTTATCGCGCCAAAAGTTATGTCCTTTCTGATGATGTAATCCATCACGATGCTAAATTTCATCTAAAGCGGTTTATGAGAGAAAACGTGGATTTGACAGGGAGTCAAAAGCAACGAGTTTAAATTTTACAAGCAAAGTAGGTACGATAATGGCCCTAATTCTGGAGAACACAGCTAAGTCTAAATTTAAGTTTAGTGCAGCTCTTTCTCTCAATATGAATACGAAAAGGATCGCTGTCATAAGATTTGACATTTAGAAACGTACGTTCAAATTTCCACCTTAATGAACGTGATAAAATGCACTGTTTATGCGGCACCTCCGTACCTGGCGTCTAAACGAACTCTTGCTATCCTTTTCCTGTTACATATTGCGAGATAGAGATATACCTACTTTACTTAAATTTAAACTTAGAGTGTGTCTTCATTATGTTTCAAGCAAGCTACGTTATTATAGGCAGATAGGTACACAGACATACACGTCAAACTTATAACACCCCTCTTTTTCCTTTGGGTGGTTAAAAACCTTACAAAATAGCCAGGTAGGTATTGGTTAGTATCTTCTGTGTTGAATAATATTATCTCCTTGTTTTGTATCTGTTTTGTGTTGCTTTGCGAAATAAAAGATATTCAGTTTCATAGAAAAATGTAATACTTCAGACATGCAAAATCACTCTACAAAAAACCTCCATTAATAATGGCGTCTCTTTTTTATCTGTCAAACTCGAATGACATTTTACTTTTTTTTAACATATACAACAGTATCTTTAAAAGCTAATTTTTTGGTCTGATTCTGTTGTAAGTACCTAGGTAGTTATCTTTTCCGTCAGACTTAGTAGATCAGATAATCGGACCTATTTTTTTGGCGATCAGTCTATAAATTCTCCGTTAGCGTCAGGCTTAGGACAATTTCGAAAGTCTGTATTTCTATAAATAACAATCGCAAAATCTTTGGATTGCGTTCGTTTGTAATCCCCAAGGAAAAATATCTAGTGTAGCAGTCGAAGAATGCTTATATTCACACTCTATATACTATGAATGTTGTGGATGCATAGCCATCGCCGCCATCTATAAGCTCAATATGCATCCAGCATACAGATGGTGTGTAGGTACCTATGCATAAGATAAAGTAGGTAGGTATGCACCTACCTAATATATCTAACAGTGTAAAAAGTACTTTAGCCTTAGTGTAAACTGACCATCTCGCCTGCAGCAACGGGTTCGTGACTTCCATCATGGCCAGCGTGCACGCAAAGGTACACCCCGTATATTCCTTTTGCATGTAGATCGTGATGGCAAACAGAGCGCTCGTGTGGTGGCACAACATTAGCTTATTCTCGGTCCAGTACACGAGGCACCACAGGAGGTCGAAGGCGAAGTATCCCCACGACCAAACCATCAGAGCGTAGTGGCGACTGCCTATTTTCACTGAAATCCATTTTGTGTTTTAAAATTATTAATTATTATCTTTTGCCCGCGACTTCGTCGGCGTGAATGTCGGTTCTATCCTACGGGTGCCATAGATTTTTTCGGGATAAAAGTAGCCTATGGGCTATTCGAGACTACATTATGTCTCTGTGATATTCGAGACTACATTTTATCTGCGATATTCGAGATTACAGTCTATCTTTGTGCTATTCTAGACTATATTATATCTCTGTGCTATTCGAGACTACATTCTATCTCTGTGCTATTCGAGACTACATTATGTCTCTGTGATATTCGAGACTACATTTTATCTGCGATATTCGAGATAACATTCTATCTTTGTGCTATTCTAGACTATATTATATCTCTGTGCTATTCGAGACTACATTCTATCGCTGTGCCAAACATCCAGAAACCTTCAGCCGTTCTGACGTGTATTGTATATTGAGTAACTGAACATCCAAACATTCGCATTTATAATATATCTATAGACCGGCCGCGTGGATGTCGGCTATCGCTACAAAAGTATCCTAAAATGTCCTTCCCGGGGTCCTAAACCATCTCCATACCTCATATAAATCGGTTCAGCGTTTTAAGCGTGTCTGTTATAGACAGACAGATAGTCACTTTAGCATTGAAAAAATTATTATGGATTAGGACACGCTGGAAATGGTTGATTCAATCTTGGTAATTCCTATTTTGTGGTAGTACCTACATTCTATAGTATTTTAAAAAAAATCTTCATGAAGCTCGAGCGGCTCGGCTAACCTAAGCCGGCGGTAGAAGCTGACGGTCATAGCAGTTTCTCGGATTGTAATAGGTCGAGAGTTTGGTTCTCTCCCCAGAACTGGATTTTATATTTACATATCTATTATTATAATCTTGAAACAAAAATTAAAAATAATACTTAGATATCTAGAACTCTATGATAGAGAGCTCGGTGGCGTAGTGGTGTTTAAAACCAGAGTTTCAATTACGAAAACAAAGAAACTTTCGTCGATCGTCGCAGTTACGCCGTTGCTCCCAGTTGTTACTGCAACCGCTTTAACGTGCTTTAACCCACCAATCCGCATCGGCCAGCGTGGTAGTGTTATGGCCCGAAACTCATATCATAGAAAGAATTCATATGTCCTCAGGCCTAAACTCATCATGTGTTTGTCCCGTATAGGAAGACCTGTGCCCGACAATGGGACATATAGGTATAGTCTGATGATGCTGACTACTCTAGAGTAGTCATGTTTTTAATTAGCCTTTATGTTCCACACATAAAAATATACTTATATTAAGAAAACACATGTAAAAGGGTGAGCTTATCGTGTCTCTAAAGACAGCTCCTGCAGCCATCCCTATCATCATCATCAGCCTGTATATGTTTAGTGCCCCACTGCTAGGCACAGGCCTTCCTACATGGGAGAAACACATGAAGAGTTGGGCCACACCCCACCACGCTGGTCCAACGCGGGTTGGTGGGTTAAAGCGGTTGCAGTAACAACCGGGACCAACGTCTTAACGTGCCTTCCGAAGCACGGAGGAGCTCGAGATTATAAATTTGATTGACCCATCCCGGGACCAACCATGGCGAAAGTTGCTTTGTTTTCTTAATCGAAACCAGAGCGCTCAAACCACCACGCCACCGAGCTCCTCTTCCATCCATCCAGCCATCCCTATACTAAGTTAAAAATGCGTAAGTACAAGCAGGCATAATGTATACGAAAATATTTTTTACTGACTAGTTAGATTCCATTCTGATATATTTGTGACGCCGCACTGCGAGAGGCCAACAATAGTGGCTACGCTGCCGTGCAGCAATGTAACAAGCCTGGAACACCACTCGGGGCTCTGCTTCGGCCACCTCACGCTGGTCCACAGGTACAGCCCACTCCAGCATAAGAACGACACCAATTTCAGCAGCGAAGCCGGTGACAGCTCGTGTCTCAACTCCATTCAGTACAGGAACATGCTGGCCGCAGCCTAAGTTTCATTTATCCAGACCATTTATTTGGTTTTTATTTAGATTTTTTGTTGATGGGTTGTGGGAAGGTGACAAATATCACGGTGACAAATAAACGTAGTGGTTAATTGTCTATGGTGACATGCCTACGACGAGATTGTATTTAATCCGATTTTTAAGTGGTATTGTACCGTGGTACTAAAAACTAATTTTTACCGAGTCAAATATATTAGACTCAGGCGAAGAATATAAAAATATAAACTAACGAGACATTTGGGTTTTGCCGGCGACCGATTTTGCACAAAAAAGCTCATTGAACATGTTTTAGTTAAACATTGATAAAATTTTTATTTCTCTCACTTCTAAGAATTTCAAAGAAAATACATTTTTAACAGTAGTTTACCCAGAGATAAATATAATATGTCAAAATTAAAATGAACGTTTACTTTATTTATAATAATAATAATATTTATACACTCACACCTATTATCTAGCCCAAAGTAAGCATCAATAAGAGCTTGTATTATGGATACTAGATAACGGAGAAATAATGATAATAATATGTATATAAATATTAGAAATATACTAAATAAACATATAAACATCCATAACTCGTAAACAAATGTTCGTACTCATCATACAAACATTTGTTCCTACCGGGATTCGAACCCGGGACCTCTTGAGCGAGTAGCTTGGGGTACAAACCACTCGGCCAGGCGGTCGTCGAAATACAATCTAATCGTGTTGTAATTAAAGACAATCTAATCGTGTTGTAATTAATTTAAATTCATTGGGCATGTAGTTACAAGTCTCATTACCTAAGTTTACTAAGAGATAAAAGTAACACAGGTCTACACAGGAGGATATCAATTATATTTTTGTGCGTTCGTTTACGATATTACTATAATTTGCAAATTATACGAAAGTTGTGACACAAATTGACACAACTGCAGTTAATTGTGTCAGTTTGTGTCACAACAGTTCGTACCTTCGGGTTGTCAACATTATATGTACCAGAATAACTATAAGACCGATATATGGCACTTTATCAAAATATCTCTATACTGGTGTACTTATTTGTTATACAGGGTGGTGCCGTCAATGCGACAATAAATTTAAACATGGGCTATATTAGTCCATAGAAATAGTTTGCTACTTTCAAAAATATCGTATTCATTTGATAATTTCATGACATTTGTATGGAATAGTGTAACGTTGGCAGCATTATTTCATACAAATGTCATGAAATTATGAAATGAATACAATATTTTTGAAAGTTGCAAACCTTTTCTATGGACTTATATGGCCCATGTTTAAATTTATTGTCGCATTGACGGCACTACCCTGTATAGGAATTAATAGGAAATAAAATATACCAAAAATATTAATTTACTCGTTTTAATTTACGTAAATTTACTTTTACGAAGGCTATTACAAATATTTATATAAATGTTGTCATCATGCAATATAACGATAAATTATTCTAATAATAATAATAACGGTAAGCTCGCTCCATTGGAGGATAACAAATTTTACATATTAGTTTTATAAAAATACCTTTCGCACAATTCAGTCATGGATTAATTTCATTTGAATTGAAGACTAGACACTGGGAACCTACTTAACTGAAGAACTTGTCAGTGTATCGGGTCTACGTTCGTGGTTATAGCCAAAGCATATCACTATCACAAAGTTATTGGACGGACTTTAACTAATAACCTTACATGTATAAGTACAAAAAAATATTGTTTAGTGACACTGTCATCGGATCTTCTCGATACATTTCTCAATAGCACGATATCGTGATGGCAACATCGCGTCTTTCAGCATTTGTCGGAATCTCGTATCCTGACCCAGGGACAGGCACAGGTACCGGGCGTGAGCCCTCGTCTCCGCATGTGCATCACCCAGTAGTTCTCCTGCAGCCCTCAGTAACACTGTTCTAGGTTCTGCGGGCAAGTCTAGTGTTTTGGATGCACCATGATATTTCACAAGTCTAGAAAGAGCTTGGGCTGCGGCCGCTCGTACTGGACCCGCCCGATGCGTTGTTCCACGTCGTGCCAATGCTACTGCTGCCCTAGCGTTATTGCTGCCGCATGCCAAACGAACCAGAGCATTAGCCGCATCGGCTCTTAAGAATCTATTAACATCAGCGCACCGATCCAAGAGAGCAGTAGCCGCCTCCTCTAGTTCGGGATCTAAGGCACGTCCGCGATGCTCAAACAGTGAACCAAGTGTAGAACAAGCAGTTCTAGCTACTCGCGATCGTAAAGAACGAACGTGAGTGGCAGTAGCCCGCACAACGGCACGCCAGCTCGATGCCGGGGCTCGTGCCGACGGATCAACAGATAGTCGTTCTGTTTCCAGTAGTCTGTTCACGATTACTTCCCAATCTTCGTTCCGTGAAGGAACTATACATTCTGCGAGCGCATTCCGCACGTCTCGCTCACAAGGGGACGGCGCTCTTTCGAAAATATCACTCGTAGGGTCTGGCGACGGATTTCTGCTTTTTACTGGACTATGAGACGTACTCCTGCTTTTTGCATGCCCGACAGAAGACCTCCTGCTTGATGTTCGTGATGCTTGGCTGTCTAGAATATTAGAACTTATAGATTTTTGTGATCCAAACTCGTCTTTACTATTTTTGCGTATTGGGGATGGATCAATTGCTGCTTCGTTGTAATTTAATGAATGATTAGACTTTTCAGAATAATCTTCGACTCTAATGGACGGCGATCGTGGTGAAGGTGGAAGATCGTTCACGTCTCCTTCCGAAATGCTAATTTGGGTGATGTCGCCAATTATAACTCCATCTTTGTAGTCGTCGGATTCAGCGAGTGATTTAATTTCGGCGGCCTTTTCTTCGTGACTCGTTACGGCGCTGGAGTCTCTGTAAACAAAGTTAGTTTTGTAGTGGAATAAAGACGATGTATTGTTTGTTTATGCTGGGGAGGACGGGCGGGGTGTTACCGCGTGTGTGGGGGCAGGTCTGCGACTAGGTCGGGAGCGAGCGGGGCGGGGGCGGGCGCGGGGCTCACAGGCGGCCGGGCACAGCAGCACAGCCGGAGCATGACCGTCAACTGACGCGGCGGTCGGCGCCTCCGCGACTGACGCCCTACACGCCTGTAGCTGTACTGTAGCGCCCCACGGCGATCAATTGTCAAGCATGTTGATGAACTCACCACTCTGCCTGCATATTATGCAGATTAGGTAACGATACGTTCACGGAATTACCGCCGCCTGCGTTGGAATATTTATTACTCACCAGCTGAGTAGTATTTTGACTTTGAGGAATAATTCACCTATTGTGTTCGGAGCTCTTAATCGTATTACCAACTTAAATATAAAAAAGAAGTATTAGGAATTAAAGCTAACCATTTGGCACGATTAAATTGAAAAGAGTCAACGTAGTGTATTTAAAAGACAGTAGACCATTAAAATATCACTGATTCAGCTTTGTGTTGGTTCACCTACAAACTATGGCCGAATGATCGGCTGCCGCTTAGCTGATTGTTTGGCGAGAACCAATCCTCGGTTGGATTTATAGCCGAGGATGCCGAGACCGAGATCTCAATCGAGCCTTAGTGGCAACCAACTTGACGTTTCCATGTCATTTTGTTGATCTTTTATTAAAATTGAATGAAAGAGCGAGGCAGATAATATTAGTATTTGAGAATGATATGCTACGCTCGCTGGCCTGAGCCGACAAAAGATAGGTAAGTAGATCAGTTTTTTTCTAATACTAACTAAATTAATAATACTGAATTTATGATAACAGTGACGTAACAGAAAATAGCAACCAGCGGTCGAGAAAACTGCAAACACAGTCTCACCAAATTAAGGTGCTCGTAAGTCCAGTTAAATAAATAAAGACGAGTAAAATATTTGTTGCTAAAGTGCAAACACAAAGTTGCCAGCGGATTTAAATGATGAATTGCTTTCTAGCGATTATCTGCGTAACCTAGGTGTGCTACAGACATTGCGTTGCATCCAGGATAATGTGAGTTTTTTTATCAGTATGCTGGAGTCTATCAAGCATAACCGATATAAGAGTCCCACATCACATAACCCTGGCCTGACCTCTTGTCAGTCCAAGGTTCCTACCCATAAAGGGGTTTTCTGACTAAAAAAGCTAAGCTAAACTTATTGTCCACGCGCTAATTATTATTATAAGTTAAAATTATCCTATATATATCAAGAGAAACGTTATGTTGACCACTTTGGAGATCAACCCCGGAAGAAATTCCAGCACAAAGCTTTTTTTTTATATACAACTTGATGACAAACAAGCTGACGGCCCACCTGGTGGTAAGCGGTTACCGCCGCCTATAGACACCTGCAATAACAAGGAAAAGCACTTGATATTGCAGGTGCGTTGTCATCCTGAGGCCTAAGATGAAATGCCGTCCATGCCCAGTAATTACACTGGCTACCTTTCCCTTCAATCCGAAACACAGCGAACTGTTTCACGGCTGAAATAAGAAAGGCGGTGGTACCTACCCAGGCGACCTTACATATGGGTCTACCACCTAGTAAAGCTCCAACGATAAGCGAAGGTATTTCGCCTTATCCTTGGAGCCTTCATTCGTCTGCAAATGTTGTGCATTCAACCATTTAGAGGTGTTCCCCAACGGAGCACTCTATGTTCCAGTGGAAATACTACTATGGCGAGAACCAACCTCTTTTATGACGGTTCCATCAGCAAAGCAAGATCCTTCTTGCTTTGATTAAGTCCTCATAATCAATGACATTGTTATAAATTCCGCGCGCGTTTATGGATGACTAGTGGAGCGGCTGCTCGAGTGGATGTTGGTTATCGTGCCAAAAGGTGTCCTTTCTCAGGATGCTATCTATGTACTTGCCAAATTTCATCTAAATCGGTTCAGAAGTGAAAACGTAACAGAATTTCGAATTTATAATATAGTATATGGATTGTCATCATACGACGATATGGAATCTAAAATATAGTTATTGTCTCTCGATTATACCTCACGGGGATTTCATGTCCCTGCTTTAAATGATGTAAATGCAATGAAAAACTTTAGTGGTCTAGTATTTACAACGTTAACAATTTTAAATGATTGATTATTGGTAATATTGGTAAAAGCCTTAAAATAAAACAGTTATTCACATTAAGCTTTTAAATATTTCAAACTAATAATCATGATAAACTACTCGAACTTAGTGAGAATGCGTAGATGCATACATAGTTTTGCTGATTATGCCTATTACAACAGTAACAGCACTCATAAAATACAAGGTAAAAATTAATGGCATAATATATGTTTAGGAGGCAACGGGTGCTAGATTCTAGACGTGAGCAAAGTGGAACGATCAACCGATAGTATAAATGGGTCGTCCATGCCTTGAATGGAAGTGGGCCACTACTTGGCGCCCAAATGTAGGTTACTGGTGTCACGCAATTACTTGGACTAAGGCTTCGAATAATACACGTGAAACTTAATATGGATTGGTTTAACATAGGTTAGATATTGGCCCCGATTCAGAAGACACTACGTCTAAATTTGAGTACTTACCTATAGTACGCATATCTGTTTCTCTAAATAAGTCCTAGGAAAAGGTTAATAGAAATAGAACTTGCGATGAATTTTAGACAGCTTATTAGTAAGGCAAAGACAATTTTAGATCTGAGTTGGAATTTTTATCTCTAAGATAAACATATTGCCTTACCACACAATTTTAGAAGATGCTTCCTAAAACCTGCATTTGATCACGTTATTTGACACATCTTTCCAAATGTCTAATTATATGACAGCTGTCCTTTTTGCATTCCTATTGAGAGAACGAGATATACACTATACCTACTACTCTTAAATTTAGATTTAGCGTATGTATGTGTGTCCTACAGAACTAAGCCAGTCTTGTGCGAGAGAACTGCTAAAGAACATGTAAAATTAAACCTATTTTTCCATTTCAAAATCTAAAACTCGCGAGTCAGCACTGGAGTGCTGAGCGGTCAGTCCAATCTTTAAGGAGTGGGTGGCAAGGGAACACGGGATCTAGATACTCCGCATGACCAGGTCCTCATGGGGCGAGGATACTTCGGAGGATTCCTTTTTTTTTTATACATAGCACGGCAATTGACCCAACACCACCTGATGTGAAGCGGTAAGGAGAGTCCATATGCGAAGACAGCTAGTGCAGAAACGGACAATGCACTAGCTGCCTCCACCTTGCCGGCCCAAAAAGTGCTTTTTCACGCCTCTCTTGAAGGACCCCATGTTATACGAAGGAGGAAACACATGCGCTGGCAAAGAATTCCAAGTTCTGGAAGTACGACAAAGAAACGAAGAACTAAATTTCTTTGTGCGTGATGTTGAGGTGGAGACAGTAAATGGATGACTCCGTAGACCAGCACGCGTGCTCCTGAGCAGAAAGGGGGAAGGAGGGATAAGGTCGAAAAGCTCTTCAGAGCACTCTCCGTGATAAAGCCGATAAAAGGCGCTAAGCGACGCAATGTCTCGACGCAATTGTAGAGGCTCAAGTTTTTTCGTGACCTCTACATCGCCAATGATACGGACAGCACGACGCTGCAATCTGTCCAGTGCATCGAGGAGGTACTTGGCGGAGCCATCCCATAAGTGCGAGCAATATTCCACGCAAGACCGGACCTGAGTTTCAGATTCTGTGTCAGATCGCCGAAAGAGAATCGACTGCCACTTGCGACTGCTAAGGTAACCCGCGAGGAAGAGCAACACGAGCTAGGTGTATCCCCTGCGTAGGCTTAAGGTGGTCGAGATTAACCGGTTGTGACAGACGTTTAGGTTTAAGAAAATAATATTCCAGAAGATACAAAATAATAGTAGGGAAACTGATTAGACAATTGTTAAAGTAGGGGTCTTACAGGTCCTAGCGACAGACCGACTGCAAACTAAGCAAACTAAGATGCTACGATGGGCGACAACCGACACCGCAACGAGTTCGTTGCTAACGCGATACGGATGTTTTTCAAAGGGGTCCTTGAAGAAATATGCTGATATGGCGTAGGCTTTTGACTCACAATGCGTATAATATTTTTTCATCAAGAAAACGCCATAAACATTTACCGGTTGACATTTAGTTGGAGGTCGTCTCGCGTGATTTCTTAATACAACCTTTGTTCTTAGAATTGTTTGTCACGCTTTATTGATTGAGTCACATACATACTGTACAGCTCAGCTACCAAGGGTGGTTGACTTCCATTCAATTACGTTGTTAGTACCATTATACAGTCGCCCCTGGTTTACATAGATAATGATCACTTCGTCTGGTCAAGTCAGAAATAAAAATGCAAATGAACGCGTATTCATTTTCAATTGCGTGGATGGAGTTGGATTTCATTTATTATTTTAGGTTGATTGCGATCTTTGTGTTTGTAATAGGAAATTAACCTACTATGAGAGCAATTAAGGTGTTAAGATTTTTTTGTATTTCTAACGATTTCGTTGCTTTGTATTAATGTATATTTTCGTCATATATTTCCAACGCTCACTAAAGTATTTATGTAACATCATGAGGTATAGAAGACTGTACTACTGAATTTCGAAACTCGAAATATCGAATTGCTGTAATCATAAAGTTCATAAGGACGATCTACGTAGGCTATAAAGTATGCAATCACGAATTACCTTATCGCGAATGTTTATCATACCGATGTACGGAATCTCGAAAATTTGCTATGCCGAAATACTTCATACTTACCGATTGTTTGCGATCGCGATGTACGTCGATCAGAAAAATGACATGGCTATTAAATTATAGCTAGTTACGTATAAATAAAAAATGGTGTTGTCAGTAAACAACACGATCATATTTAAACATAAAATAACACTTTTTTCTACTGTTCGTATAGTAAACGTACACAACATAAAGCCTTCAATAATTTCAAAATAAAAAATATGAACATTTTTCATGAAAAAAAATCAAAATGGTATTAGATATTCAATTAGTAATCAAAAGCATCCATATTGGCAGTTTGCCACTGTTTTATAAAAGTCTGCCATGCAGGGGGTGACGACATTATGACGATAAATTAAAACATGGGCTATATTGGCGTTTGATAACTTCCTGACATTTGTATAAAATAATAAAACATTGGCTGTATTATTTCATAGAAATGACATGAAATTATCAAATGAATACGATGTTTTCGAAAATGGCAAACCATTTTTATGAACTAATAGTTATAGCTCATGTTTTAATTTATTGTCGTATTGACGGCACCATTCTGTATAGACCATGTATTGATTTATTGTGGCATTGTCGTCAGTACCCTTCAAATGAATTTTAAATCAATTTACAAAAAAATTGTAATCAAATCCCAACAAATATAAAAATACAATTGTTATAAAAATACAAAATTTTAACGAAGGTTTTAAATGTTAAAAATTAAACCTAATAAAATATAAGACATTAAAAAAACCAAAAATACTAAAATATTATCTTTTAAAGTTTCATAATAAAGTGAATAACTAGTTTTCAATACCTATTTATTATTAGCAAAATTTGTGGGATGGTGGTGCTATTTGTCCACCCCAATTATGGTGCCACTCAAAACCAGCGATATCGGCTCCTCATTGGTGCCGTGACATGGTTTGTTTTTGTATTTTGTCATATCTTTGCACTAAATAATCATTTTTCTTTCTTTCTTTCTAATCATTTAACATTACTACTTCATTGAGCGTTGAAAAGTGATTCCGTACGGATATTTATAAGGTTTGACATGGCATTCTGAATTGTACTCGTTCAATAATTCAAGCCACTCGAGGGAACTGTAAGAGGTAATAGCAACTAGAGTCCGCGGGTGTCTAGCTGGAGTCAGTTGGGGTCGTTCTCACGCGGCAAGGTCATCAGCCCTCAAGGTTCACTTCTCGGAAAATATGAATTCTAGAAACCTATACAAAAATTAAATATTGACTAACAAGCTTATAAATTTTTGATACCTTTTGCCTGTTAGGTAGCTGTGACTAAGAACGCGTGAAAGTTTAAAAGTTTATAAATGCGTGGAAAATAAATTTTTAAAAAAAGAATGTCAGATTTTTTTCTTGGAAACACATCTAGTTCGAATAATAAAAAAATACCGGTGAATTTTTATAAATTTCATAATGACAGATAAAGGAAAATAACAAACTCATTTTTTTATGACAGATAGTCCGATATAACGGATTACCTAATGCCTACTTAGAAATAACATCAACAAGTAGATAAAGCGAAGTTCTTTCAGAATAACATTGCAGAATGGTATATGACAAGGGTTACGAAAACTAATTTGACATCGTTGTAAACTAAAAATAATATCATTTTTTGATAAGCTACGATCTAACGGAATTTGAAAAATGGCTCAATAGAAAGAAATCGCGAAATCATTTTAGAATTGTCATTTTTGGGTATATTTAAATAATAAAAAGAAACAATAAAATAAAATATTTAATGTTTCTTTTTCATACTGTTGTTCCTTATTAAACTATAACGGCTTACACCTCACAGCAAATATTCCCACGCTGGTAGAGGGTAGTTTCAGTACTTATATTACAAAGTGGTAAAATTTGGCTTTAGTTTTATCTTTTTCGAAGTACAATTTAATACAAACTTTGGCGTTTGATTCTAATTCCAAAATCTTCATAACCTGCAATGCCTTTCGTAAGCAATTTATAAAAAAACGTTGAGTTGTTTTTTAAACACCTTTAAACAATCAGAAACGGTTACTAGTCAAATGTTTAGTACTCCTATGGTTATCCTCTTCAAACTACGACTAAGATTTTCCTTCTGACCTTCGGTCAAGGAAGGACCCTAATCGTGTGGAGAATACTAATAATAATTTACAATAATATTATTGCGGCGGGCGGTATATCTTTAATATGAATAATCAAAATAAAATAAAACCTCCCAAATTAATTAAAGAAAAAGAAAAGAGTAACAATTTTACTATCAATCGAGAAATTGTTCTTTACTTTTTATTTTATATGAATTTTAAAATAATAATCGTAACTGTAATTTGTAAAATTAAACTAATAAGAGTTACTAAATAAATGAAACTAAATATAAGTTTGCAAGACCTTGATATAACCACAAGTCGTCACCACAAGCACAAGGCCTCTAGGCCATTGTCAATGTTGCTAACAACCTTGATGTATTATGTATTTAGAACATACTTTTTCGTAATTAAAATATATTACTCAGCTGTAAAATAACAACATAACAGAATATAATAAACACAAATTTAAACCGATTCAAAAAACTGCAAAGGGTAAAATAATTAAATTTAAGTAGGTACTCATCCCCTAGAAACATATTTTTTGGAGTCAGTGATTCATTATCTATTGTTTCTGGAAAATTAGCACCAACTCCAAAAAATATGTATGTAGGAAATGAGTACCTACTTAAATTTAATTATTTTATCCTTTTCAGTTTTTATGAGTCGGGTTTAATTTTTGATTATTTTTTTTTTACATATTTTAGTGACAACTTTTTAATGTCAAAGCGTTTAATAAATAAAGTATGACCACTGAAGATCAATTTGTAGGCTACGAGCTACGAGTATGTTTTGACGTTGCTACGATAGTAAGTAGTTGCTACGAAGTCTTAGCTGTCGTAGCAACTGGTAGCGTACTGAGCATAGGGTTGCCAGATGGTATCCAAAAGGAGGACATGTCCTCCTTTTCCATGTTTTGTCCTCCCGTCCTCCCTTACCTACTGTAAGTCCTCCTTTTTGCTGAACATCGGGCGGGACTTGCTCAGTGGAGAAAAGAGAGGAAAAGACTCAGTGTACAGTCAGTTAAATCTCTAATTCTTAATCAACTTCAAAAATACAACTTCAAAGACATGACATGTGAAGATTTTCATAAATATTTGTTAAAAAACCAAGAACTTCTTTGCAAAATTGGCAGCTCAGCTAATTAAGATTAAAATAAAGTAAAATAATATAAAAATATTAGTTTACTTTATTTTTTCCTTAATGTCCTATTTTTTTTTTCCTTTTTTACAGAAAATCCTCCTGTTTAGACCCCCTTTATCAAATTATCATCTGTCTGAGCAGGAAATAACGCCTGTGACGTAGACAAAAGTTATGATAACCTATCATAACATAACTTAATATAACATAAGCAGTTAAGTAAGGCCATTGTCAATGTTACTATCGAACTATCGACCTTGATGTGTAATGTATTTAGAATTTATTGTAATTAAATTAAATTTCGTTAGCTGTAAAATAAAAAAATAACATGAAGTCTTATTAGGACAACATAAATAAATAATTTATTTTACCAATGTAGATCAATTCGTAGGCTACGAGCTACGAAAATGTTTTTGTCCTTGCTACGGTAAATCGTAGCTTTCGTAGCAATCTATCTCGTAGCGTATACTGCAATGGGCAGCAATGCGATTCTCTAGTCTGCAGCCTAAATTCGCGTGGTGTGGAAGAAAGTTGTTTATTTTTCTAACTTTACTGGTTTTTGCCCGCGGCTTCGCTCGCGTCAATATCGGGGTTATTTTAAATTTAAGAAAGCAAGATCCAACTGAATTTATAAGATAAAGTTATCTAGTTATATAGTCAGAAGTTGCTTATACTCGTAAGTTGGTAGATTTCAGAGCAAAATCGAGGAACTTTGTAGAAGAATTATGTAATACCTAAAATTATTGTAAAGGATGGAAGTAACATGGCAGGTAAAAAGACATCATCAAAGATCACATCGTTAAGTAATTAGGTAAGCTTTAGAGAGGTTGGACAGTATTAGTAGTAGATAATAAATATTACTAAAACTATAATATTCACTAAAGAGTTAAAGTGATGAGTTTTTTTGAAATTTAGGGGAATAACCGAATAAAAGTCAAAATACATTTTAAAAACCGCCAAAACTATTAAATTTCATTTGATTTTGGATAGAATAAGGATCGAAGACTTTTATTATACTTTTATAGACCCAAGAGGACCGTGACGATGAGATAAACGTTCTTATTGTTTTAAAATGTATCATAATGACTTCATTCAATATTTGATTGACTGTTACATCTAAATGTAAAAGTAATTTACATGTAAAAGTCAGTAACATACATTTTAAAACCAGCAAAACTAAATAGATAAATATCCATTCAAATATCCATCTAAAATAGCGACAGACATACATAGCCAAGAGACGTAGACTTATGTAGCTCAGGCTGTCTGGACAAATCTTCAAAATAGCTTACATTTAAGTAGGTCAATAAGGCATTTTATGTGATGGCTAAACACCCTTATTTCAGAATAGGTGACGCTACAGAATCTTAGATAATCGATCGAAAACGTGTCCAACCAGCTTGAAGTTTAAGCTAGTTTTTAATTGATTTCTCGTAAACCCTTACACGTGACGCCATAAATCAAACGTTATTACCGTCACAATTTGCGTCACCTATTGTTAGTAGAAGAACCATATTCGAAAACGCTCCCGTTATTGAGATTCAGAAGTGCCAGCCAGAAGTTTTATACGTAAATTCAAGCTGGCTGGACACAGATTTTTGCATTTTTCTACTAAACCGCTGTACGTATCACAAAACTTTTAGCTCGATGCCCGTCACAAATTTATGTGACGCCCGTTGATTTGATATGCAAAAAGTGGTCAAAATCACTTCCGTTGCCGAGATTGAGAGACCAGCGAAAAGTGGTTTTTCAAGCTGGCTGGACACGTTTTCGATCGATTATCTGAGATTCTGTAGCGTCACCTATTCTGAAATAAGGGTGTTTAGCCATCACATAAATTGCCCTATTGACCTACTTAAATGTAAGCTATTTTGAAGATTTGTCCAGATAGCCTGAGCCACATGTAGACTTTAGTGAATACGACTAGCAGCGCAGCGCTGTGGCGACTCGTCGTCAAATTACGCCTACGATAAAGCGTAGCTTTCGTAGCAATCTATCTCTTAGCGTACGAGTAGGTACTGAGCAGGAAATCCCTCCGTAGCAAGTGGACAGATTCGCAACTGGACAGGTTCTTAGGTGGACGGATTAGCAACTGGACAGGACATGTACAGTCCATGACATAACGACATTCGAGTTATTTATTAGCTTTAAAACCAATTATAATATTAATTTATCATACGTAGGTAATAGAAAGGCATAATAAATAACGTAATGCGACCTTGTTCTATCGATATTTTTAAAATAAATATTAAGTTTTTCTTTGTTTTTTTTTATGTTTTTTCTATCAATAACACACGTTTGACTTTGCATGACAACGAACAACAGTTTACCCCTCAGAACACAATACTCAGAACAATATGCTTTAGTTATTGTTCTGAGGTTTACCCACATTGGAACATCATAAAGTAAATTAGGTACGTAACTAATATCATACAACGTGTTCCTAGTTTTTAAGAATATAAAACACGGCATCCAATAGATATTTTTTTTTGTCTAACTCTTTCAAATACAGGATGGTGACGACACAATATGACAATAAATTTAAACATGGGCTATATTAGATCATAGAACTGCTTTGCACCTTTCAAATACATCTTAAAAATAACATAAAAATAGTATAATTTCACAGAAATGTCATGAAATTATCAAATCAAAGTTGCAATTGCAAAACATTTCTAAGAGCTAATAATACCCCTTTCTTTAGTTTATTGTCATATTTTCGTCACCACCGTATGATTGGTCGATGACTTTGAATATTGAATTACAAACTTACCTATCGCTTAGCGGGATTGGTGACAGTCGCTTGAGTATATACTCCCCCCGTCCAGGCTGGGAATTACCTGGTAAGATAGAAATATTTTTATTAAATACCGGAGACTTACAGGAGTTTACAAAAGAGAGTTTACACAAAATGACGAACAAGCTTATAGTAAACAAGCCCTGGTCGTTATATTCTGAGTTTTCTGTACCTTGCAGTTCGCAGGTATATTTTGAAGTTTGCGGTAGACTACTTTTTAAACAAATGCCTTGACCGGTTCGCGAAGGCAGCATACAAAAGCCTACTATTCTCATACTTTGGTTCACACCGCGAACTTCAGAGCTAACTAGGCGAACGAGTAGCTTCGCTGAAATCGTGGGATATTTCATTCGCTGCGTTCGCATCGCAGACAACGACGACATAAAACCGACTCCAAAAAACTGAAAAGAATAAAATAATTAAATTTTAGTAGGTACTCATCCCCTAGGAACATATTTTTGGAGTCGGTGCTTCACTATCTATGGCTTCTGGAAACAACTTAGCACCAACTCCAAAAATATGTTCCTAGGGGATGAGTAGTAAAATTTAATTATTTTATCCTTTTCAGTTTTTTGGAGTCGGTTTTAATTTTTGTTTAAATTTTTTTTTCACAATTGTTAGTGATAACTTTTGAAGGTCAAAGCTAGATGGGTGACCGTGAGCTTATATTGATTTCTACTATCGTATCGTTACACTAAAAATTCATAGAAAAGCAAAAATCCGCAATTTCGCATATGTAGATGACCTAATTTTTCCAGTTTTTTTGATTTAAAAACCAAACTACCCAATGGATTTTCAAAAAATTTTTATGGGACCAAATGGGAACTATTCCGCATCGATCAAAAAAAGAATCACCAATATCGGTTCACCCAGTCAAAAGTTCTAAGGTAACAAACATAAAAAAAAAACATACAGACGAATTGATAACCTCCTCCTTTTTTTGAAGTCGGTTAAAAAGAGGTGAATCGACGTTCGTTCGGTTCGCTCATAAAAATGCATCTTCATGTACCTACACTAATTGATTTTGTTATTGATATAACGCTACCAGCCGCTGCATTTGTAATCTTAATCTTATTAATCCTAAAGTTAATATTATAAATGTGAAGGTTAGGTATAATGACTGAACGAAACAAAAGAATTGACACAGAAATACATTACAGCATGGAATAGCACACAGGCTGCTTTTTATTTCGGGAATGCGTTCCCATGGGATAACGCAGACGATCTCGCAGGTGGATGCTAGTAAATAGGTACATATCCTTACCAAGCAATGGCGCCGAGTCAGGCAATGGCCTCAGTCTTCTAGGCGGCGCCGGCGCCGTGGGTGGAGGTGTGGACCTTGCTCGTCTCCTCACGGGGACCGGCAGTTGGGAACTTCTTAACATTAATATTATTATTACTATGGGGCTCACAATGAATTTTAAAATTAAAATTCCGTTAAATTATCGTAATTTGAGACAAATTTGTTAGATAACGTTACAGTAAAGATTCGTACCAAATTGTTTAAATTTTATGCGTATGAAGAAATTTTTTGTTGAAATTCACTTAGTATAGAAATAAATTAAATAAAACTTACTTCACTGTATTACTAGGTTTGATGTTTTCTAGAGGTCTGCTTAACCGCTCCCGTAACTGCGGAATTTAAAAAAATTTGTTCAATGTATAATTGTGCTTGCATGTCACCCTTACTTATACAAGTTTTTATTTTGATAGTTATCACATCAGCCCAGCCTAGCTTTTAATACAAAACACGGCACAAGACTCGGCCCCAACCAACGAGAAGCCATTATCTCAGCCTATCATAGATTTAAATGATGAGGAGATTTTTCCATAATCACCACGATTGTCAGGCGGTTTGGTAATAGCAGGTGATTGTGAGAAGTGATATCTAATGAGAGCTAGTGCAGCACACACTGTTCTTTTGAAAGAATCCATCATCATCACGGCACAGGCCTTCCTACATGGGAGAAACACACGAGGAGTTTTGTTGTCTGCACAAAGAACCCATGCTACGGGAAAAAATAAACTTGCTAATAAATAATACCAAGTTTTGGAAGTACGACAAAGAAATGAGTTAAGTACTATATTTCTTTGTGCATGATGTTGAGGTGGAGACAGTGAAACGATGCCTTTTCTCAAGTTTTTAGTGTTCAATGTTTATTTTCTGATTTTGATAAATGATTGGAGCTACCAGGTGTCAAAGATTAGTATCTTTGTATTGCCCCCCATATTCTTTGTAGCACTTCTCAACCATAACGGTGCAAGCCTCCTTCAGCTACCCCACGTTGTGCCACCTGCATCCAGGGGTCTGGGGACTAGCAAAGCGTCTGGCGGTTGGTAAGTTTGGAGGCTTTCAGAGAAGGAGTATCACCATAAGGTTCATACGTAGGAGCCTTTGATAGACCAACGGTAGCACCCATAGCTATATGGATTACTTCTCACTCAACAAGACGCCTGATCAGAAAAATGCTCTTTAGTTACTACAATAGCATTCATCATCATCATCATCACCAGCCTATATACGTCCCACTGCTGGGCTTAAGCCTTCCGACATGGGAGAAACACATGAGGAGTTTAGGCCATAACACCCCACGCTGGCCCAATGCGGGTTGGTGGGTTGAAGCGGTTGCAGGAACAACCGGGACCAACGGCTTAACGTGCCTTCCGAAGCACGGAGGAGCTCGACATTAAAAATTTTGGTTGACCCATCTCGGGACCGACCATGCCGAAAGTTGCTTTGTTTTTCGTATCGAAACCAGAGCGCTCAAACTAATACACCACCGAGCTCCTCAATATCCTCCTCAATTATGCGAACCTTATCACAAAATCCATCCGCCCTAGCAGTGCCAGCAAGCCGCCTGCGCACCGCTGACAGCACGGCGGCCGGTCCAGCGGCGCGGGCCAGGCATAGCGTCGCACGTAGTTGAGCGCTCTGTTGCCGCTCGGAGTCACCTGACACCTACCACGTAACAATTCATTTAGACTGTCATCAATAACCCACGAAAACAAAGTGAAAACCGTATATTATGTACGCGTGGCATGTCCGCGAACGGCCTGGACACGGGAAATTCGCCGCGGCGAATATTCGCGCTCCTATTCGCCCGAATGAAAACAAATGTAAGGAAATGTACTCAGCAGCCACGCGTAGCGGTGACCGGTCACCGCCACCGTCGCCCGTTCCCGTGGGCAGGCCGTAAAGCATGAATTTAGATTAAGCTGCAAAAAGGTTCTATCTCAAACTATCTCCATACCATTCTTCTTAAGTGGTCAAGCGGTTTAAGCGTGATAGATAAGGTAAAATCTGTATGTTACTTTTTTGTTGTCTGCAGACAGACAGACGGATGGAGAGACGGAGTTACTTTCATATTTATAATATTAGTATGAATGTACAGATAATGCAAAAGTGTTTTTGGTCCGCGTCTCTTTGTGTGGCGGTCGGAATGTTAATCTAAATAAAATTAAAATGAGGAAATCACTTCAAATGTTAGTAAAAAAATGCAATTATTTTATGTTTCAGTGTCTATAGGTAGCCAAATGGAGGATTTTGTCATCATAAAATTATGAAAGTTATTCAATAAAACTTGATCAAGCGACGTCTTAGTGTCTCGTGCGCAGATATACAGTAACTGCACCGTGTTAGAGGATTAAATCTCACCCCGATCATAGCTGGATCGAAAATCAAATCCACCAGGTGGTGCAAGGCGAGTCGTTGGAGCAGCGCATGGGGCAGCGCCGTGGGCAGCGGCTCCCTGGCCATCCTGGACACGAGGGCTGGTAGCAACTGGCGCACGCAATCGTTGTTGGCGCTCCGGACTAGCGCGCAAACGGCACCTTCGGCCGGTGCTCGAGCAGCTGACAACTAAACACACATTTAATAGTTATGTAGTTATTTAAATATGATAATACCCATTTACAACAAGGTTGGCCAAAAGCATAGGATATGGCCCGACTGGTGTAAGCGGTTCCCGAAGCCTAATATAGGACTTGTAACACTATAAACTCCAGCGACTTGACTCACCTCAGGAACACGACACACTTGGTGCTACGTCCTGGATTCGAATCCCGGTAGATAGAAGTGTACAAACATTTTGTTCACGAGCCATGGATGTTTGTATGTTTATTTAGGTGTATTTCTAATATTTATATATATATATTACTATAAATATTTCTCCGTTTTTTCGGGAGAAATCCGACTACAGACCCACCCGCCGCTGGCTAAGCGACGGACGTGTGGGGGGGTCGCCCAGTGTTTATAACGCACTGGGAATACCTACTAAAACTCACCGGTAACTCCACTGGCCTTCGCGGGGGTAGCCTGGGCTCTGCCGAAGCAATTTCACAAACCCACCAGACGCTACTTTGGCCTAGATAAGTGTGAGAATATTATTTTTAATATACTAATTTATTTACCAATCCAACTCTGGCGATGTAGGTAAGCAAAAATATGGGTTGGTGAAATTGCTTCGGCAGAGCCCAGGACAGTGGAGTTATCGTTACCGGGGAGTTTTAGTGGGTATTCCTAGTGCCAATACGATCAGGCACTGGGCGACCCCCACACACGCCCTTCGCTTAGCCAGCGGCGGGTAGGTCTGTAAGCGGATTCCTCCCCGAAAAAAAAAAGTTAAGTATAATATAGTAACAGAGGAGAGAATAATATTGTTAAAAATATGGGACAGATATAAACCAATAACCTTTGCACATACCTACACTTAGTTCTAATATTTATTACGTTGATTGATTGCCACCTTAGTGGTATAAAAAAAACGTTCCACGTAACGTAACTTATAAGTTGGGAGAAAAGTATGTGGTGACAGGATCCCATTTTCTAGTCCATTCCTAGAAATTTTTGTATAGATGCTGTAATGTACCCAGTTCCAGCATCTACCTATACAATTTTTTCTTAAAAGCTCTCCTGGCTAGTCACCTTAATACAATTTTTTATATTATCACTATTGTTTTAACCATAAAACCGTATCGTGTATAAGTCACGCGACTGTTCTATTTTGGTTTATACATATAGCCAATTACATAGAGGTACTCCAATATTTTGCTAATGTCCTGTTTATGAGAACAAAGGAATTAATTATACGTGGGTAATTAAATTGTTTTTCTAGGTTAACTATTTTGGTGAAAAATCTAATTTACTTTCAACTTTACTAAGGGCTTAGCGACGTAGATTGTGTAATAGGAGTCGTGAGAACTGGTCATTACCTCTAAGTAAGTAAAAGTACCTATTTTTTATCTGACACGCGTAATTGTGTACCTAATACGGGCAATACCAGCCCACCGACGTCACGTATTATACTAAATAAACATACAGACATCCAGGTCTAGAGATCTGTTGATTAATATTTAAGTGTTGTGGCAACACCACAACAATAGATGTAGAAGAGAGTCTATGAAGAATATCAGCTAACATCACTTAGACTAGACTTTGTTGTAGAGACTTAATACAACACATATTGAATGTAACGATTTCCTTAAATAAATAAAATATAAAGATCAGTACTTATTCTTTTAGTATGACTACCAAATAAACATGGTGTCAGGTGTTAAAAACTCAACACTGTTTAATTGCTAAATTTGATTGCAAGAAAATAAAATGGCCGGCAAGCTGTTGTATTTAGAACCTATGTTATTTGAAGGCAATTTATGTGAAAATTATAAATTATGGAGCCAACGCCTTAAAATATATCTCACGGCAAATGACCTGCATGATGTAAGTGAAAAGAGGAAAATAAACATATTGCTAAATTTCATAGGTATAAAAGGAATTGAAATTTATAATTCATTTGATGAGCCAAAACAAACATTTGAGCAAGTACTACTCTTATTTAGCGAACATTTTTCACCTCGACGAAGTGTGTGTACATACAGAAATGATTTTTTTACGGCCAAACAAGCACCTGGTGAACGACTAGAAGATTATTTCACAAAAATAAAAAACCTGGCTTTTGCATGTGAGCTAGGAGACTTGTGCGAAAAATTAACAGCTAGTAAAATAATTGCGGGCCTAGACTCAAAATACAATGATTTGAAAAGACAATTAATAAGCCAAAATGATGAGAAATTGACATTAGAATATGTAACAAAATATATAAAAACTGCAGAGGCTTCAAGAATTTATGTGGAAGGAGCGACAGAAGAGGTTGGAGAAGTGCTATATTCCCGTAATAAGACAAATTACATAAGGAACTGTTTAAAGTGTGGTTTGAGCCATGATATAAATAAATGTCCAGCCTATGGAAAAACCTGTTACATATGTAAGAAAAATAATCACTTTTCTAAAATGTGTAAGAACAAAAGAAAGGTACACATTATAGAAGAAAATAAAGAAGAAGAAAGTGATCATTTTTTTGTTGGTATGGCACAATATTCTGGAAAAGAAATAATACAAAATTTTACTGTTCGAGGCCAAGTTATACCTGTCAAAATGGATACTGGGGCTGAGTGTAATGTAATCGGTATGCAGGTATGTAACAGATTAGGTATAAAAAAATCTGACCTACGGCCTTGTAACAAAAAAATTATTCAGCTAGATGGTAAAAGTATAGGACTACTAGGAACTTATAATTTAAATATTATGCACCCAAATAAAAGAAAGTATAATGTAGATTTTATTGTTATTGAGGGTTCAGTGCCAACTTTGTTAGGCTGCAAAACCTGTATGGATTTTAATTTTATATCTGTAAATACAAATTTAGTGAAAGTCCATACTGCATTTTATGCAGAAAAAAGTATTCCTGAATTAATACAGAATATTAAAAATGATTTTAGTGAACTGTTTGATGGTGGTTTGGGATGTCTTCCGACTACTGTAAAATTGCACCTCCAAGAAAATGCAGAACCTGTTGTTCAAGCTGCAAGGCGTGTTCCATTTGCATTACTGCCAGAATTAAAAGAAGAGCTAGACAAAATGGAATCTTTAGGTGTTATTGAGAAGGTAACACAACCTACAGAATGGGTAAATAATTTAGTTTTAGTTAGAAAACCAAATAAGAAGCTTCGAATTTGTCTTGACCCTCGGGCATTAAATAAGCATATAATTCAACCAAAATTCCAATTGCATACATTTGATGAAATTAAAAGTAAAATGCAAAATGCAAAAGTTTTTGCATTATTAGATGCCTCAAACGGATTTTGGATGTTGAAATTGGATAAAAAGAGTGCCAACTTGTGTACATTTATAACACCCTTTGGTAGATATAGATTTAATAGATTACCTTTTGGTATTGCATCTGCACCTGAGGAATTTCATAGAATCATTGCCCAAATGTTTGAAAACATTGAGGGAGTGTGTACTTTTCTCGATGATGTATGTGTGTGGGCAGACTCGGTTGCAGAACTAAATATTAGATTAAAGAAAGTTTTAAATATTGCACTAGAAAATGGCATTAAATTTAATACAGACAAATGTAAATTTTTTGTAAAAGAATTAGTATTTATAGGCCATTTATTCACAGAAAAGGGAGTTTTTCCAGATCCGTCAAAAATTCAGGCAGTGATGAATATGGAACATCCAAAATGTAAAAAAGATTTAGAACGTTTTCTTGGTATGTGCAATTATTTATCTCGATTTATTATAAACTATTCAACATTATCAGCACCTTTACGAATTTTGTTAAAAAAGGAGGCTCTATTTGTATGGGACACAAATCAAGAAGAATCATTTAAAAATTTAAAATATGCATTATGCAGTAACCAATGTTTAGCATATTTTAATAGCAATGAAGAGGTTATTTTATCTGTAGATAGTTCATCTACAGCTTTGGGTTTAGTGGTCCTACAAAATAGCAGACCAGTTGCATTTGGTTCACGATCATTAAGTATAACTGAACAAAATTACTGTCAGCTGGAAAAAGAAATGCTTGCCATTGTTTATGGTTGTTACAAAATGCACCAATATGTCTATGGACGAAAAGTACTTGTTGAAACGGATCATAAACCTCTAGAAACATTGTTTAAAAAACCTTTGCATAAAGTACCTGCAAGGTTGCAAAGAATGATGCTGGCAGTGCAAGGTTATAATTTAACTGTTAAATATAAGCCAGGAAGAGAACTTTACATTGCAGATACTTTATCAAGGAGCTGCTCAAAAAATAATGAGTGTAAAATGAAGCAGCTACATGAAAATATTGTGTGTCATGTAAAACTGTTAAGAAGTAGCTTGCCTGTTTCTGACTCACAATTAAAGAAAATACAACAGGCTACAAGATCAGACAATGTGTTAAAAACAGTTCAAGAGTACTTACTTAAAGGATGGCCTACTGATATAAGTAAATTAGATGATAAGGTAAAATTATTTTGGACTTTTAGAGATGAATTAAGCATATTAGATGGAATTGTTTTGAAAAGCAGTTTAATAGTAATTCCTGAATCATTAAAATCGGAAATGTTAGATAAAATACACCAAGGTCATGTTGGTTTGAATACTTGTAAAATTAGAGCACGTATGTGTGTTTTTTGGCCCAATATTAATAAAGATTTGGAAAATTATATTAATAATTGCCTACCCTGTGCAAAATATAAACAAAATTTGCAAAAAGAACCAATTATTAATCATGATATAGAAAAAGTTCCTTGGTATAAAATTGGTATGGACATTTGTATGTATGATAGTAAAGATTATTTGGTGATAGTAGATTATTATTCAAAATTTATTGAGGTTTGTAAATTAGACAACTTGACAAGCACATGTGTAATAGTTAATTGTAAAGCTGTGTTTGCTAGACATGGGATACCAGCTATTGTTGTAACAGATTGTGGTACACAATTTACTGCAGATAATTTTAAGATATTTGCAAATCAGTATGGTTTTAGTCATAAGCTAACAAGTCCTAAATATTCTCAATCGAATGGACAAAGTGAAAGTGCTGTAAAGATATTTAAAAATATTATTAAAAAATGTAAGGAGGATGGTAGTGATATGTACATTGCCTTATTAAATTATCGCAACTCTCCAAAGTCATATATGCCATCACCAGCTCAGTTATTATATTCAAGAAATTTAAATTCCCTTTTACCAATTCAGAAAATTAAGCTTAAACCAAAAATTGTATGTTATGATAAAAAGTTTGAAAATCATCAAAAAAATGTTAATAATTATTATAACAAAAGTGCAAAATCATTAACAAACTTAAATAAAGAACAAGATGTTATGTTTAAAAAAACATTAGAAACAAACTGGATACCGGGAAAAGTCATTGAAAGGAGAATAAATTGTCCTCGTTCATACTTAATTAAAGATAAAAATGGAAAAGTGTTTTGTAGAAATAGAAAATATATTTATCCATGGTCATCTAATAATATAGAGACAAATCTTAGTTATAAAGAGGTATGTGAACAATTTGATCATACAAATCTGTTGCACAATAATAAAGATGATTTCACTACTAATGAAAATTGCACCAATGATAATACTGTAGTAGAAAAGACAATTAATAATAATACTGATGTTATTACAAGAATAGGCAGACATGTAAAAAAACCAATTAGATTAGATTTGTAACAAGTTATGATTAATTGAAAAGGGGAGATGTTGATTAATATTTAAGTGTTGTGGCAACACCACAACAATAGATGTAGAAGAGAGTCTATGAAGAATATCAGCTAACATCACTTAGACTAGACTTTGTTGTAGAGACTTAATACAACACATATTGAATGTAACGATTTCCTTAAATAAATAAAATATAAAGATCAGTACTTATTCTTTTAGTATGACTACCAAATAAACAAGATCAAATGATGGTATCTAATAACTAATTGTTTGTAGGCTTTGTAGGTATGAATCTACATCATATTTTAAAAATTAAAGCAAATACGGAAAGCTGATGCCGATTGTGATTGATATCGGTCTCGAAATAGGTAGGTAGTTATAATTACAAAATTAAAAATTTTAAGTAACCACCCGCGTCATTAATCATCTATCTAACACCATCTCATTAAGACTCATAAGAGCCCAAACACGCTATATCTGCTGTAAGTTTCTGAAGAATTCAGCATTTCGCAGACTTTTCGATGGTATAGAATCAGCTCAAAGTTAGTATGTCATGGGAATGTCACCGAAGTGACAGTAAGTACACCAAATTTGAAATCAATCGGATCTGTAAAAGTTAATAAAATCCTATTATCATGTAGAAAATGAGGTGATAGTCATCAAACGCCTGAACTGATCTTCATAAACTAAAGCTAAGAACCATCGTAATCACATCAGCTTTCATACAAAAAAATCGAATCAAAATCGGTCCATTCGTTTAGGCGCTACGATGCCACAGACAGACACACAGATACACCAATACACAGATATGTGTATCTGACAGACACGTCAAACCTATAACACCCCTCGTTTTTCGTCGGGGGTTAAAAACTAAGTTAAGTCCCCCCTCCCACCCCAGTAGCTTAATTCCACACCGCGAACGCAAAGACAGCTTTCATATGCTCTGGACTAAAAAAACGGTGTTTTTTTTTTTCCTATCCCCTTCAGCATTTATCATACAAAGATATATATCCCTGTCGGGATTCAAACCCGTAACCTCTGGTTTAGTAGACGGAGGGTTCAACCAATAAATAAAACAATACCTTGCGAATATTTAGCATATTATGAAAATTTAATCCTATTATTTCCACCGATGGAGTTGACTCATCAATAAAGTATTTTGCAAAAGCTACAACATGAATGAAATCAATTTTGTTAATAGAAAAAATCCAAAGATGAAACTTTTTAGGGTTCCATACCCAAAGGGTAAAAGGACCCCATTACTAAGACTCCGCTCCGTCCGTCCGTCCGTTTGACACCTGACTGTATCTCATGAAAAATAAAATAAATATTATATCAAACGTGATTTTTTTGCTTGTTTTTGCTTCATGTGATAACAGCACTGCAGCAGGTAGACGCTTGTTTATAGATAAAGATAATGGTACGGAACCCTTCGGGCGCGAGTCCGACTCCCACTTGACCGGTTTTCTTTTCCTTTTTCCATTTTATAAGCATAACCCAAATTTAGTATAAAAATATATCACAATGATAGTAGGTAGAGAAATCACTCACGAATCACGAAGTTTTTTTTTAAAAATCAGATACAATTTAGTAAAGAAATGTCAATTTGTCATAGGTTACGCTTACATGCGATATGTATTAGGTATATATTTTGGAAAGAGAAAACTTGTTTTCCTCACGCATAGAAGTCACACCTAATATCACTATCCCTAGTAGAGGGATAGGTCTCGGTCGTAAGGAAGTTCACGAGGAATTGTCATTTAATTAAGTAAATATATAGATACGTACAGCATCACTTAAAGCCCACATATGGTGAACAAATGACAAGGCTGCGGGCTCCACCTTTCTCACGTTAGATACTTCCAGCAGAGCGCTATGAAGCTGGTCTGCAGCCTTCACAGCCGAAATCCAGTTTTCCTGTTATAATCAAAAAAGAAAGTAAAGTGAGCCATTACGAGGAGCTCGGTGGCGTATTGGTTTAAGCGCTCTGGTTTCGATTCGAAAAACAAAGCAACTTTCGCCATGGTCGAACCTGGGATGGGTCAAGCAAAGTTTGTTGTCTCAAGCTCCTCCGTGCTTCGGAAGGCTCGTTAAGGCGTTGGTCCCGGTTGTTCCTGCAACCGCTTTAACCTACCAACCCGCATTGAGCCAGCGTGGGTGTTATGGCCCAAACTCCTCATGTGTTTCTCCCATGTAGGAACACCTGTGCCCAGCAGTGGGACTTATATAGGCTGGTGATGATGATCAGCCATTACGAAAGTAATTCCGCTACTATTTAGTCAGTAATCAATTTCATTTGCTTATAAAAATAAGTAAACAAGAAAAATTTCACGTCTTGAGGCGGGGAGCGACCTTTTACAATCCGGGCGACTGCTCAGAGCAGTTGCCCGGATGTATTTTTATTAGTTGAAAAAAAAATCTTGTTAAGATATTTTTATAAGTAAATATACTGAACAATTCCATTTATTTTCACTCCAAAGTCATGACATAGAGATACCTAGATTTCATCATAAGAAATGACATAGGCTACAAGGCTAGCTCGTAACATCCACGCGAGCAGAGTCGTGAGCGCCCACTAGTTAGCTTATCGATTATTATGCCCCCTTATTCAGAAACTGTCGGATCACGAATTCGATTCGAAAAGTCACATGCTGTCTCGCTTAGACGCACCACGATAAAAAGTGACAGTTATAGAGTTTCTTTATTTGATTATTTTCCGACAATTGTTAATAAGGGGGCTGATATTTATAAAAAAAGGGCACTTTATCACCTTAATATATTTGATCGCATCCCAATTTGCAAAATGTAACGATAAAACAGCCCGCCTAGCATGACCACCGAAACGCGATATATCAGGGCTTCCCAAACTTACTTCAACTGTGACGCCCTTGGGAAGTTGCCATATTTTTCCGACGCCCTGGCCTTTTTGATATACATTTACCTACTAGTTGTAGTTCTAGCCTAATAACAATTTGTCAGAAAAACTCCAAATAGTATCTAAATTTTGATGATGCGGCGGATCACAATGCGCATGGCATGAAAGAAAGAAAGAAAGAAAAATACTTTATTTAAATAGGCCACAGAGAAGCACTTTTAAATGCGCATTGTGATCCGCCGCATCACAATGCGCACTCGACTCGGTCGCATCGACACAGACAGCCAATCTATTAAGTTTGCCTCACGACGCCCCTGGGATGATACCGCGGCGCCCCAGGGCGTCGCGACTCACAGTTTGGGAAGCCCGGCGATATATGATAAAGCCATTTATCGCTTTGAATTGAACTGTCAAAAATCATTGGATATAACCGCCATCTTGAAATTTTATCGAAACTGCGAACTTGTATTGTTATTGTTATTAGGTGGGCAGGTCTGGATACGTTAACAGGAGAGATTTACTTAAGCTATGCAAAAGTTTGTGAAAAACTTACTTTTCCAATTAGGCATATAAATTAGTACAGCCGACAGCACATCAAGTGTAACAGTTGCACTACGGAAGCAGCCTCTATTTCGATCGGACTAAGGTCGATCTCAAAGTCAAACTGTTACGCTTGATGTGCTGTCGACTGTACATACATTGATTTCTAACTGTTATCCGACTTAGTCCCTATGATAAATATATGAGGTAAGCCAGTTTTCCCAACATCATTTAAATATCGTTATTATGGATATGTATACTAAAGTAACTTAGTTTTTTAAAACTTACCGTGTTATGCAGTTGATCAGCCACGTGTTGAGGTACAACATCTAACTCTTCCCAGTCATAATGAGCACGTAGCGGAGACGTGACTCGGGGAGGTATCAGATCGTTGTCGGATAGGGAAGACGCCAATAGATTCAGCACGAATCTAAACATAACGGAATTAATTAGACTTCGTGATAAATTATGCTGAAATTCCAGCTATATATTTTCTTATGACACGACCGGCTGGCCGAGTGGTCTGTCTGTACCCCTTGCTATACAGGCTACTTGGTCAAGAGGTCCTGGGTTCGAATCCCGGTAATTGCAAATGTTTGTATGATTAGTATACGAGCATTTGTTTACGAGTCATGATGTTTATATGTTTAAGTAGTATATTTTTAATATTTATATACTTAATATTATAATTATTTCTCAGTTAGCTAGTATCCATAACTCAAGCTCTTAATGATGCTTACTTTGAGCTAGATAGTGTGAGTCTATGTGTGAGTGTACGATTATTATATTATACTTATTTTCTATAAGCATGCCCATCTTAATTATCGATTTTTAACATCCTACTCACTCAACCTGTGAAAAATAGAATTTAGGGTATCTAAATTATAATAACCTTAGTTAAAAAAGAAAAAAATTTAAACAAAAATTAAAACCGACTTCAAAAAACTGTAAAGGATAAAATAATTAAATTTAAGTAGGTATTCATCCCCTAGAAACATATTTTTGGAGTCGGTGCTTTATTTTCTATTGTTTTTTGAAACCACTTAGCACCAACTCCAAAAATATTTTTCTAGGGGATGAATACCTACTTAAATTTAATTATTTTATCCTTATTCTTAATTTTTGATTTTAACATTATTATAAATGTTTGAAAAATTACTTAGTAATTAAAATGTAATAAAACTAGAAAAATTTCACGTCCTGAGGCAGGAATCGAACCCGCGACCTTTCGCAATCCGGGCCACTGTTCTGACCGCTGAGCCACCCAGGACTTGGGATATCCTTGTGAAATTCTTCTAGTCTATCTGTATTTGCGTTTATGAGCTAACGTCCACCCTACAATGTCGAAATATTCTATTTCAACATCCGAAACGAGTGTTTTGTTTTTGTTTTGTTTTTTTTTGTTTTGTTTTTGTATTTTGTTTTTGTTTGTTTGTTTTCTAGTTTTATTACATTTTAATTATTTTATCCTTTTCAGTTTTTTGAAGTCGGTTTTAATTTTTGTTTAATTTTTTTTTTTTACAATTTTTAGTGATAACTTTCTACGGTCGAAGCTAGATGGGTGACCGTCAACTTATATTGTTTCCTACTATCGTGTCGTTTCACTAAAAAGTCATTGGAAAAGCAAAAATTCGCAATTTCGCATATGTAGACGACTTAATAATTTCAGTTTTTTTTAATTTAAAACCAAAGTACCTAACTGTTTTTGAAAAAAAATTTATGGGACCAAATGGCAGCTATTCCGCATCGAACAAAAAAAGAATCACGTAAATCGGATCAGTTATCTCGGCGTAATCGGTGTACATACATAGAAAAAAAAAACATACCGGCCGAATTGAGAACCTCCTCGTTTTTGAAGTCGGTTAAAAATTCAAGAAAGGAGGTTTCCTATAATATGGGTACTTTCTAAAAGGCGTGAAAAGGCACTTTATGAGCCGACAAGGTGGAGGCGGCTAGAATAGTGTGTTTCAAGCTGCACTAGCTGTTTTTGGCTATTTGGCTATTTATTGATTGGATTTATGGTTGTTAAGATAGTTCAATTAACAGTTTCAATTAGCGAATAGTTCGTCGCAATGTAACAAATTATTTTCTTAAGCCCTTATTTATTCATTTGTCCTAAGAAGCGTTTTTTTAATCCTCAGATAATTTTTATCTGGAGAATAATTTTACCGTTTTGACAGATTTTCTATAGATTAAACTGTCAACTTGTCAAAGTTATTCTCAGGATAAATCTTAACTGGGGATTAAATGTGTGTGTTCTCCTTGTGTGTGTTCTACCGTTTGTATAACGGGGCGTGTTCTGAGGAATTATTTGACATGATGCCTACGGCTTCTTTCTATCATCGCACCGCTCGCCATCGGCAGGGAGTTCATCCTCACAAATTGGAACCAAAGTGGTCGCGTACTGTACGGTTTCAGAGAAACTTTCTCCCGCGTACGCTCAAGTTGTGGAATGAGCTCCCTGCAGAGGTTTTCTCGAATGAGTACAGCATGGGGTTCTTCAAAAAAGGCGTGAAAAGGTTTTTACAGGGTCGGCAACGCGCAAGTGATACCCCTGGTGTTGCAAGCGTCCATAGGCTACGGTAACCGCTTACCATCAGGTGGGCCGTATGCTTGATTGCCACCTTAGTGGTATAAAAAAAAAATGTGTTATTTGCTAAGTGGTAGTTCTCAACAAATATTTAAGTATAAGTACCCATCTCGTTCCAAATGCAGCCGTGTCTGATGTCGTCGGGGCGATACAACTGGACTTCGTTGTAAATTGTGCAAGACTTCCACTTCTCTATGAGGTTCCACGGGGCTAGGAACTTTTTCTGGAGATCGCACTTCTGATAAGGTCAAAGCAAATCCAAAACTTTCCTTAGATTTATCATCTTGTCCATCATTCTTAGCACGAAAGTAATCATACAATTCGCTTAGAGATTTAGATTTCGCTTTATTATTTTTGGGAATAGAGCTATTTGGCTGTAACTTATTTTGTATCACTGGCAGTGGAATCCCACTTTTCTTAGGCGGTTTAGATAAATTTTCTCTCTCTAACGCTTCCCGTTTAATGTCATTCATTATACTTACAATAACAGGTGTGTTTGATTGTAACGCTTCTTCCAGGTTATCACTACGTTCTCTGTTATGATTGTTATCGTCTTCACTTGAAATCAAATTTTCACTATCAGGTGTCCGTATCTTGACACTTTCACCACCAAATCTCACTTTTTTAACTACAACGTCAGTGTCTTCTGATTCTACATCACTATATTTTAACATATTTCTATCAGAACTATCACAATCGTCTTCACTTCCCGTGGTACTTACTGTGTTTTTATCTGTATCTGTATCATTTTCTTCCAAAACCGTCATTGTTATAGCAGTATCTGAATCGAATTTAATCTCTGTCTCAATAATGACTTTTGCAAAATTATTATTATAAAATGGGATGTGGCCATAGGATTCTTCTGATGATGAATCAGTCGATAATCGAAGCGGTGTTGTAATGGGGCTGTTGAATACGTGGTTAATCTTGAGTAAGGTTTGGCTATTGTCTCTGTATACTGATTTCCTAGGTGCATAGTATACATCCATTGAATCTTCATCGTATAGTTCACACAACTGGCGGAATTTATCTTGCACTTTTAAATCTAATCTTGATAGATAGATCATGTAATCCCGCGGTCCACAGACTCTTCTTAGTTTCAAAAGTGAACGTTGAGCTACATCTCTGTGGATGGGATCGAACAGTTTCTCACCTAATATTTCAAAAATTGGAAACATATCTAAAGTGGAATTGCGACGCTTCAATATTCCCATGACTGAGGGTATAGAAAGTATCAACCCAGTAATAACATTCACTTTGGTGTCAATATTCGCAGATTGTGGCCTTATGTTGTGATAGGAGCATTTGTCTAAGATCGCCCGAGTCGCACACTCTGAATCTTCGCAATGAGTGCAAAAAACCTTTAGAGCATCCAATGCAGCTTTACGGACATTCGGGGAGCTGTGTCCAAGGTTATCAACTACTTGATCAAAGGGAAAAGATAAGGCATTCCCTGAGAGTGGTAGAAGATCGGCGAGAACTCGTAGAGCGTGCAGTCGGACTTCCCATTCAGGGTGAATCAGGCGGTCTCTGATGGCAACGTAGAGGAGCTCCACATCAAGGTCTGGTGGAAGGGCGCGGGCCCGCAATACTCGGTCCCAGAGAGGCGCTAGTGGCGGTGGCGGCGGCTCGGGCAGTTGCATGGCGCGGGAATGACGCGGCGAGGGCGTCTAACGTGCCCGGCCGCGCCGCGGAGCGCCACACAACTGGGTTAATGATCGGACGGTAAGCCACGCCGCCCCTGACCAATCGATGGAAACGTATAGGTATAGCCCAGCCGGCCGTCGACACACCACGTGTGCGAAGCCTTGTCGATGTGGTACAATTTCGTTCTAACTTGCATGAAATGCACATGTAAGATAATAGACTGTTATTTGAGTAAGTACCCAGTCTACCTGCATGTCAGTCACCTGATACAAAGGTATCTAATTTATTCATATGATGACTATTGTAGATTAGAGCTTTTAAAATAAAATTAACTACAATCGTTCATTTCATTAAATGGCAATAATAGTATCTACTACACTACCAATAACGGGTTGAAGTTTCGTAATTTATTTTTATTTCGAAACTATAGTTAAAACAACTTTTGTCATTTTGTGAGAAGGCGCACACTGGCCGACAGAAGAAGGTGCAGCCAATTATGATTCTTCTAAATACCGTTTTCTAAATCGACCACACAGAAAAGAACAGCTGATCGAGCACACAGAACAGCTGTAGAGCAGCGTTTTTACCGGCTTACGGCCTTATCATATTAGAATGAAATTAAGAAGACTGTGGAAGTATATTTATATTACTAGCACCTGCTAGTAATATAAATATACTTCCACAGTCTTCTTAGTAGGTACCTACCTACTTACATAATAACAGTTGAAAGTTAAAATAAGGTAAAACGTAATAAAATACTTTAAAAGTAGCACTCCACAAAATTCAGTAGGTAGGTAAGATACCTATGTAGTAATTTGTTGATTTAGGGAACAATAACAAAATTATAAATTGAAAATTTTAAGTAACTCCCGGCCTCATTAATCATCTACCTAGCACCACCATCTCATGGAGACTATTTTTATAAGCCCAAACAGGCTATATGTGCTATAAGTTTCTGAAGAATTAAGCATCCCGCAGACTTTTTGATGGCATAAATAGGATCAGCTCAAAGTTAGTGTGTCATGGCAATGTCACCGAAGTGACAGTACACCAAATTTCAAATCAATCGGAAAACCATTTTATCACGTATAAAATGAGCAGATAGTTGAACGGACGCCTGAACGGATTTTCATAAATTATAGCTAAGAACCATCCTAATCACGTCAGCTTTTAAACAAAAGAAAAACAAGTCAAATTCAGTTCGTATAGGAGAGGTTCGGTGTGTTCGTTTAGGAGCTACGATGCCACAGACAGAGACGTCAAACATATGACACCCCTATTTTTTCGTGGGTGGTTAAAAAATATGTATAAACAAAATATTTTTCGAAAAATTTAAATCGCAGAAAAAGAAACTGAAAGATGAAAAATAAAAAATAAACATCTTAAAGTCAACAAAACAGATCACTAAAAACTTTTTCCTTTTTGTTTAATTTTTCGTCCTTTGAATTCTTACCTAGCAGTATTTTTTTATTCGTTTTGCCAACTATCAAATTATTTTTTGTTTATTCATGAAGTAGGTTTATGGCTCATCATCATCACCAGCAATAGGTATTTATATATTTATCTTTTCAGAATAGCTTAAAGCGTTATTATCCAAACACAAACAAAATAACTGTACGTCCCATTGCTGGGCACAGGCCTTCCTACATGGAAGAAACACATAGGAGTTTGGGCCACAACCACGCTGGCTCAATGCGGGTTAGCGGGCTTAACGTGCCTTCCGAAGCACGGAGGAGCTTCAGATTACAAATATTGATCGATTGACCCATCCCGGGGTCAACCGTGGCGAAAGTTGCTTTGTTTTCTTGATCGAAGCCCCCACGCCGCCGAGCTCCTCAACACCGCCTCGATACCTAGATAGGTATGTACTGCTTATTTCTTAAACTTTTTCCCTGTGAAACTATCATGTACCTACCTAGCAAATTTCCTAAAAATTAGCACCAAGGCCAAGGCTTTTCAGCATAACGATGACAAGCAGATAAGAATACGCTAATACTTCGCTATAATATATACAAAACACGTTGAAAAATATTCTAGTAACAACGTGACGCACCTCCTTCTATTTTGTTAAAAGCATGACTGGTAATTATGTTGTGGGAAACTGCGCAGTTTTGCTAGGGTGTTTATTAATTAAAAGCTAGGCGGGAGTTCCTTTTATAGGACAAGGGTATCGTGGCAAATAACCTTACAACCCGCCAGATGGTAGCGGTAAGGTATGAGTGGGACTGATTTTAAATGCAGGGTAGCTTCGATTGATGCGTTTATATTATGATAGTAAAGGATGAAGAGTGAATGGTAAGTGCCTGACTGATTGGACTTGGGTCAACCTCTCAGCCAGCAAAACAAATCTCTTTTGCTTGATTATCAACTTTCCTTTATAATCGATTATCAACTTGAAGAGTTTCTTTTTTTAGGTACGATAACTCATCTCTATCAAATGTGCATCGATTTTGATAATTCTTTTTATGTTCTACATTTTTCACCAGGTCTTTATGTTCTAAATTTTTCATCAGATCTATAAATCTCATATGGACCTGATGAAAATTTTCGAAGATAGAGAATGCAACTCCTCAATGAACTACAGTCAAGTTACAAAAACAATACCTAAACCTATGTATTATTATGTAACCTATTTTCTAAGGGAGTTAAGAAAAACAATCTTAGATGCTTCAGAGTTTTATTGCTTTTCAAAATTAATGATTTAAAACAAAAAAAACCGGAGCTTTTACAATTAATGTCAAGTTAGTCATTATGTATTAGGTGAAGTTTTAAACAGAAATAAAAAATACTTAATCATTCCTATATTGTTGTTAACAAAAAAAAAGGATCTTGACGATTTCTGGTCAGTGCTTTGAGTGTAGTGTGTGATTTTTTAACCGGCTTCAAAAACGAGGAGGTTCTCAATTCGGCCGGTATGTTTTTTTTTCTATGTATGTACACTGATTACGCCGAGATTACTGACCCGATTTACGTGATTCTTTTTTTGTTCGTTTTTTTTTTATACAAAGCACGACAAATGACTCAACACCACCTGATGTGAAGCAGTAAGAAGAGTCCATATGCGAAGACAGCTAGTGCAGTTTAGACACTGATCTAGCTGCCTCCACCTTGCCGGCCCGAAAGGTGCTTTTTCACGCCTCTTTTGAAGGAACCCATGTTATAGGAAGGAGGGAACACATGCGCTGGCAAAGAATTCCAAGTTCTGGAAGTTCGACAAAGAAAAGAGCTACTAAATTTCTTTGACGTGATATTGAGGTGGAGACATTCGATGCGGAATAGCTGCCATTTGGTTCCAAGAAATTTTGTTTAAAATCAGTTGGGTAGTTTGGTTTTAAATAAAAAAAATCTGAAATCATTGAGTCGTCTACGCATACGAAACTGCGAATTTTTGCTTTCCTATGACTTTTTAGTGAAACGATACGTTAGTAGGAAACAATATAAGTTGACGGTCACCCATCTAGCTTCGACCTTAGAAAGTTATCACTAAAAATTGTGAAAAAAAAAATTTAAACAAAAATTAAAACCGACTTCAAAAAAACTGAAAAGGATAAAATAATTTAATTTAAGTAGGTACTCATCCCCTAGAAACATATTTTTGAAGTCTAATTTTAAGGATAAAAATAGATTTTGTAAAACAGTGATCTCAATAAGGAGTTACAGAGAGACAACTTGCCACAGGCTTCATCCGGAACTCAGAGGGTCATCGAAAGGGTTAATTCTCTCCCAAAAAAAAAGTCCAATTTAGGAGTTAAAAATAAACGGGAGACGTGCAGGGAACACTGGGAAGGCTCCACGTGCTCGTGCCAATGTTGAAAATTTTTAATAACTAATGCCCATTAAAATATATTTTGCCACTGACGCGTGCGCATAGGGGTCGCCAATAATCACCCTCTTATAGGAACAGTAACCTGATCCCTTTTAAATAATAAAGTGTGTAAATTGAGACAAAGGTCCACTAAAATCAATTACTTACTTGTAAAATGTAAAATATAAAAAAAAGATTAATTAAATGCCGGCCGGCTTACGCCGCTCCAACCTAAACCAGAGACTGAGAGAAATACAGACAAGTCGATGATGCTTACGTTGTTTACGATGAATACAGTGTGTACGTCTATGTAACAAACAAAAAACAATCCCGTATCAAGGTGGTTTTCCACCAGAGGGGCGAGACGAGACGAGGTTAAAAATTTGTATGGCAAATTTCAATTCTCGCCTAGCGCAACTTTTGTGGAAACAGTGTGGATTGACGATAATATGCGAGGCGTGAATTGAAATATTTGTTTGTGTAAAAATGAGCCGTATTGCTTGCGATATAGAGTATAAATTTAAATGTGAAATTTGATATGATTTCGAACCCTAGGCGATTTTCCACCAGAGGGGCGAGTAGATCAATGCCTACAATGTAGTTGACGCCTACCCGCAGTTTCAGCAGTTTACCCGTGATCATGGCGTTTAGAACTGCGCCGAAATATGGGGAACTCGTGAACATTACATGGTAAAAGCTAGTTAGAGGTACTCATAAAAATATTTTAAGTGTTAACAATACAATACTCTATGCCGAACACTCACATTCGCACGAATACGCAAACCCACAAGTACAAATGAATGTAACTAACATGTTTTCGCTGCTGTTATGGCGGTGTATGCATAGCATTATAACCTTGCGCAACATTGAAGTCAATTTTTGACTTCAAAATTGCGCGAGAAGAGAATTGAAATCGCACTGACCCTTTTCCACAAACAAATATTTCAATTCACGCCTTGCATATCCTCGTCAATCCTCACTATTTCCACCAAAGATGCGCGAGGCGAGGATTGAAAATTTGCCATACAAATTTTAAATCTCGTCTCGCCTCGTCTCGTCTCGCCCCTCTGGTGGAAAACCACCTATATACTCATTGTATCTCCCATAGAGGAAGCCCAACAGTGGGACGTATAAAGGCTGGTGATGTTGATGACGATAGCCTAATTGCATGCAACTGTTAAAAAACATGATTAATGACATGTCTTAAAATTGCGCTGTTAAGCCAACGACACGTTATGTTAGTGACTACACACACTTCAAAGCCAAAAGCCAGTGAACCGTTTTTGATGACACTTATACACTTCCCTAAGTTGGACTAGGTATATCAAGTCCAACAAAAAAAGAACTTTTGCAATCACACGTATAGGCTTTGAGATATGCGCGGACAAACATACAAATATACATACACTCATGAAATTTGCCACCCTTTATCCAGAAGCCGGTACTACACCAGACAAACATATATAAAAATTGTGCAGTCCTGAGAATACTACATACATATGGGTCGAAATGATACCCTCCTTTTTTAAGTCGGTTCAAAAAGGTACGTCTGGTGAATTTGCTTCGCAGGCCTTTGTAAAGGGTTTTCCAATAAGAGGTGTTACCTATTTTGATATTCAAAGAAAAATGTCATTTTTTAATATAAATGATCGGATGTTTATTTCATTATAAAGAGGAAGGTATGCCGTTAATAGTGGAAAATAACACCAGGAAAATGACCACCACGACCACGCTTACAGGACCATATCCTTTTCATGAAATTTTCTATAACCAAATCGCAAAGTGGCTGCCCTATGTCCTCGATAGCCTCACGAATTACATCTTTGAGGTCTAGAATCGACGCTGGGCTGCGCTGTTGGCGTAGACCTTCTCTTTCACGTGGCCCCAAAGGAATAAGTCGCAAGGTGTTAAATCACAAGATCTCGGTGGCCAAATTGTGATCACCTCTTCGAGAGATAATTTATTTATTTTGAAGTCGATTTTAATTTAGGGAAATACCAATCACTGTTAATGTAGTGTAAACTAAACGTGTTATATTATTATGATCCGTATCAAACGAAACGCAGACCGCCATGTTTAACCAATCAAATGTCATTTTGTACTTGTGTTTGTGTAAAAGTTGATGAAAGAAAGAGACCAATAAACATTATTGTTTTTGTTGTATTTGTATTAAATTACTTTACAATTACGTGAAGTTACTTTTAGGAGATTATGTGCAACATATATAAATTAGTAAAAATGAAAAACTTCAACAATGATGTGTGATATCAAGTAATGCGATCAAAGATCATGCCGACACAATGAAGCGTTTATCGCTGATATTTACGATTACCTATATCGGCGTGCCTATGATCTTCGCTCAAAATGATAATTGCACAAGGACCAACAATCGCGATGATTATAAATTGTGTGTTCGAACAATTTCGGATTCATTAGCTAATACATTTAACGAAATTGTGATTAATGAATTGGGCAGCGAATATACAACGCACTTTGAAATACGGACTGCTCACAAAGTAAGTCGCTACCAGACCTCCGATAATGACACCTTGTTCAGCATCGTCGACAAATTGAGTTACAAATTATCAGCAGCTCAAAGCATACTCAAAGAAATGAGAAGCGAAATTAAAAGCAATAATACTCCGTCCTTTACTCATCCTTGCCCCTTCAATTCGATACGTAAGTCAGTATTCATTAAAAGCTCCAATATATTTGAGAATTTACCTCTGCTTGACCCAAAAGTAAAGATGATGGGAAGATTCAAAGATTTGAAAGTTAAGAGACAATATTTCCTTTCACATGTCGACTATGCGACTGACAGAAATTGTGTGCTAATGCCACATTCTAATCTAAGATATTTATACCATAAAGTCATACATCCTGACCCCAAACTTGTGGTGTTTATAATTGATAATAATATAAATGTTGACTCCTTACAACATGCTTCTAATGTCATCAAGGAAACAGCATATGCTCTTCAAAGTATAGATATAATTGCATTCAAAATGACTAACACCACAGACTTTGTTAAATTTGAAGACTCATGTAACAGCAATGGCATGTCAAGCTTAGGTAACGCAACTGACAACAATAAACTTTTGCTTAGAGAATATTTATCATCATTGGATGTTGCACCAGGAAATGTGTCACCATTAATAATAAATCAAGAATTAAGGAAGCTACTCTCAGAAAAGAGATTACCAAGAAATAAATTGTTCATTTTCCTGACAGATACTAAAATATTAAAAAATGAAACTTGGCTCAAAATTTTCCCATATATGGATGAAGATGAAAATATGAAATTTGCTATTGGTCTGATATATGAGAATCAAGCTAACAGAAACACTTCTCTTGGTATATTACATATTGATAAGTGGCATAATCATTCAAATAATCATTCTGTTATGCGTCTGCACATAAATGACAGTGGAGTTGTGGGCCAGGTAGCATCGGCATTCATATCTTTAATACCTGGAGACTTACAAAGTAAGAAAATTAAAGTTGAAGATCCTATGTGGGAGGCCACTGAAAGGGACTTTATGGTATCCTTAGTACTTCCAATGTCTTCTGGTGTGCTTGGCTTAGATCTTTATTGGTCAGACCTTGCTGAAGATGTTGTATATTTTAAAGGTATAAATAAGAGAAAACGTGCATTTGTAATGGATTTTACAGGTAAAGTGATTATGCATACATTTTATCCACGGCCAGAATCTTCATCAGAAAAAATAAAATTTACATATCTTGAAAGTATTGAAACCTATGATTTTGTACATAGACTAAAGGAAGAGATGTTATCAAATAGCTTGGGTATTTTAACAATGACTGAACAGAATGCTACAAAATCTATTATTTACTCTTGGCGATGGGTTGAAAGTTTGTATATTGTATGTATTGTAAATGAAGTGACAGAGCAGAATATTTTTAATAAAACCAACATATTTTTTACAAGGAGCTCTAAAGAAATTCTATTCCATAGACTAGATCTGTTTCCTCCTAAGATTGGAAAAATATGCAGGCATTTTAAACAAATTGCTACAATTGACCAAGGAACTGTTTATCTTAGTCCATCTAGTTTTCAGTCACCATTTACCTATCTCTATGATATGGGTGATGGTACAGAAGCTGTTACATATATGCAAAATTATCTAGCTTATTTAAAAAGTTTGGCAAATGGCCTTCTCTCTAACCCAGGTCTAAAAAACGAAATTCAACAAGATGTAAATTTTCTAAATTCTATTTTGTCATTTTATAAAAGGCAACATCTACTTGGTGTATATTCCAAATATGTTGTAAGGCGATATGCTGTTACAGAAAGTGGTGTACTCGTTATGTTTCCAGGTACTGTTTTAGAATATGACTATGAGCCTGTTAGAAGACCATGGTACACATATGCTCAAGAAAATCCTGGTAAAATTATTTTAACTCCTCCCAACTTAGATGTTGGTGGTGCAGGGTATGTTGTAAGCATTTCTTATGCTGTCAAAGGACCATTTTACCCTACAATTGTGGTGTCCATGGATGTCACAATGGGCTTTCTATATAAACTTCTTATAGACAGTCTCCCGCTTTGTGCTTTGCCATATTTTAAATGTTTCATTATGAACAATAGGGGTTATTTAGTATCTCACCCAGGACTCATGGACCCTAATAGTTCAGGTCCTATAGAGCAGCAGCACATAACTCACAAAGAATCAATGATAGCTAATGATATGTTGAATCATAAGGGTTTTGTTACAAAAAGGTTGTGTAATAACTTCTATGATAAGACAATACAAAGATTTTATGAATTCAATACATCATTACCTGGTGTACTTTCTAATGTGGTTTCAGGAGATCATTGTGTCCATTACTACATTGCAGCTATTCCTGGAACTAATGCTTTTATTGGCCTTGTCAATGTTTCTTGCAGTATGGGGGCTTTCTGCCCCTGCAGTATGATGGATCGGCTCTGTTTCAATTGTAACCGGATGGAACAAACTGATTGTGAATGCCCTTGTGAATGTAGTTCTGAATTATATGAATGTCCCAATTCTAATTACTCTAAGTCAACCATAGATATTCCACTCTGTGGTATGATGCCAGAAAACAATAATCACAAATCTCACTATTTTAATAACTTTGCTGAAAATTTGAAGTCATGTTTTGATTTCCAATGTGAATCTTATTTAACCCATTCATCATGTTTGGGTGTGTTAGGTTGTGAATGGTGCCAAATTGATACAGATGCACGAACGCCACTTTCTTCCCCCTTTTGTACATCTCAGTCTACATGTTTCAACGGAGTTCTTGGCGCCGTCACTCCATACGGCGAAGGAACTTTTGGCCAAGTCAACAAAGATGCTCTAGGTGGTTATTCAGCAATAGGACCAATAGCAGGGTGTATAGTTACTATTAGTTTAGTTATAGCAGTTGCCATATATTGCTACAGACAAAATGTTACAACAGCCAGTTGTCATAATTTATATGTAGATGGTCCAGCTGAAACTTGGCATGACGCTGATGTTCAGATGAGTCACTTGCAATCTGATGATATGCATGATCATTCAGGTCAAGATAAACTACTACCAGCCATGGAGATTGAAGCTCCTATTTCACCATACAGGGTTGTTACAGGGTACCGACGCCCACACACGGCTGGTGGATCAGATCATGGGTATTCAACCATGACTCCTCATGAAGATTCTGAAGCTACAGGATTTTCTGTCAACGATCCTACCATTTTGTCAGATGACACAAAGTCTGATGTGAGTTGTCCATTACCAGCAAAAATTAAACCACGATTGAAATCTGGAGACTTAAACATAACAGTTTTACCGTGTGGGAAAAACAGCATAATTGCACCTGTTACTGTTCATAGGCATATGGAAGCATCATAACAGGCTTAAAATAATTGTCTGCACAAAGCTACCTCCTCTGTAAATAGGTACTAATTAATAAATTATATAGTAGGTATGTTTTATTGTGATACTTGAATGTATATCAGCTACTTTTCACTTACTGACACTTGATCATGAATTAATTATTTTAGTGATATTTTATTATTGTAATTTTTTTATTCTTCTTATTAAACTGTTTGTAGATACAAATAAGTGTCATAAATCATAATAACTATGTGCAAATAATTACTTAATATTTGGTGCTTACTTTTGTGACTATATTTAATTATTGTCTATTGACCTATTTTATTTTGTAACTGTTTAATATTATAAATACTATGAATATAAATAACATCAACAGGTAACTGTCACACATCATAGTCAAAGTTATATCAGCTACTTTTCACTTACTGACACTTGATCATAAAATTAATTATTTTAGTGATATTTTATTAGTGTATTTTTTTTATTCTTCCCACTAAACTGTTTGTAGATACAAATAAGTGTCATTAGAACTATGTGCAAATAATTACTTAATATTTAGAGCTGACTTTTGTGACTATATTTAATTATTGTCTATTGACCTTTTTTATTTTGTAACTGTTTAATATTATTAATACTATGAATTTAATTATCATCAACAGGTAACTGTCAGCCATCATAGTCAAAGTTATATTAGCTACTTTTCACTTGCGGACACTTGATCATGAATTAATTATTTTAGTGATATTTTATTAGTGTATTTTTTTTATTCTTCCTACTAAACTGTTTGTAGATACAAATACGTGTCATTATAACTATGTGCAAATAATTACTTAATATTTAGTGCTTACTTTTGTGACTATATTTAATTATTGTCTATTGACCTTTTTTATTTTGTAACTGTCATCATCATCATCATCTCCAGCCTATATACGTCCCACTGCTGGGCACAGGCCTTCCTACATGGGAGAAACACATGAGGAGTTTGGGCCATAACACCACCACGCTGACCCAATGCGGGTTGGTTTGTAACTGTATAATATTATTAATACTATGAATTTAAATAACATCAACAGTTATTCTTTATTTTTGATTTTAACATTATTATAAATGTTTGAAAAATTACTTAGTAATTAAAATATAATAAAACTAGAAAAATTTCACGTCCTAAAGCAGGAATCGAACCCGCGACCTTTCGCAGAGCAGTCGCCCGGATTGCGAAAGGTCGCGGGTTCAATTCCTGCCTCAGGACGTGAAATTTTTCTAGTTTTAATTATATTTTAATTACTAATCAACAGTTATTGCCTATTGACCTTTTTTATTTTGTAACTGTATAATATTATTAATACTATGAATTTAAATGACATCAACAGGTAACTGCCAGCCATCATGATCAAAGTTTATGAGTAAGACCATAATTTTAGCCTTTTAGTGTATGTTCGAAGACATTAGCAAAACAGGGTAGATACGGTGGAACGTATACATAGCTTTATTGCTATTATTAAATATCTACTTTTTGTGTTAGATTCTTGCAGTTTAGTTTAAGTTTTACAATGTGCCAATCGAAAAACTTCACTGAAATGAGGCTAACAAATATTTTACAATTGTAAAGCGTAACAATTTGACCTTGTGATCGCCCTTAATTAGTTCTTAATGAAGGCGGCTTAGTGCAACTGTACGCAGCACATTAATCTATGTACTACCCACATATCAGACAATATGTTATCTTTGTATGTGAACCCGCCGGCATGCTAATAAGGGACGAAAGGCATATCTATTCACAAACACAACTTGAGGAAATTAACATTGTTGCTTGAGACATCTGACAAGATAATTAATTTTACTATTACCAACTCAAGAAATAGGAAGCAAATGTAAAATAGTGGTGCAATATTTAAAGGATGTGAAACTTGTAATCCCACCATAGTTTTAAAAAGATGTTTTTAATATCCGCCTGTGTACTTAAGTACTTAGTTTTATTTTCATGTTATACTTATTTACTTATAAGTTAAACTTTCTTCGGAAGTTTCCTTAGAATCGACTACCTATGTAGTATTATTTTTATCTGCTAGCATGTGGCAATAAGAGAAAAAATAGTTGTTGTATACAGGTTCTAATGACTACCAGTTTTATATGTTAACATAATGTTTTATATTATAAGGCTAAATAATAGGTATTAATTTTTGTAAGAAATATGTGCCTGTTGGATCACAAATTGTAAAACTATTTTTAAGACTGAAATCGATGTTGCATTTATTTGATGTAATAAACTTTCTTTTGTAAATGTACATTTTTCATTCTTTCGTTGGCATCAAATCAACATCTTTATTTCCTATAAATAGGGTAAATAGGTACGGTCGATCACAGAAGTAGCTGAACACTTTAGTACTATGTAACAACAACTATGGCCTCAATACTGTATGGTAGCAACTAAGTACGAGCGCAATAGTCGGTGCGACAAGGTACTAAAGTGTTAAGCTACTTTTGTGGTCGACTGTACGTATATACAAGGGTCACGAAGCCACGATTGGTACTTGTAAAAGACACTGATCGACAGCTTGGCCATACAAAACAGCACGATAGTATGAGAAGCCGTACGCATCGAACGGCGCGGCTTGTCGGCTTCCCATCCGTACCCTTATCGTGCTGTTCCGTCTATCTTCCCATACTAGGTATATCGTGCTTGATCAGTGCTAATTCTGTAGAACACACGCTTATTTGAAAACCATCTCATTCTCACAATACTATTACAAAAAGGCTAGCTGTCATAATTTGATACATATTTAGTTTTATTTAATTTTCTAACCTTATGGAACGTTATCACGTTCCACGCTGGCCCAATATGGGTTGGTGGCTTCAAGCGGTTGTAGTTACAATCGGGACCAATGCTTCGAGATAGGTAGATAATAGAAAAGTTTTGATTCACTTATCCTGGCATCGACCATGGCGAAAGTTGCTTTGGTTTTCGTAAGGCGAAACCAGGGCGGGCACTCAAACTACGCCACCGAGCTCCTCTCGGAGATAAGTACCTACTTTTTATGTCCGTTTTTACTAAACATTCCCTTTTATGGCCTGCGCAGACGAGGGATTTTTGTACGCCGACTTTTTTGACCGCTAAAATAGATCACTTACAACTGTATCGAGTAACGCAAACGAGGGATTAAAAGTACTTACCGCGTACTAAAAGTCCCCCGAATAACTGAGGACATGCAGAGAGCGGACCGGACAAAAGTAGGTACGGGGGAGACCCTGAAAAAAATAGAACTCGTGTGACTAGGCGAAGCAACGCACATGGCGAGTTTTAGTCCGCGTTGTGCGCTCAAGAGTGGCGTACGTATGGAGGACGATAAACGTCACATAGTCCGGTACCGCTAGGTTTTGAGGTTCCAAAAATATTAAAGTTTATCATTTTTTGCATACAGTTAGTATACTATTCGACCAACCCAAATCATGATTTTGTGTCATTTTTGTTGGTTGCTAAGGTCACAATTTAGGTATTTGTCTTTTTATGCATTATTTCGTTGAAAAGAAAATTAGAGTTGTAAATTTAACTTCCATGATGATAACAAAGTCATAACTGATATACATAAGCTTTTTGTGCCATCTCACTCCATGGGAATACTGGTTTTACCCAAATACCTTACCCATCGCTGTAATAGCTATAGAAAAATATTAAAGTTGGTGAAATAAGTATTAACGGTTCTCTAACTCTAGTATCTATTGTTTAAATCATTTTGTGTCATATTCATCGATGGTGTTCGGAACTATAATTTTTTTCCTATTTAGCCCCCTGTAATAGCCATAAAAGAAAATTCAAGTTATTAGAGTTTATGTCTTTATTAATACTAAGGTAAAACGAAGCTCTATGCTTAATTTGTGTCGTTTTAATCCATGGGATTTTGATTTATATTATTTTCAACGTTTTGGTGCGAAGAACACTAGCGCGGCCACAGCGCGCGTGGCAAAGGAGCGCGTAGGCAGTCACTGGCTCCGCCCGGCGCGGCGACCGGCTGCCGGCCGGGAGCGAGGCGCTATTTGTTTGCTGTTATACGAGTAGTGACTTGTGATAATTGCGTAGAAAATGGAAACTAATAAAACATGTCATATTTGTGGGCTAATGTTGGGTGGTAAAGCTGTGTTTTTTTTTCTATATATGTACACCGATTACGCCGAGATTACTCATCCGGTTTACGTGATTCTTTTTTTGTTCGATGCGGAATAGTTGCCATTTAGTCCCATAATTTTTTTTTCAAAATCAGTTGGGTAGTTTGGGTTTTAAATAAAAAAAACTGTAATCAGTAAGTCGTCTACGTATGCGAAATTGCGGATTTTTGCTTTCCTATGACTAGTGGGACACAATATAAGTTGACGGTCACCCATCTAGCTTTAAGGTTAGAAAGTTAACACTAAAAATTGTAAAAAAAAAATTGTAAACAATAACTAAAACCGACTTCAAAAAACTGAAAAGGATAAAATAATTAAATTGAGTAGGTAGGTACACTCATCCCCTAAAAACAAAATTTTTGGTGTTGGTGCTAAGTTGTTTTTAATTTAATTAATTTATACAGTGATTTGAGTATCTCGGTGGCGATAGCGTAGTGATTTGAACGCTATAGTTTCGATTGCAATAACAAAGCAACTTTCGCCATGCCCCGAGATGGGTCAATCATAATTTATAATCTCCAGCTCCTCCGTGCTTTGGAAGGCACGCTAAGCCGTTGGTCTCAGTCGTTACCACAACTGCTTTAACTCACGAAACCGCTTTTTATATACAAAGCTCAGCAAATGAGTCATCACCATCTGATGTGAAGCGGTAAGAAAAGTCCATGTGCGGAGACAGCTAGTGCAGTTTAAAAACACACTGTTCTAGCCGCCCCCACCTTGCCAGCCCTTTTAACACCTTTTTTGAAGGAACCCATGTTATAGGAAGGAGGGAACACATGTGCTGCCAAAGAATTCCAAGTTTTGGAAGTCCGACAAAGAAACGAGTTACTATACTTCTTTGTGCGTGATGTTTAGGTGGAGACAGTAAATTGATGACTCCGAGGACCGGCACACGTGCTCCTGAGTAGGAAAGGGGAAGGTGGGATAAGTTCGAAAAGCTCCTCAGAACACTCTCCATAATAAAGCCGATAGATGGCGCTTAGCGATGCAATCTCACGACGGAGTTGTAGAGGTTGTAGGCTGTTCGTGACCTCTACGTCGTCAATAATACGGAAGGCACGACGCTGAAATCTATCCAGCCCATCTAGGAGGTACTTGGCGGAGCTATCCTACAGATGCGAGCAATATTCAACGCAAAACCGGACCAGGTCAGGCGTGAAAAATCGACGCACCTTGTTCAGGACACCTAGCTTCCGTGAGGCTGTTTTCACCACAGTTTCGATATAATTCCTCTGATTTAGATCGCAGCATATCTCCATACCGAGCAAGTTGATGTAGCCCTGTGCCGAAAGAGTAGTGCCCTGAAGAGAGGGAAGGGGAAGGAACGGCGACATTTTGGCTGTAAACGCGCTCACCTGTGTTTTCTTAGCATTGAACTCAACAAGATTGTTAAATCTCCATTCAGATATGAGGTTTAACACCCTGTTGAGCTCAATGGTAAGATTGATTCTCTCCCTCTCGGTTTCAATGCCCCCAGCCCCGTAATATCCACCATGCACTGTACTGTCATCCGCATAGCAATGAATGTTTCCTAATGGAGGCATATCATTGATATGAAGAAGAAAGAGAGTGGGGGATAGAACAGAGCATTGTGGTTTTGTGGTACACCAGCGTTCACTGACACAAACCACGAAGCGCATCCATCAACGAGGACACGGATTATCCGCTCTGCAAGGAGCTGGCGATCCAGTTGCAGAGCTGAGTGGGCAGACCGTATGCCGGGAGCTTGGAGAGAACAGCCCTGTGCCAGACCCGATCAAAAGCTTTGGCAATGTCAAGGCTAACAACCACTGACTCACCACGTTTGTCAATAGCTTCACCCCAGACATGCATTAAATACGCTAGAAGATCACCCGTCGACCGTGTCGACCGAAACCCACACTGACGATCATTAATTAATAAGTGATCTTCTAGGTATCGGACTAGCTGGTTTTTTAAGATCCGTTCCATAGCCTTGCAAAGAACAGAGGTAACAGCTATTGGCGGTAGTTAGCTGGGTCTGATCGGTGGCTGAGAATTTCAGTCATCGATTTAGGAGTGAGCAGCAAAGGGTTTTACCATGAGATCGGCTATCTCTTGCGGCTTATGAGCAAGTATTCCGTCAGAGCATCTCAACACGGGCAGCAAGGGTTGTCAGAAGTTGGATAGCACGGCTCTGGCCAGACCCCAGTAGCTACGGCTTCCCGTAGGGTGCGTTAGTAATTCTTGGCTAACTCTTGCAACGCGCTGAGCATCCGCTCTGATGAGGGCCCTTTTGCAGGACTTGGTGGCATTGCTATAGGCTGCTTTCAGTGAGTCATTATTGGGATCCCCATTGACTCGACCTCTGATCCAAGCGCGGTATGCCGACTGTTTGTCCTCAACAGCTAAGGCACACTCGCGATTGAACTAGTGGTTACGCCTACCCTTACTGACGTGATCGGAGTGAGGGATATAGTACTCCATCCCTAACATTATCTCACCAGCTCACTCAGCAGTAGCGCTAGCATTCGGCTCCGACTCACTGAAACAGCGCTGCCTCCAAGGAACAGATGCAAAGTAATTCCGCATACCGCCCCAATCTACCGACGCATAGTGCCAGATGCGGCGTTTGGCTACCACAGATGCCGGTGGCGACGCCCGTGGCACCCCAGCGGAAATCAGGCAGTGACACGATGATCCCAAGAAAGCTCGAACCTCTAACTGATATTCCTCCGGGCGAGTCGTCAGAAGGTCCAACAAGAGTGGACAATATCTGGAATCCTGGTGGGCTGGTTAACCAGTTAAGTCAGGTCGTGCGTGAATGCGAACGCATAGGCAGTTCTACCAGCATGGTCAGTTTTGGGGAAACATAACCACGTCTCGTGGTGAACATTGAAATCTCCCAAAAACAACAATTCCGCGGTTGGAAACTGCTCCTGCGCAACATCTGCCACCCGACTAAGGTGTTCAAAAACTCGACTCGACTCGAAACTTGTCTCCATGTCACCGCTGTGGGATCTGTAGAGGCAAACGTAGACAGGTAATGAGTGCCCAGGTCCACGTGCACCCCGAGGATGGAAAAGAAAGGGTCTTCCAAGCGGCGTAGATGGCGACAGCAAACATCCGCCCGGACAAACAAGCATACCCCGGACTTCGCTTTGAAGGCCTCTTCAAGAGCATAGCCGGGATAGTCTAGATACCTTGTGACAGCCGGGCGGAGTATTTGCATCTCCGTCAAAAAAAGCAGCGCTGCCCTAGCCGTCTCAAGATGTTGGTACGACATTGAGGTTAGCATGGAGCCCACGGAAGTTAGTGAGCCCGACCTCAAACAGCGTGGCTGTAGTGGGGATGTGCACCGCTGTACGACCATACACATAACTTGTCGCTACCATGGATGGATATAGGCAGTCAAATCGTGAGGCCTGTTTCGCCAGGTCAGCAAAGTCAAGTCAAACAGCCGACAGCAGAGAAGCGCTGACCCGCCGGACGGAAGGGCCCCCGAACCCTCCCGGGTATGGCCGCTGGAACCCCACCATCCGGTCACCAACCGGCACGACGGACTACCCCGAGATTATCCGAGGCATGATGGGGCAGCCTCACGATCTGGATAGGAAAGCTTGGGCCCCTGTACTGTGCCACGGGCGGCCAGCGGGTCAACGTAGTCCACTTGGCACTAGTCAGACGGAAGCCACCATTGACCGCATCCATCGCGGCATCGTCGCCTCAAGCTCTGGTTGTACGCCGACTGATCCCGGAACGCGGCCACAAGTGGTCACTTGGCGGGTTTTTGCGCCTTGCGTACGGTGGTCACTAACCAGGGTTTTCACACCCTACCCCCAGTGGAGCAGTTGATAGCTCAGAGATCCCTTAGTCGCCTCTTACGACACCCACGGGAGGAAATGGGGCGCCGCACGGTACAATTTTTTAAATAAGATTTTAGAGATATAACTGTTTTATTACTACTATTAATAAGTTTACTATCTCTAGAATTGTTCAATCAGCTTCAGAGAGAAATGGGATGTCCATATTTCTGAGCACTAGTCTTTGCCTCCCGCAAAAAGAAAAGAAAAAAAAGGTTATACAGGGTGGTGCCTTTAATACGACAATAAATTAAAACATGGGCTATATTAGTTAATAGAAATGGTTTGCCACTTTCAAAAACATCGTATTGATTTGATAATTTTATGACATTTCTATGAAGTAATGCAGCCAATCTTATACCATTTCTATGAACTAATATAGCCCAAGTTTTAATTTATTATCGCATTGACCGCGCCACCCTGTATAAAATTGTTATTATATAATTTCGCTCACAACGCGCGGTACCCGCACTTGTTTTATTTAAAAAAATAAAGTATGCTCTAACATTTTTCATTATGTAGGGCTGTATAACAGATATGAAATTAATTCGGATTATCCGATCTAACCATTAATAATGTGCAAATGTTTATAAATAAAAAATATACCTACTTATAATACGAAATTGTTATGTTCTGTACACTATTGTCACAAGAATTGATAAATTTATACTTATATGTAACACTACAGACTACAGCACATCAAGTGTAACAGTTGCAATACGAAAGCCACCTCTATTACGAACGCAGTAAGGGCAAACTCGAGGTCATACTGTTACGCTTGATGTGCTGTCGACTGTACAAACAACAGCAGGTCAGGTAACCGTAATATGAAAAAAAAAATCCAATCAATTTTCAACCTAAACGAAATCGAATTAAAGTACAAAACGTTTAGCTTAATTCGGGCGTATGTGTTAGCGTGACCTTCGGTTGACTATTCCTACTTGCTACTCTTTGCAAACGTGTGTAAATGCTCCGTGCGGTACACAACGCGCGAGCGAATTAATATTTATGTAGGAAATGAAATTTATTTTTTAAGTATATCATGGATTGAAATGACACAAATTTTTATAGCAGATATTTTATGCTTTTATGATATTAAATGTGCAAACTCCAATAACTTTAATATTTTTTTACAGCCGCTATGGCTTGGAAAAGCTAAATTATTAAATATCTTAATAACCCATGGCTTAGTTTGGCACAAAATCACGTCTAGGTCATATTTAGGTGCCCTGAGTTAGGTTGTATTTGTTTTATAAACTATAATATTTTTTAGACACTTTAAACATATATTGGGCCCCCTGTCAATTTGCACTGGACGAAAACGACACACACTTAGTTTGCAGACAGCTTGGGCTATTTTACACTCAATATTATTATCATTTGACACATTAAATTATTTTTGGCAGTTTTATTTATATTTTAACATTTAAGTCACAAAATGTTGAATTACTGAAAATGCAATAGCAAGATTTGACACAAAAATTAAATATAAGCTTTTTAGGTAGAACTGTATCCCCTTGCAAAAATTCAGAAACTTTAGAATTTTTGTAACTTAGCACCTCAAAATCGCCTAGCCGTACCGGACTAACACCGTGTGCGTTGAGTACGCGGTAAATTTTTATCGGAGCGTATTTTTTTTCTCCGCCGCGGAGAAAAGTCCGTCGTCTGCGCAGGACCTTAACGACATAGGTCTCTTTCTATTTCCTGTAAATAGACTTAGCTAAAAAAAATACCAACCGAATTAAGAACCTCGTTTTTGAAGTCGGTTAAAAATCACTAAAGCCGGATTTAAATTTGTCTGACGCCTTCAGTCGTGACGTGTCAGAACGGCAACGTTTTCATAAAATTAATATGGTGAGATTTACATTAATCTGTCGTGACGTGTCGAGATGCAGTCTGTTATGTCGTACATATCGTATCATTTAAGTGAGATGTCAGCTTGTTTGTCATTTAGTTGTATTTAAAGAAAACAACTTCATAATCAGAATCGAAGTCTCGTTAGAATAGTTTCACTCATCAACTTCAAAATTACCTACATGCTTTGCTTACCAAAAAAGTATATTTTGAATTAAATAGCACATTAGTTAATATCTTAGTACGAGATTGAAAACCAAAAGACAAATAAAACCACTCTTGATTCGCTAAAACTGTTATATTAAAACATCACATTTGCAATTCAACTTAATTCTATATAACCGTCTTCGCAACAATAGGAATGCACTAAGTAACATACTGGCACACTCGCTATCACAAATTAATGCAATTATTATTGTTTACATATCACACTTATTATTAATGGTCGAAAATTGCTTTCAATTTTCTTGTGACCAGGGTAGGATTGTCTATGTAAAAGACAATCCTACCCACTTGATCAAACGCCATTTTGGTACTTGTAAATAAGGCAGACAAAACTTTAGATACAACTATTGAGATATAAAGTACGACCCATCACTAACACGTTCCGTTAAAATGTAGCGATCGCGCTACACTTATTCGAAGCTTGCTAGCGTTGCTAGAACGAAATGCGCCATGAAAATCACGCGCTTACCTTTTCTTTTCTTTTTTTATTATTTCATCACGAACTACCGTTTCAAAAGGGAACATTACTTGTATGCGTTTTTATCTCAATGGTCTTTAACCATTCACAGTAGTTCCTCAGGTGGCTGAGCAACTACTGTGGAGGAGCGTTTTGTCTTCAGAGACCTACTAGTTAAACCGGTGGGTTTAACTTATACTTGTATTCGAAGACCCACTGGTGAGTGGGTCTTCGAATACAAGTATGTCTTCACAGACCTACTAGTGGGTCTTTGAATATCAGGGTGTTTTCAGAGACCCACTGAGTGGTGAGTGAGTCCCATGGTAGACCAGAGAGACTGCGCTTACCGGACACCATGTTTTTGCTAGCTCCGTTAATGCAAGATCGTTCGATCTTACTGTCACGAGCGACAACATATGGCCACTTATCACTGTTCGTGACTCTCATTTTCAATGGTCCTCACGCTAAAGCTAAATTTAAGTTCAGTGCATCTTGTTCTCTCCATATGAATACTAAAAGGATAGCTGTCGTTATCTGACATGTGTATAAATTTTTTTGTAAAATTGTCGACATCAATAACCGTGATAAAATTACCGAGTAAAATAAGTGAAGTTTAGGAAGTACCTCCGTACATGCCGTCTATGGTTTCTTTAAGATCTATCTAAATTTAGTTGACAGCCCTAAACAAATTCTTGCTATCTTTTTTCTGTTGCATATTGCTAGAAAAAGATAATATCGTACTTAAATTTAGATTTAGAACGACTCTTCAGAATCAGACCTAATAAGTCACTGAATAGTCGTCTAGTCGAAGCGAATGTGCGTGGGCTGCGGCGAGGAAGGTGTTACATGCGCCGGCGCATGGTTCCTAGCCAGGCAGCGTGCTAATTCTGCTGCTGTATTTTGATCTAAAACAAATCAGAAACGTTTCAGTTACAATGTTCTTGTATTCCGATTTTTTCTATTTTTAAAAGTTTCAGTGACAAACGTTTCAGTTTTCAAATATTTGAACTAACCGAGAGCGTTTCGCTAGCGGTCCTGCTTTATAAGCAATGGCAATCAGTTTAGGTAAAGAAATAGCAGAATTAACCCTCAGCAGTTTAGTTAGCTGACGGCGGATCGTACGGTCGACCACAGAAGTAGCTGAACACTTAAGTACCATGTCAAAATGACTATGGCGTCAATATATATACGGTAGCAACTATAAAGTACGGGCACAAGGTCAGTGTGACATGTACTAAAGTGCTCAGCTACTTCTGTCGTCGACTGTACGAGCGCCCTCGGCCAAAGTCCACTGCTGCTCCTCTTGAGCATGTATAACTTAACATTCCACTGTATAGAATAAATTACAAAGTTGCATTAACATGCTATATTGCAAATCATTATGATGAAAGTTGAAATGGTGTGGAAACCGTTAATAATTTTATCGTGGTTATCCACCTAGCTCTATAAATTACCATCATGGAGACTGGCATTATGATTTGACGCCAAACCCTCCCAAGAAACCCTCTCATTGAAAATGTCCAGCATTTCAATGCAATATCTGCAAAAAATTTGCTGTATGTTTATACCTTTGCCTGTCCAAATGGACGAATGAATGCTATTGTTGTATTTAAATTCTGCGTGTCTAGGAAAGGCAAAGGGATCAAGCCTATTCAGCCACGTATTAAGTAATTTTATATTTTATGCAATGATAGCATTAAAACGCGAGTGTTATACATTGAATTTAATTTTGTAATGATTGTAATAAAAATCTTGACTGACACCATCGATTCGCGCTCATAAACTCTTATACAAAATGTTTTGGACATGAATTAGTGACATTTAACTTTTATTTAAAGTATGTTGAGTTGATATTTAAGTGTTGACTAGTCGAAGCGTATATGCGTGTGCGTGGGTTGCGGCGAGGCAGGTATCACATGCGCCGGCGCATGACTTTTCGCCAGAAGCTTGTCGCGGCCGCGCTGACGACGGATCGTGCGAGCACCCTCCGCCAGGGTCCACTGCTGCTCCTCCTCACAGCCTCTCAGTACTACTGCTTTACCAGAATTGGAGCAATACTGAAAAGAACAACGAACAATTTCAATAAACTACCAAAATAAAAAATTAAATAGAAAAAAAGTAGTAGTAAAAATTAAGTGGTATTCTTAATTTTTGATTTTAACATTATCATAAATGTTTAAAAAATTACTTAGTAATTAAAATATTAAACTAGAAAAATTTTACGTCCTGAGGCGGGAATCGAACCCGCGACCTTTCGCAATCCGGGCAACTGCTCTTACCAAGAACGTGAAATTTTTCTAGTTTTATATTTTAATTATTATTATAAATGTTTGCAAAATTACTTAGTAATTAAAATATATCTAAACTAGAAAAAATCACGTCGACGTTGTGTCACGTTGTCGTTTTTCTAGTTTAGATATATTTTAATTACTAATTAAGTAGTAGTTTTAGTATTAAATTTACCATTTAATGTATAAAGTGCAATAAAGAATATATAATATATACTAGGTACTAGAGTCGTCTGTGTTACGTACTTGGGCCGTGAATAACTTTTTTTTTATACTACTAGATGACAAACAAGCTGACGGCCCACCTGATGGTAAGCGGTTACCGCCACCTATAGACAGCTGCAATAACAAGGAAAAATCACTTGATATTGCAGGTGCGTTGTCAACTTCACTGTTTCGGATTATAAAAACAACGCCAATATTACTATAATATTGGCGTTGGTAGCCACTTACCAAAGTCAACTGGGTTGAAATCTAGTTATATAAAAAAATGTAGTTATTTTAAGGAACAAGGGAATGAGAGATCTTTATACTTTTTTTTCTATCAAGAGAATTATTTCCATTCATGTTTCGGCTTTTTTATAATAGTTTATAGATTTTACTAAAAATGCTCAACATTATGTATCGCCTTATCTAGGGGCATTGCTATGAGTTCATATAGCATTCTTAATTTGGTTCATTGATAAATATATCTTATTATATTAATATCACAAGGAAGGGTTTTTGATGAACTAATTTTTTTTATTAAGATGACTATAGACTTACGCCTACATAAATCAAAATAAATGTAAACAAACCACTGTTAATTTTTTTTATGAGTGATGAGCAAGCAAGGTAACGAGTGAAAGAGACAATCCTATACAAAATGAAATTTGGTGTGTTTACATATTTTATTCTCTAAGCTGGCTCAAGTATAAGGCTGTAAGAGCTAAAGGTCTGTTTATTTTTACGTCTGCTATCTTACAATAGATAAGATAATTGTAGCATAGACAATTGGTGTATACTTAATTGGAGTATTGCATACCCAATAAATATTACCGCAGAATCTGTGCACAACTACAAAGCTAGTTTTATTAGGTATCACTTATCTGCAGACAGACAGTTTCAATTTTAGAAAACGTCAGGAAACCTGATTCAATATAATTAATAAATTACTAACCTCTTCTGCAGCCTTAGCAGAGTCAAATCTAATAACGACTTCACATTGCCCTTCTTTGACATCAACATGTTGAACATGAATGTTACTTCGGATCTGAAAATTATTACAAAGTATAATTATTATAAAGTCTATTTCTGAAATAAAACCACTTTGGCGGATTTAACCCACATTTAATTAGATGTTGAATTTTTATTCAGTTGTTTCTTGTTTTATTAAATAAATGAATATGAATATACATACAGTTCTCTTGGTCAGCCTCACATCTAAACAAGGTTCCGGTAGGACATCTTTGACAAACACACCAGGAATTTTCTCCAAGGGCTCTGGATTTTTATTTCCTGCTGACTCTGTTGTGGTTGTAGCTGAGGAAGCAATAAATTTTGTTACTCAAAGGCAGTTGAACTTATCCAACTTCATGATAAATATTCAGTGCTTTAATAATCGGTTATATCTAATAGCATATGATAGTTGGTTATTTTTGATATGAAATCAATCAAAGTGGCAACTGGAAAACAAGGCGTTTCAGGAATACGGCGCAACATGTCGCACTTCGTATGCAACGTTCCCTATCTTGCGTAAAAGAGGCCCTATTTCTCGCCACGGTTATGAAAACGGCCCCCGATCATGTGGCTAAACGTCATTAGATTTTTTGTGGGGTTTTCATCTAAGTCGCGTCTCTATCAATATGCTTGTGAGCCTTTCTAAGGCTTGGTTACCGGAATAATGGTTCATCGAATTCATATTTATGAAATATGAATTGATGAACCATACACATTTCAATATTGCATCAAACAACTATTAATCACAGTAATGTTTCATTGAACAATGCATTCATGTGGTGACTAAAAATCTGTTGGAGTCTGTTCTCTTATTTACAATGTAATATTTGTAATGTTTTAGCATTCGCTGTTTATTTGGTAAAGAATTGGCATATGATTTTGATTATTAAGTTTGTTTTTTTTCGTCTAAAATTATTCTATTGTTATTTATATCACTAAAAATAGACAAAATGTGGCGTTAATGGTCACTGTTCTAACCTAACCTGACCCAATGATTCACTAATATAAATGAGATCTATTATGATGACTAAGCAAGTTAACAAGTACAATGCACACTATCATGCAAGCAGACATGTTAACAATTATTTATTACTTTATAAATAAGAATTATTGAGTGTTAAAATTGTCTTTTCAACGTAAAGTGACTTTGGTGAAGAAAAATTTGATGTAAGGAATATTTTGCAATCTGAAATGTATGTGGAAACAAAATTATGGGAAACAAAACATTGATATAACACAATTTCGATAAAATACTCACAATATGAAATAAAGTACAATGAGGTGAGTTTTTTGATAAAAACTATTCAAGAAAACTTAGATTCAATGTAACAAAATTCGAGGAGTTGTTCAATATTGAATTTAAAGATCTGCGAATAATATAATGAGAAATTAAAATCATTGTAGTTATTTGCAATAAAGTGACAGATTCCCGTTAGTGTATGTTTGCAGTTTTAAAAGTCAAATTATACCTGGCTCAACATCAAGGGTAGGTCCAGCAGGGGCAGGAATACTGGGATAACTGTGCCTTTTATTCTGCAGCTTTATCTTAATTTCCTTCATATATTTCCTTTGTAAATTCAGGTATTGATTTCTCAGTGATTTCCATTCAGATTTAGCGAGCACTTGTAGACCCCACAAAGCACCTGGTGGTGCTTCGTCTTTATTTAAACCATTTTTAGCTTTGCCTTTGTCTTTTGATATCTTTTTCCTTGGTTTTTTCTTTCTTTTCATATCATCATCCGTTTTTCCCTCATCTTGACTAGTCACTTCTTCTTTTATATCTATATCTGTGATTTTATTTTCCTGAAACATAATCATGAATTAAGATTTTAATTAAATTATTTATTCAAAATTTAGTAATATAAATTACACACTTACATCAGTGGGTGTAGACACTATGCTCTTATTATCTTCCTGGAACAGAAAAAAAAAAAAAATTTAATTTAGTTATTAAGTACCTGTTTGTAAGTTTACTAACTAGATTTTTAGTATGGTAATGACTTTTATACACATTTCAGAATAACACAGTTCATATTCTGCTTTTTTAAACCAAATAAAAAACGCAAACTCACATGCGAAATAAATCACAAAAATTTGTTTTGCATCAATGACATTGATTCTCTGATTATTATTAATGTATTTATTTTAAATGACAAGTTATGCAGTTGAATTAATGTGAAAATAGTTATTTGTTTAACAAGTTAGCAAAGTTAATTCTAGCAGAAAGTTTGTGCTGACTTTGAATCACGAACTAGCAGTCTAGAATTGAATTATGAGTATAGCAAATGATTCTAAAATAAATCTATATTTCATGAATAATTGAATATTTTTGACTATAAATTAAAACCAGGTGGCACTGCCATAAAATACCAAAAAGAAAAAAATATGTGACCAAATAATATTAAAATCGTGTGTTGAAAATTTAAATAAATTCAAATTTTTAGACAGTAAAAGCACTTTTGTTGTGGAGATGTGGAAAACAAAAATGATTAAGCATTTTTTAGGTTAATTTTATCTGTTAAATACAGTTAGTTTTATGGCTTTTACAATAAATAGCATTGTTTAATATTATTATGATATTCTTAATTATAGCACAGCCCTAATCAAGTACTAAGTATTTAGTTAAATTAGGGCCATACTGTTACAAGTACAATAAAAGTTTTAGTATTAATTTTCATGAATAAAGATACTCACAGTAGGAGTATCAATTTTTTTATCAGTGTCAGAGTCATGGATCAGTTTTAATTCCAGATTTTTTACTGCCTTCTTGTCTTTATGCTTCTTTGCTTTCTTCTTTGGTGGTTCATGTTCTTCTACATCCTCTTTCTTTACAGGGTTATCTTCAACAGAGTCTTGAACTGAGAACATTTTGATAGATGAAAGCTCTTCGGGGGGCATACATGTTGGAAGTTTGCAGCCCATTTTAGTAAATGTGCTGATACATTTCTTGGCTTCTTCTGGTGTACCAAACTCTATGAAAGCATATCCCTGAAACCAGGTTTATTATATTATCCATTTACACCCGGTTCAATATGAGCATGATGATTGTTAAAAATATTTTTTGTGAATGCCACCAGTACCGCACTCGTGTGCGGATAGGCAGATAGAGGTGGCTTATACAAAAATAATTACAATACGCAGAAAAAATATTTTTGGGCATTGTCACCCTTATATTGAACCGGGTCTAAAGGGTTATGACAAATTAATTAATTGTAAAGGCGTCATAAACATTCTTATAGATATATTAAAAATGTTTATTCCTTTTTTTAATTCTTCTGAAATAATTAAAACTTTTCGATCCTGTGCACCCCATTAATAGAATAACTATTAACCATTGTCTTATTTGTGGGTGGGTACCTGAGTTATTCATAGCGACTTCCATTACTATCAATCAGACAACTTTATAAAACAACACCTACCTTAATTTTATGTGAATTCGTGAATTTGGGCAGTGAAATGTAGGCAACTTGTCCGAATTCTGAGAACACTTTCTCTAGCCATTCTCTGCTTGCTGTGACGGGTATTGACTCTACATAAACTGTTCTAACATCGGCATCATATGGTAATATTGGTAATTTTCTTTTAACCTAAAAGTTTTTGTAAAATTGTGAGACCAAAATTTTGTCATCTTTTAGATGATGGTTTATGAAATATTGATAATTAACAAAGCTACTGACCAACCTTTAATTTATCTTCGGATAGCTCTAGAAAAGTGGAGTTTTTCATGGCCTTAGCAATGATGAGAACATCAGTGGTCATGGACCGTATTTTGTTGAATTTTAGGAAAGTCTCAATCGATACGTATGGATCATTTTTAATGAGTTCTCCTAGGAATCTGTCTTTATTTAAATTAGCGTCACTAAAATAGAACTCCATTTGTTTGAGTACATCTTCATAAAGTTTCTTCTTGCGGTGTCGAACTCGTTTCCTTGGACTGTGTTCAGTTTTAGTATCTTCATTAGTTTCGGATTCGGACATGGTAATTGGTGAATTTTGGACTTCAAATCAATATACAAAAGTGAATATTTTGAAAACCAGAAAATCCAGAAATGCACATTTATTTATTTTACAAACCCAAGCTTATTTTGCCACAGATTAGATTTTAGTAGTGTTTTGATTTAAGGTCACAGACAGGATCACATAAATAGTGTCACAGAGCACTGAGGGGATTTGACATAAGCCCTTGATTGAGTTTCGATTTAAAATGTCAAATATAATACATTTTCCATTTAGCAATAGCGATTGTCAAATGACATTTTGTCTAGGCTCTCAGGAGCAGAGTACCAACGAGGCACAGATTAATGTTATATGCATGGGTATCTTCCTCATTGATGCATATGTATCTACGACACAGAATACTTTTACTCCAAGATCTACGAGACCGACAACACTACCTACTTAATGATTTATGTAGGGATTTAGTACCAACATTTAGATTTTTAAAAATATGCCCTTTAAATTAAGAGAGCACCTTACGGTACGGACTTGTATGAAAATTCACATCTTATAATCGGACGTATTATACTATCTATTTCTATTGTAACTAATGTATAAGTTGTCAATTCTACTAGCCCGCCATATTTAATTTGTTAATGTTGTAACAAATTATTCTTAGGCGTAGTACTAAATGTGACAAATCTTTAAGGAAAAGTGAATTATGTGGTAGTAAACGTAAAAAAAAAGTTTTTCTGGCATATTTTAAGCCAGATTACCGCTTGACCCGGAAAGGTAAACTTTAGTTACAATTTTATGTTTTCCTTACTTTTGAGTACCGCAAGGAAAGTATGTATACATACATACAACTAATAGATTATTAGAATAAAAGTGATTATGGTGTGAAATACGATGAGAACTTTTTTGTGGTTAACCACCTCATCGTCAAATACTGCCTTCTAGGGAGTATTGAAATGTGCTACGCCAGCATTTCAATGCATTAAATGAAGAAATAAATAAGTACTGAAGACATGGCTGTATGGGCATTAGTACTCTTTGCTTTTCCATTACTGGGAGAAAGAACCGAAAAAAAAATACTTTTAGCTAGGTAGATACAAATATCGTACCAACCAATATCTACAATATTTTGAACAACTGATTTTCATTCAAATAAATATGGTGTCAAAGCATACAATAAAACAACTTAAAAAAAAGAAAATAAACACAAGTTACTCAGGTGTGTTATAAAATTGGTGTTGTTTTGTGAAATGTTGGTTAACGTGCAATTGGAAGATCATTTTAATGGAAAAGGGTATGGTGAGCAAGACGTTGACAATTTTATCGTCGCTATCCACCACAATTAAAGCATCATGGAGACTGTCATCATATACTTCACGTCTAAAGGTGGTTTTCCACCAGAGGGGCGAGACGAGACGAGGCGAGACGAGATTTAAAATTTGTATGGCAAATTTTTAATCCTCGCCTCGCGCATCTTTGATGGAAATAGTCAGGATTGACGAGGATGTGCGAGGCGTGAATTGAAATATTTATTTGTGGAAAAATGAACCGTATTGCAATTGAATGAGCTCGCGCGGGCAATTTTTAGGGGAAAAGGGTCAGTGCGATTTCAATTCTTGTCTCGCCTCGCCTCGTCTCGCCTCTCTGGTGGAAAACCACCTTAACTCTCCCAAGATGCATTGAAATATGTAACACCGGCATTTCAATGTAATACAAAAAGAAATAAAGAAAACTGGCTTAAAATATCTTGAAGCCAGAGCCGTAAAACTAAATATAAAAAAAATATACGTTTAGATTTTGATTTGACATTTCACATTCTCAGTTTTTTCGTGGCTGCGCTGAGAATTATGTGGGAATATAATTATGTCGTTTCCTCTATAATAGGAGGTGGATTTAGGATACCGTTTGATTTAATACGTTAGTTGTTGATTATTTGCTATTGTGCTACAATTTATCTACGTTCTGTGTGTTTCTGCACTTAACAGTGCAGCATCGATAGATTTGTGCATTCAGAGTTAAATACTATGATGGACTTTACCAACATTCGTGTTTTTTAATTTTGTGTAATGTGTTAGTTTTCAACAATGAGTTCAAGTGGAAAGTCAGCCACTATCAGCTTAAAGCCCATTGAAGTGCCGAAGGCATTGCAGGAAGGAGAGAAGTTCATCAAGTGGGATGAGGTATTATTTCTATAAACTTTGGATCTGTTACCCGAAAGCCTAATCAGAATTAAAATTATAAAGCACTGAATTAAATAAGATTACAATCATATGATTATTAAAGTATTACTAGACCTGCAGTCCTATAGTACATTAATGATGCTACTAAATAGCTTGTTAAATATAGATTTAATAACTAAATTTCAACTGTAATATTCTTGTCATAGCACCTGCTCTAACATTGTTAATATTGACAAAAAAATATTTAGAGCTTTGTTTCCAACAGCTACATTATATTACTTATTTATATGATGAATCTACTTTAATCATTGTTTTGGTTAAAGTTGTAGTTTCTGAGTCAATAGTAAATTAGAGGTATGGCTATGTTTACTTTGTTTTATTTTATTATTGTTCTTGGTACAAGTATTAGATTTAATGACTAGATTAATATATGAATTACCTTGAATGAGACACAATAGATATTCTATTGTTGAGTGGACAGCAGCTGAATGGGGCATTCTTTTTTTATTATTAATGAGGCCTTCAGATCCTTTGGGTGACTATGTTAACCTCGTGAGCAGTCTGAAATAATAATTCAATCCACACAGAAATGATTTGTTGTCTGTGCAAAAAGTTTATAATAATTAATTGCTTTGGAGCTGTAAATATTCATGATGGTAATCTTACTTTATTGTTTATATGATATTATTAACTAATAAGATAGATATTGAAGAAGTTACCATTAGTCCTAAGTTTCTCAAAATAATTGGCAACTGCAAAAACTAATGCTAAAATCAACAATGTTTTTATGCAGACTTATGACCATTTTAGTGTCATGTATTACTTTATAAATTTTTATTTTATATCCAAACTGTTGACACTGTTTCACCAGGGTACAAAATGTTTCTATTCTATTTTTCCCATACTTATTAACAGGATTCTGGCACTGGACTTCCAGTCACCCTCCGGGTGGACCCCAAGGGCTACTTTATATTCTGGACTGACCAGAATATGGAAGTCGAGCTGCTGGATATTGCAACTATTAGAGATGTGAGGACTGGAATTCATGCCAAAGTCCCTAAGGTGAGTAAACAGTATTTTATTTTAGAATTACTGCTGTTCATACTTTGTCAAACTAATACATCATGCAGGTGTTAACTTAGAGAAGATCATAGCCAAAAACTACTACCTTGTGACACTGTATATATATTATTTAGTTGTCCATAGTAGTTATATTATCTAGTTGTTGTGGGTTGACTTGTTATTAGTCTCTAGGATGTCATGGATAATCTGTTAACCACAGAAAGCCCACATTGTGATCTTTTTTTACTATTATTTTAAATATTTTAAAAGTAACTTTAGAAAAATTCTGGTACTCTAATGATAGCACAATAATTCAAGCTATAAATAAAATAAAAACAAAATGAGAAAATGTTTTTTATTAGTAGAAATGGCATGTTAACTATTTGTAAGACATACATACTGAAAAATAAGAATATTTTAAAAGAAGGTAATATTGTTATTTGGTAGATCTCCATGACTTCTATTTATTTTATCCATGACTTTGTATATAGCTGACTGCTGATATAGCCTATTGCAATAATACTATACATTGGGCCCATATGCTTGGTTACCATCCTCATCTTAACATCACACTATGACAATATGTCACGGTGCAATACGGCCTGTTATGCCTTTCCTGATTTCACTCTTTTCTGTGTACATAATATAGATGCTATTAGTTTATCTCTGGGCAGAATGAGCCATATATGTATTTATATATATATCCTTTATTGCACACATAACAAAAAGTAGGAACAACCGGGACCAACGGCTTAACATACCTTCTAAAGCACGGAGGAGCTCGAGATAACAAACTTTGATTGACCCATCCCAAGATCGACCATGGCGAAAGTTGCTCTGTTTTTCTTATCAAAACAAGAGCCTCAAACCAATACGCCACCGAGCTCCTCACTAGAAATATGTTTTTTATTAATAAGTAATAATAATAATAAAAAATTTAAATTCTTTGACATGTCAAAAAAACCTATTATTGATTGAATTTTCAAACCATTTTTTATCCAATGGAATGCTAGTCTTACACCTCTTAATAAATTCAATACACTGCTAATGAGTCATCTAGCACTCACAGTAATTTGCTCAATTGAGGGTCAGACAAATCATGACACAGTCAAGAGGTTAATTGGTCCTTCACTATAATACATAGATTATTGCTTAATGAATGTAACACCTACATCTCCAAGATTTGAAAACAAGACAATCTTTTTCTATACTTCATGGAAACCTTAGAAGCAGTGAAAAAGTATGCTAAATATGAAATTTTCATTTTGTATGAAGTATGTTGTGCAATCTGGAATAACCATACTATGTTTTTTGTATTTAATCTGAAATTGGCTTTACTGGTTTTTTTGAAATTTTGTTGATTATATAAAACATTCATTGTTATGTAAATGCATTGAAAAATCATCAATTTTTAAATAATAGAAAATAATTACAACAAAACTAAACATTGGAATTGGCTACATATTCTACAAGCTCTAATTGACCCTCATCTGTAACAAATAAATTTAAACAAAAATTAATACTTCCAATCGTAAAATACTGCACTGCAACTACCGCGCGCGCGCCAACCTCGACACATCCGGTTGATGAGGTGGAAAGTATGTATGAGGAGATATCTTGAGCCATACATACTTCCAAAACTCATTTCATTGTGGTTATGGGGACTTTAATGCAAGGCTGGGCAAACAGAGCGAGCATGAGTTGAGAGTGGGGCAATTTGGCTTCTGGCAACGGAACCCCAGGGGACAGCGTCTGGCCGACTTCACGGAGAAGGAGGGACTCTACATGATGAACGAATTTAAGGTCTATGATAATTGAAAACTCAATTGTGTCTGGAATTTGATGCTTGATGGGTTAGTCGTTTTTCGTGTTTAATTATTTTTTAAAAAAATGAGTGATCAATTTCTAAGGTCAAAAGTTAGATAAGTCATCATCATTTCAGCCGAGAAACGCCCACTGCAAGTGATAAGCCCCTCCTAAGGATCTCCAAGCCGATCGGTCTTGCGTTTCTTACTACTTTAACCAGATTGTTGGTCCAACTTGTCTACTGACGCTGCGTCTTCCGGTCCGAGAACGCCATTGGAGGACCACTTCGCCCGCCCCACGGTCGTCAGTCCTCCTTGCAATGGGGCTTGCCCACTGCCACTGGAGGATGTCGGCGACCTTAGTTCTCCTGCGGTTATTATCATTTCTGATTTCATCACACAGAGAAACCCTGAGCATAGTTTTCTCCAAAGCCCTTTGACTGATTCGAGCCGAATGAGGCCCATTGTATGTCATCACTGGCAACGCACACGAAATAAAAGCGACACTGCGGTAGTTGGGCCGAAAATATGCCGCGAAGCTGCCCAGCCGAGTTGGATGCATCGATTGAGCTCTTTCTGGAAGTTGAACTTAATACTACTTGTCCCAGGTCAATATATTCGTCAAGAAGTCAGATGGTTGTCCGACAGATTATCCACGTTTCTGTCGCTGTTTGAATTATATAAATACACTAAGTTTTATACCGTCATTTGAGTTTGGTTTGTTGAGGAGTTGCATTCGTTATCTCCGAAGTTCTACATCAGATCACTACGAAATTAAAAGTGGGACGAATCTCGTAGTGTACCCTTTCAACCAAAAAAAGTCTTAAAAATTCACCGAAATTTGCATCATGTCGGTGAACATATATGATTCATACAGATGCGCATTCAACCTCCTCCTTTTGAAGATGGTTGATAAAAGAGTCACTGTTTTCACAACATTTTTTTGATAAATTAACATAAACTGGTAAACTGCGTTAAAAAAATATATTAATCAATGATATTGAAAAGTATGATAACAATAGGTCATTGTTAAGTTAGTTTGTTTTAATGGCGTGAGCGGTGGCTATGTTCAAGAAGTTATATGATGAAGCCATGTTATTGCTTATGACATGGAAGTTTCCTGCGAAATGGCAGGGTGTGGTCGCTCGTCATTTTTATGAAATGTGACTGCATGGCACTCCACACTACCGGGGTGATTAGGATGGAAAATTGAATTAAAGTCAAGCGGAGTTTTGGTACTTTAAATTCGGTCAGTTTCAAAATAGTTGGCGGCTTTTGTAAACCTGTGCTGTAGACATTAAAAATGAGTCCGATTATCAGTAAATATTGTTTCTGTTGAATGTAAGTAATAAAAAATGTAAAAGAGGAATTCAATTAATATCGCTGTTCATTTCTTAATTTAAATAGTACCTAATATATAATTAATTTATTGTTATGATTGCATGACTTTATTTATTTAGGTCAGAAGACATGCTATTTGTGTTGCACTATTTCAATCATTAGTACATATTTCTCCTTACTAGGAGCCCTAATGATTGATCTAAACTCTAACCTACTATGTGCATAGGCACAAAACCCTAGAAACCATAGTGCTTTCAAAATTACTTGCCAATCATAAAATAAATTTAGTGAATTATTCATTATACGTGAAATTTAGCCGGAGATCTCGTATTAGAAAGCGTTTTGTTTAAAATAGAAAAATGAGGTTGTCATAGTTATTTCTTATTATGGAACAGCTATCTACCTTTGTTTTCGAGAGCGTTCCCCTAACACCCTGTATATTCTTTGCCCGTGCTTTCAATAATCTATTTTTATGATTTTTGCTAGCTAAGCATAATTATTAATATCCAAAATTCCCACCAGTAATTAGAAGTATACATTACATTTCTAAAATTAAAGTAAACTCGTTATACACTTGGCTGGTTTTTGTCAAATTTAATGACAATACCATTCATCACAGCCGATGGTTACGCTGATATCGTGCCTTCTGTCGGTAAAGCAGGTGCGGCTGCGTGCTAATTTTCAGAATTAACACATTAATAATAATTAATTACCAAACGACTTAATTACATAATTAACTCTATGATGAAGTATCGAGTTATACATACGTCTTTGAGATTTGAATCCGTATTTAAGTAAATTGCTATTTAGGGAAATATCAACGAATTTCCAGATGAGAATACATATTTTAAATTGGTTTTTCAAGTAAATTTTTCTATACCTACCCTTGCTTAGCTAGGAAGGTATACCTATGTATGATTGCAAACGTATTTATAAGTTTTAGAATATTGCGTTCAGCGCCATAACCATGAGATTTAAACATTCTTCAATTCATACTTTGAAGTAAAATTATGTCTATATGTCTATGTCTAAGTATATTGATTTTACTAATGTAGACTGCATCGAGGACTGTGTTTAAAAGATGCCTGTTAAATTTGCTGTGACCAGTTATTCAGTTATCGCAGCCATTATTTGTCAGACTCGAGGTATACTTACTTAGCTGTAGCAAGGCTTTGGAGAGTTTACGATGGTTTAGCCTTGAAATGGAATTGTCTTTTTGCAACCCTTCAAAAGTTTTCCAGTGATGCTATCGAGTTATTTATGCGTAGATACTGATGTAAGTGGAAAGATTTCTTTAGTGTTGTGGAAGTTGCCATTAATATCATAATAGGTCTTTACGAGGCGCTAGCGCCACATTGCCATCAGCTAACTTCCACTGTTCTAAATTTCTTTTATAAATAAACTTTAACAGACTTCGCATCGTGACACATCCCATAGTTAATTTTGACGTCAAGAAGTGATTTAGGCTAACCATATATTTATGTAGCTACCATGCGCATAACAATAGTTCACGAATATTAAATCTAATATCGTGCTAAAATTATCGCCAGCCGTGTCGTTATTGATTCCGGGTCGTGCACTAATTTTAGAAAAATCTATCCGAAGCTATAAATTACCGGCTGAATACAATAGAAGCGGTCTATAATTTATTATAGCTACGTTCATTATATGGGACACGGCAAACGGCATCTGATGTGAATTTAATTATACTTGAAAAATAGCTAAGGGTTATTACTTATTCATCTAATTTTAGGACTCGGATGGTTTGGAAGGAACTATGTGACGAAAATGGAATTATTGAATAAGATTCTGGATTATACTTACTATGTATATCTAAATTTAAGTGCAGTATCATTCTATAGCCATCTCATAACTATTTTTATTAAATATAGTTCTTGTAATAGTGAGAAGTATTTGACTAATATAGTATTTTATTGGTTTTCTTAGATAAGTTCGTATGAGCTCAAACAAAAGTAAAAAATTCTTTTTGATTTTGTTTGAGCTTTTCGTGCTATCAAGGCTTGTTGAATGTTACTGGAGCTGCCCCATATATGACAATCCCGTATCTAAGGATCCTTTGCGTGACGATTTGGCCGCAAATTGAAAATTCTCTGAGTCACGTCAGCATGAATGTAACCCGAGATTTTTTTTTAATAACAGTTACTGCAAAGTGGTATACTAACAGTGGTTTTCCACTTGTCTTGAAAAAGTTCGGGAGATACGACCTCGCAGTAGGATCCTGCCTTACCAGAAAACGCTTCGTCGCACTCCGCCCCAGGCGAACGATCAACTATTTGGCCACGTCAGACATATAGCCCAGACCTTGCGATTTTTATTTATTCACGAAAATAAAAGAAAAACTTCGAGGAAAGCATTTTATGGACGCCGAGGAAGCAGTGGCTGCGTTTCAAAATGCCGTCGAAGAGACCAAAACCCCAAAGACGAGCCTAAAGCAAAGAAGAAAGAAAGAAGGAAAAAAAGAAAGAGTTAAGAAGGGCCTAAGGACGAGTGGGCAAAGTGCTTTTCTCAGTGATTCCATATCGGATGCAGCGATGTATTGATTTTAATGGACACTATTTTGGAAATAGATACAATAAACCTAAAAGATCTATCTAACACCATCTCATTGAGCCTATTCATGATATGAGCCCAACACGGTATAAGTATCTTCTGAATTCTACTGTAAGTTTCTGAAGAATTGAGCGTCCCGCAGACTATTTGATAGTCCAGGATTAGTTCAAGGTTAGCATGTCTTGAAAATATGTTGCAGTACACTAAATTTTAAATCAATCGGATCTATGAAAGTTAGTAACATCTTTTTGTCAAGTAGGAAACGATCTGATAAGTACTCATCAAACGCCTGAACAGATCATCATAATTAATTATAAGTAAGAACCATCACCACCCGAATCGAAATCGGTCCATTCGTTTAGGAACTACAAAGCCACAGATACGGATACACAGACTGACACGTCAAACTAATTAAACTCGTCTTTTTGCGTCAGGGTATAAAATGAAAATAAAGACATATAGCATATAAATATCTAATAAAGAAAAGATTGGTAAATAGATCTTTTGCAGGTGCGTGTGCATTCATTCAAATTATATTAATTACTTAGGTAATTGTTTTAGGTTTCTTAATTTTAAGGACGACTGAGAGATCTCGCCCATACAGCCTTGTCAGCTTTTATGTGTTCATTTATGGTTTAAAGTTAAACGGAAAATTGGACGTGCAGATTTAATGCATCTTGCTTCACTTGTGTGTTTAGTGACAAATTTTCATGAAAAACTTATAAATGTAGTAATTAAAATATAATAAAATTAGAAAAATTTCACGTCCTGAGGCAGGAATCGAACCCGCGACCTTTCGCAATCGGGGCGACTGCTTTAACCACTGAGCCACCCAGGACTTGGGATATCCCTGTGAAATTCTTCTAGTCTATCTGTATTTGCGTTTATGAGCTAATGTCCACCCTACAATGTCGAAATATTCTAGTCTAGTCATTTTCTGGTTTTATTATATTTTAATTACTAAGTAATTTTTCAAACATTTATAATAATGTTAAAATCAAAAATTAAGAACTTATAAATGTGGCAAAAGACATTCTATCGTTAAAATCCAGTTGAGGTTTTTTTTCTATTAATTAGATAAAAACCCATTGTGTCATTACTGGAATGTGCGAATTGACAGGTTAAAATGAAACACATTTTTTGGCAAAATAATGCGTCAGATAAACCTCGCCCCTGTTTCCCAACAGTTACAGTAGCAATTCTTTTCAGTTTGACATTTATTACTGCTACAATAAATGCCACTGAATTTACATATAAGAGCATTCTACTATATTGCTATAAGAACTCATGGTTAGGGGGCAGGACCATAGATTCACCGTGTCCTATATCACTCAGTTTGGCAGCAAGCAACCATCATAGAAAATTGACGATTAAAATTGTAAATATGATCAGTTCATTAACATTTTCACAACCACTCACTACCAACCTATTGTTCAAATAAATTGCTTACAAATTTTCGCAATTAAAATTCACATCGTGTATTAAGTAAATTAGTTATGACGCTTTAATTAGTATCTGGCATTTGTCTGTCGACGAGAGTCGAGACACAGACAGAATTGGTCGAGAGAAGTTTCATATTGAGGCGCGAAAGACAACTCCGTAGTCTTTGTTTCCCTTATTTAAAGAATAATGATAAAATGTTATCGTTTCCATGAATAAAGAATGTCAACTTCTCATAATCATAACATAAGAGCGTTTACGTCGCACGGCTTTTCATACAAACTTTCAAGTCGAAAATAACGTAAACGGACCGACCGTTTCTAATAAGACTTTACCTGCATAAGCAAGTAAAACTAATCTAAATAACAGTTGTCAGAGGACTTTTTGAAAAACTGTATCGTACCTACTACCGAAGTCGTACCAGTAATATAAAAAAAAATAAACAAAAGTAAAATCGACTTCAAAAAACTAAAAAGCTAAAAATAATTAAATTTAAGTGAGTATTATCTCCATAAAAAGGTATTTTTTGTAGTCGGGGCTTCATTTTCTGTTTCTGGAAACAGCCTAGCACCAACTCAAAAAAAACCTTTTTATGAGATATATAGGTACTTAATTATTTTTTCGTGTTTTGAAGTCGGTTTTTATATATGTTTCAAACTGTTCGATAACTTTCTAAGTTCAAAGCTAGATAGGTGCCAGTCAGGTCTTGTTTCTTACACAAACATTTATTCGAAATAAAGTTCTGTGGTTTCTATTTAACTATCGTATCGTAAAAGCCACAGGAAAGCAAAAACCCGCAATTTCCCATAAATGTATGGGACCTAATAATTATTATTACAGTTATTATGATTTTCAAACTCGAACCAAACTACTAAATCGATTTTGGTAAAATTTATATGGGAACCATCTCAAAAGTATATTATATTCTTTCAAAAAGTATTATATTATTACAAAAAGTATATTATAATTCTTTCAATAAAAAAAAATCAATGTTCCAAATCGGTTCATTAATGACAGAGTTCTGAGGTAACCAACATCAAAAAATTACAGCCGTATTGATAACCTACTCTTTTTTTGAAGTCGGTTAAAAATGTAATTTTAGGTTAACTACAATAATGGTAGGCGAGCGGTTATACATGATTATATTAGTTTTGTTTATTTGTTTTATTTGTTATTCACCACTCCTGCATTCCATTATGTCTACGTCGCACGCATTTTCATTCAAACTATCAAGTTGAAAGTATGGAAAATTAACAAACCGATTCTAATAAAATTCGCCATGCATAAGAAAGTCAGGCTACTCTAAAAAGTTATCAGAGGGTTTTAGAAAATTATTTAATTATTTTAAAGGAATAATGAAATTATTGGCGATGTTTGGTTTGTATGAAAAGCTAAAAATTGCTGTAGCAACTGTAGTTCGAAAAATCCTGTGCATGTTAAGTCATAACAGAATCGGTTTGTCCGTTTACAATAGTTTTAATTTGACAGTTTGTATGTAAAGTAATTTGTAGTGAAGCCGTGCGACGTAAACTCTCTTATGATGTCATTATGAGAAGTTGGCATTTTGAGCAATTGGGATGTTGCCTAAGTTTGAATATGGCGCTATTTTTCACAAATTCGGAAATTATACGCTCCTGTTACCCTTAAAACAACTCAAACTTAAAAGATATGGAATATTGTTTAAGTTATAAGTACAGTTAGAAAAATTATACCTAAAATAGGTCGTTTTTTCCAAAATTTATCAATAATCTTTATGGTATTAGATTGCTCACACCAATTAAAACCACTATTATTATGACTACTTTGAATAAAATCAATTACATAGTTATTATTGATTCACAATATGCCCATACATTTTGTAGTAATATAGGAACATGTGACTTCTGTCACATTTTTATAGAGCGTTTTTGGACGATGCGCCGCTACACATCAAACATTTATACTCCTGTATTTATATCACTGTACCTATACCACTGTATTTCTGAAACTATTGATCTTAAACATACTATTTCTTCTGCAATATCTTTGAGTGAATTTCTGCAATATCGTGAGTTAACTTATAAACTTCTTATTTATGAAATAAAAAAAAGTAATCAACTACCTACCGTATTGTCATTCTGAGCAGAAACCATTTAATTTACGTTGGTACATGTGTTGCATACTTAGATCATAATATAACGATCTGAGATTGCATACTAGCTTACGCTACAATACCTGATAATAATAAGCTGTTACTTATACATATGTTATGTATTTATTATAATACACATGGTATAACAGAGACCCTCGAGTTATTCCTTGAATTGGGTTTACGATTTAATGAGTTAATTGGTCCCGAAATAATTTATAATCTAATTTCATACAACTAAGTACCTATATGTTTGGTAGGTATTATTTAATCCGATGCTCGATTACATAATATCATAATAAAATCTATAGAAAAAAAGCGTACCAATAGAAAATAGAAAACACGCATTACATATGCACCAATTAATCTATCGTGGTTTTCCGTAAGTATTTTACAATAATAATGCAATTTGGCGCCAATTTCTCGAGAATGGGGCCTTTGGCTTGGTCATTTCCAAAATCGAAACCGTAAAGTTATGTCCGCCGTGCCGTTTTATGAAACCCTAATATATTAGGTATAACGAACTCTGGGCCTATATTAAATTGTCTTCGTTCGTGTATAAAATGATATAGCGGAACTATTATTATCGTTTCAGTTAATTTGCACGATATTATTATTAATGTTGGTTTGAATTAACGTCGCTCTGTGTTTGTTTAGTGGCAGTGGTTTTGTTGCGGTTATGCATGATTATGAGTTTCCGTCGCACTAGGTGTAGGTCGCTCATATCTATGATTGGTGCTATCGTGTAATATTTGTCATTTTAGAATTAATTATTTCTGTAATATAAATTACCTTCTACTGACTGAATTGTCTTTTCTCGAGATCTAAATTGTGTACGCAACTCTCTGGCTGTACCGAATACCTAAATACCTACATCAATCTTATCTTATCGTTGCATCCACGATCTAATGTTTCTGCACGGGCTTCTCAATGGATCTTTAAATCTGATGAGCTTGTGGAACATGTCAAACCTAATGTTCCATCGAGTTTTCCTCGCCACCCGCTGAATAAAACTTTTGCGATACCTAAGTTTAAATCGAATGTTGGTGGAAATGCCCCTCTTGTTCGCTGCTGCACTCAGTAACTATCTTAACAGTGGTAATACCTACTGATGCCATTGACATTTTTCACGACTCATTATCCAGATTTAGGAATAACATCCACTAATCGACTAATCTTACCGAATTTCTCAAGATAAACTCAAGCATGGATCATAATTTTGACATACGAGATAGTACTTCGGACGGACTCTACTACTATATCATTAGCGTACAGTATTTTAAAGGAGGCATCATAGTAATTTTATGTCGTGAATTCATTCATTACGTTTATGACGCCTAAAAATCAATCTCTGTCTTTGAAAGCAACCAGAACTAATTTGACGCAAATGAACTGTGCACTTACGTCAAGTGTTAAAGTATTTTTAACCGACTTCAAAAACGAGAAGGTTCTCAATTCGGTTGGTATGTTGTTGTTTTTTTTGTTTGATGCCAACTTTGATGCCAACAACCAAATGGCAACTTTTCCAGTTGCCATTTAGTCCCATAAAAAAATATTTAAAATCGATTGGATTATTAGCCCAAAGTAAGCATTATGAAGAGCTTGTGTTATGGATACTAGATAACGAAATAATGATAATATGTATATAAATATTAGAAACATACTAAATAAACATCCATGACTCCTTATAAATGCTCGTACTCATCATAAATACATTTGATCCCACCGGGACTCGAACCCGGGATGAGTAGCCTGTATAGCAAGGGGCACAGATCACTGGGCCAGCCTGGAATGAGTAAGTCATCTATCTAATGTGAAATTGCGGATTTTTGCTTTCCTATGATTTTTTTAGTAAAACGATACGATAGTAGGAAACAATATATGCTGTCGGTCACCCATCTAACTTTGACCTTAGAAAGTTATCACTAAAAATTGTGAAAAAAAATCTATTTTAGTATTTTGAGGTCGGTTTTAATTTTTGTTTAAAATTTTCAAATGAATCGAACAATGTTACGTCGATTTATTTTCTAATAACGCAAGATACCAAAAGGAAAATATTTGAGCGTGGTATTCTTTATGGGCCCCTTCTCGCAGTCTCCAATTTGTTGGAACGTCCGACTCATCCGATAAATTGTATTGCGATCTAGCTTTGGCCCGATGGCAAATACAGCTGTTGTCAGCTTGAACTCGCCAAAAGATCAAACCGAAAGGCTTAACTTGATAATAAAAGCTGAAGTACTTACTGATTATTTTAATAAATAGTTCTTGTAAGAAGGTACACTGTTTTCCCATATCACGGATGCTTAGTATTTTATTTCCGTAGCTTCGAAATAAATGCAACATTGTCTCTGAACAGTTGAAATCTCCGTTTGAATATTGCTGTACTGATCTACAATCTGCCAATCTTCTTGCACATTTCCGCGTACTCGCGTACGGATTCTGTTTGAAACACGTAACTTTCAGTAATAGTTTTGATTAGAAATGATATTTTACCTCGTTTTATTAAGGATTTAATAATTATTATCGGAAATCGTTTTGAATTTCACGTATCTTACATCAAAAACGATTCTCTTAGTAAGCTTACCTACAAGAACAAAAAATAGGGGCGGAAAATATTGTCTTGTTTCATTTGGACTACTGTATAAACAGATTAATTCTATTCACAGACAATAGATAACACATTTTTTTATTTTATAGGTATTTAAAATTTATTTTATTTAAAATGTAAGTTAAACCTAATTGCATTTTTTTTCTTTTATTGAATTATATTTTTAAACACTTTTTTCCTATTAGAAGTTGTTGAAAACATAAATTGTCTGTTCGAATAAACAAATTAGCATCTGCCCGGACTCAATAAATAACCATACGTTTTGACATGAACCTGTAGTCGACAAAACATACAGATAGTTCAGAGATGTCCCGCGGCTGTTTCCATTTAGTTAGTCAAGTTTTTTTTATTTTACAAATCTCTTCCGGCAGACAGTTTAGCTTCCAGTCTTCCAGCACTTGACGTGACAATGACAAAGCGTTCACAAAGCGCTGGCGCCTTTTGTCACATGCGTCGCTTGTTTAAATATCTCGGATCTCTTGTATAATCTCTGCCCGGTCTTGTTTTAGGTTTGACGTAAGTTTGCATTTGAATAAAGGTATCGGTGAATAAAGATGTCGTTAATAGACTTGTAACATTGAACGTGTGCAGCGACACGTTGACAGGCAATTGCACAATTTTGCACACTTGCGTTGACACTGACTATACGAAACAAATAACGTGCATGTTATTTGAAACGTTTGTACGAAACGTTTATGTTAATAGAGTCATTGCTACAGTACTCGTGATAAAGGTATTACGATAATTATCAAAAGTAAAGAGTGAACGTGACTTGTTACGTATTTGTTTTAATAAAAACAATGAAGGTCTAGATAGAGATTTAAAGAATCTCAATACAAATGTGTTCGCCGGCACTAAGCAACTGTGAAATCCTTTTAAAAATAGCCGTCCACATGCACTGAAACTTCTATCTTCAATTTGTCAGCGGCATGTCTGGAATGAAATAACTCCTTACTTACATGTAGTACTATTATATGCTGCAGTCTGGCGCCAACGTTTCCTCGAACGTGAATCACTTTCATTCGCATTTAAGATCGTATTTTGTTTGAGTGTTTACACTTAGTGCTATCGTTGAAATAAATGAGAGAAAACATTTCGATGTTACAAGTGTTCCAATACAATGTAATCAGTTTATCCAATTTATAAACTAAAGATTTCAGTAAAGCACTAGAACTATTTGATGCATTTGAAATATGAAACGTAGATATTTACTAATTAACCACAGACAAGTTTACATTAATAAAATGTAATTAGGTAGACATTAAAGATGTTAAAAATCTAGTAACTTTAGCTGTGTTAAGTGACAAAAAAGATTAATCATATTTTAATGTTTTTTGATGCATTTAAACGTCTACTTTATTCTAACAATTACAAATAAAGAAAGAAAACGATGAAAAACGGTGAATAAATTAGTAGGTCATACCTAGTGCTCCGGTGGCGTATAGTGGTAATCGCGTCTGGCCGGAAATCAGGAGACGCACGTTCGAGTCCCGCCTGGAGCATAAATATATTTTTTCATCGTTTTCTTTCTTTATTTTTAATTTTTACAAAAAAGATTAAATTTCTTACACTTTATACAATAGAGAATATGTACATCATATTATGAACATTTTAAATGTGTGAATAATATTAAATTTAGAATTAATTTGCCTAAAAATTGATAAGACGTTGTACTGCAAAGGTGAAGTTGAAAAATCTGCGAAACCTTGTGATTCATACGTTGTGAACCTATTAAGAGTTGAAAACGTCATTAGTGAAGAAAATGACACTGTCGAAAGGCTATTTTTTGAGACAATTAATTACGTCTTAAGGAATTTTATTATACATAATACCACGTTCCCCATAAAGCCGTAAACAAAAAGTAGAATATATTCGTTATCATCATCATCATCACCAGCCTATATACGTCTCGCTGCTGGGCACGAGCCTTCCTACATGGAAAAACAAATGTGTAGTTTAGTCCATAACATCACCACCCTGGCCCAATGCGGGTTGGTGGGTTAAAGCGGTTGCAGAAACAATCGGGACAAACGGCTTAACGTACCTTGCGAAGCATGGAGGCTATTCATTATAATCTAAAGGAAATTATTCTTAAATGGTATTTTTGCTGCAGGACCAGAAAATTCGGAACGTGGTGTTGATCGGGTCGCAGGGCTCCCTCGAAGAGAAGACTGTTACAGTATGCTATGGGGCCGACTTCGTCAATGTTACATTCGTCAACTTTTGCTGCACAAGGAAGGAAATTGCACAGGTAAGAGATATTAGTTGAGTTGTAATAAATTCCTAACCCTTATTTGGCTTATAAAGTATCCGAGGGAAGCTACGTCTACGGACGCTTGTAGACGCTCGGCACTTAGTACCTACTACACGGATTTTTTTTTCAGAGAGTATTTATCGAGAATATTTTTAATGCATAATATTGATTGAGAATAATTTATTTATCTATTATCAATAATTCAATTCACTTTAATTTTACTATACGTAATGTAATTTAATTGTTTCAATCTATAAATTTATTTGGCTTCAAGGCTCCAATTATTATAGCATAATTATTGAAATGTGACTACAAGTGTAATGCAGCTATATTGTAATAAGTTATTTAAATGTAACATAAGTATATAATGTCCGTATCATTGACGACGTAGATGTCACTAACAGCCTAGAGCCTCTACAATTCCGTCGTGACATTGCATCGCTTAGCGCCTTCTATCGACTTTATCATGGAGAGTGTTCAGGAGGTTTTCGCCCTTATCCCCCTTCCTACTTAGGTGCACGCTACCAACTTCTTTGTGCGTGATGTTAAGGTTGGTGAGCACCCAACCTCAACATCACGCACATAGATGTTTTGTAACTCGTTTCTTTGTCGGACTTCCAAAACTTTGAATTCTTTGCTAGCACATGTGCTCTCTCCTTCCTATAACATGGGTTACTTCAAAAGAGGCGTGAAAGGGCCGGCAAGGTGGAGGCGGCTAGAACAGTGTGTTTTATGCTGCACCAGTTGTCATATGGACTCTTCACATCAGGTGGAGTTGAGTCATTTGCCGTGCTTTGTATAAAAAAAAAATGAGGAGGGCGGCACTCGGTTACTTTTATATAACTAGTTTAAAATATCAATAATTCTCTACATTAACAAGTGTAAAATCTATATATTGGAGGTGTTTTAATGTTTGCCTATTCAATAAGCTATGCTATAATAATAACTAAACCTCTATGTTAATACATTTTACCATTAATTATGAGAGTTTTCATATTCAGTGCGACTTATAATTATTTTCAGATTATATTGCTCTTGATGCCACAATGTCTTGACTAATGAAGAAATACTAGTTTTATTATAATTCCATAAAATATGTTTACTAATATTTGCGTGACTCGCCTCTCTCCAAGTGGTAATGGTAATGTTAATGGTATGCTATTTCTAACCAACTGAAATCCATGCAAGCGGGGATGAGCGAGACAGTTAGATAAGCTTTATGCACAAATGTATATTGTGCGGGTTAGTGGGTGAAGTTAATTAAGCAGAGAGCTAACTGACACACCAACGCAAAATGCGTCAGTCGATAAACTCAGCGATTTGTGTTTGACAAGCAAAAAGCGTTCACTATACTATGAAAGCATCTATACGATATTTGTTATATTTTCAAATTCAAACGTAGGAACCAGGAATTGTAACGGAACCCGTTTCATCAGGCGCAGAAAACGGTCGGGTATACCGTTTTCTTCGTTTTTAAATACCGATCGATAATAACAGTACCCGAAAATTGAGATATCAACTAATCTATCATTCAAAGGATACCATTATTTAAAGGGTACCCGTAATAACGCCACCTTAATTTTTAGGCAGGATATCCGTATTTCAAAACAGTTTCAAACGTAACGTTGCCGGCTTGTTCGGTGGGTATCCGATTAATTACAGATACCCTAATTTTTAAGGTTAGACCCGTTAGGAGTTTTTATATAACGTAAATTTTCGATATCTTTATGAGTCACTGAATTTGGATACCGTTAATAATGATACCCGAATTTTGTGTTAGCTGATAATAGCGGTTTTTCAGGCACTGGTAGGAATTGAATTCGTTAGTGAATCTGAATTCAAATTAGATTTCTTTTTTTCAATTAGATTTCTACTCTAAATTCAAAAAGAGCACGTAGATTTCAGAACGCCTGCCTTCAATAGAGCTCCGAAAATGTTTTGAAGACATCATTAATTCTCTAGTTGTATTTTCTATGTTAAGTCCACGCGACATTACTACAGTAAATCCTTGAGTTATCATGTCATACGATCGCCCTTAAAGTCGTTATTCATGTTAATAGCTACGTTTGTGTCTATTTCTATTCCGTATTTCAGTTCATCGGCATTTAACGTTATGCATTTGGCAATATTATTCGGTATTAGAAAATTATTCAGTCTTCAAATAAGTATGTATGTAATTTATTTGGGCTACCATTTTACAGTTATTGCGAGTCAATAAAAAAACTTTGAGCCTAACAATCACAGAAAAGCTTTTTCAATTTAAATGACTTGCCTAGGCGTCCAATTGAATGGCTAATTTAACAATATGGCTGGCACGACGTTCTGCAATCTCATTAAACGTTGCGCTTGCGCTCAATGACTTGGCTTGTTGTCCTACAGCCGTTTCATTGGATGTCTGTGTTTAATCAACGGCCTAGGCGTCCAATTTAAAGACTAATTGAACCAGACGGTCGCGACATATTTATATTTAAAATTTCATGTCATGTTTACCTGGTCCGGCACAATATGAACGACCATTAATCACTAGGTAACTTTTATTACCTCATAAAAATGTAACTCGTCTAACTTTTAGTATAGGGACCAGCGCTTTGACTTCCCCAATGGGTTTTACAACAAACAGTTTTACAACAACATGTAGTTAATATGTAATGTGTACATGTTTCACACAGAACAGCATTGATTTTTGCACCGACATTGCGGAGATAGATGCTGCAGCTATATTCTGCCTGCCGTACGGTACAATTTAATTTCAAATTTAAATTTTAAACGAACGATAGAGATATGGATGCTGTGCCGAATGCGGGTCTTACTAATGAGACATCTTCCCGTATTGTTTTGTCTACCTGTACGCAGACTGAATAACGGGTGGATTCATTAGGATTCGAGTGGACTGACGATATGCGGTTTTGGTACCGTAACTACAAGGACGTGGTCACCAACAGCAGCGGCAGTGGGGCGTTATTCTCAGTACGGACGATCCCCTTCGTCAAATGAAAAATCTTTGCTATAACACTTCAACAAAAGTGACATTAGTTTGAGATCTGTACTTTACTGTACCGTAGGAATATTGTGAGTCAGCAGACTCAGCCAACCAACTACAACCCCCACCGCACCTCCGCTACGTCAATGAACACATCAATGTTTATTATTATTGTTATGGATGGCGGCACACTTAGGCAAGATGGTGGTTGGCCAGGCACACTTCAAAAATTCATACCAACAACCAGAGCAGAAAACCCTCGCGGGTAATTGAACCCCAGAACTCTAGATCTGAGGACAGTTATCTCAACCACTAGACCACAGAGGCATACTTAACGAACTCTTGTACATTGCAGTGGGGCTTACAGTCACATGCTACCCCTTATTGAACATACAATAATTCAAGATGATTATCTTGACTTATTCTATTTCAGATTTGAAATCACCAAGGTGCACTTAATCATTATACGGCGTGAATGTGCCCGTAATAAATGAAACAGACTGCGATTAATTAATAGAATTAACAAATAAAGCTGCATGCTCATGGCAAGTACAATTGCTATGCAAATGATGTTAGACTAGTTGCTAGGGAGATGCATTTCGACCAGACACGTATAAATGTCTTCATTCCGCGTGAACGACAGAGTTTGTGCCGAATATGCTAGGCTAGAGTAAACGGATTAAATAGTCCAGCAAATAGAATTTCATGGAGATGCACATGCACATCATAATCCTGCATATCATAATCTAATACAATTTCAAAATGAAAGGTCAATTTAGGTTATAATCGACATCTTGGGCAGCATAGTGTTATAATTATAAGGAAAGGTTAGAAAATTTCTGTTATTTCTTCAAAACCAGGAAAAGTCATTTTCACGTTTTAGTTATGCTTCAATTTTTACCATAAATTTCGTCGCAAGTTTTAAATCGTGATAATTTATATTATTTTGATACTGTAATTTTTGTGGATGGTACAGAATAATTATAATAGGAAATGTAATGGTTCCACTTGTATTGCCAGAATTATGTAAGACATTGGACCCGTAATTAAATATATTTGGCAATTGCTGTAGGGGAACAGGGTCCGGTAATTGAGTAATAATTTAGAACATTTTTTTATTTCATTCTGAAAATATCGTCGTAGGTACCTAATTATTAAAAGAAAAAGTGTCGAGAATAAATCTTTAACGATCTTACGCTGTTTTAGTGTGATTTTAGCTTAGTAAGTATAAAGTATTATTTTCTCAGGGAAAACAAATTGTGATCATTCTGAATATTCATTCTTTAAACTTGCCTTTGCTTTGCTTTTGATCATTTCTGTAAAGCGGCCAACAACTGCTATCTTCGACTGTTCAATAAAGAGGATTTGGCTAAACTTGGAGTTACTGGTGATAATAATTACACGAATTAAGTAGTCCAGTCATAAGAGGAGGTCGCAATCAATGCAATTACCGCTGCTAGAAACTGAATACTAAGAATAAAAACAATTCGTTCGTTTCGCCAATTCGCAATACTACAGAGTGTTTATTAAAAGTACGTATAAATCAATGATATAGGCATATACTCGTCTACGGTTAAGCAAAACAAGTTTGTATACGAATTGTCCAAAATGATTTAAAGTTCAATAAAATCCTATCCTGCATTATCGTGTTATCTTTTCTTTATTATTAGGTAAGTTGGAATTATTAATAAATATTGCGCCAAAAGCTCAAGGGTTTGCTTTATGGGTACACTCTATGCACGTACCGTAGACAAGCAGCAATCATTTTCAGATGATCATACTTATTGAGTAACGTGAGATGTTAGCAGACAGCTTCTGAACAGGCTATAGAACTCCCTATTTTTATAATTTTTGCTGAGCTATTTGTGTACTTATACATTATTATGTACGTATATGGGATATTTGATAGTGGAATTATTGGATTGTACTAGTACAACTAATTTTAATGCTCATCTTTACGCTTATCGATGCTGAAACCAAATTGAAAGTGGATTTAGTAAAATGTTTTTAATGTGTAACATCGGGCTTTTACTACGTTATAACTCGATAATGTCCGTTGCGTGTCCTCGACTCATAACTTTCCGTTCGACTTCCTCTAATAAATATGTAATGGAGCTTATTTTTTATGGCCTAGAGCAGAATACAGGGTGGATCCGAGGTGTTTTTGTAGTCATCGTGATAAATTGGACTCCGTCGACTTTTACCTTGACGAATAGCATTGAAGAATCGCGAAACTGTATTTATTCGCTGAACTGAACCTATCCCAAAATACTTAAATGATACAAATAAATTACTTGTCTGCAAATATAGATAAAAATTGCCGTTGCGAGTTGACGTAATGTAATGGAAATCGCAGTAGGGTTATTGAAAATGGAGGAATGTGGCAATATGAAAACTTGGCAGCCATTAAGATCTTTGCAATTACATATATTGACAAACGTGAGATTACACGATATTTCATATTGAATATATATTTAATAATGTTAGATTTGGCTCATGACTCCAATATGCCTAATCTGAATGAATCGCTCGCGTTGTTTCAATACCTGCTTGTCTGGTGACGTGACATCCATGAATAGATATTACGTGATGGAAGTCAGATATGCCGTGAATCTCGGGTCAAGAGAGTGCCGCTTGTCAGCTGTGGCGTGCAGGTACATTTCGATTGTAGGCCTGACACCGCTGTTGTTACGTTTGATCTTGAGTTAGCTTAGATTGCTCAGGATTTCAAAGTAACCTCGATTACTCTGCATCGTCAAAATGAAACACGCAAACTGTCTCTACGGCACTTGGCTTTTGTGCTTTGCAGTACCAGTACTAGTGTAAGTTTTGGACCGAATTACTTATACTATATTTCGGTCTGTTTTTCAAGCTTAAACCTCTTAACCAAATTAGATAAAAGGTAAGGCGATAGTTTGAGAGGAAGGACCTGGGGAGGACATAGGATACCTTTTGAAGCGGTAACTTTTTGGATATCCACACTGGCGAAGCCGCGGGTGGACACTAGTCTACTTATTAAATAGAAAATATTCCTTAGTAAACATCTAACTGTACACGCCAGTGCAATTTAAATATGAGCTTTCGTCGTCTTTATAGCTTTGTTGGTACCTATACCTACTTTATGGATGCAGACTTTATATTTTCTGCAAGTAAAGCTAAGAAAATTTCGAATATCTTGAGGTAATAAGTTAGGGGAAGTCAAGCGGAAGATAACCGTGCTTTTCGATAGCGCTTGGAATTGGCAATCGCGAATATGGATTATGTTTGCTAGAAAAAAAAAACACTCAGTTTTCAACTTTACGTAGATAAATCAAACTGGTTTAATGGCTAAGCTGCAAATAGCAGGCCGATCGACGGTTCTGATGATCATGTTTCATTATAATATGATATTTAAAATTTATTGTTTACCGAGGAACTCGTAATGCTTTAACCCGCCAACCAAACCGCATTGGCCCAGTGTGATGTTATGGCCCAAACTCCTCATTTGTTTCTCTCGTGTATGAAGCTCTATGCCCAGCAGTGGAATGTGTATAGTTTGGTAATGATGATGACCATTTATAAATAATTTATATTTTTGCAATCTTAGAATAATAATCGTTATTATTCTAAGTTTCCCTCTGGGGTGAGGCCAACTTGGTTGGGTTCAATCCGACCAAAACGCAGGCATGTCTCTTCTCGGCGAAACGGAGTCCATTTCATCTGACTCCAACTTTCCGAAATGTCTCCGTTCCGGCTAACGACCATATGGACCTCTTGGGTCTAGATATCACTGCTAATCTCAATTTCGGTCGCTACATCGAATCCATTGCTGAAACTGCAGCCAAAAAACTTGGCATTCTTTCAAAGGTGAAAAGATATTTTACATCTGAGCAGCTCCTAAGCCTTTATGGAGCCCAAGTTCGATCCTGCATGGAGTACTGTTGTCACCTTTGGGACTCATCTGCACGTTATCAGTTGGATACACTGGATTCGGTGGAGCGCCGAGCGAGGCGACTAATCGGCAGTGAGACACTTGCTGAGGCTAATCTCCAGAGCCTTGACCAGCGAAGGCGTGTAGCTTGCCTCTCGTTCTTTTATCGTTTTCATTTCGGAGAGTGTGCGGAGGTTCTTCATAATTTGATCCCCCCAGCCCTTTTCCACCACTGGACGACCAGGCGCGGCGAAGGCTTTCACCCTTACGTTGTGGATATACCTCCCATCCGCACGAAGCGCATTGCTTCCTCTTTCATATTGTGAACAGCTAAGGAGTGGAACTCGTTGCCAAGGTCTGTTTTCCCGGATCAATATAATCTGGATATCTTTAAGGCCAGAGTGAACAAGCATCTTATAGGCGAGCGTGTACCATCTTAGGTCACATCTTCGCTTCACATCAGGTTAGATTGTGGCTAAACGCTCTGCTTATCATACATTAAAAAAAACCTATGTATGTCGAAGAATAATCGTGAAGTCTGTGTTTTAACTAATTTATGCTCTATTATTTTATTTAATTTATTTATGTTTTATTAAAGCTCGAGAATGGAAGATGACGAAATGCAGAAGGCATTTCGTCATCTTCCATTCTCGAGCTTTTGATTTTAAGTGTTTACGAAGGCTGTAAAGAAGATATATTATGTATATTAGACATTTCGTCATCGACTCCGCGGGATAAATTGACAGGCAGGCTATAATTAGTTCACTTGTAACTTTAAAAGTCTGTTAAACAGGTAATAATTGTACATTTAGATATAATTACGCTTAGAACTAATGACGAAAGTTAGTTGGAATCGTAGCAGGTGTTCTTGGACTACAATGTCATTTGTACTTCATTAACGGATCAATCTTAATCCACTTAAACCAGAAGTGTTATTAGGAAAGTGTTTTCAAGTTCCGACAAGGAATTCAAGATGCGAATTTAAGTCCGAAGAGCAACGTTCCCGCTAAAGGGACCAGCTATCGATTTAGGCCAACCAGCTCGGCCCTCACAAAAGGCACGAAGTTTACTTCGTTCCGATTTTCCGAAGCGCTGCGACGGCGACGCTACGTTTTGTTGAAGTTAAAACTTCGTTGGAGCGTGGTTGGGAGCCTGTGACTACGCCATACTTCATCGTGAAATATTGACACCCAATCGACACTTAGCAATGTTAAAACCGCTTCCGTCAATTTGGGATGTTTCCAAAGTTTGTCCGTGTTTTTATTGTTCGCTGATGAATATATGCCTCATGACATATTTATCAACAGTTTGTGCGACTTTGGTTATTTAGAAGTAGATTTATGGGAGTTCCCGACCGCGGCTCAATATAAAGCCGCATATATGTAAACATATTTCACTCTGACATTGCCATTTATCAACATTTTGTTCTATTAAAACCTCGCGCAAAAACGAGCAAAAGTGGTCGATTACTGTTAAAATTCAGATAAATTTAGCAACTATACTCTTTTATTTTTAACCGACTTCAAAAACGAGGAGGTTCTCAATTCGGCCGGTATGTTTTTTTTTTTTTTTTTTTTTCTATGTATGTACACCGATTACGCCGAGATTACTGATCCGATTTACGTGATTCTTTTTTTGTTCGATGCGGAATAGCTGCCATTTGGTCCCATAAAAATTTTTTCAAAAACAGTTGGGTACTTTGGTTTTAAATATAAAAAAACTGAAATTATGAAGTCGTCTACATATGAATAATTGCGAATTTTTGCTTTTCCAATGACTTTTTAGTGAAACGATACGATAGTAGGAAACAATATAATTTGACGGTCACCCATCTAGCTTTGACCGTAGAAAGTATCACTAAAAATTGTGAAAAAAAATTTTTAAACAAAAATTAAAACCGACTTCAAAAAACTGAAAAGGATAAAATAATTAAATTTAAGTAGGTATTCATCCCCTAGAAACATATTTTTGGAGTTGGTGCTAAGTGGTTTCCAAAAACAATAGAAAGTGAAGCACCGACTCCAAAAATATGTTTCTAGGGGATGAATACCTACTTAAATTTAATTATTTTATCCTTTTCAGTTTTTTGAAGTCGGTTTTTATAGTTATTTATTTAACTACGCGAGGGATGCATTCCGGACAAAGTAGCGTTATGCGAAATTAGTATAGTAGGTACTTAGGTATTATTTGATCGTACTCCATCAAATTTATAACAGGCTTAATTTTGAGTACAACCATAATTTGTATTTTTGTTTGTGAAATAGTTATACATATATATATTCTTATACAACTAAATGACAAACAAGCTGACGGCCCAGCTGGTGGTAAGTGGTAACCTCCGCCTATAGACACCTGCAATAACAAGGAAAAAATCACTTGGTATTGCAGGTGCGTTGTCATCCTGAGGCCAGATGAAATGCCTTCTATGCCCAGTAATTTTACTGGCTACCTTTCTTTTCAATCCGAAACACAGCAAACTGTTTCATCGTAGAAAGAGATAATAGTAGGTAATAATAATTATTCACAGATAAATCTAAATAAATATATTTTGAAATTTATTAAATTAATAAAATATATGGTTTTTTGAGTTGCATTTTGCCATGAGTTTTTGCAAAATTCTTTCGTAAAACAAGCAACACCATTTTGTATAGAACTTGTGAATAGTGTCTACTTTACAAATTACTTATACGGATTTGACAGCTGGCTGCTAGACGCAATCGAGATTCGATCGAAACTTTCCCTAGGGCTAGTTACTGTTGTCCCTTTATTATTTAATGAAAAACACCGCTAAGCGCAAATTAGCTCGAATTAAAAATAACGCGTTAAAGCGAATTCTTCCTTGCATTAATTTATGGACCAGCTTCCATTTGGCCAAAGATACGTCCATAAATTATTTATTATAAATAAGTAAATATTAGGTACGCTTACTAACATAGTTTTTAAGATCATTGTTACTAACACCACACTAACACTGTATCGGCCAGTACCCGAAATAAATCATGTTTATTTTATTTATTAATATTTTACTATTAAAACATGAAATTAATGCCAAATATCTTTTTATTAGTATTTGTTTAGATCTGCAACAACATAATAGGTTGGGGAAAAAGTTTCTTCGCATTTTTAAGAAAATTCAAAACATTTTTTAATATAGTTTATTTACATTTAACTAAAGTATGTAGGTACCATTTTGTTCGATAACTATTTGCCATCTTGTACGTAGGGACATGATCCCATTGCTATAGAAATTTTGGGGCTTCTGATCAAAATACCGCGACAAGTGGTTTTGGCAGTCCTCTCGTGATGTTAACCTGACACTGCCTAGAGAATTCTGAAGAGAGCGAAACAGGTGGAAATCTGAAGGTGCAAGGTCAGGACTATACGGCGGATGCATTAACACCTCCCAGCCAAACTCTCTTAATTTTTGCTGAGTGGCTAAAGATGTGTGAGGTCTAGCGTTATCATGATGAAAAACCACACCCCTTCTGTTGATTAATTCCGGCCGCTTTCTCTCAACTTCTTGCTTTAATCTCATCAGTTGTTCGCAGAAGAGTTCAGAATCGATGGTCCTGCCTGGTGGTAACAGCTCATAATGAATAATGCCCTTCAAATCCCACTACACACACAGCATCACCTTGTTCCGAGTTAACCCAGGTTTCGCCACAGTCTGTGAAGCCTGACCGGCCTTTGACCACGACCTTTTTCGCACGTTCTTGTCGTACGTGATCCACTTTTCATCACCAGTTATCAGCTTCTTCAAAAATGGTTCGGTTTCACATTACGTCGTAATAAAGAATCACAAATGAGTATACGGTTCATTAGGTTTCTTTCAGTGAGCTCGTGGGGTACCCGAATATCGAGCTTTTTTGTGTACCCATTTTTTTTAAATGCGCCAAAACTGTTTTATGGTCAATTCCCAGTTCTTCAGCTACGTCGTAACTACTGATATGCCGATCTTGCTCAAGTTTTCCAAAAATGGCATCAATTTTATCCGTAATAGGGCGACCAGAGCGACGTGCATCTTTGACATCAAAATTTCCGGATTGAAAACGCTTAAACCAAATTTGAGCTACTCTCACAGACACTGCACTAGGTCCATAAACATCGCAAATTTTTTTCGCGGCTTGCGTTGCATTTTTACCTTTTTTGTAGTAATATTTTAAAATGTATCGAATTTCTTCATTAGATTCACTCATCTTGACAGTACGAAGAACAAATGAAAAACACACATTTTCCTAATTTGAATTTGGAATTATCTTTTTTAAAATCTAAACTTTTAATGATACCCAAACCAGCCAGATACAAATAGTACAGCCTAAGATATTTTTTTACTAGTTCATACATACTATAAGGAGCTCGGTGGTGTATTGGTTTGAGCGCTCTGGTTTCGAATACGAAAACAAAGCAACTTTCGCCATGGTCGACCCTGGGATGGGTCAACCAAAATTTATAATCTCGAGTTTCTCCGTGCTTCGGAAGGCACGTTAAGCCGTTGGTCCCGGTTGTTACTGCAACCGCTTTAACCCACCAACCCGCATTGGGCCAGCGTGGTGGTGTTATGGCCCAAGCTCCTCATGTGTTTCTCCCATGTAGGAAGGCCTGTGCCCAGCAGTGGGACGTATATAGGCTGGTGATGAACATACTATAATGCGAAAAGACTTTTTCCCCAACCTAATATGTTTTAACAACTCGCATAGCAACTATCAAAAACAGTAGAAAGTTGTACAGCTCGCCAAGTGTAACAGTTGCACTACGAAAGCCGCCCCTATTACGAACGCAGTAAGGGCGGTCTCAAGGTCAAACTGTTACGCTTGATGTGCTGTCGACTGTAGGTACTATGAAATTCTGTGTTGTAAAGTGTTTTATTTTAAGTGACAAAGCTTTTTAAGTGACCGAAGTAATATTACTTTGTTTCCCCCAGATGTGGACTGAGGAGTTATTCGCGTTGGCCTATAACCTGAATCAGCTGAACAACCCTACTATCAAGTTTCTAGAAAAGCTGCACACCAAGATCGTTCTCAAAGCGGACAAGTCTGGCAAAATACTCGTTAAAAAGTAAGTTCAAGTGTACTCATTATTCTGAGTTAGAACTTTGAATCATGGCGGTTTTGGCGGTGTCATATTTTGATAAGTTTCTTTTTGTTTTTTTTTTCAACTTTTTCATGTTTATTTAAGGATTTATCACTGGGATGATATTTTTTGAAAATGATAACACTCAACACTCGTAGATTGAACCAAAATAGATACTTAACCATTAGCATTTATAGGCAAGTTTTGCTACTTTTTGACATTTAGTTGTGGTGAAAGCTAAGATGTTTAGTCGTCTTGATTTTTTTTTCGCGATTTAAATTTTTTAACAAGTTGTGTCAAGCACTAAGCCTTCGTTTTCGAGAGCGTTTAAACGTTCCCCTTACACCATGGGTGGCTCTATTTTATAAATCATTGTATTTTGATATCTATTCAAATTGAAACATCACTAAATGAAAGTGATATAGACAGTACGTATTATTTATAAACATTATGCATAATTGTGTTTCCCAAATATGAATAAACGACGAATAAGGTAGGTACGGTAAATAATTTTCATATAGTCATTTGTAACACATAGTTACATCACCTGGGTACGTACCAACTATTGAAACTTTCCTGCTTAAAATGTTACCTAGTACATTTCATATGTATTTTAGATAGTGGAGGGGTCTACGCCCCTGATGAGCCGCCACTAGTAGCGGCTCAGAATCTCAGATTGTATTCAGTCTAGGTACTCGTAGTCGTAGGTCATCATAATAGACGAGAGTCGGGGATTGTTTATAATCAAAGACTATTTTATAATACACTTCGTTTTTATGTTGTAAACCCACTATTAAACTGATATCAGATTCGATTTCAATCGAGTTCTTGTGCGGAAACACGACAAAGAACATCCGTTTAAGTATAAATAAACAGATTTTATTACTATTGTCACAACTTCAGAATGACCTTAAAATTATAAACGTTGTTCTTGAAATCATTAGTGATTTAGCCTTAACAGAGCAGATTTAAGTGATTTAGCTTCGGTTTAGTCATAATGACATAATCGCTTGAAGGATTTATATTGTTTGCTGTCGTTTGAATATTTGATTAATATTTATTAGTCCAGCTAAGCTTGTTTTTTTTTGTATTATAAAAATACAAGACTAAGTTTTTTACGCGTGAATAGTAAACATAATGTAATATAATCTAATAGAGTAATGAAATTACAATTAGTACGTTCCTAATTGATTATGATTGTGGTATGTATTCGAACGCCCCTTTGTCCTTTACCAGCCCGCCCAACCACACTCAATAAAAAACCTATTAAGAATGTCTGATATGTGGGTGCTTGACAGGTCAATATTTCTAATGTATTTTATCTCTCTATCATTTTGAACGATTAAAAAAATCATTTTAAATTTATCGAGTGAGGCAATTACCAGAGGTTATTAAACAAGGCAAGGCCTATATCTTTTGTTAGTTGGGATACTGAACTGTATATAAAAGCAGGGACTGAAAAACCGCTTTAACTGGTAACACAATATTCGGGTATAAAAACCACTTGATATTGCAGGCGCGTTGTCATCCTGAGGTCTAAGATGGTATGCCTTCCATGCACAGTAATTTTCTCTTTAATCCGAAACACAGCGAACTGTTTTACGGCTAAAATGAGAATGGCAGTGGTACGTAACTACGTACTTACCCAGTGACCCTACACACGGCCCCATCACCTAGTAAACTCTTATATCATTCATAAATAGAACTTCTAAATAGGGTTATATTGTTGTCGAGGTGGCTTTTCGATAAATCTTAATTTTGAAATAACATGAATTATGAATTATAACATGAATCGCTAAATTATGTCTAGGCTAGTTGTTTCGCTTTAAAAAAAATAGTCTTAAATCTCTATGTATAAAAATCAGTCTTTGTATGTTTGTCCCCTATGCACTCCGAAACTATTGATCAGATTGTGATGAAGCTTTGCTGTTCGGAGATGCCCGCGAAGGTTCCTGGATTATAAAAACTGTTTTTAAACTTATCAATATTTTCATTATAAAAGCTGACAGTATTCTCTTTAAGGGCCTTGCGAACCATGCCGGTTGCAGCTAGTAAATAATAAAACTCAAGCTAGAATAAATAGTAGGTACATAGTTTACTTAGTTTTACATTATGTTTGTGAGTTTTTGTCTATTTGATGCAATTATTGTTATAACTGATTGCATACTCCATTAAAAATCATGGTTAATTTTAAACGGTGTCTCAATAGCGTTTGTTGACGTCTCATTTGCATAACTATGGAAACATTGCAGCACTCGTCCGACTCACTGATATGTAAAATCCATAGGCATCGCTAATAATAACTATCGAATACGTATCTTTGTCATGAATGTTGTGTCGAAAATTTGCACAATTAAATACTTTTGAATAAACCTTTCGTCCCGCACAAGCCCGTCGGTGTATCTTCAATAATAGGAAACCTATTTATTATGTCTGTTTGTGGATACTTCACAAATTACCTATCAATCGGTCCGCAAAGCTATAAGATGATGATAATTGATTTCGTTTGTACTGCACTTGAATTCGGGTTATGACCGGTTACTCGTGTAACATTTCCTGAATTTTTCCAAGTGTAAGTATCGATCGAAGCGAAACGTCTCGATTGAGTTTGCGTTCAGATGTCAAATCCATATTTAAAAAGAGGCGCTGCTGTCGTTTTGATCCAATTTTCTTTGACGTTTAGATCCGATTGAAACTAACATTATGGGTAATTTCTTATCACTTTCATCACGTAAAATACATTGAAATTCAAATTAAATAACCAAATAGGCACACGTTCTCCTGTGGCATGCAATAACTTAAAGCTAAAAAATCCAATAATCATTAAACGAATAAGTATCCTATCGCTTTGTTACTATGTGCTATTTTTAATCTAACTGCAATAACTGTACTATAATACTACTTAGCTATGTTATAATCCGATTCAGAAGCTGTTTAGATGGAGTCGAGCCAAATCAATTATGTCTGATTTCGACTTATGATGATGAGATTTTAAGCGTGTTATACGAAGTGAGATAATATTCTATTTCCGTATCTGGTAAAGCCGTAGCTTTATATATGTAAAATTGTACAATACCGTACTTTCATGCGGGAAATAATAATTTGGTCTAATTAAAGAGGCATCGTAAAAATATTTAAATAATAAATGACTACTTATGTTGATTAAAAGAAAATTTTCAGCTGTGTCAGTATTCTAAATTTTTGTGAGTTATTCTTATTATTCAGTTCATATATTTATCAAACAGACAAATGGTCCAAATTTTTCAATCAGCGAAGACCTCCTGAGGTCATACCACAGTTAAATAACAATTGTTTCTAGAATCTGTGGCTTGATAGGTTAACAACGGTTCGTATTGTAGGTTAGTATTAAAACATAATGAACGGCCTTCACATGTAATTTTATACAATTATTATAGATGCTATCTACTCTGTCAGCATAGCAATAACTTTCAAGAAGTCATCGGAGCTTCCACGCACACGTCGCATCAGAGACGCGAGTCTTCATTATTATAACATCACACATGAATTTTCAATATACACTACCAGGTATATTACAAATTATATACAAAGTGGAAGCGGACCGGTATTCTGCAATTTAGGTACGCGAAGTAATGTATAAATAAAGGGCTTCTATTCAATATTACTGCATCTATCTGGCTCTAACCGCACGGCCGCGTTGGCGACGATGCTCCGCCGTAACGATGTGCGGTGAATAGACTAAAGGGTGGATTAGTAACTCATTTCAATATTAGTCCTTATTTAAGTAAGGGGATAGGCTGGTCCCCAAGGCGTATCTTAGGGCCACATACGTGGTTTCCTTAGCTCCATAGATAGACTACGCAACGTTCCCGTAGAACAGACATCAAAGAACGTTTAATACTTAATGGGAATATAATCGAGATTGCACCGTTATTAACTTATTACATTGTATATATATGGCATGAAATTCTAATCGCTTATATGGGTAAAGTTATTTATAAGAAATAGGATTACTTCTTTTCTGAGCAAGACGGGGGGTCTTGCTCAGAAAAGAAGTAATCCTAATAGATTTTCGAACGACTTAGAAGTTGGAATTGACGTTCAAGACGTGTATTAAAATGTTTTTTTTTTACTTTACTCTACTAAGTGTATTAAAATACTATTATTAATACAAAAAATGTTTATTTAGAACCGGGGACGGTACCCGACCGTTTTTTGTGCTTTTAAATACGGATATTATTACCCCCTGGTACCCGAAAATTTAGATATCAACTAATCCATCATTCAAAGGATACTATAATTTGAAGGGTACCCGTAATAACGGTACTTTAATTTTTAGATCGCTTACCCGTATTTTAAAACAGTTATTGGAATATTTATACCGTTCATAGTGATACCCGAATTTTGTGTTGCGGTTAATATCGGTTTTTCAGTCCCTGTTAGAATCCTACCTAACTCATAATTTTATCGACTGAGCTACACAATTTAATCATATCCATATATGAAAAGTGTAATTCTTAAACGTTAGATATTCTTTTTGCCGTAGTATTGTTCGATTGTTCGCTCAAAATAAAGAGGACAAGAAACGAGTGGAGAAAGCCCTCAGCGAGTCCGGTCTGCCGACCGCCAAGAACGACACCATCTCGCAGTCCAAGTTCCAGTTCGAGGACTTCTTCGCCTTTTACAAGAATCTCACGCAGCGGACCGAAGTGCAGAATATATTTAACAAACTGTGAGTACTGTGAATATTTATTGTATTAGTGGTTCAAGGCTTTATTATAATATTGTGCTCTTGACATGTTCTTTAGATATCTCAGAAACATAATTTGCTTTATAAATTTAATAAAATTAGCTATTCTCGTCCGACTTATTTTATAGAAGAACCAACGAGACAGTGATTTGATGGAGCTTTAATCGGATCAAATCTCGTTCTCACTGGAATATGAATAAGTATAATATGTAAATCATTTAATGAGCTGTACTAATAATACTACAATGTCGGTAACGAAGCTGGTATAAACAGCACGATTAGATTTCAAACAACAATATACTAATTCCGACTATCCAAAGTTGATTTGAGCAGTTCCATTTCCTGGCAGGCTACGTTCAAGCAAACATTACAAATTGAACGCAGAGAGGTGCGGAGGGGCTGAATGAATCCTTCACATAATTGCTACCGAACCTTCACTATTCAGGTCATTCCAGAACAAAAGATATTGCAAATGTGTTTGCCCGTTCAGTTATTTCAGCCCCGCATAAAATTGAATATGTGTTCCGAAGTCTTTCGAACAATCGCCCTGTTTTATATGCAGATCTTTTGAAACAGAGTTTCTGTTCCGGTTAAAATGCGGACTTACTCGCATGTGTGCATAAAGGGAATTTTCTATTGTTACTGGCGACGTGAGAGCGACTATTGAAATGTTCAAAAGTTGATAGCAGCGGATATTGTTAGAATTTTGTGTAGTTAGCTGTTATGCAGATTTTTTCGTAAAAATTATACATAGCATAAAGCGATTTTATTGCTTTCTGTTAAAAAATATCACATTTTTAGAGTGTTTTTAGTTTTTTTTTCACAATTGACATTGTAGCATCATCAGACGATAACAAGACATATCTGTTCAGAACGGACGGCAAGCCCTACCTGTCGGCCACGCAACTAGTAGAATTCCTGAACGACGTGCAGCGCGACCCGCGCCTCAACGAGATCCTACATCCGTACGCGGACATCCAGAGAGCGAAGGACTTGATCAAGGCGTACGAGCATAACAAGTACCACCAGCAACGGTCGCAACTCACGTTTGATGGGTTCTTGAGGTGATATTTATTTATATACGACAAGAGCAAGCATACGGCCCGCCTGATGGTAGGCGGTTACCGTAGCCTATAGCTTACGCTAGAAGCATCTTGGGCACTACGCACGAGTTGCCTATGACCTTAGCTGTAAAATGAAAGCGTAAGCTGCGATCTTCTTATAAGGAGGAGATGGAACACCTGTCGGTGCCCAAAATTACCCCACCTCTCATAAAATAATATGCTTCATATAATTGTATATTGATACGAGTACATAGTTTGAAGCATTCGAACTCCAAGTGCGTCTGCGATGTGCAACAGACTTGAGCAGACAGAGGAGACACTGATTCAAACGTCTATAATCACGATTTTTGGATTCTTTTGTAAGGTAGAGGTCCTTTATTGACCGTTCCTATATGAGATAGGACTCGTAATCAGCTATCTGAAACGATGTACTGATTGTCAGTGGCCTTGTCTACTAATCCGGGAATCCCGCGTTCCTATCCCGTGAGATGTAGACGAGTGTTTAGAGAAGTATGGACACTTGTTCACCCAGGAGTCATAGATATTTAAGTATAGGTATTTATCTCGGTACAAACTCTTATTTAAGACATAAAAGTATTATCACCATCATCACCAGCCTATTATACGTCCCACTGCTGGGCACAGACCTTCCTACATGGGAGAAACACATAAGAAACTTGGGCCATAATCCACCACGTTGGCACACTGCCGGTTGGTAGGTTAAAGCGGTTGCAGTAACAACCGGGACTAATGGCTTAACGTGCCTTCAGAAGCACGGAGGAGCTCGAGAGTATAAATTTTGATTGACCCATCCCAGGATCGTGTAGGGCGAAAGTTGCTTTGTTTTCGTAAACGAAACCAGAGCACTCAAACCAATACGCCACCGAGCGCCTCAACGGTATATTAATTAGTTTTTATTATATTCGTTACTAAGTTTGCTGGAAATAAGTCCTATCTAATCTCTTTTGTGGTGGTTGATAATGTGGTGAAATTCTTTCGTACCTGTAGAATTACATAGACAATTAAACTTTATAGGCATGACTTTATTGGTTAATCCATTACTGCTAGTTTTCAAGTGTCTGTTTTTATCGACGTATCGGGTGTTTGCAGATTTTTAATGTCGGAAGACAACCCGATAGTGGCACCAACTAAACTGGACTTATGCGACGACATGGAACAGCCGATGGCGCACTACTTCATCAACAGCTCCCACAACACGTACCTCACGGGCCACCAGATCACCGGCAAGTCCAGCGTCGAGATATACCGCCAGAGCTTGTTGGCTGGCTGCAGGTACATTGATTATAATAAAACATTGATTAAAGGTAGCCAGTGTAGTTACTGGGCATGGCAGCTTAGGCCCCAGGATGACAACGCACCTGCAATATCAAGTGATTTTCCCTTGGTATTGCAGGTGTCTATAGGCGGCGGCGATAACCGGTTACCATCAGGTGACCCGTCAGCTTGTTTGTCATCTAGTTGTATAAGAAAAAATAGTCGAATACCTACGCTTTACTTTGACGACCCGCTGGCTAAATGGTCCGTTCCGTACCCCATGCTATACAGGCTACTCGGCCAAGGGTCCTGGGCTAATTTCCCGGTAGGAGCAAATGTTTATATGTTTATTTAGAATATTTAATACTTGATACTATCAATATTCCTCCGTTATCTAGTATTCATAACAAAAGCTCCTAATGATGCTTTATTTGGAATCGAAAGAGGTGTGAGTGTATGTTATTATTATTACTATTATTTCTCAAAGAAAAAATATCCTACTTACTAGTTCTAATTATTTTACTAGTATTATAAATGCTGAATTGTGCATGGATTCTTGTTACTCACCCCACAATGGTAGAACGGATCTGTATTAAAGGAGATATTTCAAAAATGTATGAAGACCCGGCCAGTGAAGAATTCTACTATTTATTTTCCTTAACAAATTGGCAGCGGTTCGGTATCGTTACTAATGTGGTTGTAATACAAAAAGGTATTCCACTAACATTGCTTATAAAGCCGGAACACTAAATAATAAGTACTAATAATCGTTAACAATGTTGCAAGAAACAAATATAGCTTACTGAGTTGACAGTTGTTAACTTTTGACAGTTCAACCGAAGAAATATCGATGCGTTTCGGCTGTCACAGATGTCGAATATTTTGCAGAATACAAAACAATGATTGAACCGAACGGTTTGCGTTACGTGCTTGTTAGTAGAATGCGGGTCTGTGTACAGTCGACAGCGCATCAAACTGCTATTTTCACCTTAAGACTGCCCTTATTCCGTTCTTAACAGAGGCGACTTTCGTAATGGAACTGTTACGCTTGATATGCTGTCGTCTGTACACAATACTAAAAAATAGGCTTAGTTTGCAGAACAGTTTTTAATAGTCCATTTTCTTTTTATTTGGTTTGTTTCTTGGTACCAAAACAATATTTTTTATAGAAAAAAGCAACGCAGCCAAATATTCATCATTCGTTTATGCCACTTTGGTGAAATTTAGTTGACCTTCTATGTCGTCTGCCATATTGCCATATTGATTAACAGTGAAATGACGAATTATTTTGAATTTTCTACACGTTAACTAAACTTCAAAACGAATTATTAGTAATTTTCCCGGATTAAGCATGTTTTTCTTGATTTTTTTGATAGTGTACATACACCCGGTCGAATATGAAACACCTCCTTATAATCTAAATTTCAACAAAAATTCTACTTTTTGTCCAGGAAATGCGTTCTCGTGGAATATCGCAGCTAACAACCTAAAATCTACCTCATAATCGCAACACTAATAAATTTCAACACTCAAACAAGTGTTTTTTTTCAAATTCCTGCCATTTGATTAATTTATGCGTTGCTTTTTTATTTTAACATTTCTTATAAGTACTAATAAGTAGTGTTATGAATAAAACCAGGAAAACTTTCTAAAATACTAAAATACTTTTTTCGATATTCGAAACGCGTGGTAACATAAACAATGGCGGATGCAACGATTGACTGTTTGAAAATATACTTTCACACTCAACCAATTGTTGATTACCACCCAATGTTGTTTATTGCTTTCTGTAATGTTAACTGTCAAACAAACAACCGCTAAAAACTTCGCTGTTTAGGTGTTTCCAGAACAGGTTAGTGCTGTCAAGGCATAGTTCTCAAGCAAACATATCAAAGTACACTTTATTTCTTTATCAAACTAATAAAACAATATTCATATTTTCAATTGTACAGCATCGAAAAGATATAAACGATTTTAATATCTATTGCATTGACATAAGATACAGTATGTATATATCTTTTTTCTTCTGACTGGCTCCACGTGGCGACCGCTTGCATTTTGTATTGTTTATGACGTCATTCACATTTCGTAATGCCTTTGAAAGCAATATGACTTTCGAAGCAATACCATTGATGGCGGCTTTGAGTGAGGTGGTCGTCCTGCCGATTAAACTTCTAACCCATCACGTTAATTGTGTGTAAATATGTTTTTGTTGTGATATCCAATCTTAACTTCAAAGTTTCTTCACACAAAATGTACCGAAAACTTTTAATCAGTAATGAAATTAATATCCTCTTTATTTTTGGTGCTCGTCCGAACCAAAGTTATAAAGTGATGTGGCCCATATCGCAGATTAATTTCGCTAACGACGAACTGTGTGGAGTGTGATAACTGCGAGGCTTCATTAACTCATGCTGTGTTTTTCGCGTATCGCTGAACTAATGAGATTGTTATCAAATTTAATTAAAATAGGAAAAAAATATCCATTCTTCCGCGGTATATTTTTAATAGTTTGACCAATTATATTGATATCGATTCCGTCGACCTAATTGTTTCTTTGATGGATATAAATAATTGTAAATAGTTAGGAAATTGCCTAAACGAATCATCCGCCTGGAATCTTCCGAGTTCTTGTGTAGATTGACATTACAGGTTCTTTGACATCGCGGTTAATTTTGTATTTGACTTTTATAGCATACAAAAGTACCTACACTTCTACGGCAATATGTCATTTCGTAGTAAACATGATTCGTTTCTGTTTTTTTTTATTGAAACTGGCTTGCTCTTAATGCCACTCTTGCTCCGAGAGAAGTTTAGAGGAGGTCGACGGCGACGAGCTTACCCAGATGGTTCCTATTTGATCCAGCTTCGAAGGAACTCAGGTTGTAAGCTGTAGGCAACACTAAGCCATGCAGTGCATTCTACTCTCTGGCCGTGCGCATGAAAAAAGATGGCGCAAAGCGCTCTGTGCTGATATTTGGTATATCCACCAGGTGTGGGTGGTACCCCGCCGAACGCCTGGTAGTCCTATGGTAAGATGGGCTAGGCGGGATAAGCTCATTAAGAAGTACAACGCCCGAGCACACTCCGAAGTTAATCGGCAAGCCAGCATCCTTATGGCGGTGGTCCAGGCTTTGAAGCTTAGTCTCCACTAATCTCTCGTCGCCAAGAAGGCTCTTAGTTTGTTCCACCGAATGCAGAGTGGCGAATTAATGCTTTTCTGAGCCGTACACAGGTGAGAAACTCCATACACGAACGGACTTGTGCTTTACAAAGGGCGAGCAGCTGTCTAGCAGTGAAGTACCGCTTCACCCTATTGAGGATGCCCAGTTTTTTGGCCGCAGTTTGAGCTTTGGATTTGATGATGACACCGAAGTTGAGGTTAGACGTCAACTCCATTCCAAGGAGCTCCAAATGGTCGGTAATTGGAACAGATGCACCCCAGATCCAGTTCTCTGTTTTCCAGTAGTCATCAACATCTATTGATAAAATTGGTAATTATACTAGAATAGCCACAAAAAAACTTGACAACTAAAGCAATTGTCATTCACTATCATTGGTATGGTTTCGTGTGCTTTCTCTAAAACTGATTCCAAGTTGCAACTGCCTCAATTTCGTTCCAATTTAAAAAGGAAATGACAATGATTTTAAAGACGTCAAATTTGTTGACAGCCCATTCCCCACAGCAGTTTGACTTACTTTATTCGCCATTTTACTAGATGTGCTAAAATAAGAATAGAATGCATGCACCTGTCTTTTTATTGTAAAGCTGTAAGCGGCGACCGCTCTCTTCGTTCGCCGGCTGTAAGTAATGAAAGAGTAGCACTAAATTTAAATTTAGAAGTCTACATCAGAATAAGGGCCAACGTCATTTCAATTAGATCTTTGTTTAAAGCAACGACTGGTAATATGTCAATAATAACATATTACCAGTCGTACGTAATACTTCAATATTACATTATTGTTATTGAATTAATATATCTTTAAATCCTTTACTATCAGACAGTTTAGAAACTTGTAAACATTAGTATATCAATTTGAACATTTTATTTATATGACCCCATAGATAAACCATTACGAGATGTATAGACATTCTAGTAGCATTGTTTGATGTTGACTCCAAAGCGAATGCTCGTAGATTCTTAAAATAAACACGTGTTCAACGCTCATAAAAACATTTACAGGTACTTAAAGTCAATGATTTTTAGTTTAGATACGCTCATGCTTGGCAGTTACCGCTTTGTTACTCGTAAAGTTCAATTCTCTGTTCGTATAAATATCTAATAATGACTTTCCGGCAACAGCTTTCATTCTAAAATGATAAATATTATTGATTACAGTCGTTTTGTTGTTCTATCATTATTTTTTTAATGGTAAAGTAGGTAGAAGTGGTTCATTTGTCTTCTTTATTCACTATTAATTATTCCTACTTATTTGTATCTACATAATAGTCAGTTGTCGTGTTTGACTGAGTGTTGTCATATTTAAATATTTACTATAGCTATTGACATTAGAATTGTGAGCGTTTGTACATTTTGTAGTCACGAGCGTGCGTTTGTGTGTTAGTTATACGTTATATTATACTGTTCGTGACTATTATTGTACAGGTAATAAAAATGCTAACATGCGAATATATCGGGACTCTACCTGAAGTTAGTGTCCCCTAATATACTAATATATAATATAATCGATAATGTAATTTCAATTCGAAGTCACTTAGCGTATTGTTTGGCTTTGTCAACTATTAGCACTTGACCATCACATATGCCAATATTTTAATAGCAAATATGTAATTTCTTTAGCGAGTAAACTACTATGGGATATTTTAGAATATGTTTTATTAATTACCCAAACAGAAATTAAGTTCGGGACTTTTTTTAAAATAATTCGTGCTGTACCCATAAACCAGCGAAAATAGATATTCTATTGGAGTGTCTAGTGTGTGATTAACAAATATCCATCCAAAACTTTCAGATTTATAATATTATTAGGATAAGTACGATAACTATCATACGCTAGTGAGCTGTCCATTTCATCAATCACTTACTAAATTGATACCAACATGTACCCAGATGCGTCGAGCTAGACTTCTGGAACGGGCGGACAGAGGAGCCTGTCATCGTGCACGGCTACACGTTCGTCCCAGAGATAAGCGCGAAGGAAGTGCTGGAGGCTATCGCTGAGAGCGCTTTCAAAACTTCCGACTACCCTGTGATATTGAGCTTTGAAAACCACTGCAACCCGCGCCAGCAAGCGAAGATAGCGAACTATTGTAGGGATATATTTGGGGACATGCTGCTCGATAGGCCGCTGGATTCTCATCAACTGGAACCAGGTAAGTTTCGTTGCAATATGTTGCATGTTACAAAAGCCACAGAATGGTATCATTTAATGCCGTTATAAAATCTTAGTAAGTTACTATTTGTTGATGAAACAAGGCACTTTCCAGTAAGTTTTAAAAGCAATTGGGAAATAAACACAATTATTCTTGTATAGGGCAATATAGACAATAGAATGAAATGCCTAAACTAAAATACAGGTTATAATAAGTAAAAAATAAATACGTAAACCTTTACCATTACATAGAGTTCGTGCTCCACGTGTTTATGAATCGCGCTAGTAAAGTTTGTAAACCGAGCATATAAAGACAGGAAGAAGCTATGGACAAATTTTATTGTGTTTTACCATCGTATATTGGACCTTCCTACCTTAGTTATATGTAGACTAGAGTAGCCATAGCCATTCATAATATTTAAAATAGCATAATATTCTTAAAATAGCAAAAAGAAGTTTAATACCTAACTTATCTTTTAATATTTGTCAATTTTTACTTTAAGTAATAAATCATGTTTTCTGACACAAATTTGATCTAATTGAGAACTTAAGGTCGAAAATCGTTTTTTAAAAAACTTACCTAAGGAATATTCACAATGTCATAAATTCTATCAAATTTATCCACAGGAGGGGAGCTGCCGCCGCCATCTCTTCTACGAAACAAGATAATAATTAAGAACAAGAAGAAACACCATCACCACCATAAGAAAGAAGACTCGGTAGCGTCCGAGGAGAGCGAACCTCGCCCGGAACAGCCGCCGCCGCAGGGCAACGGAGAAATACCACATGGAACGGTACTTTGATTCTTAAATCTTATAACCTATTAAATATATAATTTTACAATTAGGACTATTTGTTCTAGAGTTTTTTTTTCTTAATAAGCGTGACAGACAAGCGTACGGTCCGCCTGATGGTAAGCGGTCACCGTAGCCTATATAGCGCTTGAAACATCAAAGTACGCAGTGCCATGCATAAGCAAGTTAGGCTAGTCTAAAAAAATATCAGTGGTATTTTTCTAAAAGTTTAATAATAACAAAGAAATAATGGGCGAGTTTTGGTTTGTATGAAAAGCTAAAAATTTCTCTTACTCAACTTTAATACTGTTTTTCGAAAAATCCTCTAATAGCCATTGAGACTGGCCTTGCTTATCGTCGGGTATAGTGCAATCCGCGAATCTACCATACCTAAAGGCCGCGTATCTGCAATAGATCCAGTTTTACAGGGGAAGTTTAAAACTTAAAGTAAGACGTAAACGATTTTGTTTTTTAACCTTACTTTGTTGTTCACTAGCTCGCCAGGAAAGGGTCTAATTTTAACCTTACTTTGTTGTTCACTAGCTCGCCAGGCAAGGGTTTAATTTTATCCTTACTTTGTTGTTCACTAGCTCGCCAGGCAAGGGTCAAATTTTAACCTTACTTTGTTGTTCACTAGCTCGCCAGGCAAGGGTCAAATTTTAACCTTACTTTGTTGTTCACTAGCTCGCCAGGCAAGGGTCTAATTTTAACCTTACTTTGTTGTTCACTAGCTCGCCAGGCAAGGATCTAATTTTAACCTTACTTCGTTGTTCACTAGCTCGCCAGACAAGGGTCAAATTTTAACGTTACTTTGTTCACTAGCTCGCCAGACAAGGGTCAAATTTTAACCTTATTTTGTTCTTCACTAGCTCGCCAGGCAGGGGTCAAAAGACTCGTCGTCGTCATCGGACTCGGAGAGCTCGTCGGGGGAGGAGGAGGCGGGCGGCGGGGAGGCGGACGAGCCGCGGGAGACTCACGCGGGCGCGGAGATCTCCGCGCTCGTCAACTACGTGCAGCCGGTGCACTTCAGCTCCTTCGAGAGCGCCGAGAGTGAGTCCTTCATGCTTTTCAAATCAAATCAAATCAAGTTTATTTGTTTTAAAAAGAGATATTACAATGTTGTTTAGTAAGTTCAGCATGCAAATTTAAACAATTTTAACATTTTCAACGATTACGTAAAATAAATCAATATCATCACTACATAGTATAAAACAAAGTCGCTATCCACCGTCTGTCTGTCTCTATATATGCTTAGATCTTTAAAACTACGCAACGGATTTTGATGCGTTTTTTTTTAAATACATAGAGTGATTCTTAAGGAAGGTGTTACTATTACTTTTGTTAAACACCTATATCATTCTATTATGCATAAGTACCTCAATAAGTAATGGTTCTATTACCTATATCTATACATATAAAGATGTATGCACCCGGCCCGATGTTTATAACCAAATAATTGTATTTGAAAGATCAGTCGCAAAATAAAATATCAGAGCGAACACACGTCTCTTTAATTCAAAACCTTCCCAGTGAAAAGTGTACCTTATTACCACCAACATATGGTCGCAATCGAGACCGGATCCATACCTACATTAATTCGTCCGTCGTTTACCTGCGCGGCACCTAGTCGACCCGAGAACAAAAGAACCCATTATCGCTATTCATCGAGCGCGTAAACAACTTAAAACTTTAACATTTTAATACAAAATCATGGCAACTACGATTGAACAAACTAAATTACTTTCCGTGTTAGAAGATACTGCAACTTTATTACAGAAGACACAAACCAATTTGAAAAAATGTCCGAAGGCTCGTTTAACTAAAGGTTATATAGAAGCACGTCTTAATATTTTAGAAGATTATTGGAGGACTTTCAAGACTGCCCATCAAGACTTATTAAGAATCTCGCCCAAGGAAACAAGAGGTACTTTGCCATATTTTTTAAATGAAGAATATTACCTACATGAAGATTTATACAACATATTGTATGGAGATTTGAAAGATATGCTTATTTCACTCACGGAATCGTCTAGTATGGAAAATAGATCACAGAATGCAAGTAGTGGTGAAATAACACTTACACAAAATAAATTGGTGCATTTACCTAAAATTCAAATACCTACGTTCAAGGGCGATTATGAAGAGTGGCCTACGTTCAAAGATTTGTTTACAACCCTCGTCCACAATAATCCCTCACTGTCCGAGGTACAAAAACTTCATTATTTAAAGACGAGCGTCACGTCAGAAGCAGAGTCACTTTTAAAACATATTCGAGTCACCTCCGATAATTATTTGCAAGCATGGGAAGTGTTACAATCAAGGTATGGCAACAAACGCTTAATTTTGAACAGTACTATGAAAAGATTATTTAACCAAAGAAAAATGACTACACAATCAGCCATTCAGTTAAAGAACCTTTTAGATACTACGTCCGAGTGCATAAACAGTTTGAATAATTTAGATATTTCCACCGCGTCTTGGGATCCTGTAATTATTTATCTTCTGGTGCAGAAGTTGGACCCAGAGACACACAAAAGTTGGGAAGAATACGCCTATAAAGAAGAACATGAAGCGTTACCAACATATAAACAATTCAAAATGTTTTTAGAGTTGAAATTTCGCACTCTGGAGTTAGTTACATCAAGTACCAAGGAAGTCAAGCCTATAAGAGAAATTAAGCCAATAAGGGAACGTTCATATCATGTTGCCACAACCAGTTCACAGAGATGTTGTGTTATGTGTAAGGATAAACACACGTTATGTCATTGCAAAGACTTTATCAAGCTGGAACCTAGTGAACGAAGCAATTATGTTAAAATAAACCAACTCTGTTACAACTGTCTGGCACCTGGACATTCGGCATTCAAGTGTAAATTAAACATGTCCTGTAGAATATGTCAAAGGCGTCATCATTCACTACTACATGTAAATAAGCTAATGGAACCTGCGTCATCATCGAGCTTTCCCCCACCACCGCAAGTTTCAACACATGTAGTAGAAGAAGAGGAACAAGTACAAGTACACACAATGATATCGTCATATCACAGTGCCAGACTGAAAGTAGCACTATTAGCAACAGCAGTAGTTGAAGCAACAAATGAAGAAGGATACACCATTCCACTACGCGCACTTATAGACCCTGGTTCACAAGCAACCTTAATCAGCGAGAAAGCGACTCAGTTATTGAAGCTCAAGCGACATCCGACAAGAGGATGCGTTTTAGGAGTAGGATCTACAAGAGCTGACATTAAATATGAAGTACAGCTAAGTATCACGTCCATGTCAGATCGTTCTTTCAACCTTACATTTGAAGCCTACGTTATATCAAAACAACTGACATCGAAAATACCATCCAAAACTATACCTACCAAGTCATGGCCTCATCTCAAGGACTTGCCCTTAGCTGATCCAAACTTTTATACACCAGGTTCAATCGATTTACTTTTGGGAGTAAATGAATATGCTCGGATTATTCAAGAACAGATAATTAGAGGTCCACCTGGATCACCTTGTGCACAGAAAACGCATTTAGGGTGGATAGTTTTTGGAGAAGTATCTGATAAACGGCAAAGTCATAATTACGTTGTCTTACATCATCAAGTTGACATGGATGAATTATTAAAATCATTATGGGAAGTAGATCATGACAAAAAAAGAACCTTAACGAAAGAGGAACAGTTATGTGAAAAAATATACGAAACAACAACAACCAGAAATAAGGACGGCAGATATATAGTAAAATTACCATTCAGAACTGATAAACCACAATCACCTAATGGAAACACGAAAGAAAAAGCTATACAAAGATTTAAGCAATTAGAAAGAAGATTTAAGAAATCACCAAATATGAAAAGAGATTACAGCAATGTTATAGATGATTATATGATGAAAGAGTACATGGAAAAGATACCCGAAAGCGAAAAGGAAAAGGAGAATACAGTCTACTTACCACATCACGCAGTAATCCGTACTGATAAAGAAACCTCTCGAACACGTATTGTGTTCGATGCGTCATGTAAGGGCTCGAACAATGTCTCGTTAAATGATGAACTACTAGTTGGCCCCCAAATACAGGAAGATTTGCGAAACATTCTGATGAGATGGCGTTCAAAAAGAGTATGCTTTGTGGCAGACATCACCCAAATGTATCTTCAATTAATGGTCACAAAAAACGATGCAGACTTTCAGAGAATAATTTGGAGACCTAACGAAACTGATGCTTTACAAGAATACCGCCTACTGAGAGTCACTTTTGGCACGGCCTCTGCTCCTTACTTAGCAGTAAGGACTTTACAGCAAGTAGCAAGCGATGAAGGCTTTGCTCATCATCTTGCCTCCAAGGTAATCAAAGAAGATTTCTTCATGGACGATGTACTCTCAGGATCAGATACCGCTACCGAAGCTATATCACTGGCTAAACAGGTCAAAGATATATTAGAAAAGGGTGGGTTTCGACTAACTAAGTGGTCATCCAATAGTGTTAAGTTCATGGAAGCAATTGATGAAAAAGAACGATCTGCAAAGGCTCAATTAGATTTAAATCTTGACGGAATGGTTAAAGCACTCGGTGTAATATGGAATTTAAAAAACGACACGTTTCAGTACCATTTAAACTTAACGCCAATAACTAGAGCTGTCACCAAACGAGAAATCTTATCTGACCTACAAAAACTTTTCGACCCGCTTGGATGGATATCTCCCAGCACTGTCATGGCCAAAATACTTATACAAAAACTTTGGCTTGAAAGAATCGGATGGGATGACAGAATAAATGATACACTGGATGAAGAATGGAAACAAATAAGATTGGACTTTGCTAACATCAAGGAAATTCAAATAGAAAGATGGCTTGGAACACACAGTACTGACAAGGACAAAATACAAATTCATGGTTTTAGTGATGCCTCCATGCGTGCATATGCCGCAGCTGTTTATATCAGAGTAGAAAAGGACAATGGAGAGATTGTTACTAAGCTTATGTCGGCTAGAACCAGAGTGGCACCATTAAAAACTATTTCATTGCCACGCTTGGAGTTATGTGGTGCCTTACTCCTATCCAAACTTATGACACAAGTAGGTCAAGCATTGAGATTGCCATCGTCACAGATGTACGCTTGGACCGATTCGTCTATTGTGATTGCCTGGTTAAGTGGTGAACCAAACCGCTGGAAGCCCTTTGTGGCTAACAGAGTTGTTGAAATCATAGATAATCTTAACAGTAATCGCTGGCACCATGTCCAGTCACATGAGAACCCAGCTGATCTAGGGTCACGAGGAATGATGCTTGCAGAGTTAAAAAATTGTGAGCTGTGGTGGAGAGGCCCTTCCTGGCTATCTGAAAAGGAAATAAACATTAGCATAAAAGAAGTAATACCTACTTACATAGAAATGAAAACCAGTAAATTTAATACTTACCTTCATATCGATGAGTCTATAGATCTGCAAAAAACCCTGTTATCACAATTTGATATATTTAAAAATTTAACTGAAATATTAAAAACTATAGCTTGTTGTAGAAGGTTTTTAAAATTTAAAACAAATAGAAATATAGATTATACACAATTATCAACGGAAGAATTGGAAGATTCACTGAACATTTGCATAAAGAAGGCACAAGAACTAGAATTTAAGGAAGATATAGAAGAATTAAAACTTAAGAAACAAGTTAAAAATAGAAGTCCGTTAAGATCCCTTCACCCTTACCTTGATGAGAACAATATTATCAGGGTGGGCGGTCGTCTTAGACACACACAATTACCGATGGAAAGAAAGCATCCAATTATCTTGGGAAACAAAAATCCACTTTCAAATTTTATCATAGCAGATGCTCACGAAAAGACGCTTCACGGCGGAGTACAATTAACGCTTTGTTATATACGATCTAAATTTTGGATGGTGAAGGCCAAATTGTCAGTAAGAAAGTACATTCACAAATGTATTGTATGTGCTAAAATAAACGCCACTCCTAAGGCTCAATTAATGGGAGATTTACCCAAAGAAAGAGTAACGCCTTCAAGACCGTTTCTACACAGCGGAGTAGACTTCGCTGGACCTTTTCAAGTTTCTATGTCGAAGGGCAGAGGAAATAAGACAGTTAAAACATATGCTGCTATATTCATCTGCTTATCAACTAAAGCAATTCACATAGAATTGGTTGGAGACCTCACCACAGAGGCTTTTATCGGAGCCTATAGACGTTTTGTTGCTCGTAGAGGAAAATGCAGCCACCTGTGGAGTGATCAAGGACGTAATTTTGTTGGTGCCTCTAAAGAACTTCACGAGGCATGGCATGAAGCAAAACTAGAGTTTTCTGGAGAAATAGCATCAACATTAACAACCGAAGGTACCCAGTGGCATTTCATTCCCGCTTACAGCCCAAATTTCGGAGGTCTCTGGGAGGCTGGCGTGAAATCTATGAAATATCACCTTAAAAGAATATTAACATCTAATCTGACATTCGAAGAAATGACCACAGTGTTGTGCCAAATAGAGGCTTGCTTAAATTCTCGTCCATTGTCCCCTATTGACGATGACATTGATAACATGGACATACTTACACCGGGACATTTCTTAATAGGAGAAGCCCCAATTGTCGTACCACATCCGGATATGAAGAACATAAAGGTACATACCTTGTCACGTTGGCAGCACACACAAAAGTTACTTGGTGATTTTTGGCGACGATGGCAGGATGAGTATTTATCAAGGTTACAACAGCGTCCTAAATGGATAAAGACTGAAAATGAGTTTAAGGTTGGCGATATAGTCTTAATCAAAACCGATAATTTACCACCAGGTAAATGGCAGTTGGGACGTATTACAGATAAGCACCCTGGAGCTGATGGTCACACTAGAGTATATAGTGTAAAAAGTGGAAATTCAATTACTAAACGGACTGTGACAAAATTATGTGCCCTACCAATAGATAGTGAATGATTATTATATACATAGTTATTGTTATAAATGCATGCCAATATCCTGTTTGCTCTAATAGAATTGTTTAAAAGATCTCAAAGAGTTCTTTGGTGGGCGGTATGTTACTATTACTTTTGTTAAACACCTATATCATTCTATTATGCATAAGTACCTCAATAAGTAATGGTTCTATTACCTATATCTATACATATAAAGATGTATGCACCCGGCCCGATGTTTATAACCAAATAATTGTATTTGAAAGATCAGTCGCAAAATAAAATATCAGAGCGAACACACGTCTCTTTAATTCAAAACCTTCCCAGTGAAAAGTGTACCTTATTACCACCAACAGAAGGGTTATATGTATAATACATGAATAATATTTTCATAAGCATTGCACCCGTGCAAAGCCGAGGCGGGTCGCTAGTATTTAAATAATGTCAGCAATAATATGAATTAAAGTCATGTTTACAAATATGAATTATTTTAATTAACAATAATAATAATTTTAAGGTGGATAAAAGTATTGTAATCAAAATAAACTAGTGCATTGTCAGTAGGCATAAAATTAATTATTCATTATTTATGTTTAAAAAATTCTTCTAGTGAGTAAAATGTGTTTGTCAACAACCATTTTCGGAGAATGGTTCTAAATTTATTTTTCTGTGCATAGTTTCATCTATGAATGCTCATCAAATTTGCCCGCGATGAGCAAAAACAAACGAACGCGGGCGCAGAAGGGGCGGGGCGACGTGACCAACATCACTATGTGTGATAATTGATTAGATATTTCCGTTAGTTACTTAATATTTTTTTTATCATCATCATTATCACAGGCCTTCTTACATGGGAGAAACACATGAGGTATTTTGGCTGGCAAAGCTGGCGCAATGCGGGTTGGTGGGATAAAGTGGTTGCTGTACGTAGCAACCGAGACCAACTGATTAATGAGCCTTCCGAAGCACGGAGGAGCTCGAGATTATCAATTTTGATTGACCCATCCTGGGATCGACCTAGTAAGTTGCTTTGTTTCCGTAAACGAAACCAGAGCGCTTAAACCACTACGCCACCGAGCTTCTCAACAGTATATTAATTAGTTTTTTGTCAGTATAATAATTAGTAAACCAAAATAGTTATAATTTCCAGCTCTTCCGTGCTTCGGAGATGGAGTTTTTTTTAAACCACTAAGTTGGCAGTCAAGCATACGGCCCACCTGATGGTAAGCGGTTACCGTAGCTATGGACGCTTGCAACACCAAGGGTATCACTTGCGCGTTGCCCACTCTGTAAAAACCTTTTCACGCCTTTTTTGAAGAACCCCATGCTGTACTCGTTCGAGAAAACCTCTGCAGGGAGCTCATTCCACAACCTGAGCGTACGCGGGAGAAAGTTTCTCTGAAACCGTACAGTACGCGACCACTTTGGTGGCGAGCGGTGCGATGATAGAAAGGGGCCGTGGGCATCATGTCAAATAATTCCTCAGAACACACCCCGTTATACAAACGGTAGAATACGGAAACGGTAGACGGAGATTACATTTTTTTTTGGTTGACCCATCCCGTGATCGATCACGGTGGAAGTTGCTTTGTTTTCCTAATCGAAACCAGAGCGCTCAAACCACTACGACACCGAGCTCCTCGCTAAATTAAACTGCGCTAAACGTACAGCGTGTAATAGGAACGCTCTCGTAAACAAAGGTCGATGGCGTTGCTGGTCATCCTTAACACAATAGGGTAGTTGACATCTTTTTTTATTTCATAAATGTTCCTCTCTCTCCTCTTAGATATCGACTCTCTATCCACTAAGATATGTATGGGCCTACAGTCAAAATTTTTAAGAACTATGTAATATGTATGTTTGACTCATAGTTGTCATAATAATAGTTGCTCTAATTGATGCCAAAAATGTAATATCATTAACATTTTTTATCAATATTCCGTATCTTTTAAGTTTGCATTGTTTTTATGGGTAGCATATATTTTCAGAAGTTGTGAAAAAACCGCCATATTTAAACTTAGGTAACATCCCAAAAATTTCAAATTAATAAAACATCGATTTGTGGGAAACAGCATTTTTTTAAAGAGTTTAATTTTTTTTACAAGTTGTGTTTAGGATGTACCAACACTCCATCGACGTTCCTTTTTGGAAGCGTTCTCCTTACTTCCTGTATAGTTTTAAGCTGACCTAACAAAGGCAACGGATAAATTACTGTGTTCACCTAGATTAAATTCTCATGTAAAATACTTACTATTCCTTAACTCGAAGAAATAAATACATTTTAATACTTATTTAACATTTGAAATAAAACGACTTAAAGTATTAAATCATTAATTTAGAATGTGCCATCTTGACAGTTCCATTTTATGATTGAGTGGTTTGCATGCAGAAAAGAACCGTTTCTACGAGATGTCGTCGTTCGATGAGAAGCAAGCAACGACGCTGCTCAAGGAGCGGCCCATAGAGTTCGTCAACTACAACAAGCACCAACTGTCGCGTGTATACCCTGCCGGTACTAGGTTCGACTCCTCGAACTTCATGCCACAGGTAAGAAAAAGTTTCATTTTCTTATATAACTTGATTACATTTATTTCTTGTGTATTGCCTTCTCTGTAGTAGAGATAACTTAAAAACAACAATAGAGTAGAAAAAAGGATGGGGAAGCAAGATTAGTCCTAATTGTTTTTAATATTTGATCATTTTCACTTATTTATTTATTTATCTAGCCTTTGTTTACTTTCTTCGTATTCCAAATGAAAAGTAGAGTGCTTACCACGTGTGAAAGCACCTACTTCACACAGGTTCAGACAGACAGACACACTTTCGCTTTTATAATATTGGTATGGAAGTATTGATAAATTATTGAATTTTAAGAAAAATCCGGCTCTGTATTCAAGGTTCAAGGTCGAAGCTGTGTATTGACCCCTATTACCATAGCGAAATGAAATGAAATGAAAATATCTTTATTCAATAAGGCCCCCCAAGAAGCACTTTCGAATCGTCAAAAAAGCCTTATGTCTAACACATAAAATAATATTAACTAACAATGTCATTATGTTTGTCTTTCTGTCTTGTCTGGATCTACGTAAGCTAACAATGTTATAATGTCAGTCTGTCTATCGGTATCGACAGATCGACAGACAGTCGATCTGTCTGTCGGTCCGTCAGTCAGCCTGACAGTCTGTCTATATGTCAGTCTGTCTGAATTTACACCGGTTGCAAATGTTGAACTACCGAGAAGATTCCGGCAGCAAACTCGTGTAGTCACTCTTTACAATTATTAAGTTACAATGTTTAGTTACATAGTAATAGTATTTAGCAGTGCAGTGTCACACAGAGTATAAAAGTGAAAGTAATTGACTCTGGTATGTCGTTTTCGGTGTGCAGGTGTTCTGGAACGCCGGGTGTCAGTTGGTAGCGCTCAACTTCCAGTCGCTGGACCTGGCCATGCAGCTGAACCTCGGCACCTTCGAGTACAACCGCCGCTGTGGATACTTGCTGAAGCCAGAGTTCATGAGGCGGAAGGTCAGTTATCACATTAGTCTGTCTCCACAAAATTGGTATCAATTTCTTTACTGCCTCGTCTCAAATATTTTTTTTATAACTACCTACCTATAAAGGTGAATCTATAAGTGTGCGTGGATGACCAAAAAAGAGGTGTTTCAAAAATGTATGGAGACCTGGCCAGGTCTATGTACACTATACTGAAAAATAGGTACAAATATGGAGAATAGTGATCAATTGACAATTTTATTTTTATTCGCTTTGTTGCGTGGTACGAAACAAGATTTTTTTATAGAAAAAACTGCAACACAACCAAACATTTATCATGGCGCGTATGCCACTTTGGTAACGTTTAGTTGACTTTAATGTCGCCCGCCATTTTGCCATAATGAATGACGGTGAAATCTACGAAAAACTTCAACTTTTATACAAACGAAACTATGCATGAAAACGAATTATTAGTATTTTTCGCGGATTCCGGAGATATTACCTGATTTTTTTGAGATATTTTCCCTAATTCTGGAGAACACATGCTAAGTTTAAATTTAAGTTCAGTCTATTTCTTTCTTTCAAAACGAATACGAAAAGGATGGCTGTCATATAAATTGACATTTAGAAAGGTGCGTTCAATTTTCAACCTTATTGAACATGCTAAAATGCAGTGCTTAGGAGGCATCTCCGTACATGCCGTCTAAAATTGTCTATGGTTTCTATGAAATCTTTCTAAATTTAATAGACAGCTCTAAAAAGATTCTTGCTATCTTTTTCCTATGACTTATTGCGAGAAAGAGATACACTGTACTTAAATTTAGAATTAAAGTGTTTCCAGAATTAGGCCCACTGTACACATATCTCCTTTGACATGTTTTTTTTTCTATCTTGTCTAAAAAAATCATCTGCATACAGGCGAATTTGGTCTAAAACCATAATAAATAGCTAAAAATACGCAACATGATAGAAAAATATCGAAACTAGAATTATAGAAAATCATCATGAACCACGCACATTATGAAAATTTAAACTGAAAAATTCCTTTTTTTTTCAAGATATTAATTTAACAGACTATTTTATTGTGACCACAGGACCGCAGACTGGACCCGTTCGCGGAGAGTACCGTGGACGGCATAATCGCCGGATCCCTGTCTGTGACGGTTCTCTCTGGACAGTTACTCACAGATAAACGTTGCGGGACGTACGTGGAAGTGGACATGTTCGGACTGCCCGCCGACACTGTGCGGAAGAAGTTCCGCACTAGAGTCTCGCCCAACAACGGGATCAACCCAGTCTATGAGGAGGAGCCCTTCGTCTTTAAGAAGGTATGAATTTGCCAGGCATCATCAACGATTCATTTCATCGCCAGCCCGCCGACACTGTGCGGAAGAAGTTCCGCACTAGAGTCTCGCCCAACAACGGGATCAACCCAGTCTATGAGGAGGAGCCCTTCGTCTTTAAGAAGGTATGAATTTGCCAGGCATCATCAACGATTCATTTCATCGACTGCCCGCCAACAATGTGCGGAAGAAGTTCCGCACTAGAGTCTCGCCCAACAACGGGATCAACCCAGTCTATGAGGAGGAGCCCTTCGTCTTTAAGAAGGTATAAATTTGCCTGTCATCATTATTGTTTCGGCCGAGAGACGCCCACTGCTGGGCTGGCTGGAATTTGCTACTGCTTAAATTGTTAGGTTAAGTCATCGGAGAAATTGATCTATGATATAGTTTTGTATTTGTATATTTTGGTATTCAATAGTAGCTAATAGTTTTTTAAAAAACTGTTCAGTCACGTCTAAAAAGATATGTATACATATTAAGATTGCATTCCGTTTTGATTGAACACTGCTCACGGTGAGTACAGTGAGCTCAGCGCTATTGACGTGATATCTTTTTGGAGCGTTTTGTGAGTTCGCTCGCTCAAGGAGGTAGCTGACATCTGACATCAAAACATATCCTATTTTTTTTTGTGATTAACGATATCGTTGTTCTTTGATCTTTATTTTCACCAGATTTTATCACAATTGAAATAAACATTGAATTAGAACTTAATATTATTATTTATTGATTAATTTATATTTATTAATTTGTTCATTAGTCAGCACATGGACCATAGAGCAATGATTCATGTCACAGTCAAACATATCCGCACATACTTGCTTGACTTATAACAAATAGGTGTCATTCTCACGATGATAAATATGCTTTGTCCACAGGTGGTGCTTCCCGAGCTGGCGATGCTTCGTATAGCGGCGCACGAAGAAAGCGGCCGTCTGGTTGGTCACCGAGTCCTTCCCGTGGTCGGGCTGCGGCCAGGCTACCGGCACGTCAACCTGCGAACAGATCTTGGTCTGCCACTGGCTGCCAGCTTGCTGCTGCTAGTTGTTGTCAAGGTATCTTATCATTTTCATATACAAATTAAAAAAAATCGATTGACCGACCCCGAGATCGAACTTTTTTTCATGGAACTAGAGGACACCGGACGGCCTACCTGGTGGTAAGTGGCTACTGTTGCCTATAGATACCTGCAGTGACAAGGAGAAAATCGCTTGGTATTATTGAGGTTTCGGAGATGATTAAAAGACGAATACCAAAGTTGTAATGAAATTATTTCCGATTCACGCTTATATTTATACTAAATCCTTATTGATAATATTGACATTTTGCGGGTCAGCTGATTTCCACACATAAATATCCCGGCCGGTCCATCGTCTTCTCAGTGCCTCAAGCTTGCGCAGGCAGTCACCACGCTGGTTGCTAACTCCAGTGGAAGCCCAAAGCATATAAATATCGCGGCGCACTATAGCCGCACCAGTTTGCTTGGGAGCGCGGCCCGTGCGGTCGTGCGCAGGAAATATTCTTAGTATGCTAGGTATCTACAGTGTTTATTGCAGGTGCGTTGTCATCCTGAGGCCTGAGATGAAATGCTTGAGTTGCTTTGTTTTTGTAATCGATACTAGATCACTCAAACACACACTCGTTTGATGATTTCATGACATTTGTATGAAATAATATTATATTGACTGCATTATTTCACAAAAATGTCATAATAGTCGTAGTATCGTCACCACGTTGTATGTACCGTCAGTACGACAATAAATTTAAACATGGGCTATATTAGTCCATAGAAATGGTTTGCCGCTTTCAAATACATTTTATTCATTTGATAATTTCGTGAACTTCGTGACATTTCTATGAAATAACGCAGCTAATTTTACTCGCACCTATTATCTAGCCCAAAGTAAGCATCACTAAGGGCTTGTGTTATGGATACTAGATAACGGAGAAATATTGATAGTAATATATTATATAGTAATTAAAATATAATAAAACTAGAAAAATTTCACGTCCTGAGGCAGGAATCGAAGCCGCGACCTTTCGAAATCCGGGCGACTGCTCTGACCACTGAGCCACCCAGGACTTGAGATATCCCTGGTAAATTCTTCTAGTCTATCTTTATTTGCGTTGCCCTTGTAGGGTGGACGTTAGCTCATAAACGCAAATACAGATAGACTAGAACAATTTCACAGGGATATCCCAAGTCCTGGGTGGCTCAGTGGTCAGAGCAGTCGCCCGGATTTCGAAAGGTCGCGGGTTCGATTCCTGCCTCAGGACGTGAAATTTTTCTAGTTTTATTCTATTTTAATTACTAAGTAATTTTTCAAACATTTATAATAATGTTAAAATTAAAAATTAAGAATAATATATTATATGTATACAAATATCAGAAATATACTAAATAAACCTACAAACATCCGTCACTCGTGAACAAATGCTCGTACTCATCATACAAATATGTGCCCCTACCGGGATTCGAACCGGCGATCCCTGAGTAGCCTGTACATTAAGGCGTACAGACCACTCATTCTATTCTTAATTTTATTCCGTTTGTTCCAGGACTACGTACCGGATCGGCTGTCGGAGCTCGCGGAGGCGTTGGCCAACCCCATAAAGTACCAGAGCGAGCTTGACAAGCGCGAACAACAATTGGCCGTGCTCACAGACGGCACCGACGAGCCGCCGCCGGACTCCGCGCCCGCGCCCGCCTCCGCTCCCGCCACCGCCTGTACCGTGGCACGACCGGTACTACCACAACTAATACAGATTGACCAGAAGAGTTTCATAGGGTTACCCCAAGTAGCTGGTAGTAAGGATGTTACGGTTTTTCGCATCCGCATCCGCAAATGCGGAATATTCGCATTAAGGGCCTACCTCGTGCACACTAGCGACACCAATTGATTGTTATTAATTATGGTGAATTTAGAAAATAATAAACAAAAACGCTTTAGAGAATTGCTAAAGATCGGTATTTGTAATTTTTAAAGATGTATCTTGTAATATCTTATACCGAGCACATCTCAAAAAATTACAAATACCATTCTTTAGTCATTCACTAAAGCGTTTTTGATTATTATGTTCTTTATTCACCACAATAATATAAATCAAGTGGTGTCGCTAGTTCCGACGAGGTATCGCCTTAATTTAAACATCCGCATTCGCATCTGCATCAATTAATGCGGAGTTTTTACGGATGCGGATTCACATCAGCAACAAGTAACGAACGACATGTAAAGAAAGTACGCGGGAATAAAGTGGCGCGTTGTTGCTTTTTTACCAATAGGAAGGCGGCACACCTCGATCGTATTTGCTATTTAACCAATAGGAAGGCGGCACACATCGGCGACAAGATACTACACGTTTTGTTTCAGTTATTGACGTGATTCGTTTTGTGAGTCAATTACAGTGTTTGTTTACTGTGTTTATCGCGGTTTATCGGCGTAGTTAATGAATATTCAATAAATAAATACTAAGAAGTAAATAAATATGCCGCCCCCAGTAAAAAGCAGGATCTGGCCTTACTTTATATTAAACAAAAATGATTCCGAGAAGTCCGAGTATAAAATATGTAATAAAAGTTACTCGCGAAAAGGACGTACTACTACTTCTTTGAAAAATCACCTGAAATCGATACACCCAGAGGAGTTTCGTTTGTTCGAAAGCGCGAATAATGAAAACCAGTTGAAGAAAAAAAATGATGATCCAGCTATATTTATAGCTGGTAGCCAGCTATCGTAGCTATGCTTAAGTACAGTTATGGAATTTAATTGTTTAGGAAGTTAAATATTTTTTGATTTTGTGTTATTATATCGCCAAATGAGATGACAGCTATTGTCAGTCATATACTTGCTTTGTAATAGTGCAAATATTCGTCAACCTGCTAATATGACCTGCTGACTATGGTTATCGTATTTTCTCGGGATATAATCTACCCACACGCCAAATTAATATAAATCGGTTTAGCACCTTAACACTGGAACCGTAATAGTACCCTAAAAATGATTTTTAATATAGAATAAAAATACACATTCTTAAAGTCTACATATTTTTCATTATAAACTCTGTTTGATTATTGGGGGGCGGACTTATTGCAGTTATGCCGGATCAATGTTCTGGTTATTGTTATTTCTGTGTTAATTTTGATGTAGTTAGATTGAACAGATTACTAACTGAAATCCATTTTTAGATAAAACAAGAGAGCACGCTAGACGGTAGTCCAAGCAAATCGTCCGTAATAATGGCTGAGACCAAGAAGTTGATAGAAAATGAAGCGCTCGCCGCCGCCACTACGCTCGCCTCCAATGACAAAGACTCGCAAGGTTCGCTGACTAAATAACTATATAATTTTTGCAGAGATAATTCTTATGACCATTGAAATAAAGTGGGAAACGCTTCGCCGACGAATTCGATGAACGTTTCGTCAAAGTACATTCTAAAAATATTGCACTCCGCTTGGTTATTAAAAAATAAACATGAAGCTACTAACGACGAGGAGCTCGGTGGCGTATTGGTTTGAGCGCTCTGGTTTCGAATACGAAAACAAAGCAACTTTCGCCATGGTCGACCCTGGGATGGGTCAACCAAAATTTATAATCTCGAGCTCCTCCGTGCTTCGGAAGACACGTTAAGCCGTTGGTCCCGGTTGTTACAACCGCTTTAACGTACCAACCCGCATTGGGCCAGCGTGGTGGTGCTATGGCCCAAACTCCTCATGTGTTTCTTCCATGAATGAAGGCCTGTGCCCAGCAGTGGGACGTATATAGGCTGGTGATGATGATGAAGCTACTAATAATGACATTATTTTCATTGAATTATTGCAATTGGTGTGGTAGAATGGACTTTTGATTTGTCGGCGAAGGCAAAGTGTCTTACGTTTAAATATTGAGAAACAAATATAAAATGCGAAACTGTTCACAGCTTCGTAATAAGAGTAATAAAAAAACAATAGCACACTTTTTCTGACTTTCACATAACTTTCAGACCAATCTGACAACAAGTCGAATGGCGGATCGGACGAATCTCTAGCAGAAAGCTTGGAAACGTTACTCTCCGGTGAAATGGTCCGTAAAAAGCGCGCTGAACTGGCGCGAAAACTTGACGCGTTGCGACGGAAACAAGACAAGGAGAAGAGGCCTGTGTCCGCCAAGTTCTACGTTAGCAACAAACTTGTCAAGAAATTGTCATCTAAGAACATGTGAGTTTGAATTTTCTATCAATATTACAACTGTAGCAGTATACATAGTAATTCTCCCTACCTTCAAGCCGGCTTAACCATCACAAATGCTGGTCACAGGTGTTTCTATTAGCGGTACAGATTGCTTTAGGCACAGCGTGATTGGGGAAAACAAGGCAATAATACATATTGCCACACTAAATGAACATAATCAAATTTAGATTGATTCCTATAACATTTTTGAATGTTACAAGATTGGCGTCATAATGTCAATTGATATATTTGAATCATAATAATTTTTCTAGTATTTTTTTTACTAATTAAATGAAAACAATTCAAGAAATTCATAGGATTCTCTCAAGTTCTCGCTAACTAAGTGATTAGGTACTCGCCTAGATTGTAAAAGGTCACGCTTTCGCATCCCACTGTATAGTTCACCCAGCTTCGATAAAGTATAAATGTAAAAAAACCATTGTCATTTTTGTATAAATCATAAGCATAAAATGTACCGTCAGACAAGTACAAACCTCTACAAAATGATATTTGGTTTATTTTCATATATTCTTTATCTAAGTTGGATCAATAGAGGCCAAGACTTTTTCCAGCCGATGCATTTGTCGTCATCCAAAATTTCTATATCCAGGTATAGTTCTGAGGGCCACACGAGCACAGACGAAGGTCTCGTCAGCGGTGGTGGAGAACGTGAACTAAGACTGCGCTACCACCACACCATCTACGCGGCGTTGGAGAAACAAGTGCGGAACGAACAACAGCATCAGATGAAGGCGCTTACGGTAATGCATATTGCTTATTGAGCCAGCTACTAGTTATACTTGCCGAATTAAAACTTAAGTATTAGCAGTACACCTGTTTTTGTACGTGCGTGTGTGTGTGCGTGCGTGCGTGCGTGCGTGCGTGCGTACGTACGTGCGTGCGTGCGTGCGTGCGTGCGTGCGTGCGTGCGTGCGTACGTACGTACGTACGTACGTGTGTGCGTGCGTGCGTGCGTGCGTGCGGGCGTGCGTGCGGGCTGATGTTTCGAAGAATGATGGAGTTCTAGATCACGTTTATTCGGTCAACCTTATAAATCAGATTTCTCGTTTTATAAACCATATTATAATTTACAGGATCTGTTGGAAATTGAGAAGAAAGAAATTCTGAACCGGTTAGCGAACTCTCGAAAAGAAGATGTCAAAGCTCTCGCCAAGAAGACCAATAGGGACAAGGACGAGATCTTAAGGATAAAGCGTGAAATACATTCTCAGGTGGGTTCATTCTCTTCAGAGTAACTTTCAACCTATTTATACTATAATTGGTTTTATGAGTAGAGTATTTTAATATTATACATGTTCCCTATTTCTTCTTTTTATCGTACAACGTTCTCTGTTAGTTCAGACGAAAGCTTCAGAATCGAAACAAACAAAAAAATAAACACTTACATAACCATATGGGCCATTTTCTAAAAGAACATCCTTAAAAGCACTGCACTGCATTGTAACTAGGGCTTGTAATATTCGTCCATTTTTACTATTCGAATATTTCGAATAGTCCTAAAACTATTATTCGAACTATTCGAATATTACGAATTTTTCGAATACTTTTTATCCAAGGAACAAAATACAATCATCATCACTTTAATATAGCACATAATTCGTTCATTTTATAAAGATCACTGACATGAGAGTAGAATATCACTTATTTGAAAAGAAAAACTACGTTTTTTTAACATTTATTCACCATTTTTATCATCATCAGTCCATTACTGGACATAGGCCATATGAACATCACTTGGCTCATTTTTTGGCTAGCCTGATCCAGTTACTGACGGCCATTAACAAAGCCGCCCCGCTGCCACTTCTGCTTATACATTCGTAGGCTGTTGATTCTATGGTGTCAATTCTCTGCCGGATCACTTCATTGTGGATTCGATACTTCAGTGAAACTGCATTCAAAGCCCCCTCCATAGATCGCGGAGTGACTTAAAACTGGTGATACAGCTGTACCGTGAGTATCCACGCCACAGCACCATATGCCATAACGGGAAGGACGCACTGACTTTTGCTTTAGGCTTTGTGAAATTGCCGATAACAAAAACTCGACGCAGCTTGTCAAATGCTGCCCAGACCAGACGAATCCTTCTATTGGTCTCCACTACGAAATGTTTTTTACTCAGATATGGTCTGTTTGTCATAATTTTATGTAAGTTATCCGGAGACCGATGAATCAGCAAGGTCGTGCAGTATCTGTTGTAGATCTCTCTTGCCATTAATGTTGATACTCCTTCCATTCCAATTCAGTATTGAACATATCCTCTAATGCATTTGTGAACAATTGGGGGATATGACGTCTATTTGTCTTACACGCCGGAAATGGGTTACTCTGCTGGTTCTGTTATTTGATGGCCAGTCTTTACATCGCGAAAGCATTTCATCACTTAGATATATCAACTTGGCATCACACCAAAGATTCGAGAACTGCCCAGGTCTTGATGGAGTCAAAATGATAGAGCCATATCCTCTCCGGAACCCAGAATATTCTGGGGACTGGAATTCTACGAGTCTTCGTGCAAGTCTATTCGATTGGACTCTAGAAAATAGCTTGTGGTGGTGGCTAAGGAGTCAAATTAGATGATAGTTCTTCAGCAGCGTCTTGTCGCCTATTTAAAGGAGAGGGCAACCACACTCCTTCCCAAGCTTCTAGAGTTTTTCTATAAAAGACAACAGAATTAAACATTTTTTGGAGCTCCTTCAGCTGTGCTCACCCACCAGCTTCGAAATTCCATCGCGATTTCATCATTTCATTTTCCGTTTTTAGCTGTCTAAGACCTATCTCAATTTCGTCTAGGCTGACTTCTGGATTTCCGGCAGGCCCTCAGTGGAGTGGCGTGTTAGTGTTGATCTAGTAGAATTCTCATATTTTGGATCAGAACAAAATGCATGCGAATTTACTATGGAAGTTTTCAATTTTTGAAAGAATCTTCGGCCTAGATACAATACAACGTTCCCACTAGCAGTGGTCAACTTCTTTAGGTGGTCTCCCTACGCGCTAAGGACTGAGCGAACACTTTTGACCCCATGTTCTGCTCAATTGTTTACATGGAGCGAGTATTAGCATTTCGGAGGTCATGTCGAACCAGTTTGTATATTTCCCGATGCTCTGACGAAGTAACAGATGGATATTGACGACGTTGCTGCTTGAGTTTAGAAGTTTCTTTTGAAAATGTATTTCTCTTGAAACTGACAAAAACAAACTTAAATCATCTTTTATTTTACAGTTCTCCTCCAATTAACTCAAAAAGCTCCATACTCCCTAAGGACTGGACGAACACTTTTGACCCCATGTTCTGCTCAATTGTTTCTATGGAGCGAGTATTAGCATTTCGGAGGTCATGTCGAATCAGTTTGTATATTTCCCGATGCTTTAACGAAGTAACAGATGGATATTGACGACGTTGCTGCTTGAGTTTAGAAGTTTCTTTTTAAAATTTCGTGTAATAAATGTATTTCTCTTGAAACTGACAAAAACAAACTTAAATCATCTTTTATTTTATAGTTCTCCTCCAATTAACTCAAAAAGTAACGCTTCGTCGCCTACTTCTACGCATATAATCTGTCGGTTTTGGTAAATTCATTCATAGGTGTGTTGATTTTTACTGTGAAATATCAGTATTCGGAAAATTCGGAATAATCGAATACCACTCTCAATAATATTCGAATAGTAAATGAGGCGAATATTCGAATAATACGAATATTCGAATATTCGAATACCAAGCCCTAATTGTAACTATCAACAAAATATAATAAAGAAAATGAATATTTGTATTACAAGAAATTGATGCGCACTCACACAGAAGGCCCTTAAAGTAAGCGACCACGTTTCACAGCCGAATGTCATCACTGGCAACGCACACTGGTCGATGATTTTCGACTTCAGGTATTCGGGAATTTTGGACTTGAAGGTCTTTCATGATTTATCGAAAGCTGCCCATTCGAGTTGGATTCGTCGATTTACCTCTTTCTCGAAGTCGGATCTAGCTGGACCATCTGTCCGAGGTAAACTTACTCACTCGTCAACAACTATAGAGAAAGAAAATAATTCTCAACTGTAACTGGTATAGGTGCTACACGGATATTCGACATTTTGTCATGTCCATGTTTATTTTTAGACCTGGGAAGTTCTGTTTCGGTCGCCGAGCATTATGCTCAATTCCTCTAGGGATTCTGCCATGACTCCTATATCAATTTGATTTTGGATTAAATATTGGTTTATTCATTTCCAATATTTGTCTTAAAAGTTTGTATGTAAGGTCTCGTGACGTGAATGTTCGACAATCGAAATGCAGATCAATAGTTACGTCCACGAATTTTTGTATTGCTCTCCCTTCTCGGAGTGCGGCTAGTCAATGGCTTGTCATATAACACGACTGGAACAGGTAAATGATTGGTCTGTTATGTCGTACAGTCCGTGGAGCGCGGCGTGGCGGAGTGCTCGCGGCTAGAGCAAGCGTACGCGCGGCGCCGCGAGCAACTGGCGCGAACACACGAGCGGCTGAGGGCGCTACTGGTGCGACACCGGGACCAGGTGAGCTACTACGTCACACCTAGCACCGGGACCAGGTGAGCTACTACGTCACACCTAGCACCGGGACCAGGTGAGCTACTACGTCACACCTAGCACCGGGACCAGGTGAGCTACTACGTCACACCTAGCACCGGGACCAGGTGAGCTACTACGTCACAGCTAGCACCGGGACCAGGTGAGCTACTACGTCACAGCTAGCACCGGGACCAGGTGAGCTACTACGTCACACCTAGCACCGGGACCAGGTGAGCTACTACGTCACACCTAGCACCGGGACCAGGTGAGCTACTACGTCACACCTAGCACCGGGACCAGGTGAGCTACTACGTCACAGCTAGCACCGGGACCAGGTGAGCTACTACGTCACACCTAGCACCGGGACCAGGTGAGCTACTACGTCACAGCTAGCACCGGGACCAGGTGAGCTACTACGTCACACCTAGCACCGGGACCAGGTGAGCTACTACGTCACACCTAGCACCGGGACCAGGTGAGCTACTACGTCACAGCTAGCACCGGGACCAGGTGAGCTACTACGTCACACCTAGCACCGGGACCAGGTGAGCTACTACGTCACACCTAGCACCGGAACCAGGTGAGCTACTACGTCACACCTAGCACCGGGACCAGGTGAGCTACTACGTCACACCTAGCACCGGGACCAGGTGAGCTACTACGTCACACCTAGCACCGGGACCAGGTGAGCTACTACGTCACAGCTAGCACCGGGACCAGGTGAGCTACTACGTCACACCTAGCACCGGGACCAGGTGAGCTACTACGTCACACCTAGCACCGGGACCAGGTGAGCTACTACGTCACACCTAGCACCGGGACCAGGTGAGCTACTACGTCACACCTAGCACCGGGACCAGGTGAGCTACTACGTCACACCTAGCACTGGGACCAGGTGAGCTACTACGTCACACCTAGCACCGGGACCAGGTGAGCTACTACGTCACACCTAGCACCGGGACCAGGTGAGCTACTACGTCACAGCTAGCACCGGGACCAGGTGAGCTACTACGTCACACCTAGCACCGGGACCAGGTGAGCTACTACGTCACACCTAGCACCGGGACCAGGTGACCTACTACGTCACACCTAGCACCGGGACCAGGTGAGCTACTACGTCACACCTAGCACCGGGACCAGGTGAGCTACTACGTCACACCTAGCACCGGGACCAGGTGAGCTACTACGTCACAGCTAGCACCGGGACCAGGTGAGCTACTACGTCACACCTAGCACCGGGACCAGGTGAGCGCGCACTACGTCATAGCTAGTTAATTAGACTGCAGTTTGATATACGTTTTTTCGACCCCGAAACACACATTTTCTATACTGTCTCGTTTTTAAGGCATAAAATTGTTGTTGTTTGTTAACGTTTGTTGTATATAAACTGTTTTTACATATAATTTTGTGTAAAATTTGTTATTACATATAACTAGATAACGAAAATGATGACGATGTTGTCATTATTTATTTCCAGGAGCTATTAGAAGTAGAGCGCCTATGCGGCGGCGCCCCCGAGGGCTAAGGGTAAGGCTAGCTGAGCGCCGTGCGAGCGCTGCCCGCTGCCCGCTGTACGCGCCGAGCCGGCCTCGGCCTGGTGAGTCTCCGCGACACTCCGCGTTCATTTTGTTTAGGAATCTGTGATATTATCGCCTAAGGAGCAACGAGGGAACGGCGGTCTCCGGGCGTGAAGACGACGCGACCGTTCCTCGAGCGAGTCTCACGAGTCTCAACGAGTCTCACGAGGGCGCCCGACTCCCGAGACTCACCCGTCATTGTTCCGCGTCTCTTGTACATATTGCCTTGTAGTAACACCCGGGTCTCGGGGCGGACGTCCGCCTGCATTTACGGTGTATATCGACACGGGTCGAGCACTAACGGATTGATATGCTAGTCATCTAAACATTGTTCAGGGGGGCCGAAGTGTTCGGTTATGTTTCAATTCGCGTGTTTTCGTGTCGTGAACTCTCTTCGCCCTTCTCGGTATAACTATGTCAAGTTTATACATATCTAAAGCACAACATACCGGTTTTGATTCGAATTGCGTAACGTAATTATTTCTTACGATATTTCTTCCTTTATACATAATTTGTAGTTTGTAGAGAGTACTGTATCGGAACGTTCAAATTGTTATATGAAATTGATTCTTATGATGGTTATTCCAAACATTTTCTGGTTAGTGAATATGTTTGCAGAGACTTTAAATTTAACTATTTTATTTTGTCTTAACGTTAAGAATTACTAATAATTCAATTCCGTATAGAGTATTTCGGTTATGTGATAACTATTTTCTGATATTCTAATTGTTCATAGTAACGGTATATACTTTCAAACGCACTTGTTGAAAATTAGATGCGTTTTATACAAATACATCGTTTATAGCATGACGTATATTATGGTCTGTCTCACAGCTTGTTTGTTTAATATTTATGTAAAGGAAACTATGTGCTATGTAGATTATGGAGTTATATACTTTACGGGCTTGACTGTACCGTGGTTAAACACTTACAGGTGTTAGTAACGGTAGGTTGTAGAATAACATTCCATATTGTTTGCGCAAATTTATTTTTAAAGCGTTGACATTTCGCATAGGGATTAGCAAATGTCAAGTAACGGCAAGTAGAACTAGTGAGAATATTTATTAGTTGACTCGTCTGTCCCTGTCTGGCGGTACAACGGCGAGGGGGACAGCGAGCGTGAGTTGATATCAACAACCAGTTATCGATTCACGCTATAGGTGATAGTTATAGCACAAATATCGTGTCTTCAATCTATATGGTTCTAAAATATCTACTAGGATTCGTTATTTGTAATATTGTGCTGGACCTCGCAATGTTGATTTAATGTAATTTCAACTACAGTTAGTTTACACCAATTAAAATGCTAATGCTTTAATCTCACTATAATATTTTAAAATATTTGTATCTGTATTTACACAAATATTTAGAAGATATTTTAGAACCATCTGTAAACGCCAACGAGTGTCAGTAGTTCCAATGAATACATAATTAGCAATAATTTTTACTGAAGTCACTAACTCATAAGCTCTGATAGACGCCATGTCCTTTAAAATAGTGATAAAGCGGATTTGAACGACTGTAACGTCCTCCTTATATTGTTTGTATATTTTCTGACCAAGTCAACCTTCGAGCCCAGTTACTTCTCATTGAAACACTGCCAAATAATATTATTCATATGATTTGCGTCCATGTTTATTTATTTTTCACTGTAATTCTCAGTCAGCAGTTATGCCTTTAATTTATAAATTAGACTCTTTGCCTTTGTCACAATTTCTTTAAACTACTGTAAATATTATGTACAGTAAAATACTCTTAAATGGTGCTTCTCAATATGTAGGCTCAAAGTACTTAACTGCTGTAGAGCTAAGTTAAGCTCTCATCGTTATATAAATATGCACTCTAATGGTTCTTTGTATTATAATGAACTTTATAATTAGTTGTTAAAGTGCATATTTAATATAAACTATTGCACGAATGTGGCTTCCCTTTGCGATTTTATATTATTTCCAAAGTGTATAATTTTCTGTTGCGACTAAATGCCTTAAATTTGTAGCTGAGAACAGAAAATTACTTCGTCGTAAATGGTTTTTTATAAGGTGTTCAGTCATCATGATACGCACTAGTCTCGATATTAAACAATGTGATTTTTATAGATCTTATTATATTAGTCCCTGATTTTCAGTTGCTCAAATCATCCCTGAAATATTTAAATTCATAATATATTTTGATTTAGTACGCTTTAAACATTTGTTTATATTATTATGCATGTTCAGATTGTGAACTATATTGATTTTGCTTTTTATTTTAATTGCAATTTTCATTGGGCTATGAATTGACATTGAGTCCATATAAAAAGTGAATTACAGCAATAATAAATAATATGATATTAAAATCATTTCCGTCTTTTTCATAACGAAAATTGCAATAAAATTTATTAGGATGTAAATTCGAATACGTTGTGTGTACGGTACACATTAGAGTAAAATGTACACTCATATTGATATATTAGCCTTAAATTAATGTAAATATAATTCTCAGTGTTAATAATAATATCCAATGAACGTTCTTCATAAATTTTTTGGCAATACTATTCTATTAAAAATCGATTATTTACCGAAAATACAATATGAGTGTACTAGAACTAACAATATAGTCCAATAACAGCTTATGATGTTGTGGTTGCGATTACACCAACTTATGCCGTCTCCGTACCGATTTATTATACATATTTCTATTGTTCTCGATCTACACTATGGCGTAAAAATATCCCTTAGTGCAGTAATCGTGTCCACATTTAGAAAATCTATAAGTATTTATGATACCAATATTTCTAAAATGATACTTCTTATATTTTTATCAGTATAAATTAAAAAAAACCTTCAGTAATAAAATAGATAAATACGCCCCCCGAATTTATCTTACATTTATTTTTCGCTTAATTTTTTACTGTGCCTGTGCTGTTTATCTGTGAATTTCGATCCGTAGGGAAATATAGACGAATCATTAGATATAGAGTTGTTTTTTTTTTCTTGTACAAAATTATCTAGTTTTCGGTTTTTAAAGTGCCATAAAAAATCTTAGGGTCTCTCTAGTTATTTTATAATAGAAAAAATGACATATTTTTCATATTGATTCCAATATTGATGTCGATTGGTGACATAAATGTAGAGTGAGTGAATTGTTTACGGTATATTAAAATATTGGTTTATCATAAACTTGATATCAAAAATATAAAGTGTGCAATATATATCGTGAAAATATAAAGTGATAAACGTATATCGTGGTTTTGTTGACAGTTAAATGTACCGTGAACAGTTTCAATTTTGATTTATGCAAATAATGAAAACAGGGAATCTATTTCTAACTCTCGATAATATTTATTGATCTTTCTATAATATAAACTGCAAGTAACATAAACATGAGGTGGTTATATTAAAAACATTGTAAAATTATGTCGATGTTTGTATATTATAATGTATATCTTAATATAAGTCTCCATCAGAGCCTTGTGATAACCCTTGAATATAATAATAATAATAGTCGAGTGTGCTTTCGAGGAGTTTGGTTAGTTGGTGAGGTTGTAGTAGTCTGGCCGTGTCTGAAGAACGTAAAATAACTTGACGGTCGTTTAATTTTTGACTTAAACCAATGAGCTTAAGTATAAATAACAGGCGCCGAAGTTATAATTATTTATTTCAAGATAATTGATAACTCACTAAAAAGTATTTTTAATAAAATATATTTATAAATGCGCCATGAGTAAAAATTACAAGAACAGAATGGAAAATTACTTCTTCTATTTAAAGTGCGAAACGGTTTTCTGTGTCTGATAATAAAATTCATTGGAAAGACAATTTAAAAAGATCGATAGCGATACTTCACTATTATTCTGATAAATAAAGTAGTTTGATCTAATATTCATTTCTGATAAATGTGAAGCTTGAATTGTTCAAATTTATCTATATCCAATATATCCTTTCCTTTTGACGCATGTTGATTAATACTCTTAATCACTTAAGGCTAAATACTGAATTGCTTCTCAAATTTTGAGTTCTGTTTAAATATTTAAAGTCTAAAGTATTGTTAAAGTCAAAATTTAAAAGGGGTCTTTAAATTTGAGTTAATTTGACAAAAAGGGGAATTTTCTTAGTTCTGGCATGTCTTATTGAGCTAGACGTGCTGCAACAAAACTGATAGTCATCAGTTATCATCAAAATTTCATGTGATCTAGTACCAAAAAACAAATCCCTTTTTAATTTGAAGTCATTAACAACGAGTTGAGTCGCGTAAAAAGGCTACCAAGTCATAAGGTATGGCGCGGCACGTTGGCGTTTGGAAGCAAGCCTTTGGAATTTTGCGAGCATTTCGACATTCACGAGCGGATTTTGAATCGGTGAACCGTTTGGGATGTTTGATTGGCATGCGGGCCAAATAGTTTGCCCATGGATACCGGCTTTATATCAAGCGTCATTATGCCAATGCGCGCTGTCGTAATGCTAAATTGTATTTGTCAATATGTGTCAAAAGTAAAAATAAATAATTTTCCAACAAAATTTTAAGTAACGGAACAATAAATGTGTGTAGTACCGTTAGCATGCGATCTTTCATTTCATATCGCTCATTAGTCACTCATAAATCTTGTTTTGTATTAGAGGAAAACATCAGTGCCATAGCAAAATTAATGGTGCATCTTCTCAATGATATATAAGGTTATACAAGTTTAGAGAAACATGTAGAGTAATAATACAAGTGAAGTTAGGTCACACAATTGTTTATTTCACGATTCCACTAACGGCTATATTCAGCCCGTCGACACTAAACTTTAGGTTGTAGATAGTCGACCAGTGTAGACGACTAGTTACGATTGTGTGCGTAAAACACGACTTGTTCTTGCCTTTGTAAAGTTAAATGTTAAGTAGGTCATGCCGTCGTCGTCCCGTTATAAATATTATTAAGACTTAATGTTTGATTCCTTCAAATGTAGTCCTTCAAAATACGTTTCCGTTCTATATGTAAATAGGTTTGGGCCTAAGAGTTTTCTCCGAACTTTTCTATAGTGATCCTGTGATGCCCCATGATTGCCCCAATATCCTCGTATAGTATAAAATATATAAATACATTATTAATTCTGCTTTATCGTAGAACCTTTAGATACAACGGCAGACTGAACTTGTGTTGAATTCATAAGTATTGCACTAAAAGGTGGGTTTATACTGAACGATTGTGTCAGGTGACCAACTTTTAATCTGAGCTCTAAGTCTGACGAACCTTTTCGTTTGGTCCAAACGCATCTGAACACCTAAACATTTGAGTGCAAAAAACGTGGCAATTTAAATAATTCTGTAGACGTCTGCGCTTTTTTGCACCCAATTATATCGAAGTAGCACTTTAGTCAGTTCTTGTACCTGTGGTCTCCGTGACGTGAAGTACGCACGTATTATTAATATTAAAGTAAAAGTATAGAAGTGTATTCAGCCAACTAGTTATAAGAGTTAGAAGTTATTTCGTTATAGTTTAACGATCCAACTGCAGCTTCGGTCGGTCATGTTCGGTGGGGGTCTCGGGGACCCTCGGGTTTGCTAGGCTATGTATAGAAGATAAAATATTATAGTAACATCCTATACATGTTATTAATCTTTTATAACTGTCACAATCAACGTCTCCATTCAAGGTGTACGATACACCAGGTGAAGTCGCATATTACTGTAAATTAGACAAGTTTTGGTCACAAAAAAAATCTGACATCACGTTGGGGACAAATCTACTACTTACTTATTTTGTATTCTGTATCTAGATTCGGGTATTAAAATAAATATATGTATATTGTTGAAACTATCTTAGCGTAACTCATATTTTATAATGAATCTACTCTTGTTGAGCCTTTCTGCTTCAATTATTTATACATTTTATTACTATTCTATATTATATTTTCTATACTGTTGTAGACTTGTTGTGAAATTTTAGACGATTTTACAAATTTCTGTATAGTTTGCAGTAATTACAAGTGAACTATATTTTTCTTCTTAAACTTTGCAAAGACTTATTACTTAAAATGTGTAAAATGTACTTTTTCGCTTGTTCTTCCATTATTCCAGTTTTCTATTCAAATATTTAATAGCCAGTACTGTTTAATAAAAATATTTGATTAGTTAATAAACAGCGTAAATTATAATACCTAGTTAGTTTCTAAGATAGATATATCAACTCCGCTTGTAATGTCATTCATATGAATTGTTGATAAAATTCTTTAAATTTTTATCCATTGAAAGGATAAAATCGTTACTGATAAATAACGCACGATTGAGCAAAATTAATATTCAAAATAAAAAATTGGTGTAGGCAAACAACTCACCGACTTTGTCTGTCTGCGGGTTTTGTTTGCTGTTTATTTTGACATCGTTTTTCTAATTAGTGTTATTGGTAGGTTAGTGTGGAAGTGGGCGACATTGACAAGCGGGGCTGCGTCAAGTGATGGCACATTTCTTATGATGTACTTTAAGCGTCGCGATTTGTGGCGGCGGGTTGTGAGTAGCGCGCGGTAGTGTAGGCGGAGCTGCAGTAGGGTCCGCTGTAGGGACCCTGTACGCCAGAGTAGGCCGTCTGAACTCGCGGGCACGGTTCCCAACTACATCCGACACATTACACGTAGTGGAATGCTACTGTATTCGCGAATATGTTCAAACGTTTGTTGATTGAAAGACCAAACGAAGTGCGCTGTTTACTTTCATTATCTCTGTAAAATATTTACATTTGTTCGCATTTACGTAAACTTTGGATTCGTACAACACGATCTTGAAATGTGTGAATTGCGGATTGCTATATAATCCATCCAGTCAGTTATAGCAGCACGGTGTATATATCTCCTTGGTACAGGGTGGTGCTGTCAAGACTAGATAAGACAAGAATTAAAACATGGGCTATATTAGTTCATAGAAATGGTTTGCCAGTTTCAAAAACATCTTATTCATTTGATAATTTCATGACATTTGTATGAAATAATATATATAACATTGGCTGCATTATTTCATAGAAATGTCCTGAATTTATCAAATGAATAAGATATTTTTGAAAGTGGCAAACCCTTTCTATGAACTAATATATCCCATGTTTTAATTTATTGTCGTATTGACGACACCATCCTGTACAGACAGAGATAAATATCTGAGAGACGCTTAAGCGAAAGTTCTTTTATACTTAAGTCAAAGATATTATTGCATTTTACCCAATCAATGTGGCAAAGCCAAACAATTATCGATACCATTTTGTATTTTATTTTCACAGTAATTACTTGAAATGTTACCTAATACACATGAATTATACTGGATTTGCAATACGTATGGGATATTCTAATTGATGTACAAGTAGATGTTGATTTCAGAAAGTTGATTTGTTTGTTTGAAAATTATAAGTTTTGTAATTTGATAAAAACATTGTCATGTTTACCTATTTAATATAAGTTGTTATTATTTTTGTTGATATAATTAAAATGTATAGTAGTTTTAAATGCACTTATTGAATCTAAGCAAAGATCTGTTTAAATTTAGTTTGTATTTATGTGCCAGAAATATTATTCATATTATTTTTATGTATATAATTTTTATTAGATACGTATTTAAAATGGTGTGTTTCTAAGAAAGGCTGCTGTAATGACATGTTTACTATGTTTTACTTATTGTCACAACATACAATGTGTGGTCATTTGTTGTTATATTCAAAAAAATTATTTCATATGTAATGTATTTTTTTTCAGGATGCATCTTCAGTTAATTATTTTTGTTAGGCGATGCCAAATGAGCCATATACGTGGTATATTTTTAATTTCCTGAAACTTTATTTTTTTTTTTCGGAAAAGGATTGAAATTATTTACAAAAGTAAATAATTTCAATCCTTTTCTATATCGATGTCTTGTTTAGTTCGTTTGATCTACATATTATCGAGTGAACTAATTGTAATTAATTTAAAGTTATCTTGAAAATGAACGGGATTCAAAATTTCAGAGACTTGTCGGCCGTTATGATAAATATAAAAAATATAAGAAGTACAGTTATGGATGGAACAATACCAGAAGATAGTTTATCAATAGTAACAGTTGCATTATGAAAGTCGCCTTTATTACGAACAGAGTAAGGGCGGAATCTAATCTGTAGCTAACTACTATTGTCAGGTGATAAACCTTATTGCATTATGCTAAAAGTGAATACTATGCACATATTTTTGTCCACGCCCCTATTACTGCTGAACAGTTTTCAGGAAATCAAAAAAATACAAATGTATAGAAATGCAACAAGTGTTTGTTATATTTGTCAAAGATTTAGGCAGCATTTGTGATGTAGAGATCTGAAACAGATTAGTATGTTCAAGCAAAGCACTTTGAATAGTTTATAATTATTTGTCCAGTTATTGATGAAATGTAATAAAATATATTATTTTTAAGTTTATGCTTGTAATACAATTTTGGATGTTTTAACTTTATTTTTTGGATTTGATAACTACATATTCAGCTGAGTTAATTAGTGAGCATATATTTAAATCACAAAAGCATGCGTTTATAAACAGATTAAATAAACACGAGGACTTTATGTAGCGTTAAATAATTATTTATTTATGGTAGTTTCTACTTTTGTGTGTTTCTCCTGCATGAATTGAATATAATTATCAGATTTTGTCAATAACTGTACTTATAACCATTATGTGCACTTTCCGCGTGATTGTACCGGGAGGGCGGCACTTGTATAACACGGTCTAATAGAGAATGGGATTGCAACTGGCGGCAAGTCTAATAGCAGAGGTGACCACAAACGCCTATTGTTTATTTATTAATTTTATTTAAGTAAATCTCCAACCACTCTAATTATCTGTTTTGTCATCTAGGCGGCCTATTCGACCCGATGACGTAAATAAGTTATTCTAATTTGTTTTTTTGACATTTTACGTACAAAAATGCAGCCACCAGCATTTCGCTAATTGGCTAAACGATACTATTACCCACGGAATAGAGGCGTTAATGCTTTAAAGATAAGACATGAGACGAGTTATGTCTTAACTTTAAAGCATTAATGCAATAATTTGTGACAAAGTCAATGAAAACGATCTTACATTTAGGTACAAGAACACAGATTAAAGTTTCAAAGTGTGTATTTATATGATGTCAAATAATTAGGATAATATTATTATAATAGGAGTTTGAATCAAACAATTCCAACACTCCTAGCATACAGTATTGTAAGCGGTATAAAAGTATTAATGATTGTTTGTCACTGTTATTTGCTTACAGTGTAAGCAAGAGGCAGACATCCCTATTGCCAGTTTCAATGTAATTCTCTATTGGCCGGGTTAGCGTGTCGGCGAGTGTTTAAGCGAGACGGCCTCCCCTCTGATAGTTCTAGTCATTTTAATTCCTCCGTGTTGTATCTATACATAAACAGTATGCCTGTGTATGGGTAAACAATATAATTAATCAATATGAATGTTAAACATATAGGTGAATCTTATATCTATTAAATTTGATGTCTGTTCTATTATGTTTTTTATTTGCACTCCATTTGACATACCGACGGCGAAGAGCCCAACACCTTCTATTGAACATAGAGTAAATGTTACAGAAAGCCTTAAATGTATACCTACTAATTTATGTACAAGGTATTTATACATTTTTTTTGCCAGTGGATAAGTGGCTTTATCAAATCATGCTAATGCGGTAATCTACCTTAAAAACATAGAAATAAGAAATGAAATTGCTAAAAAAATTCAAATTCAAAGATATATTGGAACTTTGCCGTGTGGAGTTTTCCTTTGGGTCTTAGTATAGCCATGTTGGATTTCAGGATTTAATCATTGAGGTTGGGGCATGATTATTGAGAACTATCGTGCCTGTGTTTGGTTTACGTCATTATTATTATTATTATTTGTATTTGGGTCTTTTCGGTCCTTTTTTAACTGCCACCTAAAAGATCTATTGTGACTAGACACCAATAGTTTAAAGTAAAACCTTGATTTAGGCACTTTACATAGATTTTAGGATTTTCTCAATCTCAAGGGTCTTAATATCATTTGGGTCAATAATGTGTCTCCCCAGATGCAGGCTTCGTTTGTGGATAAAGGGTCCACAGTTGCAAAGGTGCATTGGAGTTTCACGCCGCTGTGCACAGAATCTCCAAACATCCGAATCACTTAGTTTTAGGTTGAATAAGTACCTCTTCAGTTTGCAGTGGCCTGTCAAAGCTCTAATCATGATACTGGTGTTACTCCTGCTGAGCTTTATTAGCTCTTCAGTTCGTTTATCGTTTGGCATGGTAGCTATGTATCAGAGACATTGAATACCCAATATCGTACTTCAATAAAGAGATTCGAGTCGAGATAAATCGGCGCCATTCCCGCACATTCACGTTCAATCGGTGCAATAATGTGTAGGTAGATATACTTACAGCTTTAAAATATTAACGTCAGCCCTATTCTCTTTGCAATAAGTGTCAAAAACTTTTAAATGTGTAGATATACCTACTTACATCTGTTTGCGCGTGACTGTACGTACTCACATAATCATAATCAATCGTTTATTTGCATGAATAACATAAATAGTACACATGAATAGAAGTACATCGCAGGGTAAGAGCTATTATAATCCCTAAGAAAGTTATTGAGTCTGTCAGCAGCAGACGTGCAAATGTTATTATTAACATATACCTACTTATAGGTGTTACAAATCGAAACAAAGAAAGATTCATTTGATTGGTTGGAGATATGACCTTCGCGTCTCTGTTACCGGGGTGGTAAGGTGCATTATGTGGGGCTACCATGAAGGTATGCGAAGTCAGATCGGTAAATATTGGTCAGATTATATTGATGACTGGTGTTATTAGTGGGGTCAGGGTTATTTTTATGACCCGTTAAAACTAAAATAATTTCGCTTTTACCTAGGTCCTAGGTGCTTATAAAATACTTTTGATCCTAACAATCACTTTAGTTCTAGATGATAGGCCTTAATAGATCGACCTCTGCCGAATTTAACGATCGCACCGCGGCACGGCTTTCCATGCCAACTTTCAAGTCGATAATATTGAAAACGAACCGCTTAGAATCGCTTAGATTCTAACTAAACTTGCCGTGCATAAAAGTCTCAAAATTCCTCTTACTCAATTATTAATTAGACTTTTCTAAAAATTCTCTTACAACTAAATTAGACTAGCCTTTCTTATTTCAGCCGTGAAACAGTTCGCTGTGTTTCGGATTGAAGGGAAAGGTAGCCAGTGTAATTTCTGGGCATGGACGGCATTTCATCTTAGGCCCCAGGATGACAACGCACCTGCAATATCAAGTAATTTTTCTTGTTATTGCAGGTGTCTATAGGCGGCGGTAACCGCTTACCATCAGGTGGGCCGTCAGCTTGTTTGTCATCTAGTTGTATAAAAAAAAAAGCCTGAGCCTGACTCATTTTTGACTTGAAAGTTTCTATGAAAAGCTGAAAATTATATTAAAACAGTCTCTCACTCTCTGTGGTCGGACCTCTCTTTCTAGGAAGAGTAGGTACTAAACAGAGAGGACTGAAATATAAATAGTAGATTTTTGCGTCAAATAGGTATTCAGAGTGTTTCCTCCATCTTTTTATCTTTATCGGGGAAAATTCTGTTGCTCGAAGATTCATCATTATCATCACCAGTCTATATACGTCCCACTGTTGGGTACAGGCCTTCCTACATGGGAGAAAGACATGAGGTTAAAGCGGTTGCAGTAACAACCGGGACCAACGGCTTAACATTGCCTTCCGAAGCATGAGGAGTTCGAGATAACAAATTTTGATTGACCCATCCCGGGATTAACCATGGCGAAAATTGCTTTGTTACCGTTATCGAAACCAGAGCGCCCAAACCACTACGCTACCGAGCTTCTCAATCTTTCTTCACCGGGGCTAATTCTGTTTCTCGATGATTCTTCAATGAGTGATATATTCATATCTACCTCCTACGTGTTGTAGCTATAATTACTCTTTGCTTGCCTATCTGTATGTCTTTCAATATTGTGACAGATTGTTGACAAACTATGGCTTCGTAAACAAACATGGGATAATGTAAAATGTCTAAAAAGCATCAAAACAACAAAATTACCGCGTGTCAAGGTCTATTTTAACGCCGAAAATATCAGTGTATCTCCGAAATGCTTCGTTCTTCCCTCAAAAAGTTTATACCCAGCGTTTCGCCAAATTTGGTGCTGGTGGCCAAGTATCAGAACTTGGTGACGTCAGACGCGCTGGCCAGCCTCGAGGGTCGATGCAGCAGGCACTGCCCGGTGCCCCGCTTCCCGCCACAAAAGGTCTGTGGTTTGTATCGTTGGATAAAGTTACACAGTATCTTGTTTCTAGATTGCAAGGTATCTGCCTATTATGCGGTCACACAGTCAAGGTAATAAGTTGCATGTAGGTGTGTTAGTAGAAATAGGAAAAGATTATATTTCTGGTTTTAATACAGGCATATAAAATGGAAGAGGTCTTTGTGGATCCGGGCTATCCAGGACCGCGATAAAAAACGAAAACCTTACCCACTCACCCATTCCTAATCTGTGGGAATTAGGTAGGGGAAAGTGGTCACCCTTCGTAAGCGGGGCACATTCGTATAGTAAGCTTAACAGAAAAACTAAACGGCACAGAAACACGATTATACGTGTGTGCTTCCATTCTTATAAGACCAATCTCATAAGCCCAATCATATCTGCTATAAGTTTCTGAAGAATTGAGCATCCCGCAGATTTTTTAATGCTATATCTTCAGCTAAAGGTTCATCATCAGCTTCACAACTAAGTGCGGTAATTGTGGTAAATTAAATTGTATCTCTAATAATCTACTGAAAATAAAAATTCTAAAATTAAACGCCTGCTTAGTTATTATCGGCAATCACTAGGTACGATATTTTTTATAATTAAATATCTACATATTGCTGAGCGATATGGGAGGCGTAGATATATCTGTTTAAGCTAAAGTCCTAAACTGAAAACGCACCTATCGAACGAAACTTAGGTGTAACCGTGCTGTCTTTGGCTTTAAATCGATGTTTCTACCACGAAAATTATAATAAAGCTAACCCTTATCCAATAGACACCTATCTATTTTACCATCTGAAGTTATTCGTCCGTAGGTGGCTGTGATAGGCGCGGGTAGTGACGTGGGACGCATAGTCTCGCTATTTCTAAAACAGCAGAAGATAGTGAAGCTCCTGGCCTTGTGGGATGAGTCGCCGCAGCGAGGTGTGCTCGGCGTGGCTACAGATCTCGCGCATATAGACACCAGCACCGAGGTCGAGGCTTACCAGGGACGAGTGTACTTGAAAACAGCTCTTAATGTAAGTCAAATAGTCCTCAAATGCTTAGGTATGCTTGTCTCGTGATTTTTAGAGGAATGACATGCAACCCTCGGAGTTATCAGCATCTTTAAGATGCAGTATGTACCGAATTGGCCTCATCATCACCAGCCTTTATACGTTCCACTACTGGGCACAGGCCTTTCTACATGGGAGAAACACTTAAGGAGTATGGGCCATCATACCACCTCGCTGGCCCAATGCGGTTGGTGTATGGGTTAAAGCGGTTGCAGTAACAACCGGGACCAGCAGCGGCTTAGCGTGCCTTCCGAAGCACGGCGAATAGGAACTATTTATTTACATAGGTAATAAGGAAAGTAGCTGTACATAAACGTCTCATACCTACTCAATGGACATTACCATCTGTCAGGACTCAGACGTGGTGGTGATCTGCGGCGGCTGGTACGTGCTGCCGCCTTGTTGCAACACGCCAGACCGGGAGTTGTTCTTCGAAAACATGCGCTTTGTGCGCACCGCAACCATTGCGTGCGCGCAGTTTTGCCCGCAGGCAATCATCGCTGTACAAACGCCGCCTGTTGACTGCAACTTTGCTCTATGCAAATACGTTAGTATTAATTACTGCAAGACCAACCAAATTTTACTATTTCGTAATTAGATTATGAAATACTAAAATAATGTAGATTTAACAAACATAGAGAAACATATAACATAAACTTAGAATATTTAGTAGGTAAGGCCGAATATTCAAAGGTCACTTTAATTTTGAAGCTCCACGCTTAGAATAATTTTAAGGCTTCACGCTTATGAAGAGTGCTTAATTTGACGATATAGCATATAACTATGCGAACGTATTAGTAAATTACGAAGCGTTTGAGTCCCTTTTTGGCTGGAACCCTAATATTTGAAAAAGTTACTTTGTATTTTAGCACTAAGGCACAGATTAATAACAGGACTAAGGTGGCAATGAAGCATACTGCCCACCTGATTGGTAAGCGGTTATTGTAGACTATGGTCGCTTGCAACACCATGGGTATCTCTTGCGCGTTGCCGACCTTGTAAAAACCTTTTCAATCCCTTTTCGAAGAGCCCAATGCTGTACTCATTCGACCTCCAGGTGCTCCAGGTAACAGCGGACCGCATGCCTTAGAATATTTAGTAGGTAAGGCCGAATATTCAAAGGTCACTTTAATTTTGAAGCTCCACGCTTAGAATAATTTTAAGGCTTCACGCTTATGAAGAGTGCTTAATTTGACGATATAGCATATAACTATGCGAACGTATTAGTAAATTACGAAGCGTTTGAGTCCCTTTTTGGCTGGAACCCTAATATTTGAAAAAGTTACTTTGTATTTTAGCACTAAGGCACAGATTAATAACAGGACTAAGGTGGCAATGAAGCATACTGCCCACCTGATTGGTAAGCGGTTATTGTAGACTATGGTCGCTTGCAACACCATGGGTATCTCTTGCGCGTTGCCGACCTTGTAAAAACCTTTTCAATCCCTTTTCGAAGAGCCCAATGCTGTACTCATTCGAGAAAGCCTCTGGAGGGAGCTCATTCCTCAACCTAAGCGTGCGCGTTAAAAAGTTTCTCTCAAACCGCACAGTTGCAGGCCATTTGCAGTACCTATACATTGCATATCTACAGTCTGACTTTTCCCTGCAAGTCCGTCTTGTACCAAGGGCCGAGCCATGCTTCCGAGCAATATTACGACCCTATAGCTAGATTCAAAGCTAGTTAAGAACAATTTTGAATCTAGACGCTGGAACAAAACAAAGCGTACGACAAGAGACGCGTGCTCGGTGTGAACTCGATCAACGCGATGCGTGCCAATCAGCTGTTCAGCTCGCTGACAGGCACTGACCCTGCGGCTAGCAGCACGCCGGTAGTGGGCGGCTCCGGTCGCTGCACTCGTGTACCAGTCTTCTCCGCTGGAAAGGCTGGAAACTTTCCGCAGGTAGGCATATATTTTTAATGCTATTTTTATTTACTGATTTAGCGCAGGCTACACCGCCAGCGAGCGGGCGAGCGAGCTAGGCGGGCGGGCGAAGCGAGAGAAGGAAACTAATCAAACTACGCGGAATATTGGCAGGATTTACTATTGGGGTTCACACCAAAAACTACGAACGGGCCAGCGAGCGGGCGAGCGAGCTAGGAGGGCGGGCGAAGCTATTCCAAAGACAAGCGTCTACTAGTCCGAAAAACATAGTCGTAACGGGGAGGACGGGCGAACTAACCGGGTGAGCGGGCTGGCGGGCGAGCGAGCTGGCGAACCGGGCGCGCCTAACGAGGTGAACGAGTAGCTTCGCTGGAATCGTTGGATATTTTGTTCTCTTCATTCGCATCGCTAACGTAGCTTAGCTCTGTAGTTCGCAGTGTAAACCAAAGTATGAAAAGAGATGAAACGATGCTCACCCGCCTAGCTCGCTCGCCCGCTTGCTGCTTGTGTGGCCTGCGCTTTAGGGATTTTCAGTATAGAATTTAATATAGTTCCTAATCATAAATTATCAGTGCACTGTTATTGTATATCTTTACTTCCTTACCGGTCGACTGGGAGAGAATTCTTCGCCATTCGTACTTTTTTGGGCAATAAAGAAATAATAAATATAAAGAAGGACAGTTTATGACAAGCACTGGTGTAGAGCCGGACACGCTCGTTATTAGGGAGGGACTGACCATTTCGTATCGAGTAGTTACATTAGATTTTGTCTGGCTTTTGTTGGTTTAAGCTCGAGTGAACGATACGATTACGATTCGAAATTTAAAAATGTTCTTGCTTCTTAGGGTACTATCTCTATCACTTGACGAACATTACCTACTCATTATACAGGGCGGTGCCGTCACTACTACAATAAATTAAAACATGGTTTGCCACTTTCAAAAACATCTTATTCATTTGATAATTTCATGACATTTCTATGAAATAATGCAGCCAATGTTGTATTATTTCAATTTATTATCGTATTGTCGTATGCATAGTTCTTACATGAATGCCTATAATAGGTATACACAACATTTGTAATAGGTATCTTGGATATACTTAAATTGGAAACTATGTTATATGATAAATTATACTAGGTGGTAGACCCATATGTAGGGTCGCCTGGGTAGGTACCACCGCCTTTCTTATATCAGCCGTGAAACAGTTCGCTGTGTTTCGGATTGAAGCGAAAGGTAGCCAGTGTAATTACTGGGCATGGACGGCATTTCATCTAAGGCCTCAGGATGACAACGCACCTGCAATATCAAGTGCTTTTCCTTGTTATTGCAGGTGTCTATAGGCGGCGGTAACCGCTTACCACCAGGTGGGCCGTCAGCTTGTTTGTCTTCTAGTTGTATATAAAAAAATATAATGTTTAAATATGCACATTTATTATATCTTTTCACTTCCAATGTGTTTCAGCAGTTCTCGCCATTTTTTTTTCGTATATAATAAAAAAAATAAAAAAAATCTTGTTTCCAATATTCTTCTATTTTAATCCTTCAATGCCCAGACGGCAAATTGCCGTACATAACAATAAAAATTTAATTGTGTCTGGTTTATCGGGCTTTGATCTTTTAGTCGCAGGTGGAGTGCCTGACGCGCCTTGTTCGTGAGGCAGATGACATTATCTGCCGCGTGAAGAGCAACAACGAACAAGGACACCTCTCCATCGGTTTCTCCACTGCAAGATGCGTCTTGAACATAATGAAAGGTTTGTCACTTGTAGTATTTGTAGTTTGGGTAGGCACCTCGGCCACAGAGTAACGACTCGTCTTCGTGATCAAAGCATGTTAAGTAAAAAAATCAAAGTCAATAAAAGAAGTAAATTTATAGATGGGCTCGAATACTTAGACCTTTGACAGAGTCCGCTAGCACCTTTTGCAGATATTTTTACCGAAAAAAATAGGTCAGCATTAAAGTTATGTATAGGTAGATACATTCCGAATCTTATATTCATCAATGCAATAAGAATCAACTACGAATCCGGTGAAATTATTGACGTTCATGTATCCTTTACTTGCTGGCGGTGCTGGCTGACTGGCTGACTGGCTCTACGCAAATGAGGAGCTAAGAGAAGCAAGTGTAGGTACTTAGTTCTACATGGTTTTACGTATGAATCTAGGTCTGTTCGACAAGCCGTCGTTCATCGATAGCGCGCTGGTAGAGCAGGCCGACCCTCAGAAGTGTTACGGGATGAAGATCTGCGCCACTCCCGTCACCATAGGCAAGGGGGGCATCGTCGAGTACGCTATACCTACGCTTAATGAGTTCGAGTCTAAATTGTTGGAAGAGAGCAAGTATGTGGTTTTATTTTATACTTTTAAAGAATAAGACTTAAATTCTTATAATCATATTTACTTACATTATTCATCATCATCACCAGCCTATATACGTCCCACTGCTGGGCACATGGCAGAAACACATGAGGAGTTTGGGCCATAACACCACCACGCTGGCCCAATGCGGGTTGGTGGGTTAAAGCGGAGGAGCTCAAGATTATAAATTTCATTGACCCATCCAGGGTCCAACCATGGTGAAAGTTGCTTTGTTTTCGTGATCGAAACCAGAGCGCTCAAACCACTACGCCACCGAGCTCCTCCACTTAAATTATTGGGTGTAAAGAATAACTTTGAACACGTCCGATAGTTTTAGGTGTTTCACTAGGTAGTAGGCCCGTATGTAGGGTCGTATGGGTAGGTACCACCGCCTTTCTTATTTCAGACGTGAAACAGTTCGCTGTGTTTCGGATTGAAGGGAAAGGTAGCCAGTGTAATTACTGGGCATGGACGGCATTTCATCTTAGGCGCCAGGATGACAACGCACCTGCAATATCAAGTGATTGTTCCTTGTTATTGCAGGTGTCTATAGGCGGCAGTAACCGCTTACCATCAGGTGGGCCGCCAGCTTGTTTGTCATCTAGTTGTATAAAAAAAACCAACGAAAGCACGACCGTCATTTTCATCTAGCTCTTTTTACGACGAGGGTGGGAAACTAGCGAATGCATAATGGTTTGGCTTTAGTTTGCTAGTTGCGCTAACAGTCGTAGCACGCTCGTAGGACGTTCGTGGCACGCTCGTAGCATGCTCGTAGCACGCTCGTAGCATTATATAATATAATATAATATAATATTTATACACTCACACCTATTACCTAGCCCAAAGTAAGCATCATTAAGAGCTTGTGTTATGGATACTAGGTAACGGAGAAATAATGATAATATGTATATAAATATTAGAAATATACTAAATAAACATATAAACATCCATGACTCGTAAACAAATGCTCGTACTCATCATACAAACATTTGTTCCTACCGGGATTCGAACCCGGGACCTCTTGACCGAGTAGCCTGGGGTACAGACCACTCGGCCAGCCAGTCGTCAACGCATGCTCGTAGCACGCACGTAGTACGCTCGTAGCATGCTCGAAGCAAGTTCGTAGCACGGTCGTAGCACGCTCGTAGCATCCTCGCAGCACGCACGTAGTACGCTCGTAGCACGCTCGTACCACGCTCGTAGCTCGCTCGTAGTACGCTCTTAGTACGCTCGATGCACCCTCGTACCATCTTCTTGGGCACACACAACACACGCGCTGCGTAAGCTGTTATAATATATTATAGGTCCGAAAAGTCCCCCTGCACACAAGAGCAATAATTGACCGTCAATATAAATGTCAGCAACTGCTTACAAGGGGATACATATAAGTTAAAAAAAATATGCAATTATTGAATGCAAGTCTTGTTACACCAAGGAAAGTTTTCAGACAGATCTTCTGTAAAGTACTCCATAATAATAACTAAACTCTATCCCTATTAATTAGAATGAAACATAGAATTAATAAATGATTCTGATTCTATTTCTCGGCGACCACTAAACATTCCGTCATTTTGTACTTGGAACTCATTTATACAATACACGCTGTGTTAACCAATTGCTTGTTTCGTCTTAATTTAAAACCTATTCATTTTCTAGATGTGATCTGGAGGACATGTTGGACCTGGGTCGTTGCTACGCCATGGGCGAGGAATACTACCTCCACGACTGTCGGTTTTACTGCACACCTCAGTGTAAGCCATGCGATACATGCATGCACACTGCCAGCAAATAAAACCTAATGACTAGAAATGTCACAAATTTACTAAGTCATCTCTAATAAAAATAATTCAAATCAAACAGGTGTAAAATTCGACTTTTTGCCAAATAAATTTATGTTGATTAATGAATTTGTACCAAACAACATAAGAGCTAAAGTTCTAGGTTTTCACCATTTATAGAAAACATAGAGCGAAAATAACATCAAGTTGTATACCACTGTTTGTCTTAAAACTCATACTGAATCACTATAGCCGTGTGTCCGATAAGATTTCTTATCTGTAACATCGCAGGAAACAACCTTTTTTAAATGTAGAAGTGCCATAAGAACTTTAAGCCCTTTATATTAACCATCATAGGACAAAATTTTCAAAAATCATTACTATATGCTCACATACCTCGTTAAAACTAGGATGATAGAAGTACCTTGACCATCAAGCTCACAGTATAAATAAACCCCCGTGTGTTTAATACTTTTACCTAGATGAAATCCGGTAGGGATTTAACCGAGCTTATACAGCGATAAACGAGTCAAGAAAATAACCACGAAACAATTATTGTTATTCAATATTTGTCAGTCTAATGATGATTGTGAGATATCTTTTGTAAATTCTGTAATAATAAAAATTGTAAAAGAATCGTCTAAGTATATTATTTGTGAAAACCATTTTATTTTCTTATCTATATTAGGTATTAGAATAATATTTTTTAATGAAGAAACCTAGCTATATTAGTGTTCATTAATCACTATAAGACCTTTTACTCGTTTTGTGTAGCTTACTTAGATAGTGATCTACACGAAACGAATTCCCAAAATACGTACCCAATTTATCCTAGCGCACGTCCACGTGTTTGACCCGAACTGCTATATTTTATTTTAATTTAGATATGTGTAGGGGTCACGTGAACCTAAACGCAACAGGGGGTGTTTCATACCACGAGTTTCTACTATTGTAAGCGGCTGATTTAAGGAGTCACGTTTCAAAAGGCTTCACAAAACCACACCCAGAAACACTCTTACAGCAACCGTTTTCAGCATTTGTAATGATTGCAAAATCTTGTTATTCTTGCGAAGATTTACCTATTATTTCTACATTTTTCACTTACTGCTGCAGTAAAAATATATCGTGTTTATTAATTTTAGCAGCCTATGTATAAATAATATCATAAGTAATATCGCCGAATTATTTTTAACTTCATGGGGCCATTAACCAGTCGAGCCACAAATTAGGTAGGTGGTAGGCCCGTATGTAGTGTTGCGTTATGAGCTAACGTCCACCTTACAATGTCAAAATGTTCTATTTCAAAAATACTCGTTTCGGATGTTGAAATAGCACATTTCGCAAATACAGATAGACTAGAAGAATGATTTGGTAGGTGGGTGCCTCGAACGCATTTTTCATCGGTAGGATTTTTTCCATAATCTCACATTGCCACGATCTTTTTTTGTCACGTGTTCTTTATGTTTAATCGTATTTTGTCCTATAGGTAATTTGCCTTACAGCATGTTGTCTGATTCGCTTTTTGGTCTATAAATAATTTGCCTAACAGCATAGTTTGACATGCTTTTTGCCCTACTGTAAATTGAAGGATTGCAATTTTTTTTTTCTCTTTACGTGTATCACCCTCAAAATATAATAAATGTTTAAAAACAGTAAGGCTATTAAAGTTACTTGTCATGAAAATGAAAATTTTATATTGTTTTCGTCATTTTAACCTACAGTCACCAACAGATGCAGACGAAGAGCCCAAATATTCTGTTGTATGTGCGTTTATGACTAAATGCGGCTAGAAAAACTGAGATTATGAAAATGGGAGACTAAGTTAAAAATCGATTATACATAAAGCACTCGTGACAATAAACACGATCGTGGCAAAATGCGATTAGGGGAAAAATGCTACCGATGAAAAATGCGTTCGAGGCACCCACCTACCAAACCAGAAGAATTTCACAGAGATATCCCAAGTCCTCGGTAGCTCAGATGGTTAGACCTGTCGCCCGGATTGCGAAAGGTCGCGGGTTCGATCCCCGCCTCAGGGCGTGAAATTTTTCTAGTTTAGATTTTTATTAGTAAATAATTTTTCAAACATTTATTATAATGTTAAAATCAAAATTAAAGACTAATAAAGACTATTAAAGATATTCAATGATTTTGAAATTCCTATTCTCTTTGCAAGTTTTTACTCTGGATTGAAGGCTTGGCGTGCAGGGCACGGTGACGCATTTGATGGTGTGGCGGTCAAAAGGTCTAAGCAAAGGTCTACATCAATCCTAAGTCTGCCACCATAAAAATTAATTTATACAGCATTGCTGTGTTCCGGCAGTTGGAAGTAAGATAGTCAGTTCCTCTGTGATAGTCACAAGTTTGTAAATATATACCAATTCTCGCACGTGTGTCATACAACGTTTTGTAACGCATTTTCGACAAAACAATACATGAAAAAAAAATTAAAAACAACTTCAAAAAACTGAAAAGGATAAAATAATTAAATTTAAGTAGGCACTCATCCCCTACAAACATATTTTTTGGAGTCGGTACTTCACTTTCTCATATTCTCTTTAATATATTATTATATGTAAAATGTATTGAGCGAATGCGCTTCCAAGAAGGTTCGATCATTCAGCCAATTTATGTAATGTAAAACTCCTTGGTTAAATTCTGATATATTTTATATGGAAATTTAAAAAAAAACCCAATGGATACACCTCGACGTCGTTTCGGTCTTACATTCGTCTATTCTTTTGTAAAAATCAACTTAGTGGGCTAGTATCATAAATAACTATGAATTATTGTCTATGCCATTATATAGGGTAATAACATCTAGGCATTAAACAATTGCGTGTTTGTTATGGGCAAGGTACTAACTTATCACAAGTATACCGGGTGTAAGGGAAACGCCCTCAAAATCAAAGACAGATGGCTGTGCTGGTGACCGTAAATACGACTCGTGTAAAAAAAAAGAATCGCGAAAAAAAAATTAGCTGCACAATCTTAATTGTAATACCTACATGACCTGATTGTATGGAACAGCTGATTTCCCGTCTAGGATGACCACTGCCATCTGCTTCGTTTCACTTCGTTAGAGAGTGTTACCACAGATTAAATAATAGGCCTTGTATTGAATCTTTCCTGGATGATAATTCCAATAAATCTGGAACATCAAAGATGCTATTCGCTAGTTTGAAGTTTGAACTAAAGTAGCGCGTGTCTCGCGCCATCATGATACATGCTTCGTTAAGCCCGATGAGTAGTTTAGGTACTTTCGTTCGTATGCATTTTACTGACTGTATCTTACATTGCTGAACTTGTTTTGGTGTTAGTGTAAGCCCTTAGTTCCCAAAGTGGACCCCAGGGGTTCACGGGAGACTCGACAAGGGTCCACAGGAGACTCGACAGGGGTCTACGTTGGCGAATACAGCTTTGGGAATATGGTAGAAATGTAGTTGCAGGGGTTACACCAGGGGGACCAGCTACAGCGAGACGTCCTGGCAGGCGGTAGCCGATTTCTGTGAGGATGTGGTGTCACAAAAAGAGGTTGCGGAGAGAGTTCGAGAGGCAGATCCTCTTGTGAACCCTATACGCCGTAGGAGGCCAGGCCGGGCGAGGAGGCGCTTTGCGCACCTGTTTCAACCGCCCTAGCTAAGGGTGTGGAATGGTGGCGGGGGGCTCCACCACTCATCCCAAACACACTCCGCTGTTGGTGTGAGAAGTGCCAAGTACCCGCGGTACTTCCCACCAAAAAGAAGAGTTGGAAAGAACGCCACAAGGCACGACCGAGATGTGTGCGACGAGCTTCCTCGGTAGCGCCCCACAAATGTGGATAGCGGGTATAGTCAGTTTTAGTGGGTATACCGGCACTTTACACCGGCGACTCCCACATAACCCAGGGGGCAAGCCTCCGCCGTTCTCCCTGGGTACCCATAAAGAGTTTCTGACTAAAAAAAACGGGGGACCAGCTAAATTTAGCAATGAGAAAGAAAGTTCTATGAGAAAAAAAGGCTGGGAACCTCTGGTTTAAGCAATGGTAACCGTTCGGAATAGAAAATAAATATGAGTTGAAACAAATACGAGTGGTATTAGTTTTTGGTAATTAGAACGGAATAAATCGTTCGTATGTTCCTTATTAGATAATATAAAGCAAAGGTGCTTTTCTGTAGTTAATTGTAACTGTTTCATAATCGAAATATACACATTTTATTTATGCACGGCAAAAGACAACACCACCTGCCCCCTTATTCAGAAACTGTCGGTTAACAGATTTGATTCGAAAAGACACACGCCGTCTCGTTTTGACGCACCGTGATAAAAAGTGACAGCTACAAAAAGTCCGAAATTCGAATCATTTCAGACAGTTGTGAATAAGGGGGCTGATGTGGAGCGGTAAGAAAAATCTTTATGCGAAGACAGCTAGTGCAGCAACGTAAACAAATGTTATGCTTGCTAATACAGTCAGTACCAAAATTATGTACCTATAGATACCTACATTCCGTCTCTTATTTTAGTGCGAGTTATTTCAGTGCGAAAATTGTTAACTTAATACATGTTTTTGAAGCCGACTGTACACTTGCTTGAAATATTCACCTATTCTTACATTTTACTTCTAACAATTTTCATTGTTTGAAATAAATTTCCTAGAACCGTCCTAGGATGAGATGCGAACCTGCGACCAATCCCGGTGACTGTTGTAACCACTGAGTTATCGGGGACTTGGCCGTCTATGTAATGTTTCAAGAGTTTCTGATACGCTCACTCTTTTAGAGTACTCTTTGCGTTCTATGCTCATCGCCTGGATGTTTAAGCACATAATTTGCGTTCGTATCGTATCGTTACTGCTATGCTATTCTGTAAGGAAACTCGCACCTCGCCTCGCAAGTCACTTCGAATTTAACTGTCACATAAAGCTTTTCATATTTTTGACAGATGAAATCGAAGTGACTTAAGCGAATGATGATGCGAGTTTTGTTACAGAATGGCGGCTCGTTTCTTGAGCGTTTGATTTGCGTGTGTATCGATACCAAAAATGTCGTGTAATTAGGCTCTGATCTTCACCTTATTAATGTTGAAATACTTGAAATTCATTCAGAAAAGTTAAATTATTTAGCTCCAGTTGCGTAGATACTGGGTAAGTACACTTTCTAAAATTCCTTAGGGACTTTCGGCAGTATCGCGATCGATGGATAACGAACGTCACAGAAGCGGGACAGCCGATGTGAACTTGGCTCATGGCCTTGTCACGGTGAAGGTCGCCGGCTCCCACCCCCGGGGAGATAATCCCGGGTCCACGTGACCGTTGGCCCGAAATACGAGCGGAGCGATTTGGAAAACTAGTGAAGCCCACGCGGCAAATAATTCTATCTACAAAAGTGTCTTCTATGAAATGCATCTTTATTAATGTTTAAGACTGATGACGTCTCGAACTGCCTTAATTATTTAGTTATGGTAATCTAACCCTTTCGCAAGTCAAAATTAAGACCTCTAAAAATTTATATTTGAAATTAAGCAAACCGACGAATATTTTAAACCCAAATTAAGCTTAGTAGAGCGGTTTCCTTTTTAGTTTTTTTTTTCAAAAATAAGTTTGTAAATAAATTCTTTCATATCATCGCTTCGTTAACATTAGCGCTTCCGCTATAGTTGAATTTTTATATCTCTATCCTTCTTTATCTGATGTAACTAATGTAAGTTTTTAACATGTTCAGCATTTTACCACCAATTTGTGAATCGGGCACTCAGGCAAACCTCAAAGAGAAGCGGTAGTATGTAACTAATATGCTGAAGCATCCTTTTTATAGAATAATACTTGACAGTAGACTCTTTTTATTTAGGCGTTTATATTTATGTAAATACTTTAAACGCTCATCTTTTGCAACTTGAGCAGGACCACGAGATAAACCTCCGCCTTACCGGTTTATGGAAGTAGGTATACAATGTCAGGATCATTCCTTCCGCACAAGTGGCACACTGGGTAATAAAAGAGATTAACACATTAATAGTGTTATCAATTAGCAGGCTATAAATACTTACGCTGATTAGTATAACTATACAGGATGGTGATAAGTTTATAAAAATGTATGGCAACTTTCTAATACATTTTATTTATTTGATAATTTCATTTCATTTTTATGAAATCATATGAGTTTATAAAGTCCATGTTTTAGTTTGTGATAGGTATAAATAGCTGGGGACTTAGGAGAGGGTTCGGTAATCCTTATAAACAGTACTGTTAAGTATTGGAAACTATTCTGAAAAAATATCTAACCAAACTACATCGGTTACTTTTGTAATAATCAAAATTTAGCGAGGATTATTTTCTTTTTGGCTAGGTGTTACCTTATGTTCGAAAGTTCAGTTGTTATTTTTCAGTGCAGGTAAAAATGGATTCGAGATCGAGATTCGATACGACAAAAACTTCATACTGGGTACGATCATAGATGCAAGTTTTGCACCTAACCTACAACTAGCTGTGCCCGTCGTTCGCGTGGATGTCAGAAAATAACAACATGTCCTACAGGTTACATGATTTTACTGAGTATTTATTTGGTTTATTTATTGGTTAAGGATTTAAATCATGTTTACAAAAATACCTTCGAATTTTAATTAACACATGGCAGGCAGTACCTACGCGTTGATATGGTCACTGTTCCAGTCATTCTGACGCTAACTCTAAACTTCTAACCTAACTTGACCCAAAAAGATTCACTAATATACTTAAACGAGGTCTATTATGAGTAAGCAAGTTAACAAGTAAAATACGCGCTAGCATGCAAGCAGACATGTAAACAATTATTTATTATTTTATTATAAAAAAGAACCATTGAGTGTTAAAATCGTCTTTTCGATGTAAAGTGACTTTAGTGAAGTAAAATTTGATGTAGTGTTATGGGAAATGAAAATCTCTGTAGTTATTTGCGATAAAGTGGCGGATCCCCGAGTCTACCTTAAAAGATATGCTGTCACGGACTTTTATTAGAACTTTTTAGGAAAACAATTCGCCGGAATTGTTTTCCTTTAATGCCGCTACATGATTTTTGCATAATTTTAACCGTTGACGCAGCGCTCGCAACGAAAACACTGAAAAGGAAAATGTTGCGCAAACGGGAAAAATCCCGTTTTTACAACATTTTTCATTGATGCTCAGATCCTATTGGTCGAGTAATTATGTTATAATACCCCGAATGGACTATTCAACACAAAAATATTTTTTTAATTTGAATCAGTAGTCCCTGAGATCAGCGAGTTCAACAAAACAAACAAACTCTTCAGTTTTATTTATCTGCTTTCGATTCGACAACTTATATCTCTTCTCGCTTTTCGCAATAAAGTGACAATTCAGCGCTATAATGTGAATAAAGGCATTGAGATATAAAATTTATAGAAGACACCATGCAACCATTACCACTCTCATTATCTCAATGAATAAGGGAGCTGATTTGATCAGACCATTGTCCATTTTTTTTGTACTAGACGACAAACATTTTGACGGCCCACCTGGTGGTAAGTGGTCACCACCGCCTATAGACACCTGCAATAACAAGGAAAAAATTGTCATCATGAGGCATAAGATGAAATGCCTTCCATTACCAGTATTTTTTTATACAACTAGATAACAAACAAGCTGACGGCCCACCTGTTGGTAAGCGGTTACCGCCGCCTATAGACACCTGCAAGAACAAGGGAAAATCACTTCATATTGCAGGTGCGTTGTAATCCTGAAGCCTAAGATGAAATGCCGTCCACGCCGAGTTTACACTACGATTAAGATCTTTTTAAAAGTGGCAATCCATTACTATGAACAAATATAGCCCATGTTTTAATTTATTGTCGTATTGACGGCACCAACCTGTATATTACAATATACAATCTTCGTCCCACTGCTAAGCGTAAACTTTCCTACATGGTAGAAACACATGAGGGAATTGAGCCATAGCACCACCACGCTGGCTGCGGGTTAAAGCGGTTGCAGTGACAACTTTCGAAGCACGGAGGAGCTCGAGATCACTAATTTGATTGACCCATCCCGGGATCGACCATGGCGAAAGTTGCTTTGTTTTCGTAATCAAAACCTTAGCGCTCAAACCTCTACGCCACTGAGCTCTTCACACACAGAGTATATTGTATTATATTGGAGCATCTCCGGCAACCGATTTAACGCCTCAAGCATCAGATTCCAGCCACAATTGATTCCTCCTCCTTGATGCCTCCGGTGGACTAACGCCGCTTGTCGGATTAAGCAGTAACGTCGTGTCATGTTTTTTTCTGCCACACGCGAATAAACACTTCATCACTGGCAAATTCCACTCTTGAATATACAGATTTAGATACAATTTAAATAGATACCGATTACAATTCATTTTGCCGGCCACAGAGGGGACAAATCCCCCTTACCTTGAACTTCCTCATACGACCTTGCTCCTACAAAACAGATTTAAACGCGATCTGCTGTAAGGTGGAAGTGCTTACGTAGTGCTAATCTAAAGTAAGTAACATTCAATATTATAGTAACAGATTTGTATTTAATTAGCTTAGTGTTGGTTTTATTTGTAGCGGAACTTGACTTAGCGTGATGGGACTAAAGAACATTAGCAAATGAAACGACAAAAAGGTTGACACTTTTTTATAACAATATGGTTGCCTAATAAGCACAAGCCCCAATCCTTCAAAGTCGTTTTGCGGCGTAGGCATTGTGATCAAAAAGGAGTTCGATATCGCAGCATCGATGCTTGCAACACCATGCCATGGTGTTACTAGCATCGAAAACAATCACGTGTAAAGAATACACTTGGGCATGTTATGATTGTAGCCTATATCGAAGCCCATTGAAAAGTTGATGCGGCGTTATGTTTCGAGCGTATGATATAATATGTATTTGCGTTCCATCCAAATTATCAACCGTGCAATTTGTATAGAGGGCCATCTACCTTTGCACTCTCAGTTTAATTGCCGGACCGTTTGTTTTGCAAGGAGCTTTCTGAAAATTAGGCTGAAGAATTTATATCTGGTATATTATATCTATACATATAACTTCCAAACGACTGCACAAAATTGGAGAATTTGGAGAATTATTTTTTATTGTCTTCGTTATTGCCCGGTTTGTTTAAAAAAAATGTATAAACCGTTTTAAAATCCCATATGTACTATGAAAAGTCGAATATGAAGACTGTAAATAAAAGGTTTTTCTTTTTTTTTTCATTCAGTACCTACACTACTCGTGCGAACCCTATACTTACATTACTCTTTGCCGGGGCCGGTAACTAGATACAAATATATGTATCATGCAAAGTATGAGCAACAATAGAAGGGCCACTATTCCGTACAGGGGCCATGCCTTGAATTTGAGAATGCTTGTTTCATATCTCAAAAGATCAATTGAAAAATTTATCTTATTGTCTCGTGAGGATGCTTTTTCGACAAACACGTTTATAAAATAACATAAATTTAAGAATACAATAAGAACTCATGTAGGGGGCAGATTTAATTTGAATCACGATAATGACAACGAAAGTAATGACAGAATAAACCGATCTATTCAGCAGTTGTGCTTAAATTAATTCCGACGGTCGACTACTCGAGTGGTCAGTAACGTTGTTTACTAAGCTAGAGGTTGCATCCGCGTTTGAATCCCGGTAAGGATCGATGTACGAGTCATGATGTGTCGAAAGAAAGAAGAAAGAAAAAAAATATTTAAAAATAAAAAAAAAAGGCCACAAAGAAGAAGCACTTTTAAATCGTCAAAAAATACATTTTTAAAACTATCTCAAAAAATATATATAAATAACAACGTCATAGTCTCTGTCTGTCTGTCATGTCATGTCTGAATTTAATTTACACCGGTTCCAATAGTTGAACTACCGAGACTACCGTTGTATTAGTTTATTTAGATAATTCTCTAAAATAAAACTATTTTTTCTTATTTTTTCCTTTATTCTTTATTTTTACGATTATTTTATAATAGTAATTTTCTTAGCACTTACTGAGGAGGTGATTTTTTTTGTTTATTCTTGCAGAGATAATGATTTGGGGAGCAATAATGCGTTCGAACATACTTAATTATTCATTTTGTCATTAGGATTGGCAGAAATATTTACCTACTAACGGAGCGCAATTATGAATTACAAAAGCAATAAGTAATGTCATTATTACTCATCATTAGGCATGGAATGGATATTAAGTAATCTTACAGATATACTATATGTTTAGATAATTAAGTAGTTAACCAACAGGTATTTGTAATGTTCTGTATATAGGATGTTTATAATAGAATGGTTTTTTGTTACAGGAGAATATTGTATTTAACGAGTAGCCAGCCTGTCTATCTTAAAAATAATAAACATTTTCTAACGAAACGCTACATCTTTTAAAGCCACTTCTTTGAAAACATGTCAATAAGTAGGTAGGTGTTAAGTTTCAGTGTATTACACATGGCTCATAGTTATGGTAAATAGAATAGATTTTTACTTCGCAAGAATATGGTAAGCAAGTACTCTAAGACATAAGTGCATATAAGATGTTCAGGTTATATGTTTATTTAATATATTTCTAATATTTATATACATATCTATTATTATCATTGTTTATCCGTTATCTATTATCCATAGTACAAGCCCTTAATGATGCTTACTTTGGGCTAGATAATAGGTGTGAGTGTATAAATATTATTATTATTATTATCATATTTTTTGTAAAAATCTCCCATTTCTGAGGTTGTAAATCACAGACGCGGGCTTTTGGCCAAACGAAAATGATTTTATTTTGGTGTTTACTGCGACGAGAAAAATTTGCGGACCATTCTGCACGTTATTAAGTACCTATGACAGCTTTTTGCAAGAGAATGTAAGTGAGTAGATGAATGTGAAGGGTAGCTAGACTGCTGTGTAAAGATTTCGGGATAACTCCAGTGGAGGAAATAACTATAGGGATCGTGTATACCTTGTCTACGCGCCACTGTGTTTTAAGTTCTATTGCCAGATCTGCATATTTGTTGATTTTTTCTGTGTGTGTGGATGAGAGGTTGTGTGTATTAGGAATGACTATGTCAATAAGGTAAATAGTTTTATTTTATTATTAGGTCAGGCAGGCAGGACACATCATCATTGATTGATGGAATGCTGAATAAAGATATATGAATAGGCAGTTTCACAAATATTATTATTACTCTTTTATAAAATCAATATCAAAACAAGAAGATATTCTACTCTCAAATGAAAACTCCAGCAAGACTACCGAAGATAAGGTTTATATTATGATTCTATATGATTATGGCTGCGGTGTGACGGATCACACCTGTTATTTGAAGTAAGTTTGTAAACATCTCCGTGCATCGCCCCCGGCCTGCGTCGGGCGGCACGTGTCCCCCGCAACGGTTAAGGTCACGCGCGTGGGTGGACCAACTCATCCCCGAGCCACCCCTAGCTCAGTTTGCGGCGCAGCGCTCCACGTCTGCCATTCTGCGAATATCTGCCCAGGTATAAAGTCGCAAATTTTTTCTCCAAAAAATCATTGGTCGAATGATAGTGAGTACCTTTGCCTTAATTATTAAAATTAGTTTTCCCGCCAAATACGTGAAAAAATTAAAGTTGTAATATTTTTTGTTATTTAATAATCATAATTAGGTATTGTTTTAAGACTGATAATATTATCTGTGTTTTAATTTATAGATATAGTAGTTACATTGGTGGTCACAAAATATTTACCTGTCTATAACAATATCATTATTTTATGTTAGGCGTTGATACATTATGTGCTATTAATAAATCAAGGTAGGTATACTAAACAACAGTTGGAATAAGCTTCTAGGCAAACGAGATTAACATTTTTAGCCAAAATATTATTAAGTTAAATCCTAAATAATCCAGTTGAGTAAACTGGTTGTGCCAAACAATTTTTATCTGACTAGATTTGTCTGGAAAAAAGCATATTTAAATAGTAATTGCTATTAACCCGTCAAGCATGAGATTCCAGACACAATTGATTTTTCTATTGTTATCGCCCCCCGGTGGTATATCGACGTTTTACAGATTACTATAACTATATGCTAAGATTCTTTATATTCTTTGAAACTAAGGTAGGTACCAAAATAAATATAGAATATCAAATTAGGTCTATGTAATTTCTTTTTAAAGATGGATATTAGGTAGTTGATCTTACAAAATATTGTGGCATTTACACGAAACCATTAAACCAAGTTTTCAAAGATTTCCTAATTTATTTATAACAGTAATTAATTAGCTACAGTTATTCCATTCTAATTGATTTTGTCAGTAGTAATAAGTAAGTATAGCCAACACGAATAATACTTGACTCAAATAGGGAAATTTTTAGTCACAATGACGTCGGAAGGAAAAAAACTCTACCCAAACTGCGACTCGACTGTGTGGCTGAGGTCATGTGAGCAGGAAGTGACCGAGCCTTTGGAGGGAGAAATTACAGGTAAGATTTATTTATTTATATGTCCGCGGTTCCGCGCCAAAAGATATTCTCTGTTCCTTCTCAGCATGTAATCTATCTTTATGCCAAATTTCATCTAAATCGATTCAGCGGTTTATATAATATTAGTATGGCAGTATTGATTATAATAGCTGGACATACCGCCTCTGTGGTCTAATGGTTGAGACCACCTAATTCAGATCTAGAAGTCCGGGGTTCGATTCCTGTGCTTTATTCTAAGATACGGTATTATTTTATGGGGTAACTCGTATAATATAAATAAGGTTCTTATATCCAAAAAATCATGTATCAGAGCAATATGTGACGTGGACAATATGGTATCTTGTAGACCTTTATTTAAAAACTTAAAAATATTAACAGTGCCTTGCTTATACATTTATGAATTATGTGTCTTTGTTAAAAGTCATTCAAACTTATTTAAGAAAATCGATGATGATATACGCAGGTTCGACTCTAGGTATCCAAATAAACATATACTGCCAATCATAAGAACCGAACTTCGTGCACGAAATTGTTTTCCTATGTCAATCAAAATATATAATAGGTTAGGTACCGGATAATATAAAGAATCTACCATTGAATATATTTAAATTAAAACTAAAGACATGGCTAGTGGAAAATTGTTTTATAGTTTGACAGAATACTTTAATTATAATAGATCGTATAGAATTTGATAATTTATTAATATATTTTGAAACACTTATTTAAATAATAGTAATTGACAAATACTGTAAACATTGACTTAACAATAGAATAGAATAATTAATTGATTTTTTTTTGTTTTCAATTTTGCATGCCAGTTTCTGGTGAATGTGTCTTGCACACTTATGTATTTATTTTACTTACTAAGATCAACTTGTACCTACCATATTCTCGCAAAATAAATGTCTTGATTCTTGATTCTTGTGGGGGCAGAATTTTTCTGCTCGGTTTGGTTGGTGGTAGGGCTTTTCTAAGCCCGCCTGGCTAGCTACCACCATCTTACCTAAGTCTGCCGCCATAGCAATAATGTTAACGGCATTGTTGTGTTCCGGCAGTTGGTAGAGGTAAGATAGCCAGTTCCTCTGTGGTTGAGGAATCCGGTTGTAGCTCGCTTCCATCGTCGGCCTTATCTTCACTTACCGTCAGGTGAGATGAAGGTCAAGAGTTACCCCGTTAAGAAGAAAAAATACAGTCGACGGCACATCAAGCGTAACAGTTTGACCTTGAGACCACCCTTAAGTTGTTCGCAATAGAGGCGGCTTTCGTAGTACAACTGTTACACCTGACGTGCTGTCGTGTGTACATTCTTTGATACTCCTATAAACTTTACCGGACTTTTGTGTGGAAAAGAATTAAATACGCTCCCTCTAAGTAACTTTCAAAACCCTTGCAATTTAAAATACTTACTACCACCATTGGTCATAGTTTTTCCATTGTAGGCTTTCAACAAAACACTTATTTACGTCAAAATCAGAGCATTAAATTCGTGAGAAATATATATTATTACCAGCTTATAGTTGTAATGTGTTTATACATCGAGTACCTAGGCACGATACATACCTACCCTCGTCAGTATAACTAGAAACTTAACATAACTTTATTGCCATGGATGGCTATCTTCGGTTAAGTATTTGACCCTATTTATAGTATGCTTTAGCAATTGACTTTTAATTCTCTTCTTCAATTGTGTATCCGTCAAAGTTAACAGATTCTGTAAAGAAATTTCGCACCTGACTTCGCAAGTCACTTCGAATTCAACTGTCAAATAGAGTAAAAAATGTATGAAAAATTGCTCTATTTGACAGTTGAATTCGAAGTGACTTGCGAAGTGAGGTATATAGTTCTAGTATAAAACTTTAAGGTATTCCCTACTAATTAATGATTAGTCTCAGCAAGTCTGAGCTTTGAACCACTAATTTATTTTTGTACGTAGTATTCAAATTCCTAACGTCACTTTTCTTTTTAAAATTATGTATATTTTTGCGTGTATACATACAGACCCCTCTTTCCCACTGGGCACTTTGGGCAAGTACCCAGGGCCCCGCGATCAATAGGGGCCCCCCTCAGATCAAATACAAAGTCCCTAATAGTTCTTGTCAGATCACCAAACGATAACCAAAATACTTTTGTGAACTATATTACATTTATAGGTATATTCGTTTCATGTGATTGTTAATAAAAATAAATATTTAACCTTGTTCATCTACTTTCTTTGTCTATGCTAACAAAATAGTGTTCTGTCAAAGTCATAGGGGCCCCATTATCCTAATATGCCCAGGGCCTCCAATAGGTTAAAGACGGCCCTATATACATAATGTTCTCAAAAATGTAGAGAGATGGAAGCCTTAGAATACCGATATCTTTGAATTTATTTCTCAAGGAATCATAGGGCTACATTTTGTAAATTAACCGTACCGCCCGTTTCTGTAGTACAAAAATTTTATCTATATTAGCTGCTGATCCCCACAACAAAATGCCGTACGACATGACGCTATGTAAAATAGGCAAAGTAAACCAATCTTGCAGTAACCTCATCTGTTAAGTTCCTAATTGCTTTACCGCATATGTAGCTGAACACAATCTATTTGCTAAGATATCTTAATGTGTCCTCCATTGTAATATTAAGTCTATATTGATACCCAAAAAGGTAATAGGTATTATCAACGACTTCTAAATTTGTTTTGTCCAGTTCAATATTTATGGGCAGAATTCTTGTATTTTGAAGATGTAATCTGATGTAAAAAAGATGTAAGATGAAAAAAAAACAAAGTGCATACTTTGTTTTTTTTTTTACATTAAAAACTAAATTATTTAAAGAAAACCAGCGAGAAACTTATTCCAGAGTGTTATTTATATGACTCTCACTACGTTGCGTATCAGTTCTATCTTAAGAAAAAACCAAAGAAGTGTCGTCCGCATATACAACACTATATCTGACAAATGCTTGACCATGTATGGAAGATCGTTTATATAAACGAGAAATAAATATTGTACCCTGGAGAACACCCATTTCAATCAATGAACCATCAGACACTACTCCCCTGATACCTATTTTCTGTATTCTATATTTAAGGTAGGATTCTATCAATTCGAAAACTGGACCACATACACCATAATAATTTATCTTTCTTGTTAAAGTTTCATGGTTGACGCAATCAAATGCTTCGAAAGGTCACTAAAAATGCCAATAGAGTTACACTTTTTTCCCAAATTTTCAAAAATATTATTTATTAACTCAGCTCCCGCAATATTAGTTGATCGTCCTTTCATAAATCCAAATAGATTTTTGTGGAATATTCCATTCAAATAAAAATGGGCATTTAATTGAGTGTAAATTATTCTCTTGAATATTTTACTCAGTGCAGATAAAACTGACACAGGCCGGTAGTTAGAAGGATTATGTGTATTTCCAGATTTAAATATTGGAGTTACCCTACCTTCTTTCATTAAATTAGGGAAAATACCCGTCTCTATACATCGGTTAAATATTACAGCAAAGAAAAGTGCTATAAGATCAATTATTGGTTCCAACTGATATCCCCCAAATATCTTCAGTGTTCTTTTTATTTAACATCTTATAAGCTTTGACAATATCTATCTCATTAATATGCCGAAATTGAAAATATGTTGCTACTTTTAAAATGGTTCCAGTAATAACCGGCACAAACGGCTCAACCGAAGCACGGAAACGCTCGAGATGACACATTTTTATTGACCCATCCCGGGATCGACTTTGGCAAAAGTTGCTTTGATTCCGTAATTGAAACCAGACCGCCCACTAAGGCACCGAGCTTCTCTATGGCGTCATCACAAACTATCAAGGACACTTATAGTTTGTGACGGCGTTGCATAAGCACTCTTGAGACGCCAGTATGTCACCTATCTCCCATGGGCCGGCCCACTTCAAGGAACCAGCGCGCTAACGCCTGCGGCCGAGTTTATGTACATATGCAGATTTCCTAAGCCAAAGGATTTTCCTCTCGGTGTCATTCTTCCTTCTCTTTTTTAATTATGACTGCCTCACAGAATATGTAGAAGGCTTTTCAGGCGTTCTCCTCCTTTATTATGGCCTTTACTATGGATGGACGGTTAAGAGAGACCGCCGGTGGTGATTGTTGCCGTAAGCTATTTCTCTTGATTATCTTGGGCACGGCCCGTACCACTTTAGTGGTAGATTTGAGTTCGCTTTTTTTCACAGTTTTGAGCAGGTACTTCCCAAAGCAGCCATGTTCCGAGAGGACCTGCATCATGTGGAAGGAGAACGGTCCCTACTTTCTCTTTACCCATTTACTAACCACGATATTGCGGTGTCCAGCACGTGCGTATGCGAACTTTAACTGAAAAATTACTTCTTTCTGTCTTCTAATCGTAATAACTTTTGATAGAGAATGCTGATGTTAATGAAATAAAGACTAAACGTTACTGTAAGATATTTACTTTGAATATAATTTGAAATTTATGAACTCTACGCAGTAGTTTTGGTTTGATGCTCTTGCAAACACACAGACAAACTGACAGACAGACAAAACTTCTAAAAATTATAGAATAATTTTTTGATACTTATTTTCAGTCAACTAACTAAAGTATTGTTTTTGCAAATATATGGAATGTGCAGACACGCGGTACTTTCATTTTTATTATGAGCTTAGATTAAATTAGATTGGATTAGAATAGATATAGACATATTTGGAAGATATAGAAGAAGATAAGATAAAAAAAGAAGATTTATGATAGAAGAAAATATTTCCCTGGCTCAGTCATTATAACATAATGAAGAACTTTCTCGAAAACTCGAGCAGCTGCAAAATGTAGGCATAGGTTTCATATTATGCGTAAATATAATCACTTGTCGCAATTTCATTACCAGCTTAAATGGCTTCCCATTCGTCATCGCAGAAATTCGCGCATTATTTGCCGACTTTTCAACATTTTTTACCTATCCTACCTATCTTCGTGAGCGATTTGAGTTTGGCTGAAATATTAAAAGAGCACTTATTCTCTTTATAATTAAATAGTTATAATCTGCTTTTTCCTCGTTTAACCAATTTTTAAGTATAAGTATGTTGAAGTATTTTTGGTAAATTTATTTTATGTAAGTATATATATATTTAAAGATTTTTTTAATGTATTACTTAGTATTTACATTATTAGTATTTGTATACGCGACATATTATATTTTTACAGACCAGCCTAGTGATTCTGTAACGAATCTCGCTCGTCACTTCGCAAGTCACTTCGAATTCAACTGTCAAATAGAGGAATTTTTCATACATTTTTTGCTCTTATTGACAGTTGAATTCGAAATGACTTGCGAAGTGACGAGCGAGATTCGTTACAAATCGTCTGTCCTTCAATTGTGAATCCTACTTTCCGCTTTCTGGTACGTGGTCCCCATGCTAGAATATTAACGCCTCATCGGCTGCCCGTTTTCTCTGCTGTGCGCTGTGCTGCGTGCTATATGCCCCGCCTACTGCCACTTCAACTTGCTAATCCTATAGCCTTTATCAGTGACTTGTGTTACGAATGTCTTCATTTCTTTATTATGTCTCGTAGGGAAACACCTAAGACCTAACACAGTTCATTGGGTCTCTGTGAACTTATACAGAAGGTTCCCAAAGCGAACATCACGTGCCACTATTATTGGTAGCCGAATTTCTGCCGGAAATTCTTAGATTATATATTAGATATAGATTATATATAGATTCTTATTGCTTAGTCCATTGTTGCCGTGGGGTTTGATACCGTATCCTGTTCATCATGAGAGGGTTTTGATATTACTACCACGTTTGGAAGTGGGTTGGTGATCGCAGTAGTTTGCCAGTACCCAGACGATGCTGCTGCTGCCCGTCATCTAGGCAAGATTATCCCTGAATCGGTTCTTTCGACACCCACAGGAGGAGACGGAGAGTTGCTATTCTAGCCCGGCACCACATGGGAAATACTAATAATGAATAAAAAAACAAAGAATAAATGCAATTCCAAAGCATCTTGAGTCAATGCGTAGATCTCATCTTTCATAGTTCGATTGAGTGCTTCCAATGCGCTATTGTACGCTATTGTATAGTTATCATAGATGATAATTTTGCTTGTTATAAAACTTTGGCCATTGCTGAGTATTTTCAGTCGGTTGAAGGTTCGATGCTGAATTAGTCGTTCTGTATCCTTTAAAGCAAATGGGGTCGCTATCGCAGAAAAAGCGACGTGCTATAGCAATCCCGGATGTCGTACGAACAGTGGCCAAAATGAATGACATGAGAAAGGTCTTTCCACTCTTCCCATTTCCACCAAGTGCATCGAAAAAAAAGCCACCGTTCCCAATACCATCATCATCATCACCAACCTATATACGTGTCGCTGCTGGGCACAGGCCCTCCTTTATGGGAGAAACACATGCGGAATTCCGTCCTCAATTGCCTTCATTATCATTGACGTATTATAACTATAATATAAATAAAAATCTATGTTTTGTACTATATACGTTCCAAAAACCAATGATCAGATTGTGATGAAGCTTGAAAAGATGTTCTGTAGACGCCCGCAATGGTTTCTGGATTATTAACAACATGTACTTAGGTATTCACGTTTCATTACTTATCGTATTACTTATAATAAAATAAATATATAAATACTATAGGCTGTTAACATTACTTTCAGATGACGCGTAGCACGCAATCATACGAAAGTTACTTCTTTCTATCTTCAAATCGTAATAACTTTTGATACCGATTTTAATGAAATAAAGACTTAATGTTACCATAAGGTACGGTCAATAAATAAATTATCAAGCACCCAAACTTAATTCAGTTGTTTTGGCTTGATGCTCTTCTAGCAAACCTTACTTTTTCTTACAGTCATACAATCATTATGGGCGTTTTCAAAACTTGTCTCCTAAAAGACGATACCCGTTCTCTTTCCCTTCGCTCCATTTTGCACTCGACTAATCTGTCTGTTGCTCCTTTAAATGTTACACATCATTTTCCTAACTGCACTCTTTCCCTTACAGACCTAGTTTTTGTATCTTCTCCAGATCACATGGCTAGTTATGGTCAGTCTCCAGCTGATTCCTTCTCTTTTCATTACGCAATATACCTATCCTACAAAGTTCGCCCACCTAAAGCGAAGTCTAAAATTCTTCAGCTGCGCAACTTTTGTGCAATGGACATTGAGAGACTTTGGGAGGATGCCAATAAGATCGACTGGACTGCAGTCTTCATTGGTGCGTGCGTCATTGGATGAAAAGATCGACCATCATGTGACATACATGCTCCAATTATATGTATAAAGTATTAAAATTAAGCATTGTCCTTCGTCTTGGCTTACCAGTGAAATCAAGTTACTAATAAACAAGAAAGCTGCTGCTAAAACACGAAACCTCGATCAACTACCGATAACTGGAAAAAATATGTAAGTTTCCGTAATCACTGCAACAAGGTGTGTAGGAACGCACAGCGCCACTATTTTCATAGTTCTGTTGGAAACGGAGATCCAGCGAAAGTTTGGAAATATCTCCGAAAAATGGGTGTTGGGAAGTCTCGCCGAAATTCGTCACCTAAAAACATAGATATAAAGTCTTTAAATTTATATTTCTCTTCATCTTATAACTTCGCCCTTATTCTCTTTTAGTCGATTTGCCGATTGTGGTGTTAAAAAGAGAATTATGTCTATTACCTCAAATTCAGGAGGGTGTGACGTCTTAAGCCGTAGGATGACAGTATCTATCCGTGATGAGATCCTTCCAATTATTTCCCATCTGTTGAATTACCCGATAGAAACTGGTGCCTTCCCTACAGCATGGAAAGATGCCCAAATCATCCCTTTACATAAAAAACCAAATCCTGCTTCCTTTTCCGAATATCGTCCAATATCCATCCTCCCTTTCTTTTCCAAAGTCTTAAAGCGTCTTGCTTGCGAACAAATTAACAACTTCCTATGTCAAAATAATATCCTTAATCCATCTCAGTCAGGTTACCGCCCTGCACACAGCACCACTATATTAAAATCACTGATGATATCAGGCATGGCATGGAGAATAGTTATCTCACAGTACTGTGTCTCCTCGATTTCAGCAATGCTTTTAACACTGTGGCTTTTGATTAACTGCTAGGCATATTATGCTCTATTAACATATTTCCAACGGCAATTCACTGGTTTCGTAGTTACCTGTTTGGACAACGGCAACGGATTTGCATTGAAGATTCCTTTTCATCCTGGTGCAATACTTCCGCCGGAGTACCACAGGGTGGCGTATTATCTCCGTTACTTTTCGCAATTTTTATAAATTCTATATGTAAGCTTAATCTTTTTTCATCCTACCACCTCTATGCAGATTATTTACAAATTTACTTTCAGGCTCCATCAGACCAACCCAATGAAATGTAAACAGAATAAACCTAGATCCAGCCCGCATTTGTAAATGGAGCAACGCTATTGGACTCAAGGTCAATCCTTCGAAGACCTTGAGGTCTTCACCGGAATGCCCACATCGTTTCCCTTCTTTATACTATCCTATTTTTTTTCAAATACTCCTTCATATTTAAAAGAGAGATTTTATTTTCTCAATGACAGAAAATTAAATCTTGTCAACACCGATGCATTCCACAAATTTCTACAATAAGTCGTTCACCGTGCAAGCTGCTCGCTTGTGGAATGCATTGCCTGTTAAGATAAGACGAGCTTAGACGATAAGTGCCTTCAAGACACTTGTAAAACAATTTTATTTGTCCCCATTATAGGTATCCATATATTTCGACATCGGCATATTTATATAGTTCAGTATATATTTATTTATAAATATATGTATGTATACATGTATTTATTTCATATATTAATATGTATGTTTATTTGTGTATTTTATGTAAATTAGAAAGTTGAAACATATTTGTTTTGGTAGTCATAGTCATACATCGGCCACCTTCCTTACCATATTATTTTATATCATGTCTATCATAAGGTTGCCTGGAAGAGATCGCTCTTAGTAATAAGGCCGCCCATTGTGCAAGCATATTTTATTATTTCTTTCTGTTTGTTTATTTGTGTGATGTGTGTTGTGCAATAAAGTGTTAAATAAATAAGAAATCATTTTATTATTGTATTTTTCGTGAACATATCCGTGTTTTAATAATGATAATAATAATAATACTTATCTATATCTCTGCTCAAAATACTCTATATTGGCGCGTGGTGGCACGTCCAAGTCTATGAACCTAAAATATGTGAGTTGACTCCTAAGCCAAACTAGATATTAAAATACTTAGGTACCTAATCGCCTATTAATACTCTATTACCGAAGCGAGTAGGAATTATGTAACTCTTGAGTGGCAGCATTTTATTTGAGGATAGCAGTATCTCAAATAAAATGCTGCCACTTTCTCTCTCTATCATCGCATCGCTCGCCACCGGAATGAGTTCATCCTCGCACGGTAGAACTGAGGTGGTCACGTATACTATGTGGTTTCTGAGTAGCTTTCTCCCGCGTACATTCAGGTTGTTGAATGAGTTCCCGGAGGTTTTCTCTAACGAACAAAGCATGGGGTTCTCCAAAAAGTTTTTATAGGGTCAGCAACGCGTGAGTAGCCTGGTGTAGCAAGCGCTACGGTAACTGCTCACCATCTGGTAGGCGGTATGCTTGATTGCTTCTTTAGTGGTATATAAAAAATCCATTGTATTCTTCTTTCCTCTATGGTAATATGTTGCAAACCGTTATCTTGTCTGAAACTATTTATTGGAAATCGAGTTAGAAGGTCGTGTGATAATATGTGCCGCTTTACATAGGGTGTAAGGGGAACTCTTTCGAACACAAAGGCAGATGACTGTGCTGGTGATCTTACACATGACTTGTTAGACAAGAAATTTTAAAGCGATTAGAAAAAAGTATGTTTTTCATACAAATTACAAACAACACAACAGGTGGTGTAGCTATTAGCATTTAGTAATATATACACCACCCGCAGCAGCAGCTGATTTTTTCGTGATTTCAATTAACTACAACAGGTCATACTTAGGGCTGCCATCTGGCTTCTTTTTCGAAAGGGTTCCCTTTAGACCCGGTATAATTCCACGGTATAATATCTTTTCAGAAACGAATGGAAAATATATGTTTAATAAATATTGAGAAATATGTATTTTAGACCAGCCAGCCAGGTAGCCAGTGTAATTACTGGGCATGGACGGCATTGCATCTTAGGCCTCAGGATGACAACGCACCTGCAATATCAAGTAATTTTTCCTTGTTATTGCAGGTGTCTATAGGCGGCGGTAACCGCTTACCATCAGGTGGGCCGTCAGCTTGTTTGTTATCTAGTTGTATAAAAAAGACAATGCATATCTAGTGTTTTTCGTAGAGCAACTCTTAAAAAAACAATTTTTAATTACTATCTATTTTTAGAATCTAAATATTTTATTACAATCAGTGAAGAGCTTATAAATCATTTTATAAATTATACAGTTTGCTTGTTTTGTGGTCAGTTTTAGTTTTTTTTTATTTTGATAAAGGACATGTTCTGAAAATGTATGGGGGCTGGTACTCAGCTACCCCCCAAGACAAAAGTTATATCAGAAGAAATAGTATATTTTTATGAATATTATGAGACAAAAACTATAATTTTTAATGCCTGCATATAAATAAAAAATAACATTTTATTCTGGTCAAAAAACTGTTATCCAGAGATGAAAAATTCCATTTTAAAAAATGTGACACATCACAGACATAATATAAAACGTCAATGTCGTCTATTGTCTTGTCAAATATTTTTTTAATAACTAGGCATGGGGTTGATTTGGTTCAGCCTACGACTATTTTGCAATTATACTTTATTGTAAATGCTAGAAAAACATGGCAATTTGGTTTCTGTACTTGTTTCTGACTAATAATAATGATTTTAATTTATTTTTTTACTATATTTTGTCAGAGAAACATTGATAAGAAGCTTAGAATTCAAGCACACACTTTTAAAATTACTCAAAAATGCCCGGGGTATCAAAATGAAAAAATGGTATATTCAAGATCCTCTGAGCATAAGATTTCGCATAATATATAATTTATCGTGGGGGGCTTTCGAGTACCAATATCGAACATCTCCTTTCCATGATTCTAGGTGACTGTCAGAGTTATCAACTTGTCTGTCTCTCAATCGCTGTTTGAAATAATGTATTTATTATTAAATGATGTTTCTTGGGGAGTTCCGTTCTCTATCTCCAAAATCTTCATCAGATCACTAAAGAAGTCCAATCTGGTAAAAAAATCTCAAAGATGGAAAATTACGAAAATAACAGTGAGCATGCATAAAAAATACTCGTCGACGAAAGTTATAGAACCACAGAACAAAGAATATTCTTTCCTTTGTGACCTTCGTTGTCGAAGAGAGTTAATAAAGCAATATTTACGAAAAAATCCAACGACTTATATATTACAATTATTGCCTACCTATTAAATTCCAGGAGAAATACCTGCCTGGCTGAATGGAAGTCTACTTCGCAATGGGCCAGGTTCTATCAAGATGGGGAATATGCGGTTCAAACACCTTTTCGACTGTTCTGCGTTGCTGCACAGGTACGTCATGTTATTCATAAAACTGGGTTAGCGCATATGGGTGGGTCATCATACCTCCAATTTCTTTCATTGTAAAACAGAGATTATTCATTTAATCTTTGTATCTTGGTAACAAACATTCGTTATAAATTGTATATATTTTATATTAGTAAGAGGTAGTACTTTACGAGGAAGAGGCCTCTTTAATCTCTTTTAGCACCACTTCTGCAAATATTCAATTTGAACGGGTTTTAGCAAAATATTTTTGTGACGTTAATATTAGGGTGCATATTTTAATGGTTTGTTTTTATAAAGTCATAGCGTCAAATAAGAATGTTGTTTTGTCCCCATGGAGAAAAGCAAAGAAATCAAATCGTCAACATTTTTAAGAAATTCTCAGACGTTTTAATGATGGCGATTATAGCAGATTATCTATCATCAGTGTCTTTTGCGGTCATAATAATCATTATTAGTGTCATTTGTAACTATGATGCAAATCGATGCATCAATTTTTCGATACATAATGAACCAATATCTGAGCCTTGACAACAATAGCTACTACAACAGTGACATATTTGCAATCTATGCATATAACGTAAAGCAGGATGTGCGCAAACAGTTGCGATCGATCACTTTAATTAGCGACTGCCATGATCTGAGTAATCGTTTCTTCCTTGAGATTACTTGACCGTAATCTTTTAATGGTCCCGGAATCATAGGTACCGTTTAATGATTTAAAGACGTTTATTTACAATGGTCTTAGATCAACCACTGTCGGTGTATGTGGTGAGACTACGGTTAATGAATAAAGATGAAATGTTTTATTTACGCAAAAGGTGTGCTCCAAGACCATTTAGATGACCGCTATGCCTCTCTACGTATTTACTATTAAATTGTATTTCATTATAATACAATTAAATAGTAAATACGGATACCTTAGCGAGGCAATGGCATAGAAATTAGGAATTCAGCTCCTTTTGGATAGGGCCTTAGCGTAATACTTGGCAGCCTAACTCGATCAGTGAGAAGGTGCAGCTTGAGTCCTACAAACATTTCACAGAGATGCACGGTAACTCAAGACACCGAAAGACCCCATCCTATACTAGACAAATGACGGCTCCTGTTTATTTCAGATCATTTATACAAACTTTCAAGTCAAATATTGCCAACGAAAAAAACGGATTCTTAAAAAATTGCTATGCTGCATAAGCATGTCAGGCTAGTCATAAAAGTCATCAGAGGATTTTTCAAAAATCTGATGATAAAGAAATTATTTTCGATTTTTGATTTGTATGAAAAGCTAAAAAAATCTCTCTTGACTAGCTTGACTTGCTTAAGCATGTAAAGTCTTATTAGAATCGGTTTGTTACTTTCCAATATTATAGACTTGAAAGTTTGTATGAAAAAAAAGTCCGGTGCAACCGCTCATAAGGTCTATGGAATATAATATCACAGAATATTGCTTAAAATGGAACTCGTTTTAATTAAACACCGTTAAAAATTGTTGAGCTATAAAAATTTTCTTTTTCGGCCTGCGTTTGCTCGTTTTTAGGAGCATTAAATAGTATCAAGTTCTATACTAAAATGTCTTTAAATATAACCGGCCTAAAAATAACGAAAAACAAATTCTTCTATCAAAAGGTTATCATGGTCAGACTATGATGCAGATGAATATGTATGGAAATTAACAACTTCGTGCCCGCTATCTATCTAGATATCTTTTTTCACCTAAAGTTTTAATTAATATTTTTCTCACACTTATACCTACAGTTACCTACCTACATATTCTCTAGCCCAAATTGAGCATCAGAGCTTGTGTTACGGATACTAGATAACTGAGAAAGATTAGACAATTTCTGTAGGTCTTAGACTTTATCCCCCATAATACAAAACGTGTACTAAACCTGGTTTGAAATTAATGCTGTCACTATCTTTCTTTTAAGAAATAATAGTGACAGCATCAGTTTTAATCCAATTAAAAGAAAAGTCAGTATTTTATAATTAGGGCTATGAGTTTTATGCTGGCCTTTTTCAGTGAAGACTCTCACAAGTATAGCCACTTGTAATCTTATATATAAAATTCTCGACTCACAGTTATAGTTACAATACTACTCCGAAACGGCTTGACCGATTCTCATGAAATTTTATTTGTAGGTATATTCAGTAGGTCTGAGAATCAGCTACTATCTACTTTTTTTTTGGTCTTTTTTTATGGCTTTTTTAATGTTTGCGGGGTCAGCTAGTCTAATATATAAAATTTTTGGGTCACAAATTTAGTTACCATACTCCTCCGAAACGGCTTAACTGATTTTTGTGAAATTTTATATGTAGGTATATTCAGTAGGTCTGAGAATCGGCTACTATGTATTTATTTTTTATTTTATAGCCAACTCTATTCTACCTATTCTTCACACGTGCTAAAGCAGGAACACGAAAAAAGTACGGAGAACGTGAATTTTGATGTCACCACACACACACAAACACACGAACGCACGCACCCACCCACGCACGCACACACACACACACGTGTTTCAATTTATCATTCGACAGTACACACGACATATACAGGATGGTGCCGCCAATGCGACAATAAATTAAAACATAGGCTATATTAGTTCTTGTATTGTTATTCGTATGATAATTTTATGACATTTGTATGAAATAATAAAACATTCGCTGCATTATGTCATAGAAAGGTCTTGAAATTATCAAATGAATAAAATGTTAGAAAACGGCAACCTATTTCTGTGAACTAATATAGCCCATGTTTTAATTTACTCTCGTATTGACGGCACTACCCTGTATATTTTCTCGTGCACTTTTCCTAGAAAAAGTAAATTTATTTCGATTTTGGCACAAAAAAAATGTAAATTTATAATTTGTTTTTTTTTTTGTAATTTTACTTAGAAATAAAAAATATCAAGAGGTAGGTACAAGGTGGCACCTTGTGGACTTGTGGTACCGTTTTTTTGTTTATGTGTTTGTACCTACACATTAAATTGTTAAGTCAATAAGATTTATCGTAAGTTAGTTCAGTATAATGTCTAACGTCAACAAATACTTGTACAGACGACAGCACATCAAGTAAACAATTGCACTACGAAAACCGCCTCTATTACGACCGGGGTAAGGACGGTCTCAAGGTCAAACTGTTACGCTTGATGTGCTGTCGGCTGTACGAAGTCGACGTTCAATAAATGATTGGAAAAATTATTTACTAATAAAAATGTATATAAACTAGAAAAATTGCACGTCCTGAGGCGGGGATCGAACCCGCGACCTATCTCAATCCGGGCGACAGCTCTAACCATCTAAGCTGCCCAGCACTTGGGATATCCCTGTGAAATTCTTCTAGTCTATCTGTATTTGCGTTATAAGCTAACTCCAACCTACAATGTCGAAATGTTCTATTTCAACATCCGAAGCGACTATTTTTACAAATACCTACGATTCGATTAAGTTACGTTAGCTCATAATGCAAATACAGATAGACTAGAAGAGTTTCACAGCGATATCCCAAGTCCTGGGTAGCTCTGATGGTTAGAGCTGTCGCCCGGATTGCGAAAGGTCGCGGGTTCGATGCCCGCCTCCGGACGTGAAATTTTTCTAGTTTATGTAGGTACATTTTCAATTTTTTTTTTTGTGTTTTTTGTTTTTGAAAATTCTTTTTTTTTGTTTTTGATTATTCAGGTTCGCGATAACAGAGGGATCAGTGACGTACCAATGCCGGTTTTTGCAGTCCAGCACGCTGCGCCGCAACCGAGCCGCAAACCGCATCGTGGTTGCCGAGTTCGGCACCGGCGCAGTGCCAGACCCTTGTCACTCTATATTTGACAGGTGTGATATATTACTATAGCAAAATATTGATTATGCCTATGAATAGGTACCTATGTCTCGCATTGTACACAACTCAGTACTTACCAATTTGGTTCGTGTCCTTTATTGACGTATTTAATAGGTTGGGGAAAAAGTTTCTTCGCATTTTTTCAGAAAATTCAAAACATTTTTAATATATTTTATTTACATTTAACTAAAGTATGTAGGTACCATTTTGTTCGACAATTAAATTTGTGCTACTCTCACAGACACTGCACTAGGCCCATAAACATCGCAAATTTTTTTCGCGGCTTGCGTTGCATTTTTACCTTTTTTGTATTAAAATTTTAAAACGTATCGAATTTTTTCATTAGATTCACTCATCTTGACAGTACGAAAAACAAATGAAAAACACACATTTTCCTAATTTGAATTTGGAATTCTCTTTTTTAAAATTTAAACTTTTAATGATATCAACACCAGCCAGATACAAATTGTACAGCCAAAGAGATTTTATTACAAGTTCATACATACTATAATGCGAAAAGACTTTTTCCCCAACCTAATATTTCGTAGACATAATTCTTACTTATGTTTTATTGATTATTATGAAATATGCCGTATAAAAACGACGAAATTTCTTGTAAATTATCTATGGAGTTTAACCATTTTGATCATATTTAGTTCTTTCTCAACGATTTCCTAGTTGAAAATCTTTTTTAGTTTAATGCCGACTTAAAATTGATTTTCTTCTCTTTCATCACTTGCCTATGCCTATACGTCCCACTGCTGGGCACAGGCCTTCCTGCATGGGAGAAACACATGAGTAGTTTGAGCCATTTCACCACCACGTTGGCCCACTTAACGCTTAACGTGCCTTCCGAAGCACGGAGGAGCTCGAGATTACAATTTTTGACTGACCAACCAGGATTGACCATGGCGAAAGTTGCTTTGTTTTTGTAATCGAAGCCAGAGCGTTGAAACTACTACGCCTTCGTCCTCCGATTTCAATTCTTTCTTCAACTTATAACAATGTTATGAAATCTTATTCAGAGTGGCAGCAGTGTTTAATCCTGGCGATTCAATGTCTGACAACGCCATGATCTCGCTATACCCGTTCGGTGATGAGATGTACGCGTTCACAGAGGGACCCACAGTGCACCGGTAAGTGACACTACCTACTTAAATAAAAATAGAAAGAAAAAAATAGTTATTTGTTCAACAAGTGAGCATTTGCTGCGAGTGCTGACTTTAAATCAGGAACTAGCAAAGTAGTCTAGAATTGAATAACGAGCATAGCGAGTGATTCTAAAAGAAATTACTGAGCACTGTGACTGTGAGTGATTTATAGATACACAAGCAATAAAAAAACTTGCTCTCGTGTAAAACATACAACTTTTCACCTCTCCCAGCGAGAAAAATATTAGGTTACAAAAAGTAAAATCAATTTCCTAATTACTGATAGTAATTAGGAATTAAAGCATAGGCTGAACTCTATAATATTATGTTTTAGTCGCATTGAATTTCACATGATTGGCATCACCCCAATCAGAGACTACCAGTAGACTCAAATTCAAGCGTCCAATCCTCTCGACAAGGCCAAAAATTTTCACTGATGGCCCTTACATTGCTGAGATATCTGAGGTTTTAATGAGGGCTAAGATTTTAATTAATAGACAAAAAAAACAATTATTTACAGTATAGATATATAATACAACTAAGAGAGTAAATCATGACGAAAATTTCTAAAATTGCAGCTGCTGATTTTTAATAATATTATGTAGTTTAGTAGGTAAGTATATTTAAGTTTTTTTTTGTGCTTTGATCATCATTTGATTTATTGATTTAATTTTTTGTAACGTATTATTTTTCTCGCTGGGAGAGGTAAAAAGTTGTATGTTTCACTCAAGAGATTTTTTTTTATTGCTTGTGTGTCTTTAAATCACTCACGATCGTCACATTGCTCGGTAGTCTATTTTAGAATCACGCTCTCACGAGCGTAAAATATGCCGTATTACAAACTAGCGAATCACAAACTAGCGAAGTAGTCTAGAATTAAATCACTTCAATCAATCTTAATGTGTAATCTTATTGTCTAGTGTTTAAAAACTTATTTGTCTGTTGTTTTACAATTTGGCAATACTTAGCGTGTCTACGCGACACCATAGATTTCACTCGTGAAAATTTTCGCAATATGATTTAATACGATCTTAAATGTTGTTTGAAGCCTTAGCAGAGTAGATTGTCGCTCGCTTTCATTGGCGATGAGGTACCCTGCAAATAGATTCCGAGAAACAATAAATTCACATAAAATTTTAGTATGCCCCATGTATGATGTTAGTGAATACTTACTTTCAGGATAGATCCGGTGACATTAGACACGTTGGAGCGCAAGAACCTGCAGACGGGCAGCGTGGCTCTCGTCAACCACACCTCGCACCCGCATGTCATGAATAACGGTCAGATTTAGCGAAATATTACAAGTACGAATTTAATTTTGCTTTTCAATATTCATCCGTTTTCATGAAAACCGAAAAAAGTGAATGCCAAAAAAAAATATTGTTTTTTTTTCTGTCGAAAAAACTGTTTTCATTAATTATTTGGCATTTGTATAATTATTTATTAATTAGTAGGAAGAGGTGGACAAAAAATCTATTAAAATGCTAATTGATATTTTGTTTTGACATGTACAAATTGTTGTCGTTGCAGGAGATGTATACAACGTGGGTATGTCGCTGGTCAAGGGTCGGCTCAAACACGTCGTCGTCAAGTTTCCGTACACAGAGAAAGGTAATGAATATAGTATAGACAAGTAAGTCGTACAGTTTCATTTTCACCACCGACTTCAAAAGTAAAAATGACGAAGCTCTCGACGAAACATTTATTCCTCTTCGTTGCTATTTGTGTGACGCTAATGAGCCGTCGATTATAATGAAACTGTAACACTGAATGATAAAATAAACCTAAAAGAATAAAACATTACTTTACCATTGGTGGAGTAGAAAAAAACATTATTAAAATAAAAATAAATTAAAAATAATGCCTTGGACATTTATTCAGCCCATTGCACTTTTTTGTGCAATAGCGATTAAATAATTAAAATTTAAGATGAAAGTAAATAGCGCAAAACCAGCCTCCTTGGTCATCTCAAAGTCGTTGCGCTTTTTAAATAAAACTTCGTGGATTAAATTATTGTTTTTCCACCAGGTGATATGTTTGCTAGCGCGCACGTGGTGGCCAGTATGAAGCCTCGATGGCAGCTCCATCCTGCTTATATGCATACCTTTGGTAAGTTTTTTTTTCCGAAAAGGAAAGCAAACAAGGGTACCTACGGTCCGCCTGATGGTAAGTGGTTACCGGAGCTAATCTGTGCCGGAGCCTTAGGAGCCGGACGCTAGTAGCAATTTGAGCAATACCCTATAGAAATATAGAAAAAGCGTTATGTCGACAACATAGTAGACGAGTCTTCCTGCTCCCCACTTAAAGCTTTATCAATAGTCAGTACTTATAATACACCAATGTCACTGTTTTAATACTTACATATCAGTATCTACGTACTTATTAATAAATTAATTCATACTTAACATACCATTTGGTTTCTTCTAGATACTTCCCACTATACCTATGTAGTCAGCAAAATAATTTTGAATTTTAGTCTGTAAATCCTTTGTAAGTCAGCAAAATAATTTTGAATTTTACTCTGTAAATCCTTTGTACTAGGTATATTGATGAATGTTTAAAAAATTATTCCACCTGCCTACACAGTTTGATGATAACAGGTATAACGGATCACTACTTCGTGATCGTGGAGCAGCCACTATCGGTATCGCTGTGTGGCATGCTTCGCAACCAACTTGCCGGCCAGCCTTTGGCCGCGAGCCTGCACTGGTATCCTAAGCACGAGGTAAATATACTTAACGAAGAAATGGTAACCATCTTTCTTTCACCTTATATTTTCCAACCCTATTGGTTGATCATCTTTTCAAAATTAATTGTTTCTTATATTTCCATTTACTTTCCGATACAAAAACATCAACATCAAACTATTCTCATAAAACTTATACTAGAATCCACTTGTAAAACTCCTTGATTTTTACAAGTAAAATAAATAACCTTTCATACTTCTGTCCACTTGGAGGGCGCAAGAAAAAGAAAAAAGAAATCTTACATTTCTTTTTTGAATTGATTGATTTTAATTGATAAATACCTATATTTAAATAAAGGTTAGACATTAAATATCAATAAAAAACAGAAATTTGCATGTGGCTATTTGCACGATTTTTTCCTAAAACTTCACCAAAGTCTCTAATACACAGTTAGATCAAAACCAAAAGTTAGCATACTGCATACTTACAAAAACTACTTGCTTGTAGATTTCAAATTCTTAAATACGAAAGTTCATTATTGTTTATCTATGCTATTAAGTACCTAGGTACTCTAAATTAGATAAACAAGCACAACGTTATCCAACTTTGGTATCTTAATGACGTGGTATTTAAATTTGTCAAATGCCTCCTCTATGCTGATGACTTAAAGATTTTTAATGAGGTTAAAAATGTTAGTGATCGTGAACTGGTCTAGCGGGACATTGATGCCGCTCTTGAATGGAGCGACCATAACGGGATGGAGCTCAATCTCGTGAAATGTTTTGTGATGTCTTTTAGCAGGCTTCATTAGCCAATTTGGGTGGGTCGTATCCATATCATGCGTACGGATACAATGACCGATCTTGATGTCACGTTCGATCCTGCCCTGACATTTAATAAGCATATTTCTAAGTTCACGAAGAAATCATTATGCGTTTGGGTTTCGTTCTTTGCAAATTGCAGGACATTCATATTCCACATGTCTCATGTTCCTCAAGACTCGTCAACGTGCTTATTTTTCTGTAAGAGTTATATAAGTTTTAGGAAATGAAGCTAAATTTGTAAGTTTGATTTAATTTTGTAATTGGGTACATACTCGTGTAAATAAAGAAATGAATAAATTAAAAATAATTGAACTTTGTTCTCTCATAATTCCAGACGCACATAGTTCTGCTCAGCCGTAGCACAGGCAAAGAAGTGAAGAGATATCGCACTCAGACGATGTTCTACCTTCACATAATCAACGCGTTTGAGCGGGACAACAAGATAACTATTGACATCTGCTCATATAAGGATGCTAAAGCCATCGATGCTATGTATATACACGCTATTGAGGTGATAAATCATTCTACTTTTTAATGTAAAAATACTTGGCAATGTGTTAAATTTATAGTTTTGATTTGTCATAGGCATCCGAACAAGTAATCTTCAGCAGTTCAGCCTCTATTTGGACTGTAGCTCGAAAAAAATTTCTCTACAATGTAGAGATTAACTTTAGAAAGTATTAAAGTAGTGTGAAACCTATACTTCTCAAAAGGATTCCACAGGGTTCGACAATAGGACCAGCCTTCGCAATTATTTTTCATTATTACAATATAATTAATGTTGTATAATGCATAATGTTCTTAGTTATAGGTACAGTCAGGAAATGCAATGGTTTATCAAGTTAATGATTTTTTGATTATGACGTATGTTAACTACAAATGAGATGACAGACTGTAAATTATCAACTTTCTTCGTAATTGTTTGTGTATAACTTTCATACGACTAAATGCGAATATTCGTCAACATGCTACACATTCTACCTCCTCGATTGTACATTTCAGTTTGATTGAAATGTTTTTCAATTCTTTGTACAACTTGAATAATTACATACTTTGTTATCTTAATTTTATATTACGACAATTTGAACACGCCGATTCTACTTTTTCGTTCTCTGAGTTTCCATTTATAAATAAGCAGTAACATTGCATGATTTTCCTCCAATGTCTTTTTTCATTGTTAATTTTTTATACATTAATTCATAAGTATTATAAACTTTTAGACGATGCAAAGTAACGCAGACTACGCGGAATGGTTTCGAGGAAGACCCAAAAGACTTGAGGTGTCTCTATCTTCGCCCAATATGTCGCGCATAGAACCTACCTTGTTGGCTGACGTCGGCTGCGAGACGCCCAGGATTAATTATGAATTATTTAACGGTAAATAGTTGTTTTTTCTACAATAGAACTTATTTTGATTGTTCATTAAGTGACGAATAAAGAGTAATATATTTAATAAAGTTTAACTAAGTCTTGAGTAAAAATTTCATTTTTAATAAGAGCGGTACGAAGTAAAATACTGAGTATTTTTTAAATAGTTTAGGATATTGAAACTGAAAAATTGACCCAGCAGCAGTAAGATTAAGTATTGTTAGAGCGTAATTATTGAATCAGCTTATAGAAAGTTATTTATTTTTACATTACTTTTAATATATTTTTTCACTGTTTTTAGGTCGACCGTACAGATTCTTCTATGCTATTAGTTCGGATGTAGACGCCGAAAATCCTGGTTGCGTGAGTTTTACATTATTATTTTTGGAAGTAATACCTCGTATCGTATTTTTTGCTTGCTATTTTTAAATCAAATCAGGATAATTTCTCAGCTACAGTTTTGTGTAGGTACCGAACGATTTTTATTGTTTACTTTTAGAAATAAATGTCTCAACTTGTTTAAACTCGACATACCAGACACAATTAAATTTTAACTGTCTATGTCATACATTTATGACGCCTGGACGTGATAGGATTAACTGGAACTTAGGAACCTATTTGCAAAAAAAAACGTTCGGGTGCATTTACGTACAAAACAGGACTAGAAAATCATTGGGTTCTCCCAATTCTCGGTAGCTCATGCCCGGTTTCTGAGGTACTTATCGGCGCTTTATCTGCTCGTTGACTTTAATTTTATATTCTATTTAAATATATTAATATATTATTTTATGTAAATTTGTTTTAACTACGTAATTTTTTGTAAGCAGAGCCATCTATCGGAGCTTTGAACACTACTTATGGAACTGATCAATAGTTTTGAACCATTCTTCTAACATTTAGAAACGCACTGATAGATAACCGTAGTTTTTCTTTTTAATATATATAAATTTAACTCTCTAATGTAGGTAACGAGGATTTAACATATAACTTTAGAAACCGGTCAGTGGTTAAGGTAGTCTATAAAATTAAATAGGTATAATAGAATATAATTTCTACAGATAATAAAGGTGGACACGGTGACTGGCGAGGTGAAGACGTGGTGTGAATCAGATTGTTACCCCAGTGAGCCTATCTTTGTGCCAGCGCCCGATGCTAAGGTAAATGATTGAAGTAGGTAGGTATATGTATATAAGTCATATTTCGACAGAAGTCATATTTTGCCATGGGATAAAAGTTCTTTAATTTTATTTTTTCATATAAAAGAAAACGATTGGTTAGATTAAAAATTGTTTTTTTTCACAGTTAATATATCAAAATAGGATATCGATTTTTTTTATCAGTTGAGTAGACTTTCACTCCTCTCTCTGGAGTAAAAGCCTACCTATTATATTTCATGATAGGCTTGTGAATAAATAAAACGCGTAAATAAGTCACTGCCCTGTAGCCATGATTATGGCTTTTGAAATAGTATTCTAAAGAAGTATACAGGGTGGTGCCATCAATGTGACAATAAATTGAAACATGGGCTATATTAGTATATAAAAATGATTTGCCACTTTCAAAAACATCGTATTCCTTTGTTAATTTCTTGACATTTGTATGAAATAATATAAGACTGGCAGCATTATTTCACAGTAATGTCATAAAATAATCAAATGAATAAGATTTTTTTGAAAGTGGCAAATCATTTTTATAAACTAATATAGCCCATGTTTCAATTTATTGTCGTATTGACGGCACCACCCTGTATACAGGTTGTTTTGTACATTGGTACATAGCATAACAAGCGGGCGCCTACCAATGTTAGCATAGTCATACTAATAAATACTATAGTGTTATCAAAAAATAAAATTTATAAAATAAATTTCTAACTTCTACAAAAAGTTCAGTCAATAAAACATAATGTATGGAAAACTTCAAAATTAATAATTTTGAATTTTGGATAACATCATAGTATATATTTATATGACTACTAGCTGACCCCGCAAACGTTGTTTTGCCATAAAAAAAATAGATAACTAGTATAGTATTCTCAGACCAACTGAATATACATATAAAATTTGTTTTGCCATAAAAAAAATTGTCCAAAAAAATTATTATAGATGACAGCCGATTCTCAGATCTACTGACTATACATATAAAATTTCCTGAAAATCGGTCAAGCCGTTTTGGAGGAGTATGGTAACTAAATTAGTGACACGAGAATTTTATATATTAGATAATAAAATGGGTAGGTACCGGCTTGTTATACCATGTACCAAACACCTTGTATGACAACAACTCGAATTTTGAACGCCCGACTGGTAGCTCCACCAGTCCCGTACGTAGTTTAAGTTTAGTAGACTTACAGAAGATCGCAGCACTAACGTGAAGTTCCTTGTAATGTTGTGCTACTACGGTGAGTATGGCTCAGAGCTAGTTGAGACAGCGTAGTAGTGTGAGTAGTGACACACTTTCTCTTGATTAAAAGCGTATGAGTGCTGAAGGTAATACGAGCGTCTATCTACGGTAACTTGCCATCAGGCGGGCCGTACGCTTGTTTGTCTCGTATAATAAACAAATTTATAAAAAAATACTTAAATCATCTTTGCATTTGAAATTGCAAGAATATATGAAAAACATTATGGCGGGCGTGTACTGTGACGTCAAAGTGTATATCGGATCTTCTTGTCTAGAACGCAACTCTAAGTTGTAAGTCGAATATTTATTAATATTTATCTAAAATTCATTTCGTTTCGTAAAATTGTTACTGTGAAGAATTCCTTTCCCTATTCCATTCCCATTCAATTCCCTATTATCTTATCTTACTATGGGGCCATGACTAAGTCACAGTGCACTTCGACCCATTGAGATCTTTTGTGCCCGTGCATTTACTCTTCCTGTGTCCAGAATATAGTTGCCATTAGCCTTACTATATCTTTAGGCAGAAAGAGCCTGTAGTCTTCTGGTTTTGGATATGCCACTCCCAAAAGGCTCATTCTGGTTCTAGTCAGGGATCACAATGACACAAGAGATGCGTTATACCTATACTTAGATTCCTGACATTCGCCACATGCTCGATAAAGTTGTGTTGCGGAGAGTTGCATTTTGTGTAGCATGTGGTTAGTAGCAAAATGCCCTGTGAGCGCCCCACTTAATAAAGAGGCGAGCTTGTGTTCTACATACCTACCCCCTACCTACTCCCTATTAGAAAAATGTCTAGATTTTTCTAAAAGACCAGCTTGTGTATCATCAGCATACCAGCCTATAATGTCCACTGCTGAACAAAGGCGTCCCCTATCGATTTCCAAATGGAGCGGTTCTGTGCCAGTCTGTGCTCGGTAGTTCAACTTTTGGAACCAGTAAATTCAGACAAGACCGACAGATAGACAAAATGACATTGTGAGATTATTTTTTAAATAGATATCTAAACATAATTTATGAGTTTTGACGATTCGAAAGAGCTTTTTAGGAGCCTACTGGAATAAATATATTTTTAATTTTGACGATCGGTATTGTGGTGTAGGCGGAGGACGACGGCGTGTTGATCAGCTCGCTGGTGTTCGGCGGCAGCCCGCGGCGCGTGGGGCTGGCGGTGCTGCGGGCGTCCGACCTGCGGGTGCTGGCCCGCGCAGACTTCACCGCGCCCTCGCCCGCGCCCAAGTGCCTGCACGGCTGGTTCACCACCGGCCGACGGGCGTCCACGCGCACGCTCGGCTCGCTACCGTAAACAGTTCTTCAGGTGTTTAGGTGATAGAAACAATGGGAACTGTAAAACATAAGGCATAGGACCGAATGGTCGTCACTCGGCATGTGCAACCTGGGTCACAGCGCTGGTCTTCCGTAGCAACAGCCTGCTGACCGTCAAAAGTTAAAAATACCGTGAAGTGCTTCAATAACTGAATTTAATAAAAATATTTAAAATAGTACTCAAAACCATAACGAAAATAATAGTGAAATATAATAACAAAGATAATTATCACCTGTGCGTATGTTCAGTGGACAGCACATCAAGCGAAACAGCTTGACCTTCTTACAGTCCTTACCACAATCGTAATAGAGGCGGCTTTCGTAATGTAACTGTTACACTTGATATGCTTTTGTGCTTGATATTCACATACCCTGGACTCGCTACCATAAACAGTAAGGCCACATTAATGGAGACACGGGGCGTCAGGCGGCATGGTGCGCACAGCGGCCTGTGCGGTGTCAAATGTTTTCACCATTTATGGAGAGGTAGTGTGTGTCGCTGCCCCTGCATTTGACGTGTAAAACAAACATGGTAAATAGTGGTTTCGTTTACGAAGGAGGGGTTATACGGAATAGCGGTTTACGGCACTTTCTGCGTAGTCCGCAGCTGCGGACACCACCGCAAAGCCCGCGCCTCTCCCTCCCCCTTGCCGCGTCCTTCGCGACGTCGCCCGTCGGTTCATCCGCCGCGTCGCCTGTTGCGTTACCCACTATTTCACCCACCCCGTCTTTCGCGGCGTCGGGCTGTCGCTTCATTTTCCGCGTCCTACCCGGTGGCGCCCTTCGCATGTGACGCTACAATTCAAACAAACGTATCTAAAACCGCTCCATACATCGCCGTTATATTTGTGTATCCGGCGGTCCGCTCCGTACACCGCGGCGCTTGAAATGCGGGTGCGTCGACGCATTTTGGGACAGTTTCGCGCCAATGGGCCTAATTCTGTGAACACACTTTAATTCTAAATTTAAGTACAGTATATCTCTTTCTCGCAATAAGTAATAGGAAAAAGATAGCATGAATCTGTTTAGAGCTGTCACTTAAATTTAGATAGATTTCATAGAAACCATAGACAATTTTAGATGGGATGTACGGAGGTGCCTCCTAAACACTGCATTTTAGCACGTTCAATAAGGTCGAAAATTTAACGCACCTTTCTAAATGTCAATTTATATGACAGCCATCCTTTTCGTTTTCATTTTGAGAGAAAGAAATAGACTGAACTTAAATTTAAACTTAGCATGTGTTCGCCAGAATTAGGGCCAATGTTAACGTGAACAGTTCTATTGCGGCGGTAGTCAATATCAACGCCTATTACAGAGGTAATTTTTTTTCGTGTTTTATCTTGTTTAAACATCTAAAGTAGGTAGAATAAAAACGAAAATAAAAATATTGTGTTTTGTTATACTATGTTATGTTTTTTCGTGTTTTATAAAAACGAAAATATAGATGCCCCCGTAATAGGCGTTGAGTTTGACTACCGCCGTAATATGACTTTACGTTATGAGGACAGTCTCTATGTCTCTATGATTAAGACTCTATGAAGTTACTTCTCTAGAAAAGTCACGATAAAATTATTTCGTCTTTTACACCGGAATAACGTTTTTTATAATGATTTTCCATATTGCTCGTCAACACAAAAACTCATTTCACAAAACTACACCAATTTTATAAAACAATGTCCGCCCAGTCACAATTTTGCAATTACTGTATTATAAATCTCGGGAGAATAAAAATAAATTGTCAATAAAAAGTGTATAATTAAGTGGATTTGTTTATATTTTTATATTCTTTTTAATTAATATACAGGACGGTGACACAATACGACAATAAATTGCAACAAAGGCGAATTTAATCCATGGAATTGTTTTGCATGTTTCAAATACATGACTGTGATATTTTTTTTTATACAACTAGATGAAAAACAAGCTGACGGCCCACCTGGTGGTAAGCGGTAACCGCCGCCTATAGACATCTGCAATAACAAGGAAAAGCACTTGATATTGCAGGTGCGTTTTCATCCTGAGGCCTAAGATGAAATGCCGTCCATGCCCAGTAATTAAGTACACTGGCTACCTTTCCCTTCAATCCGAAAAACAGCGAACTGTTTCACGGCTGAAATAATAAAGGCGGTGGTACCTACCCAGGCGACCCTACATATGGGTCTACTACCTATGTAGGTATAACATTTCTATGAAATAATGCAACCAGTAATGAATGTATTAGAAAAGTTGACAAACATTTCTATGAACTAATATAGCCCATGTTTTAATTTATTTTCGTATTGTCGTCACCAGCCTTTTTAAATATAATAAGTAAGTTACTTTAGGTCGGTGCTCGGTGGAGCTCGGTGGCGTAGTGGTTTGAGCGCTCTGGTTTCGATTACGAAAACAAAGCAACTTTCGCCATGGTTGGTCCCTGGATGGGTCAATCAAATTTATAATCTTGAGCTCCTCCGTGCTTCGGAAGGCACGTTAAGCCGTTGGTCCCGGTTGTAACTGCAACCACTTTAACCCACCAACCCGCACTGGGCCAGCGTGGTGGTGTTATGGCCCAAACTCCTCATGTGTTTCTGCCATGTAGGAAGGCCTGTGCCCAGCAGTGGGACGTATATAGGCTGGTGATGATGATGATGATGATGACTTTAGCTCTGCTTGCGTGGGTTTTTTAAATTGAAGGCCCATTGTAAATATTGGTTAAAGCATTTTTGAAATCTAATGAGTAAATTCAGAGATTATCTCCTTCATTCAAACTTTACCACTTTATAGTCTTTATCTCCAGCCTTTATACGTCCCACTGCTGGGCACAGGCTTTTCTGCATGAGAAAAACACATTAGGACGCTTGTCCAATGCGGATTGGTGGGTTAGGCCGTTGCGAGCCGTCCGAAGCAGACTTTTTAGTGAAACTATACGATAGCAGGAAATATTATATACCTAGGTATACTGCCGCTCACCCATCTACCTTTGCTTTATAATGTTGTCACTAAATTGTGTGATTTTTTCAAACAATAATAAAAATTGTCTTCAAAGCACTAAAGAGTTATAATAATTAAATTTAACATTGTGTAGGGATGTAATAATTAAATTGTAATTATTAAATACATTATAATAATAAAATTTAACATGAAATTTAAATTTAGCAACACGGTATGTACCCCGTAGAAACATATTTTTTGGAGTTGGTGCTTAGAAACAATAGAAAGTGAAGAACTGACTCCAAAAATATGTTATTAGAGGATAAGTACGTACCTACCTACTTAAATTTAACTATTTTATCCTTTTTAATCAAGCTTATGTTAACAAGTGAGATTGTTTCATATCCGGTCATACACTATTTTAAAAAGATTGAAAAAAAATGCAGAAAAAATACTAATAATTAATTCCTTTTCATGCAAGTTTACTTGTTTAAAGTTCAAAATGGTTCGTTATTTTTATTATTGGTCAATAAAACCTTATTGACGAATAATAAAAATTAACTTCTCTTATTTGTAACATTCGCCGGAATCCTCCGGCGGATGTTAGAAATAAGAGAAGTCAACTAAACCCAACCAAAGTACCTCAGACACACTATGATGAACATTTGGACGTGTTACAGCTTTTTAAGTAAATTCCTGTTTTTAAGTACATTCATAAGTTTCAAAACATTATAATTATGAGTCATGACAAAACTTTATTAATAACATGGACCAAATAATCCGACTCAGACTTAGATTAGTATAAACTTTAATATAAGTCTTTTGGATCTGACGCTAGACCCAACCACCTAATTAGTAAGTATTTTAAAGATCATTATTATTTGTAGGATATTTTGAGCAGTGTACAATAAAAAGAATACCTACATGTGAAACCAGCGTAGCATTTGAGCAGAATAGTACCTAATCCTTTGAAAATACCTACGTATTTTACATTACATATGCATTCTACCTATTAGCTACGAGAGAGACGTTAACTATTTTTTTTAGTTTATACCTATTAGGTTCTTTTGTTTATTAGTTACACAAATATGTCATAACTTCATTCATATTGAATAATAACATAAAAGCAAATTCAACAAAATGGAACTTGTTTAAAAATATTAAAATAACACTAAAGTTATTTATCCTTATGACAATTGTAATACTCGTAAGAAAACACGATATTACACGCTCACATACGACCTTTAAAGGTCACTCTTTAAAGGTCTTAAGAATATAATGATATATAAGAGTATGGAGGTACTTAGGTACCTACTCTGTGATCTTGAGAAAAACTGATTCCTTTAGTTAAAGTACTGCAGGTAGGGAACCTATATCTAATTAAATGACGTAGGTAAAGAATAAAGGATAACCTGTTTTGATACTTGTTTTCTAAGAAAATCATAAAATATTGCTATAACTTGTTTATTACCAACGCAAAAGGAAGGTCACAGATATATCCTCGTCATCGATGTCTTTTTTTAAAATCTTTTGGAAACGGGTGGTATTTTTTCCCTATAAGTTTCATAAGAGAGACGGTGATGGATATAGTTTTAAAAAACGTAATCTCATGTTTGATTTCATCGTGTTACCTGTGAGCAAAGATTACTGACTGTGAGGTTAGGTATAATTAAGAATATAAAGTCCTTGATAAATGTATCTAAATTTATTTATAAATATCTTGAATTCTAAAAATATCCATATCGTACGCAAGTAATTCTTGAATCTTAAGTAGATTAGAGATTCGTATTCAAGGCGTTCACTTTTTTATTTTGATTTGTTTGTTATTTTATAATGAAATAGGTACTAAAATACTATTATCAGATTACGGCGTTTTACCATATAATAATAATACGCACATAGAGTAAAATAATTATACCAATTACGCTTATTAAAATACAAGTCATCGTTTTTGAAAATCGTTCATGATGCGCAACCGTAAAAATAGGTTGCATGCAGCGCGCAAAAAATGTACAGTCGACAGCACATCAAGCGTAACAGTTTGACCTTGAGACCGCCCTTATTCCGTTTGATATAGAGGCGGCTTACGTGGTGCAACTGTTACACTTGATGTGCTGCCGTCTGTACGATGCGGGATGGTCGCACCGCAAAGAAATCAAAATAAAAACTGAACGCCTCGAAAACGAATCTCCAACCAAAGTAAAATCCCGCTTGATTTAAATGGAATTGCCAATACTTTTTGACTTTGCCAACTTAAATGGTAAGTGCCTCAAAAAAACCAAAACAAATCGCGACTTAAAAAATATACCCACAAAAAAAATATATAAGTTATTTACATTAACAACATCGGATGTCCGAAGTTGCAAAATTTGAAATCCCAGGAAGAGCCATATTAATGTCAACATTTCGATGCAAGGACATAGATAACTCTACCATTAGGTAGAGTTATCCGACTTCTGCTTATAATGCAAATATAAAGAGACTAGAAGAAATTCATAGAGTTATCCCGAGATGATCTGAGTCCCAGGCCCTTAGCTCAAATGGATAGAACAGTCCCCCGGATTGTGAAAGGCCGTGAGTTCGGTCCCCATCCCAGGACATATTATTTTCTAGTTTAGATATTTTTATTATAAGTATATATTTAGTTAAGGATTTAATTACTTCGTCGGTTATATCGAAACCAGTCATATTAAGGCATAAAGTAATAAATTCTTAAACCAAACAAGAATAAACATCAAAAATAAAAAGGAATATAATAAACTGAGCAACTAAAAATACTAAGTTATCGACTGAAAATCTGTTTTGGTCGACTATTTAACGATTTGTCACCGAAATCAGGTTTTTTAGTTGCTAACTTAGTAGGGTAGAGTAGTAGTAATAGGAGTGTATACGTTAAATACTAATTTTATGTTGTTTTTGTAGGCCTTTTTAATTAAAAGAAGCAGGATTAAGTACCTACGCAACACAACAAACGTCTATTTTTGCGTAGATATTATGTTAGACTGAAATAATGTTATTTATTTTACTTACGCTAATGTTAAAAATTAATTATATTATAGCTCAAACATTAACTATTTGTAACATGTTTAAGTTGGAATAGCGATAGACTGTGGTGTGAATTCTGAGGCAATTCAATCTCTTTTATACTTATTTGTCTAGAAATAGTTGGTACAGTATGTTCCGAAAGTCCGCAATAAAATTTAAGGGTTAGTTGTGTTCTCTTACCTGTCAACAGTTAACTTTGAAAGTTGTCACCTTTCAGACCCCAATTATAATTTTTTAAATTAAATTATGAAAAACATTGTCCTGCTCGTGACAACCCTAAAAATGCGTACTATTGCGTTACGTACGACACACTATAAACGAATGACTCCTGATTTCCTTGACATTTGTCTTGATCTGAGATTTTTTTATCGTCGTCGTCGTTCGTAAAACTGTAGTGGGTAATTTTGTATGTCGTGTAAATGTATATAGAAATATTTCATAAAATGTATGTATTGTTTAAAATTAGTTAAGTACCTTTTCATAGTAAAACAAGTATACTTAAAATAACAATGTATTTATCAACCTTTATTAAATCATCGACAAAGTGAAGTAACTATTTTGAATAAATAAATTCATTTATGTGTGTCTATGACGTTTTAATACCTTCATTGATGAATTTCCCACTAACGAACTCCTCTGAGGTCCGCCATAGATTGACCCGCAACATTCGATTTGAGCACCGCCAGGAGTAGGGCCACTGCGTGCCGTCCACAAATAACTTGCCAGAAATACGGCTCAGCGCCGGATCCACGCATACTTGCAGCACGGGCTGCGCGCCCTCCCACGCACTTCGGTTGCAAACCCAGCACAGCACGAGAAATGCGATATATGTCAGGAAATTTGGAAGGTTTGCCTTTGACGCATTCTCAGATATATGAGTTTTAATCACCCCAGGGTGAACAGCATTCACTACCACACCAGAACCTTCCAGATTCCTAGCCAACTCCACTGTGTATGCCATATTGCACAACTTACTATTACTGTAAGTCAATAGGTCTATGTAATAGTCCTTTTGGTTCATGTAGTTTACCTTGATGTTACCGATGTAGTGGAGTAACGATGTGACGTTTACTATTCGGCTGGGTTTGCTTTTTCTTAGAAGTGGCAACAATAGTTCCGTAAGGAGGAACGGCCCAAAGTGGTTTATCTGCATGCCCTCCACGATGCCGTCTTTCGTGTACCGGTCACCAAACCCGAACACGCCGGCGTTGTTAACAAGCACGTCCAGCCTCCGCTCCGTGGTGTTGATGTCCTCGCAGAATCTTCGAACCGAGGCCAGAGAGGCCAGGTCCATGCGCTTGAACACGACGTCGCTGTTGCCCGTCTCGGCGACGATCTGGTCCCTGGCCGCAGTCCCGCGGACGTCGCTCCTGCACGCCAGGATCACGCGAGCCCCACGGTGCGCCAGGTCCTTGGCTATGTAGAACCCGATACCAGAGTTGGCTCCCGTCACTATTACTACCTTTCCAGTCATTTTCTCATTTGATTTAAATAAAAAGATACCGAATCTTAAAAATATACGCAATAATATTAACAATAAACCTATTATAACGAAAATTGTGAGAGTCGCCGACATTTTGAAGGATGTGTCCGATCTCGGTAGAATGTGCAACTAAATGCTAAAGTAGTTGACCGCGACATAATATATTAAAAATAATGTCGGTGGAGATTACAAATGCACTTAAAAGTTTTTATGAATAATTAACTATTTACAGAAGCCCACAGTTCCGCGCAACAAATTTAATGAAAAAAGGCTATTATAAGGTCCAAGAATATTTAGATGATAAGAATGCGTGGACACATTAAAATTTCAAAATGTTTTTTTATGTTTATTAACGAGTATTATGATGATACCTTTATTGTGATTGTGCATTCTCATATAGCTTGAAAATAGCGATATACTTTTGTCATTCGGTACTGCGGCGGACTCGATCATAGAGTAAATGGACTCGATACTCTTTCGCTACTGGCACATTGAGTTTGTCGTTTGTAGTAATTAACTAAATTTCTTTTTTACCATCAGCAAAAAGAAGTGGTGATTGTTACACTAACAAGTACAAACTTACACTTTAATACAGTACAACTCCTGTCCAACATCGGCAAATCTAAACACTTATATTTTTGCGAAGTTTGTTCTAATTATAGAAAATTTGGCTAACAACAGCAGTTAACCTAAGAGAAACATAATAGGGTCTGTATCTTTCTTCTATAGGTATTAGTGAAAAAATCTTTCACGAATTTACTTCAAATTTAAGTACCTACTTAATACTTACTTACAAATCAAATTCGAAAAGTTGTTATCTTACTAGGTATTACATAAAGTTATTTCTGTCATTATCCTTTGTATATGCTTAATAACTGTCGACCTCCTAAAGTGTATTATTAATATTGGATATAGAGTAGTCAGTTGAGTTGACTGCAAAAGCACCCCTGGTGACTTAAGACTATATTTATAAACCGTTTTAAACCGAAGTTAGAGGTATTAAATCATTTCTAAAAATATAGGTCTTAAATTTATATAAATTGTTTTAAAACCGCGAATTCTTGTTTGGAACTGTTTATATACAACATATTTACTAAGATGGTGGTAGACCCCTATGTAGGGTCGTCTGCGTAGGTAAGTACCACCGCCTTTAAGAAGGGTAGCCAGCGAAATTACATGCAATGGAAGGCATTTCATCTTAGGCCTCAGGATGACAACGCACCTGCAATACCAAGTGATTTTTCCTTGTTATTGCTGATGTCTATAGGCGGCGGTAACCGCTTACCACTTCCACCACCAGACAAGACAAACAAGCTGTCGGCCCAGGTAATTGCGTCTGGCCGGACATGAGGGGACCGGGTTCGATTCTCGCCTGGAGCATATATTTTTTCATAGTTTTCTTTTCTTTATTTGTAAGTAATTGTTACAATAAAGAAGGCGTTGAAACGCATCATAAAATTTCAAATGTGATTAATTTTGAGTTTTCAGATTTTCCCTAAGTACATATATGCATAAAAGTCTATCTTGGCACTAGTTGGCGCCAAACATCAATTTTCTAGGTCATCTAGAAGTTGATTAGATTTTTGATGAGTGAGTCAGTCAGTCACTAAAATGCCGGTTTTTAAACGTTACTATATCAATAAAAGTTTAAGGTGCATTTTTTAGTTATTCACAACCTATTGGGCTAAGTAGATTAAATAGTTTACGAGTTGATAAGGGGACAAAAGTAGCTCAAAATGGTTCGTGTAAGGGATACACACGGCGCGTTGCCAATTCCTTTTTTTGTTAAATTTCCGAACAAATCCAGATTTGGGTGAAATACACGAATATTGGTAACTATTAAAAATTCAAATAAAATGAAAAGTTGCAACACCAAATTTAATTTAGGTAGTTTAAAATCAATAAAATGCTAAAATATATATTTGGCGCGTAACAATATAAAATCAACGGCTCGATCTAGCTATTGGCAAACGATTCGTTAATATACGTAGGTACTTACCCTGCTTTATAGTTACCTATTTTCTACGAAATTTTATTACTGTTCATGATTTTGCTATTGATATATTCCTCTGAAAGTCGGCAGAGCCCGACACGCACCATTTTGTTTGAGCACCGCCAGGAGTAAGGCCACTGCGCGCCGTCCACGAAGAACTTGCCAGAGACACGGCTCAGCGCCGGATCCACGCACACCTGCAGCACGGGCTGCGCGCCCTCCCACGCACTCCGGTAGCACACCCAACATAGCGCGTGAAAAGCAATGTAAGTCAAGAAGTTGGGGACACTTGACAACGACACGTTCTCCGATATATGGGTTCTAACGGTGCCAGGGTGAACAGCGTTCACTACCACTCCAGAACCTTCCAGATTCCTAGCCAACTCCACTGTGTATGCCATATTGCACAACTTACTGTTACTGTAAGTCAATAGGTCTATGTAATAGCCCTTTTGGTTCATGTAGTCTACTTTGATGTTACCGATGTAGTGGAGTAACGATGTGACGTTGACTATTCGGCTGGGTTTGCTTTTTCTTAGAAGTGGCAACAATAGTTCCGTAAGGAGGAACGGCCCAAAGTGGTTTATCTGCATGCCCTCCACGATGCCATCTTCCGTGTACCGGTCACCCAACCCGAACACGCCCGCGTTGTTGACAAGCACGTCCAGCCTCCGCTCCGTGGTGTTGATGTCCTCGCAGAATCTTCGAACCGAGGCCAGAGAGGCCAGGTCCATGTGCTTGTACACGACGTCGCTGTTGCCCGTCTCGGCAACGATCTGGTCTCTGGCCGCAGTCCCGCGGGCGTCGCTCCTGCACGCCAGGATCACGCGAGCCCCACGCTGCGCCAGGTCCTTAGCTATGTAGAACCCGATACCGGAGTTAGCTCCCGTCACTATCACCACTTTACTAGTCATTGTTTCATTCGATTTGTATACTAGAACACCAAACCTTAAGAATATACGCAACACTATAATCACCACAGCGATCGCAATTATCACACTGAGCGACCCCGACATTCTATTGATGCTTATCCGGTCTCACCGATGTCCACAAGTGTATTAATATGAAATAGTTGACTACAAGGTATTAAATATATGTATATCGTGTGTGAATTAATCTTTTTCACATACTTAACATCGTTAGTAACTTGGTGCAAATAAGATGTACACGATTGTAGGCGTGGGCCACACTTCAGTACATTGAAATTATATGAAATATTATTATTCGGGAAACAAACAGTCGAGTATCGATGATCAAACAAACAGTATAAGTGTACAGCGAAGCCGCTGGTTGACCTTAGTCGTTTATATAAATAATTTATATGTTGATAAATAAAAAAAAACTTTTTTAGATGGAATGGGTTAAAAAAACTAATACCTATTTGACAATAATGACCCTAATTCTCGTGAACACATGCTAAGTCTAAATTTAAGTTCAGTGCATTTCTTTCTATCTAAAGGAATACGACAAGGATGTTTGTCATATAATTTGACATTTAGATACGTGCGTTCAATTTTCGACCATAATGAACGTGATAAAATGCAGTGTTTAGGAGGCACCTCCGTACATGCCGTCTAAAATTGTCTATGGTTCCTTTAACATTTCTCTAAATTTAGTTGACAGCTCTAAACGAATCTTTGCTATCTTTTTCCTATTACATATTGCGAGAAAGAGATATACTGTACTTAAATTTAGAATTTAAGTGTGTTCCCAGAATTAGGCCCAATCCGGATATTATGGATTTAGGTTTTTTACCTTTTTATCCTTTCCAGCCGCTGGGCGCTCTTAAGCAAATTACAATTCACGAGTACCTAAAAAGTACCTGTAGCACGAACACTTTTAAATTTCGAATCGCCATCGTATCGAGTTTAGTATGGCTTTTGTTTAAAAATTGAAGCGTGCGTGAATGATACTATTACGATTCGAAATTTAAAAATGTTCGTACTGGGGGAACAGTTACTTTCAAATGAGGTGCTAGCAAAAATAATGGCCTGCACAGTTACTGAACTCTCTATGCACAAATGAAATAAATTTTTATTTTTTTCTCTGACTTAGATAACTCATAGATACGATGCTGCTATACCTACTGATTTCCCATTTCATTACAAAAATGGCATTTAAACAGTATCCTAAAAGCACTGTAGGTACTAAATTAATCAATATCAATATCTAGTTCACACATTTATTCAAATATTTTAAAAAAAACATGCAAGACCTGTGCAATCATGTATTTTTAATGCATGTCAACTGTGTTAAGAAGACCACTACTAACGCCATCTCCCGTCACCGAGCGTAAAATCTGAGGAAAGAAGCCGTGCTACACACCTTTACCGATCATCTCGTTACGAACTATACGTATTTCTCAAAATTCTACGAATTAATAATTTTAATTGTAAAAATTCGAAATAAATCGCTTGTTAACACCAAAATAAAGATCCGCATTGGAATGGAACCTGGAAACCTACCGATCCTGCACAACTGTTCGTTATTAAAATTTCAACACCTACCAATTAGCCAGTTGTGTACCTAACCATAAAAAAAACAGTACGGTAGAATGACATTATTACATATCAATGGACCTATCACAGAAATTCTTTCCACGAAATGTGCTGCCAAATGTGGCGACACATCTAATAGAAAAAGTAAGGTGTAATACAGATTCATAATCATAAGAAAACCGACTTCAAAACACTAAAAAGGATAAAATAATTAAAGATGTTTCATATTCAGTCAAGTACAGTCGACAGCACATCAAGCGTAACAGGTTGACCTTGAGACCGCCCTTATGCCGTTCACATCGATCAATAGAGGCGGCTCTCGTAGTGCAACTGTTACACTTGATGTGCTGTCGTCTGTGCACTATCCAAAAAAATCAGGAAAAATCGGTTTTTTTCACAATTTTAAGTCATAAATTTTTACGGACAAAGCCATTGTTTCCTACTATCGTATCGTTTCACTAAGTCATAGGACATTTGCTGTCCTATGAATCCGCAATTTCGCACACACAACAACTTAATTATTCCAATTGAGAACCCTTTTGAAGTCGGCTATTGACCGGCATCGACTTTGACGAAAAATTAATAACCGTGATATGCAATCAAGGCAACTTTCCACCAGATGCAGCTTAAGTGCATCGAGAAATTATTTTGTTTGTTTATCGATAGATACATTATCTATTAACAAACAAACAAATTGTGACATAATACCGGTTTAATCAAGTTAAAATAAAATTTCATTTATCGAAATTAAACCATGATCGCAATTTAATTTATGTAATGGTTGGGAAGGTTCATCCAGTTATCGTTTTTGTCAAGTGTCAATTGCCAGTGTCGTATCTGCATAATTTCCAGTGTTCACAATAAATATCGACGGATAGTTTTTTTTTATACAAAGCTGTAATACTGCTTTTGCTATTACAGTTTACTCAACGTTTGAGTTTTAATCACAAATAATGTCGGTTACGTAGATAAAGTAAAGAAATAGCAAAATAACTATAGCTACTATGACCACTAACTCTGACAACTAAGTCCAATAGGCTCGACAGAACCCTGGCCTTGCTAGACGTTGCGAGAAGTGGAAAAAAGGAAGATAGCACTGAGTGCGTGGTGCTGGAGAATATTGCTTCGAGTATCGCACAAACGCGCCTCTATACCTTAAGAATTAACTAAACTCAAGCATGCATTAACTAAACTCAAGTTTTTGGACGACCACACAAAGTCTCTGGTCATGCAGGCAGATTAGAAATACCAAGGTCGCGCGGTATTACACCAATGCAATGTACTGACCAAGTCTACTCTGCTCCAGTACGGTTCACTAATAGAAACCATTCCACATTGAGCTGGACGGCGAGCCAGGGTGGATTTGACGGTCGCGCACAGCAAAATAGCCTTCATCTTAGGGCTCAGGCGGCGGTAAACGCTTACCACCAGGTGGGCCGTCAGCTTGTTTGTCATCTAGTAGTAAAAAGAAGAAGAAGAAGAATAAGTTTAGTTCCGGATCACGCCGTGCTCGTCGTCAAACGCTAGTGTCGCCAACGGTTGTCAAATAGTTATCAAATAAACGTCTAAAAAACGAATAACTCAAAGCTGCTAACTCTAGAAGTCTAGAGAACCGCATAGCAGTAGGTACCTGGCGACAACTCGTAAAAAAGCTTCAACGAACTCCTCCGTTAAGTCGTTGGTCCCGTTTGTTCCTGCAACCGCTTTAACCCACCAACCCGCATTGGGCCAGCGTGGTGGTGCTATGGCCCAAACTCCTCGTGTGTTTCTTCCATATAGAAAGGCACAGGCCTTTCTACATGGGAGAACATCTGGGCACAGGCCCAGCAGTGGGATAAATAGGCTGGTGATGATGAACCATAGATAACTACTTAGTTACGTCATACTAAGTTGTTATAGCGATTTAATTACGTTAATTTTAAGTATACACTATCATAGAAAACCAGTAATCATCTACTGAATCCAGGAAACATACCTACGAATAATTCTTTTGTATAGTTTACTTGTTTAAAGTTAAAAATGATTCATCATATTATTTTGCATCATATTTTAGGCTATTTTGCTTATGAAAAGTAAAAGAAAAATATTTTCCAAGTAAAATATAAACCTAAAAAATAATATTTTCAATTTTTAATTCATTTAAGTATGTGTGAGATTGAGAAACAATAGTGATATGAAGTTTTGAGATGAAACATAGGCGTTTTGCCTATAGTGCAGCGTGGTGGTGTTATGGCCCAAACTCCGCATGTGTTTCTCCCTAGTAGGAAGGCCTGTGCCCAACAGTGGGACGTAATTATCTTAGTAATTATCTTAGGTGTATCGACAAAAAGGTATCCCCAACAGTGGATACCTTTATGTCGATACACCTAAGATAAATAATTATTCTTGTGGTGTTGGTATAATTAACATTCAAATAGAATTACATTAAAACCTCAGTTGTCATTGAAAAAACCTCAAGTCATGCACTCGCAGAGCTAACAATGTTCCATGCAAGTACGAACGGTCGTAGAAGTTATATAACTGATTAGGGCTCTTGCACACAAACAACACGTTTTTTCTAGATGACAAACAGGCTGACGGCCCACCTGGTGGTAAGTGGTAACCGCCGGCTATAGACACCTGCAACAATAAGGATAAAAACACTTGATATTGCAGGTGCGTTGTCATCCGAGGCCTAAGATGAAATGCCTTCCATGCCCAGTAAATTCACTGGTAAATTCTCTCGCTGGTTTAGGGGGATGGTTATAATTTAATTTCGATTAAAGCAAAAGTAACCAGTTGAGCTTTATCCTACACTGAATTATTGAACCACCTACTTATTATGTTTATGATTTACCGAATAAATTAAAATAAAATATTCAAACACTCACACCTATTATCTGCCCAAAGTGAGCGTGTGTTATGGATACTAGATAATGAAAAATATATCGAATATTATATTATACAGATGGTGAAGACAATATTTGCCACATTCAATTTAAACATGGGCTATATTAGTTCATAGAAATCTTTTGCAACTTTCAAAAATATCTTATTCATTTGATAATTTAATGACATATCCATGAAATAATGTAGCCAATGTTATACTATTTCATAGTATAGTCATGAAATTATCAAATGGATAAGATGTTAGAGCTGCCCGCCCCGGCTTCGCACGGAGTGGGGTCTCTAATGAAAAAATTAAAAAAATCTGCCGTTTACAGTAAGATGTAATAATTCATAATAATTCATAATTCATTTATTTATTCATAAACATGGGCATTACATTGGTTTTAAATATTAGAAACTATCAGTACAGCCATGATTCGCCATATAGGCATAAGAACATATGGAAATTAAAATAAAATAACAAATAATAACAATTAGTCATTATGCAGTTATGTATGTAATAAAATTCGAATTAATGTCATAATTTAGTCATCGTGAAATGAAATTTATAATGTCAAAATATATTAATTGTTAATATATACAAATTATCCATCATTAGTAATTATTGTCTTATCATCTAAAAATATTTTTACGTCATAATAAACTTTTTCAGCAAAGAACTGTAATGAAACAAAATTACCGATTTTAAGTGATGAGAAGGACGAAGATGTAAATGACCCGGATTCCTTAACCAGAGAGGAATTACTATTTTACCTCCAACTGCCGGAACACAACAATGCTGTTAACATTATTGTTATGGCGGCAAACTTAGGTACGGGGCGATGATAATTCTCTAATCATCACATCTAGTTGTATAAAAAAATTAAAAAAAATTAAAAAAAAAACCCTCGCATCGATTTAAAGCTCTTCCATCAACCAAAACGAGCAGAAAATTTCTGCCACCAGGAATTGAACCCCAGACCTTTCAGTCTGAACCTCTAGACCTCATAGGCGGTTGGTAGATTTTTGTTCTTTTAAAAGCTGGAGTTAAGCGTGTGTGTTACTTGAACTAGTATTTTATTTTAAATAAAAGAATAAGTTAAGCCTGAGTTATCTGCTTCTAAAGATAAAATTCTCGGGTGAGTTTTTTTTTCGGGACAGTATGGGGAAATTCTAAACTATAAGAGATAGAGAAAAACTCTCTTAGGAACCGTGATCTTAATTTTAGATAAAATAAAAATGGTATTGAATTTTTTTTTAAATCTTAATAGATTTGGAGATATCGGATTTTTTTAAAAAGAAATTTATTTTTTGTTATTTCGATTGTATATCACTCTATTATACAAACCAAAAATTGTATGGAGACCAATATGGTCTAAAGTTGCTAGAAGTTGTTGAAATTAACGTTTTAGTTTTCTTTATTAGTCGCTACGACACTGTTGATGATTTAGACATTTCAGTCCGTCAAACCTTAAACACAATACCTCACATTTCATTGAGAAATGCAACTTGGGGTGTTTTTCGCCGAAGTCGACTGTGCTTAGGCGAAAGTGGAGGACATTTTGAACAATTTATAAGATAGAGTTTGTTTCGTGGGATTAAGGCAAGTGGCAGATTTTTGGTTTTGTTTCAGTCATCAATATTAATTAGAAAGTAGAAAGTATCTTTAATAAAATGTTTATTTCAAGCAATTTTAACAACTTCTAGCAACTTTAGACCTATGGTCTCTATACAATTTTTGGTTTGTATAGTGATATACAATCGAAATAACAAAAAATTTTATTTTTCAAAAAATCCGATATCTCCAAATCTATTAAGATTTAAAAATTTTTTTCAATACCATTTTTATTTTATTTAAAATTAAGATCACGGTTCCTAGCAGCGTTTTTCTCTATCTCTTATAGTTTAGAATTTCCCCATACTGTCCCGAAAAAAAACTCACCGTGTTTCCTCCGAAACGGCTTGACAGATTTTCATGAAATTTTATATGTATGTATGATCAGTAGGTCTGAGAATCGGCTACAGTCTCTTTTTTTTCTGGACATTTTTTTTATGGCAAAACAACGTTTGGTGTGACAGCTCGTGATTACCTACATAACTTTAAGTTCGTGATAAAATTAAGCTAGGCGGGAGACTTGTATATGCGGCGCGGGCTAAGTTTGGAAATAGCACGAAACCTTCTTCAAAAAAGGTTGAACTATGGCTTAGTTAAGACGGGCATGTATGGTAGGTATAATTAACAGTAGGACCCACCAGCTAACAGATACACTTCAGTTGAAGAATGGCAAAGTGTTACCCGTGGGAATGAATATTTCTCTTTCTGTTGCATTGCACCATTCTTTTCTCGAAAGAAAAATTCTCCTAGTAGGAAAATGTATCATTTAACTGATGAACAGTTTACGGCACATCAAACGTTACCGTTAGACCTTGAGACCGCCCTTACTCCGTTCATAATATAGGCGGCTTTCAGTTTCATAGTGCAACCGCTACACTTGATGTGCTGTCGTCTGTACCAATCAGAAAAAACTATCACTTTCCGAGCTTGATTGAAAATAAAAAATAGTTAAATTTATACAGGGCGGTGCCATCAATACGACAATAAATTAAATCATGGGCTATATTAGGTCATAGAAATGGTTTGCCACTTACTAAAACATCTTATTCATTTGTTCGTTATGAAATATAACGATTCTTTGAATTTATTTTATTTTATTTTACACTCACACCTATTATCTGGCCCACAGTGCCCCAAAGTAAGCAACATTAAGAGCTTATGTTATGGATACTAGATAACGGATAAATAATGATAATAATATGTATATAAATATTAGAAATATATTAAATAAACATATAAACATCCATGACTAAACAAATGCTCGAACTCATCATACAAACATTTGTTCCTACCGGGATTCGAATCCGGGACCTCTTGAGCGAGTAGCCTGGGGTACAGACCACTCGGCCAGCCGGTCGTCAAATAATGCTGCCAATGTTATATTATTTCATACAAATGTCATGAAATTATCAAATAAATTAGATGTTTTTGAAAGTGGCAAACCATTTTTTTGAAGTAATATAGCCCATGTTTCAGTTCATTGCCGTATTGATGGCACCACCCTGTTTAATACTAGTTACCAAAATGTTGTCTTTGTCCTTTCTCATGATGTATTCTATCTTCATGCTAAATTTCATCTAAATAGGTTCAGCGGTTTAGGAGTGAAAACGTAACAGAGTTACGTTCGCATTTATAATTAAGTATGAATTATGATTTGACATGGATAGTAGACTTACCAAGTAAAATAATAATAAAACATTAAGTGATTTGAAATTTCATGATTGTTTTCAAAGATAATATAACAAAAAGTAAATATATGTACCTATTTAATTATTATTTTCATTAGGAAGCAATAAAACTCAAGCGTCATTGAAATAGCAATTGCTTCACTTACAGCTGACACAAAATGTTGTTATTATAGTTATTATAGGTTGCTAATATGTGTGAATAAAAAGGTTCCTAGGTTTTTAGCTGCGTTTGTAATCTTCAGTTGCGATAAAGCTATTTTAAATAATGCCATTGGCATCGTGACTTCAAGTAAGACAGTCGTAAAGGTATAGGAAATGTTATTAACAACCATCACAGTTATTACCAGTGCGGTGCTAATTATACTCCGTGTAATCCTTCCTTCCTTCGGTGTGTTATTATACAAATCAAATGCTAAAATGACTGGAAAAGTGGTGATAGTGACGGGAGCCAACTCTGGTATCGGGTTCTACATAGCCAAGGACCTGGCGCAGCGTGGGGCTCGCGTGATCCTGGCGTGCAGGAGCGACGCCCGCGGGACTGCGGCCAGGGACCAGATCGTTGCCGAGACGGGCAACAACGACGTCGTGTACAAGCACATGGACCTGGCCTCTCTGGCCTCGGTGCGGACGTTCTGCGAGGACATCAACACCACGGAGCGGAGGCTGGACTTGCTTGTCAACAACGCGGGCGTGTTCGGATTTGGTGACCGGTACACAGAGGATGGTATAGTCGAATGCATGCAGATAAACCACTTTGGGCCGTACCTCCTCACGGAACTGCTGTTGCCGCTACTCAAAAAGTCCAGTCCTAGTCGCATTGTTTTCGTATCTTCGTTGGCTCACTACTTTGGAAATATCATAATTGGTAATATAAATCAGAAAGGTTACTACACTGATCTTAGAGCTTACTGCAATAGTAAATTGTGTAATGTAGCCAATGTGGTGGAACTAGCTAAAAGACTCGAAGGTACTGACGTTGTAGCGAATGCAGTTCACCCTGGGGTGATTATGACACATATAGTTGACCAAGCGTCGAAGAAGAACATATTCAACTTACTATGTTATTTTTCGTTCCACGTACTATGTTGGGTGTGCCACCGCAGCGCGTGGGAGGGCGCGCAGCCCGTGCTGCAGGTGTGCTTGGATCCGGCGCTGAGCCGTGTCTCCGGCAAATTCTTCGTGGACGGCGCGCAGTGGCCCTACTCTCGGCGGTGCTCCAAAATGGTGTGTGCCAACCTCTGGCGGACTTCAGACGAGTTAGTCAACGGGGAAGTCGTGAACAAAAATCAGACATCATAGACATTTATGCATTGTTTATTTATGTTTGTTAAGTAACCTTGATAAGTGTTATGCAACTTGATGCAAATGCATAATATTTGTTGTTATTTATAAACACAATAAATAAAAATTATTACTGAATACTAATACGAGTTTGTATCAAATCGAGAGGTATCGATTACATTGGCGTTCAGATGTCAAATCAACATAAAAAAAATTCAGACGATTTTACAGCATCGGCAGAGTTGAAATCAGGTGGGAAATGCCACTAGCTGCCTCTTTTACGTTTAATAAATAAATCATGTTTAATTTTCCAAGTAATAAAACCAAAGACATCTAGGTCGAGGTACATACGGAAGTAAATGTCTAAGCACCAGTAAAAGCGTACAATTTCGGTATCTACTACTAACTAAACTGCAAATGTTGACACCTTTTGTGGGTAGCTATTCCTATTCCTGATTCTTTAGGGGCTTTAAACCAATCGAACGTTGGTGGTTCCAGCCTCATCTTCAATTCTTAGCTTTAGACAGATAATTTAGATTTTCATATCTATAGCAAACATTATGAGGAGCAAACAGAGAACTGATAAAAAATCTATTCCGTGGGAGAAAAAATATCAGTAATGTTTACCCTTGTGAGTTTGCTATTATTAACTAAGTAGGTGCTCGGCAAAAAACTCGTGTTAACTATTTATTTGATGTTTGGTACCATGTAAGCCGAAACCTTGTCCTCTGATAGCGTAGTAGGTAATGAGATCCAGTTTGATGTACCCACATTTGGTGCTTGATATCTCTCAAAGGTTCCCGGGGTCAAGTTATCAAATGTCCAAACGCAAGCGGTTACCGTAGACTATTGACTCATTGATCAAAGAAAATGTAATCACTTTACCTCAGAAAAACCAAGAGAACACGTTTTGATGAGAGCACCGAAACAGGCTCCGTGCACCCAAAATAACGCTTCCTCAAAGTGCTCTGGCGACCTTACTCACCTCAGGAATCCAACGCCTACAGAGTCTTGGTATTAATATGACTACGGAAGCATGGATAGGAGCCCGCATGTACACAAATACCCTGTTTAAATTCAATCAAGTTTATACGGAAGATCGCACCTATTAACACATTAGCTGCAATCTTCTGTAAGATGTGGGTTCTTCCCCAGTCGAGAGCTCAAAAATCGAATGACATCATCATCATTATCAGCCTATAGACGTCCCACTGCTGCGCACAGGCCTTCCTACATGGTAGCAGGCTCCTCATGTGGAGCTTGGGCCATAACACTACTACGCTGGATCAATGCGGGTTGAAGGGTTAAAGTGGTTGCTGCAATAGCCAGGGCCAACGGCTTAACGTGCCTTCCGAAGCACGGTAGAGCTCGAGATTATAAATTTGATTGACCCATCCTGGGACCGACCATGCCGAAAGTCGAAAGTTGCTTTGTTCTCGTAATCGCTGTCATCCTGAGACCTAAGATGAATGCCCAGTAATGACACTCGCTACTTTTCCCTACAATCCGAAACACAGCGAACTGTTTCACGGCTGAATAAGAAAGGCGGTGGTACCAGACGACCCTACATACGAGCCTACCATAAAGTAACATCTCTTATGTAATCTCGAGATTTTCTATTGCTTCAGAAAGCAGGATCAATGCGCAATGGGCTAGCGAGCATAGTGGTGTTATGACCCAAACTCTTCAGTGTTTCTCTAGTGTAGGATGGCCTGTGCCCAACAGTCGGACTGTTGGCTGTTGTTAATAATGATGATGATGGGTATCTACAACTGTAGACTGTGCCTACATACGGGGCATTTATAACTATAAATGCCCCGTATGTAGGGCATACGAGCCTGTCACAGTAAATAAAAGTCCCTAGTCCTGAAATAGCATCCATAGGTATAATCGGCATTTAGACTACATTTCTGGGCCCCAACAGAATATTAGCGAATTATTCCCTCTGCGTCGACTCTCTTTACGTCGAGTCTCACTACGGTAACTCTCGTTACGTCGCTTTCCCATTACGTCGAATCTCACGACGTCGAGTACAGCTTGCAAAGCAAGACGCAGTTGAAAATAATAGCGCTACAACTCCAGCTCGGCTGTCGGTGGTTTGGATGGTTTGAGCAGTCGCTCTAATCACCAAATCCACTAAGCGCTTGGGATAACCCTGTGAAATTCATCTACTTAGTCTATCTGTATTTACGTTATAAGCTAACATAGGCTGAGGCTAACCTAGGATAGACCCTACAATGTTGCAATATTATTTCAACATCCGAATGGATAGTGGAAGGTCGCGTGTTCGATCCCCGCCACAGGACATGAAAAAATGTTTCTAGCTGCTCACATATTTCGTCGTCCTTACATTTCTCTAAACGTTGTTTATAATAGTTTTAGCGAACCTCATAAACAATGTATTCTCATTGTAGCAGAAGGCGTCGCAATATAGATGTCGATGGGAGGTTTTCGTACTAAAACCATTCGATGATACGGCTTTCGCACTGACGTAGGTATTCCAGACAAGACTGTATCTAATCAGCTAATGGAGGCTTAATTTAAAATTAATATACTTGATATCTGTGTACAACAGCAGTGATGTATAAGTACATACGACAGCACATAAAGTGCAGCAGCAGGGTATACAATCGCGTTACAAATCGCAATAGGTACCTAAATAAAATAGGGAATACCCGTATTTTGCAGGAATTTAATGTGCAGAAGATGGTGGCAAAAAACGAAATAACGATGCCTTTTTTGTGATTTGTTCTTGAGCTAAGTTTGCAACAGTTCCTCTCGAAAGGGTTGCTTGGTAGTGGTACAAATAAACTAGTCTCTGAATAGCTCGTACTGATAAGAACAAGTGCTTATGGAAATACCTTGACTGACTGAAAGTTCAGATATTTGTGCATGTCTCGAATGAGCTGAGGGCTGCAGGGAGCGCCGGCTGCTAACGCTATCTTCAAATCTGGTGGCGGGGATCCTCTGGCCTTTATCTAGAAAATTGAAAATAAAAATATATGTAACGACACCTGAAGTAATTCAAAAATGTTAAGCACGTTTGATCTAACCTACTTACATGTGGTAGCATGTCTATAAACATTGTTGGTGTCCCTGTCAATGCTGTACATCTGCAATGTGAAAGTTCCTGTTAATCATTTCGTCGGTGGGCGTGCAAGACCGCGCAAGAGTAGTTTGTGAATAGCACGTATCAGATTTTTCTTTATTTAGGTACACGAGGAAGAAAAAAGTTAATATTGTTACGACTTCGTAAATTGCCGTAGAAATCACGAGAAAACAATAGAACGTTCAAGAAAGTACTCGAAGCTTCCAGAAGGGCCTTAACGAATTCGACGAAACTTCTAAGAGCGATGGGCACGTGCGAGCATTAATGAACCTACAGACCAATCCATCATATACATAAGGTTTATATTCGTTAGATGAACTTAGTTGTTTGTTCAAGATAATAGTCGAACATTCTAGTGTTTGCTAGATTTCGTTTTGCGAAGTATAAAAGGACTGTTGATTGTAGCGTATGGGCATTCTAAGTTTAGAAGCGAACAAGTGCGGATCAAAGCGATACTCCCTAAGTGATATTATAGTGTGGTATACCGACTAAGGCGAATACTACGGAATAAGTTAGCTTTGTGATTGGACTTTGTTGATTGGTTATTATAAATTTTAGAGTGGTGTACGGAATAAAGTCTCGTCAGTGTCACCAAGTGTTTCTATCCAAATTGACGAACCCCTAGCTCGTAACAATATCTTGGTTATTTCTACACATTTCTCTGTCTGAACTTGTTTGGGATTTCTCTGGGTGGTGTTTAATGAGAATATAGTATAAGAGAATCAGCGCTAAGAACTAGCTGGCGCGATATTTCAATTTTGCAACTATTGCAATTATGCGGTACTTATTGCAAGCTGCTCTTACGCGGTCTTGCACGCCCACCGATGATTTGAGGTTTTATTCAAGCCTTAGCTATGATATTGCCGGTTTTTGAAGCTGGATTTGCAAAATCCAAGTCCATGATCGAAGGTATCCTTCGGAGGAATGTCAATTAGGTAATGATAGTAAGCGTCCATCAAAAAGTACCTAATTGTTTTGTTTTCTGCTTATGTGACTACTTATAGACTATAAAAACATAATATTATTCTTTTTTCAATGCATTTACAAAGCCCGTATACATTAATCGAAAGTTAAAGAGCGTGCAGTTACTCACACATATGTACCTGTTAAATATACCAAGGAGTTTCACATTAAGAGAATAAATAGGCTGAATGATCGAACCTCCTTGGAAGCACTTTAGCTCAATACGACTGTTTCATTAAAATACAAAATAGAAAATGAGACAAAAGATGTAGTTCTAATTTTAATTTTTCTTTAGGCGGATCTGGTCATAGTCAGTCCTTCCGGCAGATATTAAAAAACAAAATAATTGTAATATTGTACTGTTTTCTCGCAAATCTGGTGAAAAACGCACATGAGGACATTGGTATTTACAAACTCGGCCGAATCTGGCCGAAATTCGTCTACTTGTTTGTAAAAACCAACTCACCGCACTAGTATCATAAATAACCATTTTCTTACTTTTCCGAGTATAATGCATTGACGTTCGAATTGACATTGTATGTGGGCGAGGTGAGGGTGACCGTGGTCCCGTGGCGGAAGCCGGCCAGCATCGTGACCACTGTGCCCAGCGCGTGGAACAGAGGAGACTGTTCATCACATGCAACATTACAATCATGGTTAATATTCAGAGGAGTTCGGTAGCGTAGTGGCTTGAGCGCTCTGGTTTCGATTACGGAAACAAAGCATCTTTTGCCATGGTCGATTCCGGGATGGGTCGATCAAAATTTATAATCTCGAGCTATCTACAAAGAGCAACACTCTTACCTGCCCGTTCGAGACGCAACAGACAGAAAGGTAGAAAGAGATGAAATTATTTGTACAAATAATTTCACAATAACACAACAGACAGAAAGGTAGAAGGAGATGAAATTATTCAGACCTTTCTGTCAGTTGCGTCTCGAACGGGCAGTTAAGATTGTTGCTGTTTGTACTTCGGAAGGCACGTTAAGCTGTCGGTCCCGGTTGTTACTGTAACCGCTTTAACCCAGCAACTAGCATTGGGCCAGCGTGGTGGTGTTATGGCCCAAGCTCCTCATGTGTTTCTTCCATGTAGGGAGGAATGTGCCCAGCAGTTGGACGTGTATATGCTGGTGGTGATATTTCAAGCTTACATAGCAATCAGAATCAGAGATTTGAAGTTTGCAAAACGTTACCATGCAATATCAATGAACCCTTTTTAACCGACTTTAAAAAAAAGGAGGAGGTTATCAATTCGTCTGTATGTTTTTTTTATGTTTGTTACCTCAGAAATTTTGACCGGGTGAACCGATATTGATGATTCTTTTTTTTCGATGCGGAATAGTTCCCATTTGGTCCTATAATTTTTTTTTGAAAATCCAGTGGGTAGTTTGGTTTTTAAATCAAAAAAACTGGAAAAATTAAGTCGTCGATTTTTGCTTTCCTATGAATTTTTAGCGAAATGATACTATAGTAGAAATCAATATAAGCTTACGATCACCCATCTAGCTTTGACCTTTAAAAGTTATCACTAAAAATTGTGAAAAAAACATATTTAAACAACAATTAAAACCGACTCCAAAAAACTGAAAAGGATAAAATAATTAAATTTTAGTAGGTACTCATCCCCTAGGAATATATTTTTGGAGTTGGTGCTAAGTTGTTTCCAGAAACCATAGATAGTGAAGCACCGACTCCAAAAATATGTTCCTAGGGGATGAGTACCTACTAAAATTTAATTATTTTAATCTTTTCAGTTTTTTGGAGTTGATTGTAATTTTTGTTTAAATATTTTTTATAGTAAAACGTTATGGAGCGCCTGTAATAGCTCACGAACCTGCACCGCAACGTTATGGTGACCCTCGTGGAAGCAGTTCCTCTGGCCAATGTAGTAGACATTGTTCACCATACCCAGGTTAGAGTCCAGCACTGCTTTTGGCTCACCTGTAAACACCAGACGGCTATACGTAAATGTGAATTTCACTATATCTTTTAACATTTTTTAAAGTGAATATAGCTTTGTCTTACATTTTCGCGAGCACTACACATTTGAAATAAAACCATATTTACCGGATTTAACTCGCGTTTAATTAGATGTTACATTATAATTATAAACCCGACGTTTTGATTACTTTACAGCGATCGTGGTCACGGGAAGACTGTAACATGTAATAATAATGTAACATGTAATTAAACGAGAGTTAAATCCGGTAAATTGGTTTTATTTCAAATGTGAATATAGCTGTTTTTAATCGACTTGAAAAAACTGAGGAGGTTATCAAGTAGCTTGTATGTTTTTTTATGTTTGTTACCTCAGAACTACGTCGAGAATTTATAATAAATTTAAACCGATTTGGAAAATTGGTTTTTAGTTGAAAGAGTATATGCTTTTAGATTTTTATTAAATTCGATTGGTAGTTTGGTTTCTTAATCAAAATAACTGGAATAATTAATTCGTCAATGTATGTGAGACATTGCGGATTTTTGCTTTCCTGAGACTTTTCTTCCTCGTAATTCTTTGGAGAACTATTTCACCGCATGTACTGTTGTACATGTGTTGTTGCAGTAGTTTGAAACAATATAGACGGTCGGTATCTAGCTTTAACGTTAGAAAGTTGTCACTAAAATTGTAAAATGACAAATTAATAAATGAAATGAAAACCGACCTCAAAATACTAAAGGAAATAATTAAATTTAAGTAATTACTTATACCATAAAAGTACATTTGGAGTTGATGCTTTGTTGTTTCCAGAAACAATAGTCTAATAGAAAGTAAAGCACCGACACCTAAAAATATACTTCTGAGTTTTCAAATTTCATTATTACGTAAAAAGAGAGTTTGACGTGTCTGTTTGTAAATCTGTGTGTCTGTCTGTGGCATTGTAGCTGCTAAAAGAATGGACCGAATTCGATTGTTTTTTTTTGTTTGAAAGCTGAAGTGATCGAGATGATTCTTAGCTAAAATTTATAAAAATCTGTTCAGGCGTTTGATGGTCATCAGCTCATTTCAACAAAAGTGTCTTACTAGCTCTCACAGATCCGATTGATTCGAATTTTGGTTTACTGCTATTGTTATTACTAAGAAATGCTAACCTTTGCCTGATCCTGTACTATCAAATAGTCTGCGGGATGCTCAATTCTTCAGAAACTTACAGCAGAAATAGCGTGTTCGGACACATTTTTTTTTATTTTTTTTTATTTTATACAACTAGATGACAAACAAGCTGACGGCACACCTGATGGTAAGCGGTTACCGCCGCCGCCTATAGACACCTGCAATACCAAGGAAAAATCACTTGATGTTGCAGGTGTCTATAGGCGGCGGTCATAGACTATATAACAATGAAAATTTTCTTAAAATATACTTATCTATAATATTGTTACCTTTTCAGTGTTTTAATGTCCGTTTCTAATTTTGTTTATATAAAATGTAACCCCCGGCCTCATTAATTATCTACCTAACACCATCTCATTAAGACTATTCAATATCTGCTAAATATTTCTGAAGAATTAAGCATTCTGCATACTTTTTGATAGTATAGGATCAGCTCAAGTTTTGTATGTCATGGGAATGTCACCGAAGTGATAGTACACCAAATTTCGAATCAATCGGATCAGTGAAAGTTAGTAAAACCCTTTTAGCATGTAGAAAATGAGTTGATAGTCATCAAACGCCTGAACTGATCCTCATAAATCATAGCTAAGAACCATCGTAGTCACGTCAGCTTTTAAATAAAATAAAAAATAATTCACGTCTATAACAGACACGTCAAACTTATAACACCCCCCTTTTTGTCGGGGGTTAAAAATTGGCACGGATTATTACCATCTATTGCTGATTTATAATTTATTTACCAGTGCTTCCAGAAGTAAAGAATATCATGCAACCGTCTTCTGACTTCACCTCCTTGCTGTACCGGGATGCGTCCTGCCTCGAGTACTCATTCAACAGGGAATCGTAACTGAATACACCACTGTCAATAAATTAAAAAAAACAGATGTTCCGAATTTGTATACTACCCTCCAAGACAAAAGTTATATGGGAAGAAAGAGTATATTTTTTGAGCATAAACTTTCGTTTAATATATAGTTTAGTGTGGGGGGTTTCAGATACCAATGCCAAACATCTCCTTTAAAAATTATAAAATCGGTTCTGTAAGAATTTTTTTCAAAGAGCAGACAAATATCGTCTACGTAAGTATAAGGGAGTTCTACCATCTACTCACTTCTGTTGCTCTTTAGAAGCAGACACTATTGATGTCAGTTCAGGGTAAAGTTCCGATGATATGCAGCCAGGCTTCAGGTCCCGGAGCCCCGGTAGCAACTCGCACAACTTGCCATAGTAATCTCTACTCGGCAGGTTTTCGCTTATCAGCAGACTCTTGACTCCCGTCTTCTTCAAGCAATAACTTAGCTCGGACTTTTCGTATACAGGATTAATTAATACCTGGAAAATGGAATTATTTCAAACAATATTATGCTAAATGCCATTTGACGAATTAAATATTTAAAAATATTAGGAATTGATATACTTAGGCAGAAACAAACAATGCAGCCTAATTGTTTAGGCTAGATAGGCTAGGCTAGATATTATCTAAAGACGAATACTCAATACTCAATATTTATTGTTTCGAAAATTACAGAGGTGGTTACAATTTTGGACCCTGTTGGGTACAACAATTTAACAAGTAGTGCTATTTTAAAACAATTTCAAGTTATTAAATTATTATGTGAAATTACCGAATTGTTTTATTTTTATTACATTAAAAGATAAATTATTAAATAAAAGCACGTGCAACGTTTTCTCAGTGAACCCAGCACTGTTTGGGAATTTTGGACAATAGAATAATACGAAATTGGTGGAAAATTACTTTTTTACACTAACCCCTGTTATATCTAAATCAAAGTAAGCATCATTAAGAGCTTGTATTATGGATACTAGATAACGGAGAAACATTGATAATAATATGCATATAAATATTAGCAATATAGTAAATAAATACGCATAACTCGTGAACAAATGCTCGTACTAATCATACAAAACTTTGCGCCTACCGGGATTTGAACCCGGGGCTACTGACCATGTAGCCTTATAGTAAGGTTACTGCCCCCTTATTCTCAACTGTCCGATCACGGATTCGATTCGAAAAGTCACATGCCGTCTCGCTTTGACGCAGCGCGATAAAAAGTGACAGGTATAGAGTTTCCGAAATTCGAATTCTTTCCGACAGTTGAGAATAAGGGGGCAGACCACTCGGCCAGCCGGTCGTCTGGTTCTGGTCAACATTAGGTAATGGGTACACATAAAAAAATCCGAATTTTTATTATTATTAAGTACTTTATTTTAACATAAATAATATTCTTAATTTTTGATTTTAACATTATTATAAATGTTTGAAAAATTACTTAGTAATTAAAATATAATAAAACTAGAAAAAATTCACGTCCTGAGGCAGGAAATCGAACCCGCGACCTTTCGCAATCTGGGCGACTGCTCTGACCACTGAGCCACCCAGGACTTGGGATATCCCTGTGTAATTCTTCTAGTCTATCTGTATTTTCGTTTATGAGCTAACGTCCACCCTACAATGTCGAAATATTCTATAGAAATTTTTTCTAGTTTTATTATATTTTAATTACTAAGTAATTTTTCAAACATTTATAATAATGTTAAAATCAAAAAAATTAAGAATATTTGAAAGCACTGCCCCAACTTAACCGAATCGTCGGTATTTGTAAAAATACTCGTTTCGGATGTTGAAATAGAATATTTCGACATTGTAGGGTGGACGTTAGCTCATAAACGCAAATACAGATAGACTAGAAGAATTTCACAGGGATATCCCAAGTCCTGGGTGGCTCAGTGGTTAGAGCAGTCGCCCGGATTGCGAAAGGTCGCGGGTTTGATTCCTGCCTCAGGACGTGAAATTTTTCTAGTTTTATTATATTTTAATTAATAAATAATATTATTTTAGTTGTTTATTCTAAACTAATAAACCATTTAAAAATTCTTTAAAATCCATTCTTTAAAAAAAACACGCCAATTTTAGAATCTACCTACTAAGGCCATACCTAACTCTTTAAATGCAATAGGAAAATACAATGCCAAAGATGTAAACGAGATACAAACCATACGCAGGTAAATATGTGAATACGTTACAATGAATTTTCCTACGCCTAGTTTTTTTTGTTAATTATCAGTCCATCTATCCATTTCCTTTAATTTGTCAAGTACCTACAAAGCAGGGAAATAATATTACAGGGCTGGTAAGGGACAAAAGGGTGGGTAGTTGAGTTCGATATATTATAGTGAAGACTATCTGCCAACAGAAATTGCTTTGAGTATGTATTTTTAATCCCCAACGCAAAAGAGGGGTGTTATAAGTTAGACGTGTCTGTCCTAAACGGGTGAACCGATTTAAATTGTATTTTTTTTTCTTTGAAAAGGGACGTAATTGAAATGGTTCTTAGCTAATTTATGAAGATCTGTTCAGGCGTTTTATGATCATCATCTCAATCGCTACTTGATAAAAGGATCTTAATAACTTTCACAGATCCGATTGGTTTAGTAGGTTCCATATCGCTCTCTATGTAAAGCATATTTCTGTGTGATCATCAGCGGTAAACCATACCATTCAAGTAGAAGAGCAAACTTGCATGGGACTAACCTTGCTGAAAAGTCCTGAAAGACCGTCTGCTGTTGAGGACAGTTATTTTTTAAACTCACTGATATTAGACCGGCCCTCGCGGCAGCCACCAACGCCACTACCCAAGCCGCTGTATTGTGGGACCAGACACCTAGACGATCACCCTTCTCCATACCCTGAGCTCGTAATGCACATCCTAAAGCGTCTGCCTGAAAGCAACGGTAATGTGGTAAACATTCATAAATAGCTAAAGACAATACGTATTCAATCACTATCTTTTGCAACGTCAGGCAAAATTTTGTGTACACGTCCACACTGTTGAACAGCTATGAATTCTCTAAAGTCAGCAGTGTGATTAACAAACAGAAATATTCGACATCGAGCTTGACGTCTGACAAGACGACGAACTGCCATTGATTTTGACGTTTGCGCACAGCGCTGCGCGCAAGCGTATTCACTAATCTCTACGTCGATCCCATGGCTGTGTCTGATTGTCGCTGTTTTAGATATACGACATTTTTAATAAATCTAAATTTTTTGACCTCGTTTTTCTTGTGTAAAATGTATCGCAATGACTTCATTACATATTTGAATATCTTTTACATAAAGATATAAAAATAAACAACTTATTAGCTTTGGCTCACGCCGGCGCCGTGCTCGACGTCGTAACGCTGGTGTCGCAAACAGTTGTCAAACAAACGCCATAAGGTATGACAGCGCTGCCGACAGCCTCGAATTCAAGGCTGCTGACTTTAGAGAATCGCATAGCAGCAGCCTTGAATTCGTGGTTGTGGCAGCGCTGTCCTCAGAAAAATAATCAAAGGTTATTGTTCTGAGGCGCTGTCATACCTTTTGGCGTTTGTTTGACAAACATTTGACAACTGTTGGCGACACTAGCGGTTCTACGACCAGTCCCCTTATTCACAACTGTCGGAAAAGATTCGAACACCGGGAATTCTATACCTGTCACTTTTTATCACGGTGCGTCAAAGCGAGACGGCATGTGACTTTTTGAATCGAATCCGTGATTCAACAGTTTCTGAATAAGGGGGCGGGACTAAAACATCGTTTATTTTTATATCTTTATGTGGAAGTCAATCAATAAAATCAATAAAAATATTGAATGAAGTCATTGTGATACATTTTAAACTCACGAAAAACTAAATAGAAAATATCGAATGAACTTCATATCGTATCTCTAACAGCGACAATCATACACAGCTGAGATCGAGGTATAGATTAGTGAATACGCTGTGCTCTAACGTCAAAATCAATGGCGGCTTATCCTCAAACTGTAAGTATGTCTATTATTGAATCTGCAGGAAGTGTGAAGATATAAAGCATAGTTGTATTTTCCGCTCGAAATTAGCCCAACTGGGAAAGCCACCATACAAAATATGGCATCCAAATACTACTACTTCCTGTAGGGTGGTATTCCTGCCGTGAGACAGGGGCCTTACCACCATTTTTATAAAAGCGATTCATATTCCGCTCGGTTCAGTATTGGTTCCTAAGCTGTATCGCTGTCATAGTCGTAGATAGCGTCGTAGTACGAATTAACGATTCTACTCAGTTTAGGTCCTAAACTGGATCGCGATAAAAGATGGTGGTACGGGTGCAGGTCGCTTAAGTTACCAGAGCTCTTTGAGGAAGAGTTGTACTAGGGGTAACGGGCTGTCTAGTCTCCAACTGTCAAAATATGCTGTCTCTTGATTTATACAAGTGCCTATAGGCTACGGTAACCGTTTAACATCAGGCAGATCATATAAGTGTTTTCTGCCGCTGTTATTATATGAAAAAAGAAGATAGTGGGTGTTTGATCCTTGTTCATTCTGAAGCCGGGCATGCATTGTGGTGGTCTGTGGTAATTTGATACATTTTATAGCCTACCACAGCCCATTATGATAGTAGCGACTTCGGAGCAATGGAGGATCGCCATCCGAAAAAGAAGAAGAAGGAGAATTTAGAGAGGATCTTACCGTTCTCCAATGTGACACACTGCTATAGAGAACAATTTAATAATATAATAATAATAATAACCATACACTCACACCTATTATCTAGCCCAAAGAAAGCATCATTAAGAGCTTGTGTTATGGATACTAGATAACGGATAAATATTGATAATAATATGTATATAAATATTAGAAATATACTAAATAAACATATAAACATCCATGACTTGTAAACAAATGCTCGTACTCATCATACAAACATTTGCTCCTACCGGGATTCGAACCCGGGACCTCTTGACCGAGTAGCCTGCATAGCAAGGGGTACAGACCGCTCGACCAGACGGTCGTCAGTCTCGTCAATTCAATGCAGTTTGTACCTTATTTTAACAAATTTGATTTGACAATTAAACTACTATCGTTGGTATACATAAATAGAAAAGTACCTGCGCCAAGAGTTGATCGTACGTCATAGATAAGTCCTCATAGACTGACCGCAAGGCGATTCGGTTGGGGTATTTATTGGCCGTCTCTATAAGTGCATCGGACAGGGTTATGTGGGAGAGCGGATCGGTGCTCGGGTTGTGTAAGTAGCTTTCTGATGCAGCTGCTGCTTGGAGTCGACGAAGAAGACTGAAAGAAATAACCAGAGGTCCGAAATTGAACTTTTAAAATACCGCTCGTTTATGAGCATTTAAGTGTGGGAAGCTTAGGACACTATGGTCGTTTTTTTAACCGACTTCAAAAACGAGGAGGTTCTCAATTCGGCCGGTATGTTTTTTTTTTTTTTTTTTTCTATGTATGTACACCGATTACGCCGAGATTACTGATCCGATTTACGTGATTCTTTTTTTGTTCGATGCGGAATAGCTGCCATTTGGTCCCATAAAATTTTTTTCAAAAACAGTTGGGTACTTTGGTTTTAAATTAAAAAAAACTTAAATTATGAAGTCGTCTACATATGCGAAACGATACGATAGTAGGAAACAATATAAGTTTACGATCACCCATCTAGCTTCGACCGTAGAAAGTTACCACTAAAAATTGTGCAAAAAAAAATTTAAAACAAAAATTAAAACCGACTTCAAAAAACTGAAAAGGATAAAATAATTAAATTTAAGTAGGTATTCATCCCCTAGAAACATATTTTGGAGTTGGTGCTAAGTGGTTTCCAAAAACAATAGAAAGTGAAGCACTTAGCACCAACTCCAAAATATGTTTCTAGGGGATGAATACCTACTTAAATTTAATTATTTTATCCTTTTCAGTTTTTTGAAGTCGGTTTTAATTTTTGTTTAAAATTTTTTTATATCTGCACGTCCTAAAAACATAATAAAACACATTTCAAGTGTATCTCGTGCTGTCTTCGTATGCTTTATTATTATGATACTGCATCCGTTGATAACATTCACTATCACAATACAAAATACATACACATAATATGTACTGGTATTGATAAGATAACTATAGTATCTATTTATGAAGCAGTAGTAGGTATTCTTAATTTTTTATTTTAACATTATTATAAATGTTTGAAAAATTACTTAGTAATTAAAATGAAATAAAACTAGAAAAAATTCACGTCCTGAGGCAGGAATCGAACCCGCGACCTTTCGCCATCCGGGCGACTGCTCTGACCACTGAGCCACCCAGGACTTGGGATATCCCTGTGAAATTCTTCTAGTCTATCTGTATTTGCGTTTATGAGCTAACGTCCACCCTACAATGTCGAAATATTCTATTTCAACATCCGAAACGAGTATTTTTACAAAAGTAAAAATACAGAGAGTAGAGTATTTTTTTTTTGTTTTTTTTTTTTTTATTATTATTATTATTTTTCCTAGTTTTATTACATTTTAATTACTAAGTAATTTTTCAAACATTTATAATAATGTTAAAATCAAAAATTAAGAATATTTGAAAGCACTGCCCCAAATTAACCGAATCGTCGGTATTTGTAAAAATACTCGTTTCGGATGTTGAAATAGAATATTTCGACATTGTAGGGTGGACGTTAGCTCATAAACGCAAATACAGATAGACTAGAAGAATTTCACAGGGATATCCCAAGTCCTGGGCGGCTCAGTGGTCAGAGCAGTCGCCCGGATTGCGAAAGGTCGCGGGTTCGATTCCTGCCTCAGGACGTGAAATTTTTCTAGTTTTATTACATTTTAATTACTCAGTAGTAGGTAGATTCTATGCTAGTAGTCTAACCTTTTGAGTCTAACGGTCAAGGTAACGGTAAATAAATAAATAAATAAGAATCATCTGAGCTGGCTGTGTGATCAAAAATTTCTGCAGTTCTTCAGAAAATCTATTTTGACACTACAGTGATAAGATAGAATTTTGTTTGTAGCATCAAGTGAAAGGCGATTCTAGTGCAGTAGTAATAGGGTTGCTTTCTAATTATCTCTAAATTATCAAAGCTTTTACTACTACATACTAGTCAAACACAAGCCTTCTAGCTTAATTTGAAAACTGTGAGTGTAACTAACGATTTTATTACTTAAAGTAAATTATTTTTCTGCAGTTCTTACGGAACAACTTAGTGTGCCGAGTTAGCTACAGGTAGCCTTTTTTGTTTTATAGCGAGTTTGAACATATCTTTTTCATATGACGAGTTTACAAAGACCCAATTTGAACACTTCAGTAGATATTTAGACTATTAATTGAATAAAATATTTTAATAAATTAGTATCGTAAGTAATAATTATTTAATTGTGTTCATAGCCGAAAATACACGCAGAATGCTTGTTTAGTTTTCAAGATTATTTGTGGTTAATTTAATACGATATATTTTATAACAGTTATCCATTATAGTCAACTTTACTTTCCTAAAAAGTATTATCGGAATTCACAATCACTCATTCACATGATTGTTCAATATTCTTCAACGTAATGCATAGGTATTAGGTACATTTTAATCAATGACCAGGCGGAATGTCCCCTTCACTACGAAACATTCATAAACATCGGCGTAAAAATTATAGCAATCAAATAAGGTTTGAAACAAAAAAACCCTACATTCTCCTCGATGCATTATTAGGCAAGTTTTACCTTAAATTATTGGTAGCATGTAATCTTCTAGCAACAATTAAAACACTCTTTTGCCACATAATTAAATAAATATACACTATATGCACATCACAAAAGACAGCTGACAACTGAAGCGACTCGCTTGCAGGTTATGCTGCCGTTCGGAGTAGTAATACTGATTATAATGTCGATTATTTTATCAACTTATCAGTTGCAAAACTAGTTTTGTTCACCACTATCGGTTCATATCCAAGTAGCGATTTGGATTTCATTAAAAATATCAGATTAATATCTTTATAAGGTTGATATATCTATGCCAAACTTTTTGTGTATTTAGTGTAAGTACTTATAGAATACTAGTACACATTTTTTATACAACTACAAGACAAACAAGCTGACGGCCCACCTGGTGGTAAGTGGTTACCGCCGCCTAATAATAGACACCTGTAATAACCAAAAAAAACACTTGGTATTGCTGGTGCGTTCCTGTGGCCTAAGATGGAATTCCTTCTATGCCCATTAATTACATATATTCACACTCACACACACACTTTCTTTAAATACTATAAACATATTTTGGTGCTTCAGATAATAATTGTACCAAAGCGTAGGTTCGCATATGTAGTTAAGTTCTTTTTGATTTATTTATTTCAATCTTAATTGTATACAAATTATAAAAATCTGGCTAGAATGCCAGACCCTGCACTCTACCAGACCTGTAGAAGACGAATACACAGATCAAAAGCCAATAATTTGGTTGACAATAATAATGTGGTTTACCAAACAAGAATAAGCAACGAAAATAAAATACCTTCGTAGGGATTAGGCGTTCATTTTGACTACCGCCGTTAAGTATAGGGCTGCTTACGTTTGCATAAAAATAATTATTTTACAAAAAACGAAAAGGTGAGTATGAAAAATAATTATCAGTATAATATGAAAAAATAATCGGACTTGAAAGTAATAGTTGCTAATAAATATTTTTGGAAATTGGAGTTTATTATCTGCTTTTCGGATATAAAAAAGGAATGTGTTCTACATGCGGCTTGCCGTAAGGTTATAGGACTGTGAGACGAAGTCCATATGAAAAGCAGGAATTTGGAGGCGGAATTCAGATACTGGAAACTATTCTTACGCTGATAAACTTACGTAAATTTTACCCTATTTACGTATACAAAAGCATGTTGTATGTATGTATATGTATTTATGTGTGTGTGTTTATATAATATAAATAAAAGTAGTACTCAAACTTCTAAATAATGTTTAGTAAATTAGCTGATTAAGTTATTCACACAAATCATTTTGTTTGTTTGTTTTGTAACCAATTAGGAAAGAAATGCTTACTCTCTAAGAGGTGGAGGCCTGGTGTCTTGTATGACACGTTATTTTTAACCTATTTCAAGCTCCAGTCTTCACGATAATCATTAGTTAAAATTAATATATAGTATTTGAAACGTATTTTATCTACTTTAAACAAAAATGTGAATTGTGATGAAAATAAAGATGATTATTATTATTATTCTAGTAGGTACAGTCGACCACAGAAGTAGCTTAATACTTTAGTACCATGTCACACCGAGTATTGTGCTTGTGCTTAATAGTTGGTACCGTACTTTATTAACGCCCTAGTTATTGTGACATGGTACTATAGTGTTCAGCTACTCCTGTGGTCGACCGTACCTACTTGGGATATTTAAATGTAGATATGACTCGTAGGCTCCTACGCTTTCTTCGGAAAGCATAGGAGCCTACGAGTCAATCATCCTAGATCCGTAATCACCCTATCGATGATTGAGATGATTTTAAACCGAGTTCAAAAAAGAAAGATGTTCTCAATTCGATTTTTTTTAAAATTGTTTGCTATGCTTTAGTTATTGTTCTGTGGTATGTTACCTCAGAATTCCGTCATTTTTACCATTTAATTCCATTAACCATTTCTATAATATATTTATTTGATTAAAAGTGTATACCGTAGAATTGGTCCCATATTATTTTCGTAGTGACCCTATAAAGATTTAAGAAATAAAGAACGAAACTGTACAAACAACACAAACTGCGTGAAGGGAGCTCATTCCAGAACCTGAGCGTATGCGAGAGAAAGTTTATCTGAAACCCTACAGTACGCCACCACTTTGGTTCCAACGTGTGAGGATGAACTCCCTGCCGGTAGCGAGCAGTGCGATGATAGAAACAGGCCGTGGGCATCATGTCAAATAACTTCTCAGAATACAACCCGTTACACAAACGGTAGAATACACACAAGGAGGCAAAATAGGTTCGATACCGCTTGTGAGCTCAGGATCGTCGACGATGCCTTCATTAGATATATAATAATAATAATAGTTCATCAATATCTAGCACACAAGTAAAACTTATCCTCAGAAAAAGTTCCATATTATAAGTATAATCCGCAAACTATTTTAGAAAACTTGCATTTTAAAATATATTGGGAAAGAACCACCATTACTGACAAAACTGTCCATTGCAATAGACCAGACGTCACACTCTACGACAAGCAAAATAAAACTATTTACCTTATTGACATAGCCATTCCTAATACACACAACCTCTCATCCACACACACAGAAAAAATCAACAAATATGCAGATCTGGCAATAGAACCTAAAACACAGTGGCGCGTAGACAAGGTATACACGATCCCTATAGTTATTTCCTCCACTGGAGTTATCCCGAAATCTTTACACAGCAGTCTAGCTACCCTTCACATTCATCCACTCACATACATTCTCTTGCAAAAAGCTGTCATACTTAATACGTGCAGAATGGTCCGCAAATTTTTCTCGTCGCAGTAAACACCAAAATGTAATCATTTTCGTTTGGCCAAAAGCCCGCGTCTGTGATTTACAACCTCAGAAATGGGAGATTTTTACAAAAATATGATAATAATAATACATTTATTTCAGATTTCTTTGATCCATATTCTAGGTTATTTATATAATATCATCATTATCATCATCATCATTTCAGCCAATACGACCACTATTTCTTATATATTATATAGTACTTGATTAAATATCTATTTTTGATTTTTAGTGCTCTGAAGTCTATTTTTAGTTATCTACCAAAATAATAATATTGAATCTTATTCGAAGTACTCCGTTAAACCTCAAACCCCCTTATTATAAAACGCGGACTAAAGTTAGTCCTGGTCGAAAACTGATGCTGTTTCAGACCAGGACTAACTTTAATCCGCGTTTTATAATTAGGGGGAGACTGTTTACAGTTTGCAGATGCAGTTCCAAATTACAGATGAATCGATAGCGACTATCAACTCGACTTCACCGGTATTAATGGGCTACGTGAAGGACCTACAGCCTCGATCCTTCGCCCTCTGACCTTGTTTGGAAGAAAATTGGGAGGCGGAACAACACATTTCGAACGCATAATCCACGATCCATATCGTGGCCTTAGGAGGTCGAGGAATTTGCATGTTTCGTCACAAGGAGGGTGGTCGCGTGAGCGGCACGCGCCGCTTCCGGCCCGGCCTCCGACCCCCGGCCCCCGGGCACCGGCCACCGGCCTCGATTCAAGATCAGATACCAAAGGAATACAAAGGCTTGACCATGGACGGTAACGTGCAGTGTTCCTTAGACATGACCTACGCTGCGCTGTTACGAGGGTTAAATCGCATCTAATTGGCTGCAGTTTGTTCTTCTGCAGATTGAGTTGCAGTCAAAGTCCGCCGCAGTTTGTATTTGATGCAGATTGAGTTGCAGTCAAAGTATGCTGCAGTTTCTTCTTGTTGCAGATTTCCCTGCAACCCGTATTTAATATATTGACTTAGCTAACACATGTCTATATAAAGTTTGAAAGGGTGAAGAAGTTTCTTGCCATGCTCCACCACTAGAACATAAGGTGCGTTAAAGCGGTGTCAGTCCAATAAAATTATAAGATTCAATTTGTTATCCGCGTAAGACTATATATCTTATCTATAACGTGTGGCTTGACAGGTTAATGAATGAGTCTATTTATATAATAGGTCTTGCAGCTTTTGCTAAATGCTCCATCTGTCTTTATTTTTTACAATTCCAGTCCTTGCCGACCTTATATTGTCCGTCCACCTCATCGGTGACTTGCTCCCATTTCTACACCAAGTACGTGATATTCACTACAGTAATATGATATATATGTTCCACTTTCAGTTCCAAAAACTAATAGTTTAGGTTTATCTAGATAGACAATGGATGACATTTACCTATTTAACAAATCAAAAGGGAGCTGTAGTCTCTAGCTCACAACACAGTCTCGTTGAGTTCTGGCGACCTTACTGACTTCGTAGGAAGACAAATAACTACAAAGTAGAGTTATATTGGCTCTTTTAGTCAATAGTGCTTCGTCAGTTGGGGCGGTAAGAGTTTTAGTGGAAAATACATCTCTATATCTGTAGAATAGAAACATCGAACTTTAGACGTATGTACTAAAACTTTTTAAGTAATGAATTCTACTTTGTTTTGAATTCTGTCACACAGTAATACACTTACTTGCAGAAAGTAACTTCATCAATTAAGTAATTGTAGATTATTGATATAAAAAGAATTATGAGGTGCTCCGTGGCTTAGTGGTATGAGCGTCTAGTTTCGATTACGAAAACAAAGTACTTTATAATGAGCAACATACAGTGAGAAAAAAGGACAAAAGAAAGATAAAATATTAGTCAAAAGTTAAGAATTTTTAGTAAAAAAGTCCCTACATTTTACTAGGTGGTTGGCCCGTATGTAGAGTTGTCTAGGAAGGTACCACCGCCTTTATTTAGCCGTGAAATAGTTCGCTGTGTTTCTGATTGAAGGGAAAGGTAATCAGTCTAATTACAGGGCATGGACGGCATTTCATCATAGGCCTCAGGATGACGACGCACCTGCAATATCAGGTGATTTTTCCTTGTTATTGCAGGTGTCTATAGGCGACGGTAACCGCTTACCACCAGGTGGGCTGTCAGCTTGTTTGTCATCTAGTTATATAAAAAACATTTTGACCAGTTGATGACAAGCGACAAGAGGAAATCCATATGCGAAGACACCTAGCGTTGCATAAACAGAAAAAAACATACCGCCTTAGCCGCCTCCACTTTAATGGCCCATGAGATGGTTTTTTTAACGTTTCTTTTGAGCACATTTAAATGTTTGATTTTGTACCTTTATAACGCCTATTTAAAAGCGGAAGCGGTAAAGAAATTGGTAGGTTACACCTAGTGCTCCGGTGGCGTAGCGGTTATCGCGTCTGGCCGGACTCCAGAAGACGCGGGTTCGATTCCCTCTTCTTCTGGAGCATACAATTTTTTCATCGTTTATATTATTATATTTTATTTATATTTTTTAACAGTAAAGTAGGCGTTATAAACACATAAAATCAAACACATTTAACTTTCAGTAAAGATGAGTATTTACTGATAGTTTAAAAATGATAAAAATAGTATTTTTTCAGATCACATCCGGTTTAAAATTTCAATGAGTGGTGAGATAAACGTTGCTTTAAAATCGTAAAAAAAGTACAAAGTGGTAAAGAAATTAGTAGACACCTAGTGCTCCGGTGGTGTAGGGGTTGTCGCGTCTGGAGGACTCCAGAAGACGCGGGTTCAATTCCCGCCTGGAGCATACAATTTTTTAATAGTTTTCTTTTGAGGTTATTACTATGAATTGAAAAGCGAATAAAATAGCAATTGCCCAAGTCGTTACATATGTAATTGCAAAATATTACCGTCGTCGTGAGTTTATTCACGTGACGTTGATTAAGCACCATAACATCGTTTGGCCGAGGAAACATTGAAACGCTAGCCTAATTACTCCCTCAAAGAAAAACTAAACATATGGAAGAATTTTTAATAATTTACATTATATGTATACTTAGAGGTACTGGTTAAAGCTTTCCTTCTTGTTTTTAACGGTGTCGACCGTTTATATGACACAGCCGATACTCTCCGCCATCTCTACATATTGCAGATTTGATCAGTTATGCCAAAACCAGAAATGAGAACACAAAATCTACTCACTCAGTTTTGGCCCTCCCCCCATAGAACTATCCCAGCACTACTAACGGTGGTATGGTTCAGTGCCACCCGACCCCCAGGGGTATGGCTAGGGGTATGGTTAGTCTGATATGGAATTAGGGTGTGTTTTCCCAAAGTTACTCGATATCATTGAAGAGTTCTTTAGAAAGAAGATTAGTATTTTTATCCATTCTCATTTTGAAAACAGCTTAATTTCCAATTCATCAGGAGAACAGTTAAGTCAATGAAAATTATTCGTAGTTCATGACTATTTTTCAATCGAATTTATTATCTACGTCATGATATTTATTATCTCCACAAGTACGAAGTTCCGTCAAAAACCGCCGATTTGTGGTCTAATTAAAATGTACCCCAATACGGTACCCCAATAAAAACAGAAATGGGGTTACTTTAAAAATTAAAATCACGCTAATCACGGTATAATCTTCATAATGGCAGCCGACGTCCCTTCCCCAAAATGGGTCAATGCATGAGACATTCTGAGACATCGCTTGGAAGTTTGTTTGTAAATCCGGCGAGCGGCGCCGTCGCGTTTATTTACCCGAATCATGCAAGAAGGCGGCTGAGCCACGCAGTGCCGCAGTCATGGCCCGGCCGCCCGCCGACTAGCACCACCATGTGACCTGGTGCCGCGAGTGATGTAACTGAGGATGTCGCAGGCCCCCGGCGGCAAGAAGGCCGGCAAAGGCCCGCCCAAGAAGACCACCAACACAGATGAAGACAAAAGTGCACCAGCAAAAGTTTCCGAAGACAAGGATGAGGTATCCTCCAATAATGGCGATAAGAAAGAAGTTAAGGAAGGCAACGGGGATGTCCCCAAGCCGCCCAGCGCTGGAGTCAACATGCGGGAGGTGGCTGGGAAGATTCTCGTGCTGGCGCAGAAAGGGGAATGGCCTGCTGTGGAACAGACCCTCAAGGTTTTAGAGAAGCTGGTGGCAGCAGGGGGAGAGGACACCGTCACTGTCCCCATGGCTGGCATACTGGATCAGGTAATTATTTTTTTATGGAGTAAAACTTGATTGATTTGGAAATTTAGGTTTATACAACCCGCAGTGTGTAGGCGAGTGGTGCTACGCAAGCAAAATTGCAAATTTTTGTAAAGTTGAGGTTTTTGATTTGTTAACATAGAGTTATATCAAGTCCTCGATAACTGAGTGGTCAGAACAGTCACCTTGATTGTAAAAGGTCGCGGCTGTGGTTCCCGCCTTAGGAGATAATTTTTTCTAGCTTTGTTATTTTTATAAAATCTTTTATCCATTTATTGTAATGTAAACTCTAAAATCAGTATTTTACTACTGATGTACTTTTCTAAATTTGTTTAACCCTAGATATTAACATAATTTCATAAATCTTGTATTTTAAAAGTACAAATGAATTCGTGCAATCAACGAAATGTGGTATGCGAGAATAATAGCATAGAGCCGTATACTCAATATAAGTATGAAAAATTATTTCAGCCCTGAAATAGAACCTCGCCACTTACGTGTAACCTACTTGTTAGTCACTCATAAATTAAACGTAACAGATCCTGTTTAATGCTTAAACATAATCAAGATCGTTATAGTTTTCATGTCTGTAAAGATTTTTAGATTTTTACTTAAAATAGAAATATACCCTTAAATTTAGAAAAAAACTAAACTATAAAAAATATGTCCCCGCTCTACATGATTTTTTTCTAGTCTAGATATTTTCTTTATCTTTCTAACATTTATAATAATAATGAACATACAAAAATGAGGAGGACTAAATTTATCAAAGCTGCACAAATCATTTTTAACCCCTACGAAAAAAAAAGAATGTTATAAGTTTGAAGTGTCTGGGTATCTGTCTGTGGCGTCGTAGCTCCTAAACGAATGAACCGATTTTGATTTGTTTTTTTGAAAGCTGACGTGATTAGAATGGTTCTTAGCTATAATTTATGAAGAACAGTTTCAGGCGTTTGATTACTATCAGCTCTGTTTCGACATGATAAAAGGGTTTTTCTAACTTTCACACATCGGATTGATTTGAAATTTGGTGTACTGTACTGTATACCCATGACATACTAACATTAAGCAGATCCTATACCATGAAAAAGTCTGCGGAATAATTAATTCTTCAGAAACTTATTCAGCAGAGTTAGAGTGTTTGGGCTCATAAGAATAGTCTCAATGAGATGGTGTTAGATAGCTGATTAAAACGGCCGGGGGTTACTTAAAACTTTAATTTTATATTTTGGTTCATTTTAAATTGCAGTGACAAAAATTAGGAAAATTTCTACCACGCTGAAAATTACATATCCAATTCTTTGGTTTATGAATACAGTTGCCGTTTCTTATTATTATCTGCAATTGGTTTGGTTTCCGGCTGGGTCAGCAGAATGAGCTTAACAGCCGAGCAACCTTGGGTCTGGTTGTGCTTCGAATGCGTATCCATGTTTGAATATATGTCTGTGCCTGATTTGTATTCATAAGATAGCAATCCTCATCACAGCCGCCCACATTGCAATCAACTGTATATCGTATTCTTGGTATTATGCACTACCACCTGCACTTACCATGCAAAAGCTAAACTGCAGGATAAATTATGATAGCTAAAAGATAAAATATGTTATTTGAAAAATATATTTTTACTAGGTGGTAGGCCCGTATGTAGGGTCGTCTTGGTAGGTACCACCGCCTTTTTTACTTCAGCTGCGAAACAGTTCGCTGTGTGTCGAATTGAAGGGAAAGGTAGCCAGTGTAATTACTGGGCATGAAACGCATTTCACCTCAGGCCTCAAGATGACAACGCACCTGCAATACCAAGTCATTTTTTCCTTGTTATTGCAGGTGTCTTTATAACAGCGAAGATAACCACTTACCACCAGGTGGGCCGTCAGCTAGTTTAGTTTAGTTTAGTTCATCTAGTTCTTTAAAAAAATAACTTATAAGTTTTAGTAAAATAATCAATAATTTTTCAATAATCTCTCATCACTTAACAACACACTCCGCGTCTCCTCAACAATAAAAAATATAATTTTATCTCAAATTATTGAGGTCAAATAGGTATGATCGTCTCGCGTGGGCAGAAGAGCGGCGGACACTGACCGTCGTGATCGGGGATGACCTCTTCCTCTCGACCGTCTAATCGAAAGATGGTCGAGAGAGAGAGGTTGTGGCAGCGACTCTCGCATTCTGTGTGACCGTGGTGGGTCGCAAAGAGAGGCAAAACGCACTGGGCGCAATTTAGGCGCCTTTACCTGGCTACGCCATAGAATATAATCTTTAGCGGGCTCAGCGGGCAGTTGGCGTGTCAAATGCACCGGTTCACCGACGGATTAGTGTCTGCGGTCTATACCCGCACGGCGGGCAGTGAGCATCAAAGGGGTGCATCGCTGAGGGGCTTAGTGGGTGACAGCCCCACACACTCCTCTCTCTTCTCCCCAGATAGAACTTCCTTTCCTCGAGCGCAAAAAAGGGTACAGTCGATCTCAGAAGTAGCTTAACACTTTACTGCAATGTCACAATCACTACTTATAGCATATTCGTAGCGACAGTGCGCAATAGTCGGTTTCATATGGTGTTCGACTATACTTATTGACGAAATAAGGTATTTACGGTAATATTCTGAGACAAATAGGAAAAAATATCATGACATTTACCAGAGACAGAGAATTAAAAACGACTGTCAAACACAGTTTTTATAAAGTGCAAGTGTATGCGCATGCGCATCACTAGAAGCAGTTGCCAAATCATTATGATTACTAGTTGTCGCCCGCGACACTGCCCGCGTAGATAGCAGTTAATTATCGCGTCTAAAGCAATATCTCTTGCAATATATCTGCACACCTAATTTCACCAGCTGTTCAGCGTCTAACAGGCAGGCAGAGTTACCTGCTTTCACATTTAAAATATTACTTTTCGTATATACAGGATCGTGACGACAATAAATTAAAACATGGCCTATATTAGTTCATAGAAATGTTTTGCCACTTTCAAATACTTCTTAATCATTTGATAATTTTATGACATTTCTATGGAATAATGCAGCCAATGCTTTAATTTATTGTCGTCACCACCCGTAGTACCTATGGATTATTCATTCCCTGGATAAGACTATATTGAAGTAGAAGAAAATCGATAGTAAAAAAAATGAGAAACTTTATTATAAATGCGAACTTTAAGGTCTAAACCCTCCCCCGGTACAAATTGAATTCTGCGTTACCATATAACTTTTTTGCATCTTACGATAGATCGTAGAAAGTGCTTGAGATAGTAAAACAAGAGATATTTTAATACTTAATTGATTATTTTCTCGTATATTTTCTTTCAGCTATACAAAGCTGTTAATTACATTTATAAGTAAGACGCCTGATAGCTGAGTCATCCAAATTAACATACCGATGGGTTGCGGGCAGCACAACTAAGTACCATAAATTACCATTTGTTCCGCCTATTCTGTATATTTGCCTTTGCAATAAGTTGGGTAACTAAGTATAAAGATATTAATTATTGTTTTAGACGCTATAGATAATATTATAATGAAATATTAACATTGTTGTCTACTATTATACCAAAAAAAAAGGAAAGAAAACTAGACGGACGAAAAAGCCCGCCGTCTCTCGCACTCATTTTTGTAACTTGGGTAAATAGGTTTAAAGTGTTGGTATATGCTGCTGTGCTAGTATATATAGAGATTGTTGAGGAAGTGATTATGATCAAGAGGAAGTGGAAGAGGAAGTGTCAAGCACAAATTTAGAGGATGCGAATGAGGATGAGGATATTTTTTTGAGGAAGAGGATGCGGATGAGGAAGCGGAAGAGATAGCGGATGAGGAAGAGGATGATATGAAATATACTATTCTGTCAAGAAAGTACCGGGAAAAGATCAATAATACATCCTAATTTATTTTATCACCTTCAAAGTATGCTCCTTCAGAAACGATACACTTACCCCAACGAATAATCCAATCATCAAAACATTTTTTAAACGCTGTTTCCGGAATTGAGTTCGCCGCGAATTCTCCTTTATGTGTCTTCTACCGAATGAAAACGGGTGCCACGAAGTGGCAATTTGAGTTTAGGAAAAAGAGAGAAGTCAGCTGGAACCATATCTGGTGAATATGGTGGTTGCTCGATGGTATTTGTTGAGTGTTTGGTCATAAAGTTGTTCACAATGATGGCCTTGTGCGAAGGCGCATTATTGTGGTGCAAAATCCAAAAATTTTCTTTCCACAAATTTGGCTTTTTTCGTCGAATTTGCTCCCTTAAACGCCGCATAACGCTAAACAATATTCTTTATTTACCGTTTGACCTTCCAGTAAGAATTCCGAGTGCACAACACCGCGAGAGTCAAAAAAACAGTCAACATGACTTTGACTTTTGATCGACTTTGGCGTGGTTTTTTCGGTTTAGTTGGAAGGCGCCACTCCGAATCTTGTTAACTAGTTTGCATGTCAAACTCGTAAACCCACGTCTCGTCACTAGTGACAATTCGTTTCCTGAATGTTAGGTCTTGATTGACTCGTTCTAAGCTTCTAGCATGTCCTCGGCGATTCTCATGCGATTGAGTTTTTGGAGAAAATTCAGGTGTTTTGGGACTAGCTGAGCGGCAACATGTTTCATACTCACATGATTATTTAAAATGGTATGAATCGACTCGTGAGATACAGAAAGTTCGCCGGCTATCTCTCTCAAAGTTGAATGATGATTTTCAGTCACTATTTCCCTCAAGAGCGAGGCAAATCTTCCATCACATCTCGTAAGCACGTAAGCACGTGTTTTTGATAAAGTCGATTCACCGTAAGCCTTCTGTAACATTGTCAGTGACTCCGAACACGAAATTCCATTGGCGATGCAAAATTTAAGACAATGTTAAGAAAAACAGCACTTTATTTAATATAAATAATAGATGCAACTCAAACTCCGCGCCAAAATGGAAAACAGTTGTGCCAATCTAACAACAACAACAAAAAACAAAAAAAATAATTTGGAACCATAAACAAATCATCCATTCCCGATACTTTTTTGACTGAATGTATAATTTAAATGGTCCACTGGAAAATGTTCGTTTAATTTTAAACAAAACAACTCTATGTCAATTGTCAAAACAAGCAAGAAGAGCGCGGGTGGCGGGACGGGGTGGCTCGCTCGCTGACCGTTCGGCCCGGCGCGGCATCGTGTTGCGCGGCGTGTGCGTTGACATGAATACGAATACGCATGGGCAGGAAAATTCCTCCTAAATTTTGAGGAAGCGATAGCGGAAGAGGAATATTTTATTTTTATTTATTAGGAAGCGGAAGCGGTTGAGGAACTCAAAATATTGCGGAACTTCCGCATTATGAGGAAGCGGAAGAGGAAACCTCAGCAACCCTAGTTGACCGGATATATTGAGGAGCTCGCTGGCGCAGTTGCGTAAGCGCTTAATTAAAAATCACTATTGTCGTTAGTAACTTCGACAATGCACGCTTAGTTTAAATGCTCATAAAAAGTAATAGTGTTGGCACTTGTCGTCAGCAACTCGTAAATAAACCTGTGTGCGGATATTCTTCAACAGTACTTACTCTTTAACCTGAAACTGCTACACCAACTATGAGGTGCTCTCTATGTTTTATATCTATTTCTTTCTCTTGGACGAAGAGAGATACTAAAATTTGTCCCCTCCCCAGGGACATTGCCATACTACAGGGGCCGGAAACGGCATAATACACGACAATCAGTGACATTAAATAATTCACGTTTAAAAGGACACGGTCTTTTTTTGGCTTTTATTCAGAATATTTTTGAACGTCAATGCCTCTTTATGCCTTACCTCTATATATGCAATTAACAGCAATGTGATTTTTCGAGCTGCCCGTTTGTCTAAAAATGTAAATAATGTTCCGGCAGAAACTAAACGCAGATTTGCTTTTTCCCTCGTTCTTCAAATCGTAAAACATGTCAAATACCAGGTGCATTGTTGTATTGACTATTAAACATTTGAAGTTTTTACTATAACTTTTGCTCCTTATTTAAAAAGTAAAAAGTAATGGTTGTTATATTAATACAATAACAAAACGCAAAAAGCAACTATTGTATGGTATTTTTCATGTTCGTCCTAAAAATAATCGGGGGGCTATAAAATATTATTAATTGCACTAACAATTCTATATACGAGAATTATACCTTTTCACCCTTTAGAAGTAGGATTGCAGTTGAAAATTAAAATTATTTTAAGCTTAGGCTTCATACATTTTGTGGTCCTCTCCTTCTCGGATATAACATACCTGACCTCAGTCACAACGGGTTAAGGAACGGCGTAAGCTTAGAACTTACGACACAATAATAATAAAAGTCAGGAAACGCTCTGTTAGTTTCTGATTTATGTTTATGTGTAGAAATTCAATGTAAGTGATAAAAATGACATCTTAACTTTCAACTACCCATAATTTAAAAATCTGACTACATAACTTATGGTAGCACCTAGCCAAAAATAAAGTTGCTGATAGATTAAAGTATAGGTCATAGTCTTGTTAAATCAAATAAACTGTAATGACACCTTGCTAAATTTTGGTTATTACCCAATGGAACCGAAGTAACGTCGGGTGTATAATAATAATGTAACATCTAATTAAACGCGAGTTAAATCCGGTAAAATGGTTTTATTTCAAATGTGTTGTGCTCGCGAAAATGTAAAAAAATGCTATGTAACCGAAGTAGTTTGGTTAATTATTTTTTTCCAGTGCAGGCACAGAGTTAAATCACAAGGTGGTGCTGTCAATACGACAATAAATTAAAACATGGTCTATATTAGTTCAGAGAAATGGTTTGCCACTTTCAAAAACATCTTGTTCATTTGGTAATTTCATGACATTTGTATGAAATAATATAACATTGGCTGCATTATTTCATAGCAATGTCATATCATCATATCATTTATTCAGTAACAATTTTTTACAATTGTGTTTAATTGTCAATAAAATAAGAACATAAAAAATACAATACTACAAATTAGATTAAAATAACAAAATACTCAGTCATATTATTTTTTAAATTAAATAATTTAAGCGTGATAAGTGATTTAAGCATGTGGAAAAATGCACGGATTGCCGGAAAACTCCTGTCATGAAATTATCAAATGAATAAGATGTATTTGAAAGTGGGAAACCATTTCTTTAAACTAATGTAGCCCATGTTTTAATTTATTGTCGTATTGACGGCTCCAATCTGTATAATGTCTTTATAAAGTCCACTTGATAAACGCCATAAATACGTGTGACATAATAAAAGCGCACACTTAAGTGCTTTTAAATAAAAAAAAATAGAAAATTGTTAAATGACAAGCTCACGGCCCAACTTATGATATTAAGCGATTGCCACAGCCTATAGACGCTAGCAGCACCTTGGGCACTATCACTCAGCCTTTTATCGACATAGCTAAAGACTTGAATTGTAGAGAACCATTTAGTTAGCATTTCTTTCAACCTTTCGTATGAGCATTTTTGTATTCAGCGGTTACTGTAGCCCGTAAACGCGAGTTAAGTAAGACACTCGTCTAATTGCATAATGAATAGAATAAGATTAAGAATGATTTATTTAGCCAAAATGTGGTATACATAATAATAACTGTTCTTATATAACTACATAGTTCAGCCCATTCAACAAAATTGGTCTGTTAAATAAAAAAAAATAGCTACACGAGCTGCCCAGGGGACAAGGTTCCAGCTCTTAGCCGAGGATTTTGTAACCGATAAACGCTACACCGACAAATCCGAAGATCGTTCTACAAAATCAGACAAAAATTATCCATGAACCTACTAGTAATAATTCCCTTATTTCCATGAAATAATTTTAAGTGGTATTTATAAGATAGACTTCACATTTCTCGGCGCAACGTTCATAACTGAAAAATTCGTCGGTAAAGCGTTTCACACCCAAAATCATCATTTCTTGAAGCTTTGGAGAAAAAATCTGAGACCTATAGTAGATTATTTATAAATATTTCGCAGTCATCTTTTTTCATTCTATAACAAGGTGAAAATTTGATGTCTCAAAAGAATATCTCCGTTCGGTGTGGTGGATCTTTTTACTTAAAAATTGACGCTATAATAATATAAGAATCCCTTATTAGTTAACAATGAGGAGCTTTAAGTTCCAAAGTGTGGGGAACATTTCGATGGGCAATACGTTCATTATTATAAAAAAATGCGACATTGAACCTTGTCAACAGTCAGAAGTTCAGCAATTCAAATACATACACCACAATCGCTATATTTCCGTCGTTTTTTCGTGTCTCCCCAGACCGAGCGCCCGGAGGGCCGGCTGTATGTTCGATATCTTGGCAACGGCATCGCGTGAGAACTCTTTCCACGTTTTTACTGCCTCCGATCCCCGCCGATCATGATAGTCATGTATGATTTGTTTTGATGTTTCGCGTGCGAGACCGCCTTACGATAAACTTAGCTTTCTTCTGTTTGAAAGTTATAAATAAGGGACATTTTGACGGGCGCTTCCTTGATGGACGGGTGATGCTCGCTGTTTGCTTTATAGAATTTGGTTGGGGGCGATATTGTTTTAAAAAACAAACGAAAATGTTATTCTTTTTCCAGACATTTCACTAATCAGTGATGGATGTGGAAAACAATGATGAAAGATAAACAAGAATCCTCTTTATTATTAAATTAGTAGGATTCTTGTTTAACTTTCACGTGTTTGTGGCAATGACTCATTCAAAAAATATATTTTAAGAATGCTTAATGAACAATTCTTAAAAATATCTTTAAAGAGCTGATGGGATCAGGGGTTCTAGAACGATATATTGTTGTTATATTTTAGAAATAGTGGGTATACTATGTTGATTTTTTTTTATACTACTAGATGACAAACAAGCTGACGGCCTACCTGATGGTAAGCGGTTACCGCCGCCTATAGACACCTGCGACAACAAGGAAAAATCACTTGATATTGCAGGTGCGTTGTCATCCGGAGGCCTAAGATGAAATGCCGTCCATGCCCAGTAATTACACTGGCTACCTTTCCCTTCAATCCGAAACACAGCGAACTGTTTCACGGCTGAAATAAGAAAGGCGGTGGTACTTACCCAGACGACCCTACATACGGGCCTACCACCTGTTTTAAATTATTGCTATAAAATAATTATTTTAAAGTTATTTATTTTGTCTATAGACATGAAATCGAAGTATATGTATGGATATCTGTCTATTTGTACGCATAAAACATAAGATATGATGTCCGTTTTCACTAACCTAGGGTTATGTATAGATTCTTATTAACATTTGTCTCTTTCTATCTCCATTAGATAAAGTGAGTTAAAATCTCTGAGAGGCTCTTAATAATAAGCAAATGTTAGTGAAACGAAAAATAGTTTTCATATGAAAACTCTACGCGAGCCGCGGGCAGCAGTTAAACATAAATATAACCCCAGCTATCACGAGCTGGAAATTCGCTTGAACAAAAGTACCTTTTATAGACCAAAATGCTTTTCAGCTTTCTGAATAACTTTGAATATATTATGTTTTGTTATTTTTCTTCTGTCTGCTTATCCGTGGCGACAAGAACACAACATACTGCTTATCTGAGATTTTTATTTACTTAACTCGAAATTTTCTAAAACAATGGTCACCGCTAATTTACAGAATTTCGTCGTATCGGAAATTGATGCCATATTTTATGTTATGGTGTAGCGGCATGACGTAACACACTAATTAAAGAGTTCAAAAGCACTACCATTTTCTTTGAATCAGGTGGCAAGCAAGCAAGCGTACGGCCCGCCTAATGGTACGCGATTACTGTGGCATATAGCCGCTTGTAGCACCTTGAGATTACTCAGTTTCGTTCCATGAAAATCAGAAGAAAGCGTTATATTGGCAACGTAGAAGTCTTACTTAAGATCTGACGACCTTACTCACCGCAGAAGCATACCGCTTCGAGGTATTGTTATTTGGCTGCGATCTTCTGTAAGGTGGAGGTGACTCCATTCCGAGTAGGAAATATCACTTTCACTATTTTTATTATTATTTAAGCGTTATATAATATAAAAATATCTCCGTATTAGGCGTTATTGACTATCGCCGTGATAGGATTGTTTTCGTTACATATACAACAATACGATGTGAAATGTGATCTTGTTTTTGAAAACATTAAATGCAGCTTAAATTTTAGCAATTAAACTGTTTTAGTTTTTTGTATTGGAAACTCACTGGGCAAAACAAAATTTCCTGAAAGGCACATGGCTCAACTAACTGTGTGTTATTAGAAGGCTTAAATTGTTTCTGACGCAAATTTACCAAGCATACGAAAGTCATGTTTTTCATCCGACTCTACCCACTCACATACAAAACACAGAGAAAAAAACACATACTTTAGTCAAAATTCTTCCTACTTTTTAAAAAAAAATCAATTTTCATTACTTGTGCTTTAGTATCCTGTACACCATAGTTGTTTGTTACTGTTCCACTGGAAGAGAATCATTTGTAGAATTAAGACCACCATTAGTACCATTTTTTAGTAATAAATAAATCTTTCAAAGTAGAGTTCACAGAAATTTCATGCTTTTTAATTATTAATAATGACATATTTGTCTCTAGATAAGCCTAAAACTAGGTTCTATAAAATCACACCCATTGATATTACCTATGCCATTGCTAATAATATGTAAGGACAGGCTACGCGCAAGCGAATCCCCTTCTTTACGTTGGAAAATGCAATACGCACGCACGGGCAGTGAGGGACTCGAGGCACAGAGGCTAATACCCACTAAAAAACCAACGTGTTCCTTCGCTTACAGGTGGTCAGATCTTCAACACAGCGCAGGGTACTTCACGTAAACTACTGCGCGCGAGTGATACCCCCGGTATTGCAACAAGTGTCCAAAGACGACGGCAACCAACAGTTTCCGTCTTCTATGGATGGTGGGCCGTACGCCATGACTGAAACTTTAGAGGAATTAAAAAAGGAATTGATTGCTTATATATAAATCCATTTGAAATTTCTACGGATGTTCCCTGAAAATCAATTGTTACGGATCAGCTCAGTGAATAGGTTAAATACAGAGTAAAACACAATACTACAAGTTCTATTTATAGCGGTATAAATAATTTTACGATTTAGCGTGCTATATTGCGTTAGTGGTTAAATTAACAACTAAATTTTAGTGGCTCGCCGGCCCTAGCTACCCGCGGTAACTGTGTCAACCCGTCGACTCGGCCCTTGACTACTTTATGGTCGTTTGCCCAATTTTCTAATTATAGTACAAATTACAAAAGCTGGTACCTAATCTAATGTCTAGTGTTTTTCATGTGCTTTTATCAGATCTGTAATCAGGTTTCTAGTCCTAATCAGATTTCTTGATTTCTCCAGATGGATCTCATTTTCTTCATGGCCAATAAAACATAAGTTACCTAAGCATTTTGAAACCCATTTTTTTCTTTTTATTTATTTCAATGAACAAACAAAAAACAAGTGCAAGTCGGACTCGCGCATGAATGGTCCCGTACCATTATCTATAAACAAGCGTCTACCTGTTGCCGCTATCAATATAGCGCAAAAACAAGCAAAAAAATCACGTTTGTTGTATGGGAGCCCCCTTCAATGTTTATTTTATCCTGTTTTTTAGTGAATGTTGTTATAGCGGCAACAAAAATACATCATCTGTGAAAATTTCAACTGTCTTACTATCACTGTTCATGAGATACAGCCTGGTGACAAACGGACGGACGGGCGGACGGACAGCGGAGTTTTAGTAATAGGGTCCCGTTTCACCCTTTTGGGTACGGAACCCTAAAAATAAGTATTTACCATAAATTACATATAGCATATACAGAATTCCTCTATTTGCAACTAAAAATAATACCTAGTAGGTATTCTTACAATAACTTCAGTTGTCTAGCCTAAAATAACCTTATTAGGACCTTGTTTTATGGATACAAAGTAATGCATTTATTTTATTACAAAACACGACAAATTACTAACATCACCTGATGTGAAGCGGTAAGAAAAGTCCACAAGAGAAGACAGCTATCGTAGTATGAAAACACGTAGTGTTTTAGCCGCCTCCACCTTGTGTTAAGGTGTCTTTTCATTCCTAAAGGAACCCATGACAAAGAACTCCAAGATTTGAAAATACGAAAAGAAACGAGAATTTGATGTTGAGATGGATAAGTAAATTAATGACTCCGAAGACCAGGACGCGTGCTGCTGAGTAGGAAGGGGCTAGATGGGATAAGGTCATTACGTTTTTCAAATCATTCTCCATGATGTAGCCGATGGACTAACCGTCGCAATGTCTCGACGCAATTGAAAAGTCAACTAAGGAAGATAGTATATAGGCATCGTGCTACAAAATCATTTTAGAGGCCAGCCCAAATTTATCTTATTATATTTAGAAGAGCGATGAGTTCAAAGGTCCCTGATGATAAGTCATCATTTACTTTCGAAACCGATTTGAGTGAGGGTGTCTGTTGTGTGTTTGTGAAAATTAATTATTTCTGCGTTTCCCTAATATTTAGTGAATCGTGTGCTATACAGGGTGGTGCCGTCAATGCGACAATAAATTTAAACATGGGTAATTTTATATTATTTGATAATTTTATGACATTTGTATGAAACGTTACACTATTCCATACAAATGTCATGAAATTATCAAATGAATACGATATTTTTGAAGGTGGCAAACCATTTCTATGGACTAATATAGACCATGTTTAAATTTATTGTCGCATTGACGGCACCACCCTGCATAACAATAATGTCCAAAATTTTTGCGGGAAAGCATTACCTCATTCATAATGGTTTCACAAAGGAAATTGGCATTTACTCTATTCACAAAATATCAGTTTATCATTAATCACTTTCATGAATAGGAAAGCAAACGTAATCCATTATGTTTATTAAAAAAATCTCGTAGGTACGATGAAATTAGATAGTAACCTAAAATCGAGTAAAATTTGGTTTGTTGTGAAATAACGGTGTAAATTATCCCTTACTCGGCCATGTCCTTAACAATAGAAAACTTATTGTGGCTACTTCACAAATTATGGCACATTTACCTTACATTCCAGTCCACCGGCGCTTTTTAAGAACTATAATAGACAGTTTATTGTGTCTGATATGGACACAGAATAATTATTTAAGTATCTACGGATATGGATAAATACTTCACACACAGGTTGTTCGAGCAATATATTCCACCCCATCAGCCATGTGCCATGTTTTGTTGCTATTGATTTTTCTTCAAAAAAAAATAAATTGCTTATCATCTTTTTAATCGACTTTAAAAAAGGAGAAGGTTATCGCTATGTTTTTTTTGTATGTTTGTTACCTCAGAACTTGATCCGTCATTTTTTAACCGATTTTTAAATAAAAACGTTTATTTTCAGTTTAGTCCCATAGATTTTTTTTCAAAATTTATTTGCTAGTTTGGTTTTAAAATCAAAATGACTGGATTAATTAAGTCATCAATGCAAGCAAAATTGCGGATTGCTTTTCCGTTGTGCTTTCTGATAATTCTATGAATGAGGACGAGACCTGTTTTTTTTTATTTTTTAGTTAGAAAAAAACAGAATCAGTAGGTGTGGCCTCAGTCTAGGCCACGACATTACCGGCGGCCGCGTCTCGGCAACCACTGCGCGCTGTCTCGATGTCGGCCTCACAGCTCGGCGTCGTGACCGCGCAGTGGTTGCCGAGACGCAAGACGCCACCGGAAGCACGCGGGGCGATTTAAAGGATGGTAAGCGATGTAGACGCTCGTAGCTCCGTAGCCTAGACGCTCGTAGCACCGTAGCCTGTAGACGGTCGTAGCAACTTATATTCCTATAAAAAAATATATAAACTTACACCTTGGGCACTGCTTACGCGTTGCCTACCTAGTGTAATATAAGTGTCCTGTTGACAATTGGCGATGAGTCCCGCTGCTCCCAACTAAACGGTTTCTTAATGAGTTCTGGTGACCTTACTCACCGCTGAACACAACACTACAAAGTAGTGTTATTTAGGTGCGACCTTACATTAGGTGGAGGTACTATCTCAGTTGGGTCACGAAGTAAAGAACGGACAGAAGCCTAGCTTCATACATCCGCGCTACGATAGATACTACTATTACAAGCTTGTGTGCGTAGGCACTGGCCGCTTTTGCGTACGGGGAGAGATCGTACGGCCGGGGCTGAAATTCAGGGTACAGTCTTCGTTCGCTGCGCGTCGTATTAGTGATCGTTTTACGATTTGATAGTCTTTTGAAGAAAAAATTGCAAATATAGTTTACACTGTACAATGTTCATGAACAATAATAGAATAAACTAAAGACATTTCACATTTTTGTTGTCTAACTAAAGACTTTATAAAGTAAATTTAATAAGTATAGAATTTTTCACGTTAAATGTGGTAGCATAAAATAGCCCTTTAGTAATGTCAATAAAAATATTTAATAAACTGCCTAAAAATATAAAGGAAGAAGTTAAAGATAAACAATTTGTGAAACTTATAAAAAAAACTCTTAGTTACAAAATCATATTACACATTAAATGAATATTTAAATGAAAAAGTATGAAACCTACTACTTTCACACATAAAAGATAAATAGTATAAACACTTTTACAAACAATATACCTAAATTTTAAATTATATATAAATTCTCCTACCATCTATATCCATATCCATCTCCATAGCCTCTTTCTACCATCGCACCGCTCGCCATCGGCAGGGAATTCATCCTCACACGTTGGAACTAAAATGGTCTCGTACTGTGCGGTTTCAGAGAAACTTTCTCCCGCGTACGCTCAGGTTGTGGAATGACCTCCCTGCAGAGGTTTTCTCGAACGAGTACAGCATGGGGTTCTTCAAAAAGGGTTTGAAAAAGTTTTTACAGGGTCGGCAACGCGCAAGTGATACCCCTGGTGTTGCAAGCGTCCATAGGCTACGGTAACCGCTTACCATCAGGTGGGCCGTATGCTTGATTGCCACCTTAGTGGTATAAAAAAAAAAAAAAAAAAATATTCATCCTCCCTCCTAACTTGCCGTGCCCGACAGGGTCCAAAATGATCTGTAAAATTTTATTTCCAACACCATGTATAACATTTTGGAGTGCAATAAATGATTATGATTATAATTATGAAAGGTGTTTATGTTTTGTAATACTTACAGTCAACAACACATCAAGCGTAACAATTTGTCCTTCGGACCGCCCTTACTCCGTTCGTAATAAAGACGGCTATCGTAGTGCAACCGTGATGTGCAATCATCTGTACCGGGTGTTCATAGAATAATTGTTTATAAGTTAAAATACGTTCTTCTCTAATACATCCGTATGTATATATACTCAAAGGCACATAATACTGTGCCAACCCTACGAGAATAGGTTAAAAATTCTTGTCGCTCCTTAGAAGCTGACGCTCTGTCCGCTGCTTTACCTCGCCCCGTGGTTGGGTGTTCAAAATTGTAGTGGTAAATTCCACTAAGCCTGTCTCACTTTATCTACAAGAAAAAAAAGGGTTTGTTTTAGAGAAACCCCACTCTGTCTGCTAGGTAAAGAATTAATTTTGAGAGAAAAAATCACGAATCATTCAAAATCCAGTCTTTCAAAACGCAGATGTTCAAACAATTTAATTAAAATTAGATCTACAACCTTTATCTTTAGGTACAAAACTGGGTGACAGTCATTGATGTCTAATGACGAAGGCTGTATCCAATCCGGCCGCCAACCACGCTTCAAGCGATTGGGAGGCGTGTGCCTACTGCACTACGCATGCTCAGTAGCTTTATAGTCACGGCTATGTGCTTTATAGAATTGAAAGTTCACTAAGGTTAAGAAACGGCTTTTCATGCAAAATCTCAAGTCGAAAATATTGTAAACCAACAAATTGAGTCTAACACGACTTGCGATGCATAAACAAGTCAGATTAGCCTAAAAAGATATCAGAGGATTTTTGGAAAAGTCAAATAAAATAATTATCGGCTAAATTCGGTTAGTATAAAAAGTAAAAATTGCTCTTAATTAACTATCATACCGTTTTTAGATAAATCCTTTGACAACTTTTTATTCTAGCCTGACTTGTTTATGCATGGCAAGTCGTATTGCAATAGATTTTTTCGATTTTAGACTTGAGCCGACTAACAGCTTCAATACAATAGCCTCAACTCAAACGTTTATATATACAACCGAATCATCAGTACCTAGTGCCTACTTATTTGTAAAAATATTGGTTCGGGTTTTGAAATATAATAATTTCGACATTTTAAAGGTATAAGTAAGCTTATAAGTTTATAACTCAAAACCAGGAAGACAAGAAGTATTTATTATAGGGTCTCCCAATTAAGTCGTCTGTAGCTGGCAGCTGCATGGTTAGAGCAGCACGTGTATTGGAAAAGACGGGGGTCCGCATCCCGACCCAGTAGATTAACTAGCCGAGACTTAATACTAGCCGAGCCGATTTCAAAGTCGCTATTCAGGCCTATGGCATGGCTTGTAATATTATTATTATGATTGTTTCCAATACGACATCTTAACAACTTTCGCTAAGTTTGATGCCGGAAGAGTCAATAAAAACATTTATCTCAAGATCCGCTTCGAATCCTTTATGCTTTTAGTCTGTTCCCAACAGTGGATTGTAGACATATAGGCTGTTAAGGATGATAATGCAACTCAACTTTGTTGGGCATGTGGTGAGGGCCAGGAATCAATGGAACATCTTTTGTGTCAATGCGATGCTCTGGCTAGGATCAGAATGAGTCTTCTGGAAGTGGCGTATCCAAAGCCAGAAGACTATAGGCTCTTTCACCGCAAAGATATAGGAAGCTTATGGCAGCTATGTTTGGGACGCGGGAGGAGTAAAGGTCCCTAAGAGTCGAAGTGCATCGTGGCGTGGTCACGGCCCAATGATAAGATTTATAAGACAAGGATGATGATGTTCAAAACAACTTTCCCAATTTCAGTACTCTTTACATGTCATCATTTTAACGGTAGGCCCAAAAACAAGTTATCTAACATCAAAGTATTGATCTAAAAATTTCTCGCCGAATATATCCGTGAAATCCTTTCTTCAGAACTTTCAACAGCAATCAGTGGGACTCAAACGGTAATTTCCGTAAGAAAACAATATTTATCACGTTCTGGCCTACATATTTGGAGTAGACCATTGGTGGCCGCTGCCGTGTCAAGGGTGAGATTTGCGTGCGGCTCGCCGTAATCGATGGGAGATTTTCGACCTTGCTCCGACATCCTTGGACTTTGTTACCTGTCCAATTTGAGACTATTTTTGATAATTAGCAGGACTTTATTACCTGACGCAGTCTTATCTTGTTGATGGTTAATTTTTTATCATAATCAACATTATGATTAAAACGGAAAATGTGTTTTTATTTTCACTTGCAATCTTGCAATCTTTGACCAATCTCAATCAATTTTAAGCAGTATGTCCAATGATGATTGTAGTTATGTGATATTATTTGGTCGGTGGAACCTCGAAACTTTGCAAAATATTTTTGGACAGTAATAAATTGAGCAACTAAAAAATACTAAGTGGGGCGAGAAAAACGTGAAGTGGCATCTTTTCTTTATATACAAAGCACAACAAATGACTCAACACCACCTAATGTGAAGCGGTAAGAAGAGTCCATATGCGAAGACAGATAGTGCAGTTCAGACACTGATCTAGCCGCCTTCACATTGCCGGCCCGCCAGAAAGGTGCTTTTTCACGCCTCTTTATAATAGATCAGCTGGTCGTCAAAAATACAAGGATATATTTCTTAGGATTATGTAAAGACTGATCTTTATCAAAGCTGATCGGTGTTTTGTCAAGGTAGTCTCATTAGTCATACTACTGGCATATTGTTTGCAACTGTTGCAGGGGCAGGGAAGCAAACCTTATTAACCACCTACTCACCACTAGGGGATGCAGAACCGGATCTTATTTAGGAACCGGGTTTTTCGGTTCCGTTTTACCGAAGAACCGGGTACCCGGGTTTTTTCGGTTCTTTTGGGTCGTGAAATTAAATTCTATTTAATTTGTTTTGGTTTTGTTAAGAAACTCTATTAATCACAGTTAAGAAAATAAATAATATGGTAAATTGCTAAACAAAGTTTTTAAATAATCAATATGTCATGTATATCAATATGTGAAGCGGTAAGAAAAGTCCATATGCGGAGACAGCTAGTGAAGCTTGAAACACCCTGTTCTAGCCGCCTCCACCTTGCCAGCCCATAAGGTCACTTTTCACGCCTCATTTGAAGGAACCCATTTTAAAGGAAGGAGGAAACACATGTGCTGGCAAAGAATTCCAAGATTTTGAAGACAAAGAATCGAGTTACTAAACTTCTTTGTGCGCGATTTTGAGGTGGACACAGTGAATTGATGACTCCGAAGACCGCGACGCACGAGGGAAAGAGGAAGGAGGAAGGTGGGATAAGTTCAAAAAGCGATGCAATAATTGATGAAATGTCTCACCGCAATTCGGGCTCGAAGTGTGCCGGCAATAAATTCCAAGTTTTGGAAGTCCGACAAAGAAACGAGTAACTAAACTTCTTTGTGCGAGATGTTGAAGTGAAAACAGTAAATTGATGACTTCTAAGACCGGCACGCGTGCTCCTGAGTAAGAAGGGGAAGGTGGGATAAGATCGAGGAGGTACTTGGGGGAGCCATCCCACAGGTGCGAGCAATATTCAACGTAATACCGGACCTGAGTATTGTACAGAAGGCATAATTGATCTAGCGTGAAAAATCGACGCACCTTGTTCAGTACACCGAGCTTCTGGGAGACTGTTTTGATAAAAGTTTCGATATAATTCCTCTGATTCAAATCGCAGCATATTTCCATACTGAGCAAGTTGATGGAACCCTGTGCTAAAAGAGTAGTGCCCTAAAGAGAGGGAAGGGGAAGGAATGGCGACATTTTGGCTGTAAACTCGCACTCCTGTGTTTCTTAGCATTGAACTCATTAAGATTGTTAGATCCCCATTCAGGTATGAGGTTCAACACCCTGTCGAGCTCAATGGTAAGATTCATTCTCTCCATCTAAGTTTCAACGCGCCCAGCCCCTGGGCGACCGTAATATCCACCATGCACTGTACTGTCATCCGCATAGCAATGAATGTTTCCTAATAGAAGCATGTCATTGATATTAAGAAGAAAGAGAGTAGGGGATAGAACAGAGTCTTGAAGTACACCAGCGTTCACTGGCATGAACCCCGAACACGGATTCTCTGCTTATGCAGGAAGCCGTCGATCCAGTTGCTGAGCTCTGCAACTGGATCGCCGTATACGGTTATACGGTCTGCCCACTCAGCTGAGTGAGTAGACCGTATGCCGGGAGCTTAGAGAAAAGAGCCCTGTGCCAGACCCGATGAAAAGCTTTAGCAATGTCTAACAGCCACTAACTCACCACGTTTATCTATAGCTTCACCCCAGACATGCAATAAATACGCTCGAAGATCACCCGTTGACCGTTTCAGGCGAAACCAATACTGACTATCAATAATTAATGAGCGATCTTCTAAGTTACGGACAAGCTGGTTATTTTTGAAATCCGTTCCATAACCTTGCAAAGATCTGTGGTGACAGCTATTGGGCGGTAGTTAGCTGCGTCTATCGGTCTCCCTTTTCACTGTCATCAGTGATCTGATGACTCATTACACTCATACACTGTGAGTAAAAACAAAATTATAATCTTTTCTTAATAAAACGGTCTAATATTTTTTCCACGCACAAAAATGCGTCAAGTGACCGGCGACCTGAGCGACCAAAGAAAGAGTATATACGGTAAAATGAAAAAAGTACCTATTAAATACTTTATTAATTTGCATTTAGCTAACTTTGTGATGTGTATTAAGTGAAAACAAAAGAATGTAACAAAAAAGTATCCACGAAAGACCAGCGTCGTAGTGTCCAAGGATGCTTCAGCTTAAGCTGAGTGGATTCCTTTTCAGTGACATATTTATATTGTTATTTGTTCAAATGTGTTTTATTTGGCTTCTGTAGTCATAATTGTGTGTTTCTGAATAAATTATTTCATTTCATTGCAAAATATGGTATCTATACTTACATGTCCAAACTTACAATAATAATAACGATTATTACTTTTGTTTAAATTAACACACCAGCCCCCTTATTCTGAATTGTCGGATCACGGATTCGATTCGAAAAGTCACATGCCGTCTCGTTTTGACGCACCGCGATAAAAAGTGACAGGTATAGAGTTTCCGAAATTCGAATACTTCCCGACAGTTGAGAATAAGGGGGCAGTACACTTCGATAATTAACGATGCACTGACTGAGCAAGACAAAATGGTGGCGAATGAATGCCGTGAACTGCTATGCTGTCCCATACCCTTACTAAGTGTAGCCATGCCACGCCTTACATATTCCAAGTTCGATTTATCGCAAACAATATAGTTAAATATTTGATTTCTTTGATGACATTCATAGGAACCGAAAGAACCGAAAAACCCGGGTAATATCTTTTTAAGAACCGGTTCTTTGAGACCTGAAAGAACCGGGTAGAACCGGGTCTTTTCGGAACCGGGTAGAACCGGGTGCATGCCCTACTCACCACACGTCACGCCACGTCACGCGAGCATGCAAAATCAAAAAGAACTAAGTATACCTAATTGCTTCAGCGGTTCCGCCATAGAAGCAATTAGGTATGTATAATTCTATGTGAACTGTGGTTGTAACCTAAAATGCAAAAAATCACGCTTTTATCTCATAAGCACGTTCCTTGGGCCTATCGGAAAAGTTTATAAAAAGCTTCAAAATTTATTTTTGCCAAAATCAAATGAAATCTAACAGTTTGCCGGTTCTCAAAATGTATTCTGACTTTTGTTCATCTGATAATAAATCACAATAGTTATTACTAATACCTCTCGTAGGCTTATTTAATTACTTATCATCGTTAAGTATTTTGTCCAACCATAGTACTTCCATCCTAGACAATAATTTTAGGTTCTACATAATACTTCTAGAAAGTTCCTCTGTTTTGCACTGAAACCAACCAATTTATGAGCAACGTCTGGATATCTTTATAATTTAGCTGGATCTTGAATTTTACTCATTATTTTGCGCAGGGAAAGTCTCGCTTTTTTTAATTTAAAACTTCCCCAAATTCCCGTGGGCAAAAGGCTATAACATATAAGTAAACCTCAACACGTATAGGTAATGCGGTTTTCATTTCTGCATGGTAATAATACATTTCGGATCCCGCGGTTTCGCCTCGGTTAATCATTCTTTACACTGTAAGTAATGAATTATTCATACGCGGCGACTATTCAAACAGGCTACGGTACTTATACACCTCGTTATTTGGTCTAAAACAATTACCCGATTATTTACCGCTAAACGATTTGGTCTCTGCAAAGGTATACTCGCTCGTATAGACGTATGCCGGTGGATGTAGGGTACATAAGTACTGCAGTATTTTGTGGATATAATTTATTATCTTTTGTAATATTCCACGCCCTAAAAAGCTTTCTAAATGAAATTTATGTTTTTAAAAATAAAATCCTAAGAATTTTAATCGGAGAGAACACGCAGTCGAGATGTTGAAGCGATTTGGGTTGCACGTGTCGATTTTTTTACACAAATTAATCAATAAATAAGAAATAACTAATTCTTAATACTTCATATTATTATTAATATTGATAGTATTTTTTACGAGGAAGAAATTTTAATTTGATTTAGATCTATAAGTCCGGGGTTCGATTCCCGCGAGGGCAGAAATTTTATGCACGATTTGGTTGGTGGTAGGACTTTTCTAAGTCCGCCTGGCTAGCTACCACCATCTTAACTAAGTCTGCCGCCATAGCGATAATGTTAACACATTGTTGTGTGTGATTATTCTCAATTTCCCCCGCCCCAGGACGACAAGGTTTCTTAGTTTAGATATTTTTCTATGTCAATAAATTTTAGGAACATTTTAATTAATGTTCAAGAAAATGAAGAACATCGTACCTATATCATTTTATAACGAGGACTGTGAAAGTTTATCATTTTTCAATCCGAGACATTTAAAACTAGCTAGTAAACCAGCTCATGCAATCCATGTCTGCATATTTTCTCCGTTCCGACTTTGTATCGTAATAAATTGCAGAAACTTTATATCTTATCCGCTGAATAATTTCTCGTTTCGTAAATGTGGCTAGAACTAATGTTTGTTACTTTTTCACAGAATTTTTAGGTAACATTGGTACGATTCGCTAAGTAAAACTTTGGTCTCTCTTTCATCCATACTGTAATAACTTAGATTAATAACATATAGAAAGATAGTTCCGTACGTTGCAACTGTAATAACTTAGATTAATAACATATAGAAAGATAGTTCCGTACATTGCACAATCACAAAAGTGGAATTAAAAATATGGATGTGTGCTAGCGCTTACACATTCGACACAAACACACACTGCTGTATAAAAGGGATGCTACTAAAAACAGTTTCCCCAAAATCAGGGAGATTGAGATGGACTTAAAATAATAGAAGCATTGCCTAGATTAACCCATCAAAGCTCGATAAACCAGACACAATTAAATTTTAATTGTTATAACAACTTCGGCAACTTAAGTTGTTCTGGGCATTGAAGGAATAATATATGTTAAGTTGTATTTGTGTATTTAATGTATTTTGTGTATTACGTTTTGGTTGTTATAAAAGAATTATTAAAAGAAGATTAATAAACAATAATAAATGATTAATATGAATATTTAATTACCAGTTTTAGGTGCCTATGTTTTTACTAGGATCGGTAATATTTGGTACGGTAATAGTTTGATACTCTGGGACATAGGACACTTTTTGGAGCAATAATCGTCATCAACGCGGGCAGAGCCGCGGGCGGTCACTAGTTTTGAATATATCAGAGATAAACAGGTGATTTTATTTAAAAGTTAGAACTATGTAAGGAAATTAACTATATTATCAAGATGCTCCTAATTTTCAAATACTTTCAAAAACTAGCTTTAACTATATCATCATCATCCCCAGCCTTTATACGACCCTCTGGGCTGGACGCAGGCCTTCCTTCATGTGAGAAACAGATGAGAACTTTGGGCCGTATTAAGTAACTACGTTTTTTAAACGATTTAGATCACGTAAAATTTACATTTCCGACAAACATTACTAGTTTATTTTGATTTACAATAGAAACAGGGTGAAGTTATATTAAAATAGTTGTCGGATTGTATGTAAAATGACAATAGATCCAAAACCAATGCTCCGATGCTCTTTTCCAAATTATAATCAAATACGAACACAATGACACCTCCGTTACACTTTTTCACTGACACAAATACGAAAAATATTATTATGCTAACAGCAAAGAATATACTATTAAACACTAAAGCTAACAGCAGTTGCCTACCTAATGGGATTGAGAATTAAACTAACTCTTTACTTTTTCAATGAAACATGAACCTTGTAAGTATTAGATAGTTACTTACCGAGTTCAGAGCATAAATTTAATAACTTTGTAATGATATAAATTTTTAAATTCTAAGTAATGCCTGTCTTATTAATCATTTATATAACACCATCTCATTAAGACGATTCCTCTGAACCCAAACACACTATATCTGCTGTAAGTTTCTGGAGAATTGAGCAACCCACAGACTATTTGATGACACAAGATCGGCTCAAGGTTAGCATGTCTTGTGCAAAAGCAACTTTCACAAATCCGATTGATTTGAAAGGCTTACTAAATTTAAAATAATGTGATTTGTAAAAGTTAGTAAAACCCTTTTTTCAAGAAGAAATGAGCTGATAGTCATCAAAATCCATAACTTATCTATATCAATTATAGCTAACAACCACGTCAGCTTTCTAACAGAAAAACCTAATCAAAATCGGTCCATTCGTTTAGGAGCTACGATGCCACACACAGATACACAGACTGACACGTCAAACTTATAACACCACTCTTTTTGCGTCGGGGTTAACAAATTGTAGGTCTGTCATAAGGGTTGTCAAATCACTCAATAGAGTTGTCAATCTTGAAAGGAATTATGTAACAAATGGTATACACGAAAGTATAATTTTGCAAAGGTGGACTTATTTTAAGACATATTTATGTATTAAATAGATATCATTCAGCTTCTACCCAATCAAGGATTCATGATGGAATTGATACCGGTGCTCATTCAACATTAAATCCTGATAATAAATTATAAATAGCTGTAGATACAATTAATTATTACCGTGAAAGTAGTGGAGACATAATTATTAATAAAACAAAACACAGAACACAGCTCGTCCATATAGAAGCTGAACACATTCAAGTATATATCGAGCGTGGCGGCCAACTCGTTGAATAAGCGGCGGACATGACTAAGCATCGCCCAACCGACCCCATATTAATCCACATAAAAGCGTTTGCATACCGGATATTGCAATGGATGAAAGCCTATCAAATTTGCGAATCTAGGACTCAAGGAAATCGCCAAGGTAACTAATGACAGTGTCAATCTGTGTCGTTAATGGGGCTGTTGAAAATTTACAGAATTTAGGTTATTTTATGTTCAATAGGCACACTCGAATCGAAGAATTTCGCGGTAGAGTCAATTTATAATAATAATATTCATACCATTATCTATTATGCATAACACAAGCTCTTAATGATGCTTACTTTGGGCTAGATAATAGGTGTGAGTGTATATATAAAAAAAAAATTATTTCAGACGTATGTACAGTCGACAGCACATGAAGAGTAACAGTTTGACCTTGAGATCGCGCTGTCGTCTGTACTTTCTAGATTATTAGTATAGTGTTAGCTACTATTGTGCTACTATTCTATGGTAGTATTTTTTAGTTTGAGAATATTTCTCCTATAATTTAAGTCCTAAACCGATTTCCTCCCAAATTTTTCCAAGAGTTTTGCTCATGTCCTCGATATCTAAGTGATTGGAGTAGTGACGCGGAGTTCGAAAGGTTGCGGGTGTGCAAACCACCCTAGGACATGTTTTTTTTAGTCTAGAAAATTATTTATTTTTTAAATATCCTTCAAACGTTTCTAAGTAAAAAAAGAACACACCTTTACTCAGGACTACGACTACATCGTTACTTATGATAAAAATGCCATGTATTCGGGCTTCACCACTCTATTCCAGTCCAGACACCATCGGTTTTTAATTAATTGTCATTATGATCCCAGAATTTTTACGCGGGCTAAGAAAATAATAAAAAACAGAATGTAGTGTCTTATATCGGGAGGCACGAATCTACTTAATTACCTTAATTATGAATAGGACTATGTTAAATTTCGCCTAAGAACCAATAGACATTTGGCATATTTCATAATTCTCAGCTTATTTTATATCTATCACCAACGACGGCAATGGACACTTAAAATATTTCATACATTTCTTCACAGCCTTCATTTCTTAATCGATTAAAACTTTGCGAACATCACAACACAAAGAAGGTACTTAGCCCAATTGAATCCAAATCACTCCATTGTTCAGCCTAACCCACCTGAATAATGTTGCACTTTTGGGTGTGGCTTTTGAAACATTACTTTGCGGCAACCTGCAACCTAAGAATGCACCAATTTGAAGAAAATTAGAGTGGTATTAATACTTCCACCATTTTTCCTCTTTGAAACTATTCAGGCATTTTCAATGACGACTGCACAGAACTGCATTTGTATTTGTAAATCTTTGAAATCAAAATCGTTTCTTTGTTTCGTCCTAGAGTTCCAGATTAATTTAGTGTAAAAAAATGACAAGTATAAAATTTACTCGACTTGAATATATTATATTTATGTGTCATAAGTCTTATAAGTTTTTATTTACTAAAAATATAAGTATCGTTTATCGCTTAGAGGAAGTCGGCGGTGGCGTACGGGTTTGAGTTGAGCCCTCTGGTTTCGATTACGAAAACAAAGCAACATTCTCAATGGTCGATCCCGGGATGGGTCAACCAAAATTTCTAATCTTTGAGCTTAGGTAGGCGCATTGAGCCGTTGGCCCCGATTGTTACTGCAATCGCTTTAACCCTCCAACCCGCATTGGGCCATCATGGTCGTGCTATGGCCCAAGTTGCTCATGCTTCTGTAAATAAACAATACAATTAAAATAAAGACTACTTACATGGAATAATAATATAAAATTGAAATTTTTTAATAATGAATAATCACCTGACGATTATTGAGGCCGCGGGTTACTTAAAATATACCATCTATTTGAGACTATTCTTATGAGCCCCAACCCGCCATATCTGCTGTAAGTTTTTGAAGAATTGAACATTCTGATAACCTTGAGCTGATGGTACAGCATCAGCTCAAGGTTAGCATGTCTCGGAATTACCACTGAAGTAACATTAAACCAAATTTCAAATCAATCTTGTCTGTGAAAGTTAGTACGACCGTTTTGTCAAGAAGAAAATGAGCTGATAGTATCAAACACCAGAACAGATCTTCATAAATTATAGCTATAAACCATCTCGATCACGTCAGCTGTTAAACAAAAAAACAGAATCAAAATTTGTCCATTCATTTAGGAGCTACGTTGCCACAGACATACAAATAAATAGACAGACACGTCTAACTTACAACACTCCTCTTTTACGCCAGGCGTTAAAAACACAAATGAAAAGTCCGTAACGCATAAAACTTAACTTATTACTGACAGTAAATTACTTAAACAGACATACAAGCAAATTTTAGTTATACACCGCAGTAGTTCCTTTTGGATATCTATTAGGTGGTCGAACTTCGTCACTGTCCACTCAAAAATTTCAACTCTTATCAGTCCATCACGCCAGACCAACCACATAGAATTATATGCAGAATAAATTAATATTCTTACGTTCCATGCAAGTTCACAGACGGCGATAGTCTCCAGCACGAACCTTTCAACCCCTGCTTGCAAACCTAGCTCGATTAAACGGCGAGGCGTGACTGCACGTTATATAAGTATCTAATTCCGGCTGCAAAATTCACCATTAAACCAATTTTCTAATTGAGTGGTTTGCTCATTTTAACGCGAACCACTCATAAACTAAAGGAGACGTATTATATCCTGCCGGTGTATGTACGTACACTATAAGTAATTAAAATAATATATAACTAGAAAATTTTCACGTCCTGAGGCGGGAATCGAACCCACGACCTTTCGCAATCCGGGCGACTGCTCTGACCACTGAGCCACCCAGGACTTGGGATATCCCTGTGAAATTCTTCTAGTCTATCTGATTTGCGTTTATGAGCTAACGTCCACCCTACAATGTCGAAATATTCTATTTCAACATCCAAAACGAAATATTCTATTTCAACATCTGAAACGAAATATTCTATTTCAACATCCAAAACGAGTATTCGACATTGTAGGGTGGACGTTAGCTCATAAACGCAAATCAGATAGACTAGAAGAATTTCACAGGGATATCCCAAATCCTGGGTGGCTCAGTGGTCAGAGCAGTCGCCCGGATTGCGAAAGGTCGTGGGTTCGATTCCCGCCTCAGGACGTGAAATTTTTCTAGTTATATATTATTTTAATTACTAAGTAATTTTTCAAACATTTATAATAATGTTAAAATCAAAAATTAACAATATTTGAAAGCACTGCCCCGAATCCGGTAGGTATTTGTAAAAATACTCGTTTCGGATGTTGAAATAGAATATTTCGACATTTAATTGTAGGGTGGACGTTAGCTCATAAACGCAAATCAGATAGACTAGAAGAATTTCACAGGGATATCCCAAATCCTGGGTGGCTCAGTGGTCAGAGCAGTCGCCCGGATTGCGAAAGGTCGCGGGTTCGATTCCTGCCTCAGGACGTGAATTTTTTTTTAGTTTTATTGTATTTTAATTACTAAGTAATTTTTCAAACATTTATAATAATGTTAAAATCATAAATTAAGAATACGCACACTATCTCAAAAATCAGGTTAAATCTCCTTAATCCGGGAAAAATGCTAATTATCCGTTTTCATGTCAATAAATTTCATCATTATTCAAGGCAATATGACGGGCAAAGGCGTCATGCTGAATATTTTGGATGTATTGCAGTTAGCAATTGCAATTCTTGTTCTGTTCCACTTAAAAAAGCTATTATCGACATTTGTCTCTTTCTGTGTCCCTTATTTATACTCAGATAAAAATCGCTAACGAACTCTTAGCGCTAAGCAATGTTAGTGAAAACGAGCATAAGTCCGCTCAGATAAATAAATATAACATAATTCAGCACTGTAACAACAGCTAGTGAAACTGAAAACCTTTTGAATTATTCCTCGAATAAAATATACTAAAGTTCATAGCGGTATTACTTAAATTGCAGATGCATTGAATCAAAACATGTATTTAAATAGCTACATTATACTTTAAATGCCTAAGACATTGATATTCTACATTATTCATGGATACTTGCATAAGATTATCAGTCTCACACAACATTATAGCTACGGAACCAACGAAACATTCACATGACATGTAGGTTATTACTTACTACGAAAGGAAATGTAATGAAACAACATTTTGCTTTTTCATCTAGCCGTAGCCTTCAAGAAATGCTTGCATGGAAACATAAAACTTTAATATCGTACCCAAAGAACATTATTGAGGTATCTAATATTGCGATCTTAGCGTTTTACGGCGTACGTTTTCAGTTACTGAAAAAGGCCTTAGAAAGTTCTATTTACATATCAGGGTTCTCTATTTTGTTTCATATTTTTTTTATCCATAATTTAAAGTGTCATAATGTTTTTCCAAATCATCTTGTATCTGAATGAAAGCTTGCCCTAATTTAATTTTACATAACATTACTTGCCTTAAAATAAAAATCCGTAAATACAATATGCCCAAAATTTGTTTGTTATAAATATAACTATTAAATAATATACAAAAGTCATAAAATCCTATTAGGGCTAGGTGGTAGGCCCGTATATAGGGTCGTTTGGGTAGGTATCACCAGGCGGTGGATAAGGTTATTTAAGTTATAATCTTATTTCACCCGTGAAACAGTTCGCTGTGTTTCCGATAGCCAGTGAAGTTACTAGGTATGGAAGTCATTCCATCTTAGGCTTTATGATGACAACGCATCTGTAATACCAACTGATTTTTCCCTGTTATTGCAGATGTCTATAGGCGGCGGTTACCACTAACCACCAGGTGGGCCGTCAGCTTGTTTGTCATATAGTTGTATTAAAACAATCCTTTTTTAAAATAGTTATAACTCTTGAATTAAAATTATGTAATTTTTACTTACCATAATTATGTAAATTGGTAGTACAAAGCATTAGACTTCAGTCACGGCTCCGGCGATCCCACACGTGCAAACTACCGGAGTTTTGGCTCGCTGACCAGCCCCAGCTGCTGTGGCAGGGCACTCGAAGCACCTGCTCCTCAGCCCGTGGGCAGCCTCGCCCCTACGGGCCTAGGCGACTCTATATTACTCACTAGGGTAGAGCAGACAAGACTACGTTGAGTCGGTTTGTCGCTGATTCGTTTCTGTCACTGAAAGCTATTTATAGCATATGTTTTAACATGTGTTAAAAACTGAAAATATTATTAAAAATACAATCGGAATAGTAAACATTTTAAAATACAATACGTAGAAAAATTATCTATGGTGTATCACTATGTAAGTCATTAGACTTTATTTCCTGGTTAGGAGATCCTATTATTATACTTTCCGATGTTAAACACCAAAGTTGTAGAACTAATGGTAAAACAAAATTTCGACTACTCAAACATTTCGTATAAGGATTGATTTTCGGACAAACAATTTCAAGAAAAGAAGGAGTATCGCTATAAGAATAGGAGGCTGATTTTAATTAACTCCTTGCTAATAATAAATGAGGAGTTCGGTTGCGTATTGTTTTGAGCGCTGGTTTCGATACGAAAAACAAAGCAACTTTCGCCATGGTCGATCCTGGGATGGGTCAATCAAAGTTTGTTATCTCGATCTCCTCCGTGCTTCGGAAGGCACTAACGTGCCTTCCGAAGCCGTTGGTCCCGGTTGTTCCTGCAACCGCTTTAATTAACCCACCAACCAATTAATTGAGCCAGCGTGTTGGTGTTATGGCCCAAATTCCTCATGTGTTTCTCCCATGTAGGAAGGCCTGAGCCCAGCAGTGGGACGTATACATAGGCTGGTGATGATGAATAATAAATATTCTTCCTAATTTTTTAAGAGCGCCTGGCTGGGGCAGTACTTTCAACTTAATTTTGCAGTGTTGTATTCCTGCGTTGAGTAAGGTTGCTAGAGATCATTGCGGTTTTTTTTAAAAAAAACTAAGGTGGCATCAAGCATACGGCCCACCTCATGATAAGCGGTTACGCTTGTAGTACTAGGGGTTTCACTTACGCGTTGCTGACCCTGACATAATCCTTTCACGCCTTTTTTAACCGACTTCAAAATAGGAGGAGGTTTTCTATTCGACTGTATGTTTTTTTTTATGTTTGTAACCTCAGAACTTTCGACTGGGTATCGACTAACGATATTGATGATTCTTTTTTTGTTCGATGCGGAATAGTTCCGATTTGGTCCCATAAATTTTTTTTGATAATCCATTGGGTAGTTTGGTTTTTAAATAAAAAAAACTAGAAAAATCGAGTCATCTTGTGGTCATCTTGTGAGCAAAATTGCGGATTTTTGCTTTCCTATGAATTTTTAGTGAAATGATACGATAGTAGAAAACAATGTAAGCTCATGGTCACCCATCTAGCTTTGACCTTAAAAAGTTATCACTAAAAATTATGAAATATAAATATTTAAACAAAATTATTTTATTATTAATAAAATAGTTATTTTATCCTTTTCAGTTTTTTGGAGTCGGTTTTAATTTTTGTTTTTGAAGAGCCCCATGCTGTACTTATTCGAGAAAACCTCTGCAGGGAGCTCATTCCACAACCTGAGCCGCGTACGCGGGAGAAAGTTTCTCTGAAACCGTACAGTACGCTTTGATGCGATTTCGTGAGGATCAACGCCCTGCCGATGCCGGTGGCGATAGTTATACAAACTCTACAGTATTTTTAGGAATTAAGTTACATTCTGGTTTACAATGGTATCCTCAATATCTCGTCCCTATCTAAAAGAATTAGTTCAAATATTCTTAATTTTGGATTTTAACATTATTTTAAATGTTTGAAAAATTACTAAGTAATTAAAATTAATCTAAACTAGAAAATTTCACGTCCTGAGGCGGGAATCGAACCCGCGACCTTTCGCAATCCGGGCGACTGCTCTAACCAACTGAGCCACCCAGGACTTGGGATATCCCTGTGAAATTCTTCTAGTCTATCTGTATTTGCGTTATGGGCTAACGTCCACCCTACAATGTCGAAAATGTTATATTTCAACATCCGAAAAGAGTATTTTTACAAATACCTAAGATTCGGTTGAGTTGGGGCAGTGCCTTCAAATATTCTTAATTTTTCATTTTAACATTATTATTAGTGTTAGAAAAATTACTTAGTAATTAAAATCTATCTAAACTAGAAAAAACCTTTTTCGTACCACTTGCTCAAAAAAGTGACATTCTATGCCACAAAAAGCGAACATAACAATAGTCATTTTTAATCTGTTAAAAACAGGGAAAGAAAACGGTACTGAATTTCATTCAACCTCTAGGGGGAGAATGTGATTTAAATTTGGAATACATACCGAAGTTTATACTGAACTACATCTGTGTTTACACCATTGAGTTTGTATGTAAAGCATTATACATCTTTTTGAAAAAGGAATACGCATTTATTGTGCAGTTATGATTATTAAATAAAATTACGAAAACCGACGAGGCCGTATTTGGCCGGCCGATACGGCCGATAATTGGACCAATGTTTCGAATGTTAACTTTTACTTTTAATTGTCATTATTTTTAATAATTGCTTATCTCATATTATTATTGTGTTATTTTTTTCGCAAATGGTACGAAAAGTGGAGTATTTTCCTCGGTGATAAAGCTGTCTTAGTCTTGGGTGAACTTAAATCCCTCGCTACACTCAGGACTCAACTCAGGAAGTTTTTAACACCCTCGCTACGCTCGGGAGTAAACCTCGAGTACTTCGTTGCGCTCGCGATTTAAATCGTCACCCGCGACACAAGACACTGCTTTATCCCCTTGGTTAATAATCTACTGTTTTAAAACTATTCTGCATCGAACAAAAAAAACCCGTAAATCGGAATAGAAATCTAGGTGTAATCGGTATACAAACAGCAACACTCTTAACTGCCCGTTCGAGACGCAACAGACAGAAAGGTAGAAAGAGATGAAATTATTTGTAGGTACACATAATTTCTAGAATGAATGCTAGAATGTATGCAATTATGATATCGCGAATGCTTATCATACCGATATACGGAACCTCGAAAATTTGCTATGCCGAATTACTTTATACCGATTGTTTGCGATCGCGATGTACGTCGATCAGAAAAATTCCAAAATAAAAGATATTAACATTTTTCATGAATCAAAATGGTTTAAAATGGTGGTGAAATTTATGTTCATAAAAAATGTTTATATTTTTTATTTTGGAATCATTGAAGGCTTTATGTTGTGTTATATTACGTTTACTATAAGAACAGTAGAGAAAAGTGTTATATTATGTTCAAATATGATCGTGTTGTTTATTGACAAAATCGTTTTTTATTTAAACGTAACTATAATTTAATAGCCATGTCATTTTTCTGATCGACATACATCGCAAAGTAATTCGCCAAAGCAAATCTTCGAGATTCCGTACATCGGTATGATAAGCATTCGCGATAAGGTAATTCGTAATTTCATACATTCATTCTACGTAGATCGTACTTATGAACTTTATGAATACAGTAATTCGATATTTCGAGTTTCGAAATTCAGTAGTACAGTCGTCTGTTGCATCTCGAACGGGCAGTTAAGAGTGTTGCTGTTTGTACATACATAGAAAAAAAACATACCAACCGAATTGAGAACCTCCACGGTTTTGAAGTTGGTTAAAATAGATGTATACATTTGACGGAGAATGAGCTAACAAACCTAAAAAAAACATACGCATTGAGATGTTATCCTCCTGATTTTTTGAAGTCGCTTAAGAATGTTGTTAATTGAGAGATATATTTTGTGCAATAATTCCAGATGAGCGGCATGACGCCGCTGATGTACGCGGTGAAGGACAACCGCACTTCGTTCGTGGAGCGGCTCATCGAGCTCGGCTCGGACGTCGGCGCCAGAAACAATGTAAGTACCTACATTACAATATAAATATAAACAAGCATAGCATAGTTGTATTAAGAACAGGTTGTCAGGTACTAAGATGTCCCAAATATGTATGGAGTCCCGGCCAGACACTATACTAAAAAATAAGCAAAACTAAACCATGGCCACTGTCGATTTTCTTTTTATTTGTTTTGTTCGTGGTATTATACATACACCACAGAATACTTTTACTCCATACACATAGCAAGAATTTCCATTATGGCTGATATGACACTTTGATGACGTTTAGTAAACTTCTATGTTGCCATATTAAATAATGGTGAAATTGACAAATAATTTAAAATTTTATACAAGTATACCTACTATTATACTAGGATGCGGACGCTAATAGCTGTAACACTGTTCTAAAAACTAATGCAGTTGTTAACGCACTTAAACTGTCTATTCCATTGTTTTTAGTTCCAATAATTTTTTTTTTCAATTTTTCAATATGAACACGATTTGTGAGTATTGTGTACACAAAATTGGCCGGATATACAACCCTTTGGTGCGTTTCACTTAAAGCACTCACGCCGGGGTCACCATATTATTCTGTGGTCAGCAATACTCATCACAAGCTTTTCCTAAAATGTGTCACAAGTCTCAACATAGAATCGATTTGATTGAAACATAATGGGTAATTGTTGAGGCAATATCAATATCAAGTGATTTCCGATAATTTCTATATCATTTTACTTATGTAAGTTGTGCCATCAGCAATCAGGTAGAGTATCTACGAAGCCATTTTAAATCCCAATGTTTACTTTTTGTCCATAATTCCCTTTACGAAATGGAATGTTATGCTTTCGAAGTAGCTATAAAGCAAGGCTGACAAGATGTCGGATAAGGCAGCGATTTATGCTCACAAGTTATTATACTTAGGCTGTTTCATGGACACAAATGTTTATAGTTTAAGTTGTCCAACGCTTATCTGGTCTAAAAACTAGTGGTCTGCTGTTTGATACCATCTCGATTATTGCACCACTTCTGTGGAACTATCTACTTATTGTATTTGAAGACAAATAAATGAATTAGTATCATAATCTCTTCTGCTTGCACAGGGAAATACAAAAGACCATTTTCGCTTTTTTGAATTTATATCACAATGAATGCTGAAGCTCATTTACTGGGGATTCCTCCTTAAATAATCACTTTTCAAAAAAATAAGAAATTAATGGAATTTCAACCCGCAGAATTATCGGGTCTCTCCTATTACATTAAATTGTTGATAACTTAAAAATACGTTAAAGAAATTTCGAATTTCAATTCAATTTCGTTGATGAGATGTTTAAACATAAACGCAGCGAGTTAATTAGTTATTTTCTTCGCGGGAGCGGTTCACTTCACCTATTATAAGCCATTCGCCATTACAGGTTTTATATGGCTGGATTGTGTGTCCTTAATTTCATTTCTCTAAATGCCCACAGACTACTAATATACGATAAGCTATAGTGGTTTCTAGCACGCCTATTAACAGTAGTCATAATACACCGTAAAAACATAGCTTAAGTATTTTTTCCATTAGGTTCAGTTTTTAGGCTACCTACGTAGTTATTAATATCACTTGTAGCTAATAAAGTTTATAAAGAATCTAATTTAGCGATGGAATGATATCTCAATTAGTGTCGATACAGTTTCATAGTGGATTCCCCTCTCATCCGGATGAATTTCAATAAATATAGGTGATATTTAACTTATCTACTTAACATCATAGGTAGGTACTAATATATTATAAAACACTAACTCCACGTCTAAGAAATCCATATTATTAAACATCATTAGTTATATCTGGTGAAAGTCGCGGGAAGCCGATGGCTGCGGACAGCGCAAAACCAATCGGTATGGAGATCTTTGGGGGAGGCCTAAGCCCAGCAGTGGGCGTCTTTGGGCTGAAATGATGAAGATGATTTGTTATATTATAAGTAACCAGCAGGCGTAGACGAAGCGTATTATAACGAATCCACCTCGATATAGCTACGCCCGCCGAGACATTATGAAAGTATATTCTACTTAACATCAACTTGTAAACTAAATGTTGCTCCTGAACTAAAGCAGTAGGTAATATTAATAATAATAAGCATGGTAGAGTCGCACAAAATTCTAAAATGTACTAAACAAGAGAAATACTACAACACTTAATATTTTTATTAGTTGATTGTGTACAAAATTGCATATTTTTTTATAATATAGAATGTAGTTAAAATAATCTACATATATTCGATTCAAAAAGAAACCCCTTTTGATATTACTAGTGACCATTTAAAGCCGTTATGAGTAACATGTAAAGTTTCATTGTTACGTGTCTAGTCGCCACAGTTCATTCATCCCTTCGCTGAAACATTCGTAGCCTTCTTAATCATAAGCAGAATGCCTCAATCAGTTGACTCACAAACTTGACTCACAGACCTTTAGCTTTACAAAAATGAAACCTCATCACTAAGGTTACAGGTGACCAATAAAAGACACGCGAGGAATAAATTACGTTGGTAGGTGGTAATATAGCCCCAAATTTCGTAGCCAACTAAGTTTTTATTTGAAATATATAGGTACGCGATAAAGCTATCGAAAGTGGGGTGCGAGCCATGTCTACCAGTGTACTTAAATACGAGTGTAAGGGGAACGCTCCCGTTAGAGGCAGATGGCGGTGCTGTGCTGGCAATACTAAACACACACAGACTTGACACAATGCCAATAAATATTTTAAAAAAAAACAGACTTGACAAACCATTATCGAAATGTTTCATTTAGAATTAACCTAACCTACCCTTACATCCTATACTTACTACAGTACTATCACCAACATTCAAAATTTTTATATCATCATCGTCTCGTCACCTTTTGTATGATTTTTAGCAGCGCACTTGGCGAGCGGTTCTACTTTTCGAAACATTCGTCTCGTCATCGATGTGACGATAGCATTTGTATAGGAACCATGACATCCTAACGATAGGATGGAATCATTTTTATTTTTCTGTCATAGATTCGGTAGCCATTTGAAAAGTTTAACACGATTACGCGACCATCATTTATTGCTATCGCCATCGTATCGGATTATACTTTGACGATACGAAAATTTCATTTGTTCTATGGATATGCTATGGATATTGAACCACCGAAGACTAAAGCTGGAGGAGAATAGTTTCGACACTGGAAAGTCGACGCTAGCTTATGAACACCCAACAACAAAGAACATAAGACACGAGAACGAAGCAAAAACAGATTGACAAGAAAATATGCCTAGAGTCACCCCAAGCCCTCGACAGTTTCATGGTCAGAGCAGTCACCCAGGCTGTAAAAAATTAGTTTCCCACCCCTGAAAAGGAACCAAAGGAATGTGTCTCCTTTGGTTCGTTAGATGTAATATATGTTTAGGTTTTTCCTAATATTTTCAAACATTTATTGTAATGTTAAAAATGACAACAATAATATAGCCATTAATGGATTTGTGAATTTCTTGCTATTTCTGATTATGTCTGAGCTACATATTGTACGTCTGAGGCCGAAATCGACACTCATGACACGCTAAGCCATATATATCATCAAATAAGATGTTACACTTAAATCAAAAAGCATCTTTTTCATTTCAATTGTGTACTGGCTCAAGATACTCATTATTAGTCTCATTCTCGACACAAGGCTTCTCCCAATCCCATCCATGTATGAAGGTTTTTCGCCTGCCTGTTATTGTTTTGCCGCTAAAAGTATTGGTCTCTTGTCTGGAAATCTAAGGCTGACAAATTATCTAGCTTTTGTCAGTCCGAGGTCTCCAGAGAGCTCCTCCAGAGCTTCTGGTTTTAAGTGGTTAGAAACTGAGTTTTCAGTGCCAGATGAAGTGCTTTATGCTAAAATCAACCTTTGAAATAATAAAAGGTATATTTGAATTAACTAATCTCTTAATTCAAAGTAAACTTTAATTGGAACAAACATATTTTCTTCTTTGATTTAGCACAAATGTATGTGGCTGATTCTCAAAAAAAATACAAATTGCTGTACTTGCTGATTTCTATAAAGTGGGATAGTTAAAATTAAGAAGATTCTCTCATGAAACTACATTACTAGGTGCACCAAATTATGAATTAATTTTGTTTCCGTTGTTATAAATACAAAAGATATTCTTAAATATACACCTCAAAAACATTCCCTCATTGTGTCCCAACTACCGAACTTTAAAACATTTTCAAATATTTTAACTTTAACTTTTACACTTTACTTTAACATTAACTTTTCTAAAAAAAATTAAATAATTTAATTTTTTATTCATTAATAACAATATTATCTTTTTAAAAATAAATATTTGTTAGAAAAAGACACTAAGAGAGAAACACAAATATATTTTTTAATGTGTCCTTAAAAAGCGAATCATTCACTCATAGTTTTTATGGCAGTGAAATTAGAGCGAAATTATAAATCAATCTGAACGCAACATTATATTTTTAGTAATGTGGCAGCACTGCTATCAAAAAATATGGCGAACTCGAATATCAGTGCTATACAGTATTGTTAAAATTACATGAAAGGAATAAAATATTCTAATTCACATTGTCTCCTGTCATTTCCTCACACCGTGTTAAGAAAAGATAAGAGTTTGCTTATTCATTATAAACTACTTATCGTATGTGTTTTTAAGCGTATTTGATTAGTATGCATTGGCATAGAAAAGTAAGGTTATGTTCACAGCTTTTGTACATTTAACGTTTTATTTCGTCATTCCCTCGCAGTCATTCCCTCGCAGTCATTCCCTCATACGATTTGTTGTGAGGGAATGATTTGTGAAAGAAATAGATAATAACTATTAAGTCAAAAGTCAGGAAAGACTGAAAAGTAATTTATGAAGAGACTAATAGGTCATCTTCGTTGGTACAAGTGCCATTTATGTTTTACATTTTATTTTTATTTAATCTCTAAGAAAAATCATTCCCTGACTGCGCTATCATTCCCTCAATTTTCAATTTAAGTTACAAACCCCAAAACCCCCTTGAAAGTCATAAATGTTGGGGACCAGTATATAATTACTGAGGCAATTACGATATACTCTTTTATAATTTCGAAATAAATTGTATAATGATAATAAAATACCGCGACATTAAAAATATCTTTTCTCTAGTTTTTTTGAGAATTAGCCATTTAATAACTATAACTCGGTAAAAACTACTTATGTCAATATCTCCGATCAAACGGATGAAGTCTTTTCTAACTGTGCCTGATGATTAAAATGAAGTATCGCCTGCTGTTTATTACACCTTCCAGTTTTAATGAAGGTCTAGCAGTGCACACATAATGCAAGTATAATTATAGGAATCCAGACGGCTCGGCGTCTTATATATAAAAGGTGGGGCAGCCATGGCACGCGATGTTGACGAAACAACACACCAAGCTTAGCATTATCGAACTTGGCATTCACCGTAAGACGTACTGATAAATATCATAATTGCAAATCAAATTTTCACGCTAACGGTATTGATTAGTAAAAGTAATTAATTCCGCACGTAGATATTAGAAGGATTTGTGTCCTTAGTGTGGGCAACTACGACGTATGTATCGGGTGACAATAATAATAATATTCTTACCTATATTATCTAGCTCTAATTAAGCAATTTAATAAATAAACATAAAAATATCCATAACTCGTGAACAAAATGTTCGTGCTCATCCGCGACCCATTACCTCACCCGACCAGACGGCAGGCAGTTCATTGTAGATAAAGAAATTATCTGAAAGAACTGTCCGGTCGTCAGGGAGGAGCTCCAAGTCAACTAGCCCCTAGCCCTTCTAGCTGAATAGAAAAATCCTAACCTACATATGTTAATTTTTTTCAGAAGCAAAAGTAGGACTACGAGTTCACTCAAGAAGTAGGGTAACCATTGTTTGCACACTGCCCTGCACATATTTCACAGCTATTACGGTTGACAAGTGGGCGTAGTGGAGAAAAAATCACTACGCTACCAATCAACTATAATTGCCTTTCTTGTGGTAGAGTACTTACTGGCATCCAACTTGCTGTTGCACAGCAATTAAGACATTTATTGCAGAATCTAAGGATGATTTGAAGAATTGCACGTGTCTTTGCATTTGGTTAAAGTTTATTTTATATAGGCATGGGCAATGTGCCAAAGAGTTGTTGATTTTTTTTTTTACGACCGGTTTGTCGAGTTGTATGTACCCCTTACTATACAGGGTGGCACATTTAGATCGATCAGTATGGGAAAGTCTGAAACTACAACATACTAAAATCGCTTCTTAAGAACCATGTCATCGATTTTAGTAATAAGAAAAACTGCACTGATACATAAAAAAAAACGTGTACCCAGCTCCCGGACGTTTTAAAAATAAAACTAACACTATTTCTATTTAGATATCGATTGTGACAACATTCAAGTCGTTTGGGTGCGTAAAATTGTTTCTATGGCTGTTTGTAGCTCTCTGCTAGTGTCGCAACTTGTTACTTAAACTGCTTATATTGTTATCTGCGATAATATTATCTATCTCTGATTGTAATTGCTTACTTCTATTAATCATCTACTAATAATCATTTGAAAAGCCTTAGAATAAGTATGTAGATACAAAGACGTGATAAACCTCATTTGAAAATAGACCGACATGGTTTGACTGGCCGAATGGTTGTTATTGGCGCACTGTGAAATCGACAGGTTGTGCGCATCCACAGCCATCTGACAGCATCCATTTTGTTTTATCAGGCCGGCGACCACGTTTTCTTCGGAAAACGAATTCGTCTTGCCCAATCACCGTACAACGTTGCCGCAAGTTATTTGCACATTAATTAAACTTGACATTGGCAAAATTCGTAATAACGAGAGGCCATTAAATAAAGAAGAAGAAGACTGGCCGAATATTAATAAATTATTTTACTTTTCAAAACATCTGGGTTCAATTCCCGAGCTGATTACACGTTTTTTTTTTTAAATATAAGAATGCAGTTCTTTTTATTCCTAAAATCATATGGTTCTTAAGGAGAGATTATATCTTATAGTTTCAGACTTTCCCATACTGACCGATCTAAATGTGCCACCCTGTATAGACTATTCAATCTTAATCTAACAGAGAAATATAAAAAATACATCCTTCCAACCTTTAAATGATTAACAATATTATTTTAAAAGAATAACATAATGTTAGAAGCGTTCATAACCTATGACAGCCATTTAAAAGCTCGGTGCCCTGACAAGGTGCGTCGCTTTTTCACGCCTGACCAATTATGCCTGCTCTGTAAAACTCAGGTCCGGTCTTGCGTGGAATATTGCTCGCACTTGTGGGATGGCTCCGCTAAGTACGTCCTCGATGCCCTGGACAGATTGCGGCGTCGTGCTGTCCGTATCGATGGCGATGTAAAGGTCACGAACAACCTTGAGCCTCTGCAATTGCGTCGAGACATCGCGTCGCTTAGCGCCTTCTATCGGCTATAACACAGACAGTGCTCTGAAGAGTTATTTGACCTTATCCCACCTTCCGCCTTCCTACTCAGGAGCACGCGTGCCGATCTTCGGAGTCATAAATTCACTGTCTCCACCTCAACATCACGTACAAAGAAATTTAGTAGCTCTTTTCTTCGTCGTACTTCCAGAACTTGAATTCTTTGCCAGCACATGTGTTCCCTCCTTCCTATTACATGGGTTCCTTCAAAAGAGGCGTGAAAAAGCAGCTTTCGGGCCGGCAAGGTGGAGGCGGCTAGAGCAGTGTCTGAACTGCACTAGCTGTCTTCGCATATGGACTCTTCTTACCGCTTCACATCAGGTGGTGTTGAGTCATTTGTCGTGCTTTGTATAAAAATATATCTAATAATGCTTGCACCAATAATGTAATATAAAACCTTGAGAAGCTTTTCAGGTTCATATTTGTGCCAAAATACAGCTTACAGTTAGTTAATTGTTATTTTTGTCAACAGGACAACTACAATGTGCTTCACATATCCGCCATGTACGCCCGAGAGGACGTCGTCAAACTTCTGCTGGCTAAAAGAGGAGTCGACCCCTTCGCTACTGGAGGAGTAAGACATTTTTATACTTAATTTTTGTTTCAGATCATCATATTTATCACCATTAAAATAATTATTGTGTAGGAATCATTTGATCTTGTCAGTTTAAATTTACGATCGCATAATAAAACCTGCCGAAGCTGTATTAAAGGTATCTATATCTTGTATTAAGGAACTTTTAAGGGAGTTCAGCCGTATGGGCCGTCAGCTTGTTTGTCATCTATAATTATAAAAAAACTTCCTAAAATGTAAGTAGGTACCTGACTCGATTCCCATTGAGTAATACATAATAATGCCCGTAGCTTTCAAGTTCTTGTAATTTTAATTAAACTTAAGGCTAGGCGTTTTGTAGAATCAAGCAATGCTTAGATACACATAAACGTATTAAGCAAGAGTAGTAAGTTATGATGTACCAAGAAAACATGAGTTCCATTCTCATCAAACTAAAGCCAAAAGCGACGAAGCGAAGAAACGTGTTTGTCTGTTCGTCCACCATAGTTGTATAAAAAGACCTTGTAGAAAACGTAATCGCAAAACTTTTTCTAAAAAACTAGTAACTTATTGAACTAAGTAGACTACGAAAAAGGAAAGTGATGTTCTTTTATATCACACAATTAAACCTAAGGCTTATTAATAATTATAAACAACCGAAGGATATACAATTACATAGGTAAATCCTCTTCGTAACTCCTTAAAGTACTTCAAAAGAATTTCGAAAACTTCACTAAAGAATCCAGCCAATGTTACTTAAAGTTCCACAGTCAGCAAAGTTTATCTTCTCTGTGGTTCTTTGCGTATAGAATTAGATTTCTGTACCTACTGCGAGTCACGCACGTGTATATTTTTGTTTTGATAACGAAGACTGCGTAAACTTTACCCCTAAATACATTTGTTACTGTAAGTAATCTGAATGGGGAAAATAATTTATGATTGCCAATCTGATCTTAAAAAGCTTAACAATGGGCCTAATTCTGGAAGAACATTCTAAGTTTAAATTTAAGTACAGTATATCTCTTTCTCACAATATGTAATAAGAATGAGATAGCAAGAATTTGTTTAGAGCTGTCATCTAAATTTAGACAGATTTCATACGAACCATAGACAATTTTAGACGGCATGTACGGAGGTGCCTCCTAAACACTGCATTTTATCACGTTCAATAAGGTCGAAAATTGAATGCATGTTTCTAAACGTCAAATTTTATGACAGCGATCCTTCTCGTATTCATATTGAGAGAAAGAGGTAGACTGAACTTAAATTTAATCTTAGCATGTGTTTGCCAGAATTAGGGCCAATAATGTCACATTCCAGCCATGCTACTGACAATATCTTCTTTGCTAGCTTGTTAAGATTTTAACTACCCATTCTAGATGACACGTACAAGTATTATTTTACGTAAAAGTTTGACCTTGATATCGCCCTTATTGCGTTTGTAATAAAAGCGGCTTTCGTAGTGCAACTGCTACACTTAATGTGATGTCGTCTGTACGTACGCTGCGTTATTCCGCTGAAAACTTTGTATCAGAAGAGTTGGTGATATAAATGGAAAATTCAAACTTGATACTTAAAAAAATATTAATTGTATATAGGAAGACAAACAAGAAATAAACGTTTCATAAACTGAAATTGTGACTTTTTATCCATTTCAAAACGAGCACTTTAATTTGAATGTGCCATTTAATGCCCAAAAGTGTGGCTATAAATATTGAAATTACAATATTTATTAATGACAAAGTTTTACTTATTGTATACCTTTAGATTTGTGAACATATTAGCTTGGCATCATTGAGCACCACTGTGTTACCCAATTTAAAAAAGTCATAACCCTTTTTATTACAAAAAGTCGCTTAAAGAAATTTGAAAAAATATAGTGAATAGAATTCGTGGTCGTAATCCCGCAATGGTCAGTGGCCGTACGCTAAAGCTTCCAGCCTGAGCTGATACCGACATGAGATAACGCTGCTCCAATTCGCGCCACCGCTCGAGCGTTCGATGGTCGGGCTCCTTGCCTCCGAGCTTCTGTACACCACCGGTTGTTATTATCTTCGAGATTTCATTTATAGTCCGGTACGGCTAGGCGATTTTGAGGTGCTAAGTTCCAAAAATTCTAAAGTTTCTGAATTTTTGCAAGGGGATACATTACTACCTAAAAAGCTTATATTTAATTTTTGTGTCAAATCTTGCTATTGCATTTTCAGTAATTCAATATTTTGTGACCTAAATGTTAAAATATAAATAAAACTGCCAAAAATAATTTAATGTGTCAAATGATACTAATATTGTGTGTAAAATAGCCTAGGCTGTGTGCAAACTAAGTGTGTGTCGTTTTAGTCCAGTGCAAATTGACAGGGGGCCCAATATATGTTAAAAGTATCAAAAAAATATTATAGTTGATAAAACAGATACAACCTAACTCAGGGCACCTAAATATGACCCTGACATGATTTTGTGCCAAATTAAGCCATGAGTTATAAAGATATTCAATCATTTAGCTTTTTCAAGCCATAGCGGCTGTAAAAAAATATTAAAGTTATTAGAGTTTCCACATTTAATATCATAAAAGCATAAAATATCTGCTATTAAATTTTGTGTCACTTTAATTCATGATATACTTAAAAAACATATTTAATTTCCTACATAAATATTAGTTCGCTAGCGCGTTGTGTACTGCACGGAGCATTTACACACATTTGTAAAGAGTAGCAAGTAGGAACAGTCAACCGAAGGTCACGCTAACACAAACGCCCGAAGTAAGCTAAACGTTTTTGTACTTTAATCCGATTACGTTTAGGTTGAAAATTGATTGGATTTTTTTTCTCATATTACGGTTAGCTGACCTGCTGTTGTTTTGTACAATGGACAGCACATCAAGCGTAACAGTATGACCTTGAGCTTGCCCTTACTGCGTTCGTAATAGAGGTGGCTTTCGTATTGCAACTGTTACACTTGATGTGCTGTCGTGTGTACATATAAGTAAGTGTCGTGTGTATAATGTGTAAAGTAATTATACATAAAAAATATACCTACTTATAATACGAAATTGTTATGTTCTGTACACTTATTACTGTCACCACAAGGATTGATAAATTTATACTTATATGTATACACGACAGCACATCAAATGGTAAGATCGGATAATCCGAAATAATTTCATATCCGTTTTAAAGCCGTACATAATTAAAAATTTAAGAGCATACTTTATATTCTTAATTTTTGATTTTAACATTATTATAAATGTTTGAAAAAATTCGGATTTCGGATTTCGGATTGCGAAAGGTCGCGGGTTCGATTCCTGCCTCAGGACGTGAAATTTTTCTAGTTTTATTCTATTTTAATTACTAAGTAATTTTTCAAACATTTATAATAATGTTAAAATCAAAAATTAAGAATATTTGAAAGCACTGCCCCAACTTAACCGAATCGTCGGTATTTGTAAAAATACTCGTTTCGGATGTTGAAATAGAATATTTCGACATTGTAGGGTGGACGTTAGCTCATAAACGCAAATACAAGATAGACTAGAAGAATTTCACAGGGATATCTGAAGTCCTGGGTGGCTCAGTGGTCAGAGCAGTCGCCCGGATTGCGAAAGGTCGCGGGTTCGATTCCTGCCTCAGGACGTGAATTTTTTCTAGTTTTATTCTATTTTAATTACTAAGGGCTGATTTTTCAATCCCCAGATAAGATTTATCCGGAGAATAAGTTTGACAAGTTGACAGTTGTTCTATAGGAAATCTGTCAAAACACCAAAATTATTCCTTAGATAAAAATTATCTAGGGATTGAAAAATCAGCCCTAAGAATACTTTATTTGATAAATAAAACAAGTGCGGGTACCGCATGTTGTGAGAGAAATTATATAATAATATATATAGGTAACCTTTTTCTCTTTTTTTTTACGGGAGGCAAAGACTAGTGCTTAGAAATATGGACATCCCATTTCTCTGAAGCTGATTGAACAATTCTAGAGATAGTAGACTTATTAATAAACATACTTAGTAGTAATAAAACAACTATATCTCTAAAATCTTTTTTTTTAAATTACCGTGCGGCGCCCTATTTCTTCCCGTGGGTGTCGTAAGAGGCGACTAAGGGATCTCTGAGCTATCAACTGCTCCACTGGTGGTAGGGTGTGAAAACCCTAGTTAGTGACCACCGTACGCAAGGCGCAAAACCCACCAAGTGACCACATGTGGCCGCGTTCCGGGATCAGTGGGCGTACAACCAGAGCTTGGGGAGACGATGCCGCGATGGATGCGGTCAATGATGGCTTCCGTCTGACTAGTGCCAGGTGGACTGCGTTGACCCGTCGGCCAGGGAGACCTGAAGAAACGGCTGTTCCGCTGGCCACCCGTGGCACGGTACAGGGGCCCAAGCTATCCTAACCAGATCGTGAGGCTGCCCTATCATGCCTCGCATAATCTCGGGGTAGTCCGTCGTGCCGGTTAGTGACCGGATGGTGGGGTTCCAGCGGCCATACCCGGGAGGGTTCGGGGGCCCTTCCGTCTGGCGGGTCAGCGCTTCTCTGCTGTCGGCTGTTACCTGGCAAAACAGGCCTCACGATTTGACTGCCTATATCTATCCATGGCAGCGATAAGTAATGCGGTGCACGACCCCACTACAGCCACGCAGTTTGAGGTCAGGCTCACTAGCTTCCGTGGGCTCCATGCTAATCTCAATGTCGTCTACCAACATCTTGAGACGGCTCGGCCAGCGCTGCTTTTTTTGACGGAGACGCAAATACTCCGCCCGGCTGACACAAGGTATCTGGACTATCCCGGCTATGCTCTTGAAGAGTCCTTCAAAGCGAAGTCCGGGGTATGCTTGTTTGTCCGGGCGGATGTTTGCTGTCACCATCTACGCCACTTGGAGGACCCTTTCTTTTCCATTCTCGGGGTGCACGTGGACCTGGGCATTCATTGCCGTGTCTACGTTTGCCTCTACAAATCCCACAGCGGTGACATGGAGACAACTCGACTTTTTGAACACCTTAGTCGGGTGGCAGATGTTGCGCAGGACCAGTTTCCAGCCGCAGAATTGGTGTTTTTGGGAGACTTCAATGCTCACCACGAGACGTGGTTATGTTTCCCCAAAACTGACCATGCTGGTAGAACTGCCCATGCGTTCGCTCACACGCACGACCTGACTTAACTGGTTAACCAGCCCACCAGGATTCCAGATATTGTCGGGGACGCACCCTCTTTGTTGGACATTCTGATGACGACTCGCCCGGAGGGATATCGGTTATAGGTTCGAACTCCCTTGGGATCATCGAGTCACTGCCTGATTTCTGCTGGGGTGCCACGGGCGTCGCCACCGTTATCTGCGGTGGCCAAGCGCCGCATCTCGCACTATGCGTCGGCAAATTAGGGCGGTATGCGGGATAACTTTGCATTTGTTCCTTGGAGGCAGCGCTGTTTCAGTGAGTCGAAGCCGAATGCTAGCGCTACTGCTGAGTGAGCTGGTGAGATAAAGTTAGGGATGGAGTACTATATCTCTTACTCCGATCTGGTCAGTAAGGGCAGGCGTAACCACTAGTTCAATCGCGAGTGTGCCTTAGATGTTGAGAACAAACAGTCGGCATACCGCGCTTGGAGCAGGTCCAGTCAATGGGGATCCCAATATGGACACACTGAAAGCAGCCTATAACAATGCCACCAAGTCCTGCAAAAGGGCCTCCATCAGAGCGGATGCTCAGCGCGTTGCACGAGACCTGATGGCATCCCAGCGATAGTACTGAAAAACTGCGTAGTGGAGTTGTCTCCCGTCTTAACGCGGCTATACCGCCTTTCTTTCTCTTCTGGGTGTGTGCCGGAATCTTGGAGCGAGGCCAATGTGCAACCAGTCCCCAAAAAGGGAGACCGATCAGACCCAGCTAAATACCGTCCAATAGCTGTCACCTCTGTTCTTTGCAAGGTTATGGAACGGATCTTAATTAACTAGCTGGTCCGATACCTAGAAGGTCACTCATTAATTAATGATCGTCAGTGTGGGTTTCGGTCGACACGGTCAACGGGTGATCTTCTAGCATATTTAATGCATGTCTGGTGTGAAGCTATTGACAATCGTGGTAAGTCAGTAGCTGTTAGCCTTGAGATTGTCAAAGCTTTTGATCGGTTCTGGCACAGGGCTCTTCTCTCCAAGCTCCCGGCATACGGTCTGCCCACTCAGCTTTGCAACTGGATCGCGAGCTTCCTGCATGAGCGGAGATCCGTGTCCTCGTTGATGGGTGCGCTTTGTTATTCATGTTAGTGAATACCGGTGTACCACAAGGCTGTGGAACAGAGCCTTCTTTCTTTCTTCTTTCTTCTTCATATCAATGATATATATTCATTGCTATGCGGATGACAGTACAGTGCATGGTGGATATTAAGGTCGCCCAGGGGCTGGGCGCATTGAAACCGAGAGGGTGAGAATCAATCTTACCATTGAGCTCAACAGGGTGTTAAACCTCATATCTGAATGGGGATTTAACAATCTTGTTGAGTTTAATGCTAAGAAAACACAGGTGTGCGCGTTTACAGCCAAAAGATCGCCGTTCCTTCCCCTTCCGTCTCTTCAGGGCACTAACTACTCTTTCGGCACAGAGCTACATCAACTTGCTCGGTATGGAGATATGCTGCGATCATAAATCAGAGGAAATATATCGAAACCGTGGTCAAAACAGCCTCACAGAAGCTAGGTGTCCTGAACAAAGTGCGTCGATTTTTCACACCTGTCCAATTATGACTGCTATACAAAACTCTGGTCCGGTCTTACGTTGAATATTGCTCGCATCTGTGGGATGGCTCCGCCAAATACCTCCTCTATGCGCTGGACAGATTGCAGCGTCGTGCCGTTCATATTATTGACCACGTAGAGGTCACGAACAGCCTAGAACCTCTACAACTCCGTCGTGTCGTGACATTGCATCATTAAGCGCCTTCTATCGGCTTTATCATGGAGAGTGTTCTGAGGAGCTTTTCGACCTTATCCCACCTTCCCCTTTCCTACTCAGGAGCACGCGTGCCGGTCTTCGGAGTCATCAAAGCTACTGTCTCCACCTAAACATCACGCACAAAGAAGTATAGTAACTAGTTTCTTTGTCGGACTTCCAAAACTTGGAATTTTTGCCAGCACATGTGTTCCCTCCTTCCTATAACATGGGTTACTTCAAAAGAAGTGTTAAAAAAACCGGCAAGGCTAGAACAGTGTGTTTTCAAACTGCACTAGCTGTTTCCGCACATGGACTTTTCTTACCGCTTCACATCAGATGTGATGACTCATTTGCTGAGCTTTGTATATAAAAAGCGGTTTGGTGAGTTAAAGTAGTTGTGGTAACGACTGAGACCAACGGCTTAGCGTGCCTTCCAAAGCACGGGGGAGCTCGAGATTATAAATTATGATTGACCCATCTCGGGCATGGCGAAAGTTGCTTTGTTTTTGCTATCGAAACTATAGCGTTCAAATCACTACGCCATCGCCACCGAGATACTCAAATCACTGTATAATTTAATTAAATTAAAATGAATTCATTATGATTTTGATTTTTTGGAAAAAAATATATAAATAATTTGTATTAACAGGGAAATTTTACCATGCATATAAATGTTATTTAGAAAATATTTATTTAATACAATTGACACCATTTTGCATTATTATAAATTAATTCGGAAGTCACTTTCACACTCCATCGCTATAACACCAATGAAAATGATTTTTTGTAATAATTAACTCACAATAGTATGCGCTCTTTAATCGAACAAATCACTCTGCTCTTAAAACATATAAAAAAATAGCGAATGTCGAAATGCCGAGGTCACCCATGGGCGGGCGGCTGTGTACTTCCTCGAGGTGTCGCCGCCGCCGATGGGTGGCGCGCTTCCAATTCATGAAGGCATGGGGATAATGGTAAGGTGTGTATATTTACGGGAGGCATCAATGCGTTAATAAAATCCTTTCTTTTAATTTTACAGCTTAACCACCCAACATAAGCCCACAAATAAGACATGTTATATTAGTTTCCATTTTCTATGCAATTATCACAAGTCACTACTCGTACAACAACAAACAAATTATAGCGCCTCGCTCCCGGCCGGCCGGCAGCCAGTCGCCGGAGCCAGTGAATGCCTACGCGCTCCTTTGCCGCGCTGTGGCCGCGCTAGTGTTCTTCGCACAAAATGTTGAAAACAATATAAATCAAAATCCCATGGATAAAAACGACACAAATTAAGCATAGAGCTTCCTTTTACCATAACATTAATAAAGACATAAACTCTAATAACTTGAATTTTCTTTTATGGCCATTACAGGGGGTGAAATAGGAAAAAAAATATAGTTCCGAATACCATGGATGAATATGACACAAAATGATTTAAACAATAGATACTAGAGTTAGAGAACTGTTAACACTTATTTCACCAACTTTAATATTTTTCTATAGCTAATACAGCGATAGGTAAGTATTTGGTTAAATCAGGTATTCCCATGGAGTGAGATGGCACAAAAAGCTTATGTATATCAGTAATGACTTTGTTATCATCATGGAAGTTAAATTTTAAACTCTAATTTTCTTTTTAACGAAATAATGCATAAAAAGACAAATACCTAAATTGTGACCTTAGCAACCATCAAAAATGACACAAAATCATGATTTAGGTTAGTCAAATAGTATACTAACTGTATGCAAAAAATCATAAACTTTAATATTTTTGGAACCTCAAAACCTAGCGGTACCGGACTATTACATTTCGTTGTCATTTAGTTTTCATATCGTTTTCATTTCATTTTTATTTCGTTTTCATTTCATTTCATATCTATAATACATAGTTAATTTGTGTTGTTCAAGCATAAAAAAACTGAGCGTCTACTACGAAACATGCAAATGAAACATCTTAGTTGACAGTTTAGTTTACGATAGTAAATATATCAAAATCCGTTCTATCGTCTTAGCTTGTACAGCTAAGACGATAACTGTTACGCTTGGTGCGACAGCTTGGTGTGCTGTCGCACCAAGCGTAACAGTTTAAAACCATGAGACCGCCCTTATTCCGTTTGTAATAGAGGCGGTTTTCGTGGTCTAACTGTTACACTTGATATGCTGTCGTCTTTTTTTTATTATCTTAACAGGATAACTCTTGACCTTCATCTCACATTAAGTAACGACATAGTAAGCCTTATCTTCACTTACCATAGTGAAGATAAGGCTTACGATGTCGTTAACATTATTGCTATGGCGGCAGACTTAGATAAGATGGTGGTAGCTAGCCAGGCGGACTTAGAAAAGCCCTACCACCAACCAAACCGAACAGAAAATTTCTGTCCTCGCGGGAATCGAACCCCGGACCTCTAGATCTGAGTTCGGTCGTCTCATCCACTAGACCACAGAGGCAGTCTTTACAATGTTTGAAATAAATCTATTTTTTTTTCATAATCAGATTTATTCACCTTTACTCGTGACTTGCGTTCTTCTCATAATCTTTCTCTAAGTACCCCCTCTGATTCTTTTGACTTTTATGTTAAGTTTTTCGCTATCAATGCCATTATTCCCTGGAACTTCTTGCCTGCCATCGCAAGACTCCTTTAAGCGACAGATTAAAAACTTTCTTAATCGCTTCTATATCGCTTAGCCTGCTTATTATATTTTTCTCTCTATTCTTCTTTCTACCTTAGATATAATGATATAATTATGTGTGTATATGTATTTTATTATACATTTATTTATAATGATAAATATAATTATAATAGTATCGCTATATTTTTTTTTCTTTTAATACTTTAGTGTACAATTTCTTTTGAACTTTTATTTATCATGCTTTCTTTTTCCCTAAGGTTGCCTGGTAGGCGGCCTTCCTTAGCAATAAGGCCGCCTTTTGCAGGTTTTTCTTCCTTGGAGTTTTCCTTCTTGTCTTATCTTAAACAAATATTTATGACGCTTATGTTCCATAACTAGGTTTAGCCCTCAGATCATTGTTTCTTTGATTTGAGGTACCTATTCTTTTAGACATTTTTGCCCAGAGATATGGATTTTGATCTGTGTGAATGGGTAGATGTATCGTTTTGAATAGTTGCCTTCATGTCTATTTCATAAACCTATCTAAATTATTATCAATCTTCGATGATTGTTAACTAATGTAGAATGGCGCTTTTCGAAAGGTCTACTGTTTATCTTGGCGGTGCCATTGCCCTTAATTAAAGAGTAGGCACCGATGGCACTGATTAAAGCAATCATACATAAGTTTTTCGGTGCAATGTGAGTGCAATAAAGGCATTGACCTAAAAAAACCTTCGAAGAAAAATTACGACAAATAAAAGCTTTAAATATATAAAGTTATGTTCTCAACAGTCATCCTTGGCCTGATATAATTGCAATATACTTAACAATCAGATGGCTTACGAGCTTCGCGATTTGCTGAAAAGCGATTGAACTTACCCATTGCAACGTAGATAGTCTTAGAAGTAACTTGGGTCTTTGGGAAGAGCTATACGAAAATATTGAAAAATATAGTACTGTGATTAAGAAGACCAGGACGCTAGTGATGAGGAAGACCCTATCACTACATTTTCTTAATTTTGAAAAGAATCTATATTTAGAACATTTAACCTACCTATAAGTTCAAGATTTGGACAAAATGACAGAATCAAAGAGTGTTATGAAATTGTTGAAAGCGTTTGAAATGGAAGACGTACTTTTGGTTAGATCATTTTTATTTTCTGTACGATTTCGGGCTTCACGAATAGGAAATATTTTCTGTTGTAGTATATTGTCCGTCCATTTATGCATCTGATCTGTTCCCTAAACTTTTTACCCTAGTCTTCGTTTGTAGTTCTTAATTATTTAACTTACAAATAAAATAATAATGCTTCTTAGAGATATAATTATTTAGCTATTAATGCCGATATTTGCCGGAACATTTCTTTACTTATATTCACGAGGGGTGCCTAGACGTTCACGGCTGAATGTGGGAAATTACCTAATACAATAGCGGTAACTGAACTGGATTCTGATTATTTACTTTGTTATTTAAACCGACGTCGACAGGAGTGTAATCACAACAGACAAAGAATCATAATTTCCAAGCAGAAATAATACTATCGATTTCCTTTAAGAATAAACATTGAATTGAAATAATCATGCTAATAATAACTCTCGTAGAGCCGTCAACAAACTGCAGTGCACCTGGTCGCCAGCAGACAAACGGGGACAGCGACCAGCATCCTGCGAGCTCTTCTCGCTGCGGCTGGGAAGGACATCCGGCTTCGACTAGATGGGGTGAGTTAGCCTAGACAAGCCCAAAGTCCTCCATTAGCCTGTCCGTTGCATACTGTGACTTACTCTCTGATTTACTATCATTTCATCATACCTTTCCCGTTCCTACTAAGGAGCACGCGTGACGGCTTTCGGGGTCATCAATTTTTAACGTGTCTCCACCTCAACGTCACGCACAAAGAAATTTAGCAGTAAGGTTCATTGTTTGGAATTTTTTGCCGGCACATGTGTTCACGCCTTCCTGTGGTTTCTTTGAAAGAAGCTTTATAATTTTGTTTTTTTTTCATTGCTGTTATTATTTTGTTTAGTTTTAAAACACTTATTTATATAATACCCATTTAATCTTTCGGGACTCAATTTTCTATTTGACTCGTAGAGAATGCCATAGCATTAAAAATTATAGGTACATACTACACGTGGTCTTCTTTTCACGAAGCGTCGCTTCAAACGCGGGCAAATAATATCTCAACTTATAGGGCCCATTTACACAGGCAAGAGCCTGTAGCAAACAATTAAATTGCAGCAAGACTAGTTTGACCAACACAGTTGAATATGGAAGTCATTTCTTGCTTCAATTTAATTGTATGCTACATGCAAGAAACTTGCATCGTGTAAATGGGCCTTAATTTGCATATGCGACGTCATTCACTGTGTGCAAAACAGAAGCCGTCATAGCATAAATATACCAATTCTTTGATCAATGACCACAAAAATGTTTCTCCAACTTCTGGCTCCGAAAGCAACGTGCCATTATTGCCCTTGTAAGTTATTCGGATGCAACAGAGGCGCTATTTAGTAAGCTGGTGCCCCTTCAGTCTGGTTATTGGATACATCTTCGGCTTTCTTGAGGAAACCCCTTTCGGGGTTACCGTGTTTCTGACCATTCTAAGTTGTAATGGCTCCATAGCTGCCAAAAGATATTCGTGATACGAGGGTCAAACTGTAAGTTCCTAGAAAATCAAAAACAGTGCAAACTAGAAAGTTATTAGTTTTATTATATCTGTGTCCATTCACATCAATACGTCGCTGCATCCGATGGAACTACTGAAAAAAGCACTTTGCCCACTCGTCCTCTTCTTCGACGGTCTTTTGAAACGCAGCAAGCGTCCATAATACGTTTTCCTCTAAGTGTTTCTTTTCTTTTCGGAAATGTTATAAAAAATAATAAAAAATCATTGCACAAAAATTTTCTCGCGTTAACTTCACGCTGGCGCGACCCAGACAATTTTCAATTTGCCGCCAAATCGTAAAACAAATGACAAGTGAATGTAATACATACTCAACAATATTGGCAAAGCGTTCCATTTTCAAAATTTAAACTATTTCTTTTATTGTATTGTTTACAAGCAACTAAAAACTTTCAGTGTCGTTCTTTATGTGTAGTTCATCTGTATTTTTTTTTAAAAAATGTGGTTAGCGGTTACACCAAAGGTCAGTAGATACTCACACTGAGTACTAAGACGTCACCTAGATGTGTTTATATGTAATATTATCTAATTATATACATATAATATTATTTTGTAAGCTTTGATAAAGTTTGTACATCATATTCCTGCTTATTACATAATATAAAACAAAAAAATAGAAGATTTTTTGTTTTTATGTATGTTATATAGAATATATAAAAAGTAAACAAAATACTTGAAATGAATTATCCAACTAAGATTTTAAATGATAACATCTAGATCTTTCGAGCTCTTGAGGAGCTCGGTGGCGTAGTGGTTTGAGCGCTCTCGTTTCGATTACGAAAACAAAGCAACTTTCGCCATGGTCCACTTCAGGTCAGTCGCAGGATGGGTCAATAAAATTTATAATCTCGAGCTCCTCTGTGTTCGGAAGGCAAGTTAAGCTATTCGTCCCGGTTGCTACTACAATCGCTTTAACCTACCAACCCGCATTGGGCCAGCGTGGTGCCTCGTGTGTTTCTCCAATGTAGGAGGGCCTGTGCCCAGCAGTGGGACGTATATAGACTGACGATGATGATGATCTAGATCTTCTTGACCTTAATAATTTTTTACAATATTGTTGTAATGTACTTAAATAGTAACCTTTAATTTAAAAGAGCTGAATTATAGATAATAAAATGTAATATGGTAAGAAACCTTTGATTCGTCGCGTGAACCTTTAATATTTAGATATACTTTATGACATCGTTACCAGGGATTGGATTCGTTGCTATAAACACGTAGTTGTGAATAGGCAGAGATGCAGCATGGGCCTCGCGTGCAGTCCTCCGCCTGGCACCGCCAACCACCATAACGTCTCGGAAACACCCCCAAAGCTCGCACATTGCCGGTAAACAAAACTCACCCCTGAAACAAACGGTTAAGAACATCATCAACAAACTTTGCAACAAATCTTTTACGCAACTCATTAATAGACGCAACACCTCCAAGGACTAATAAAACAGACGTTAATTAAACGTAAATTTTTCTAAACACTAAAAACGGAATACGCAAGACTGATGAGCAAAATTTTCAGGACATTCCACCACAAACAGCGACCGCCCCTCACGAATAGAAACTGGCTAATTATCCGCCGAGCTTTACTCGCGAACTAAACGTCGCAAAGCGAATTTACAATGCAAATCACTCGCGGAATATTAGTTATAACGTCAGCGGTGAAATTCAAAATTAGTAATTTTAATACAATAAGTCTCAGTCGCTCCTTCGTCACGACTAGAGCAGGGCACTTTGGCCATGTCCGCCTTAAGCTTTGTGCCCACATAACTCCAATGGAGGAACAAGTACGTATTTTACTATCAGTGGTTTTATAAACTATGCTAACTGAAAAATTTAAATTCGAACGCTTGGGAATTTGGTGTGAAGCACGTAATGGCATCGATTTTGTATTCTATCGAATGGCAAAGGCAGATTGCAATGCACATAATTCGGCGGTATAACGTCTGTGGTGTCACAGCTCGGAAGCTTTCGTGCAGTGGCATACCGCAGCTAGCGTGAGTTGTTTGTGCATAGACACTGCATCGTATGGAAAGTGCGGGGGTGTCCTGATATAGGACCAGAGAATTGGCCATGTCCGATGGTGGGAGGGAGGCGCCGCGGAGCGCGAACATAAATTTCCGCACGGGTTTGCGTAGTCCGCCCGCGAATTTGCAGCCGAAAGACTTGCAGAAACTTGAACTCAGTTTCATTGAATTGAATAAAGAGAGGGCGAAACAGAAAGAATGGAAAAAGCTAATTCGCGACATGGTGTTCCAGAGAGGGAAGATCCCGCTGTTGCTGGCGGTGGAGGCAGGCAACCAGAGCATGGTGCGCGAGTTGCTCAGCGCGCAGACCGCAGAACAACTCAAGGTAACTCGTAACTCTCATCTGTGTCAATCAATCATAAAGATTATTTTTAGACAGGTCTGAATAACTTTAAATCTGTTCCAATGCGGTAAAATGTATCTATTATTAGCTACCAATGTACTGTTATTATTTTTAAATGTAGTAAATGAAGCTTAAAATATAATTTAGTCCAACGACTTTGAAATACTTTGAATTAAGTAAAGATTTAAAAGATTTATTAGTGTAGATGGAGAACTGGCAGCGCGGCGTATAGGCGTGTTTTAATTATTTCTTTGACCATGAAATAAGCTTTTCTATAAGAATTAGCATTTTAACCGCTAGGCTTAATATAAGCCGTATTAATTAAATTTCCCCTTTTTGTCACAACTGATCTAAATTGAAACAGGCAAAATTAGAAACTACTCATTTCTTATATATTATCAGACACCTGTTAAAAAGGAAATGCTAAATTTAGTGATGAAAGGAGAGTGTAGGCATGGTTATTGGTGGTTAGTACTGTGGCCAACGAGCCAACGAGTTTTCGTCATTTTGACAGTTAAAGTGATAACCACATCATGTTAGTTGCATCTAGCGTTACACGTAGAGGTGTCAAAATGTGCAAATAACTCATGGTTATCACTTTATCTGTCAAAATGCTGAAAGCAGTGTAGACTAGTTAGGTAGTCGTCCATTTAAGGTACCATGCCTGTCAGCGACAAACTTTTGTATATTTATGCTGCAGCGCTGTAGCCGAAGTAGTTCTTATCGTCAATACACTATGCCTTTAGTGGAATCCCATGAAATACTTGTATGTATTTATTTAAAAATTTATATACATACACACAACATATAGTAATACGGTAAGTAGTGAGCGGTAAGCGATAAGTGGTGGGTTGTAATGTTCGTTTCCAAACTATTCAGATGTATTTGAGCACGAATTACGATAACTACACATATTTTGTCCAGGGCTCCACACCTGCGGGAGACACCGCACTTCACTTAGCCGCTCGACGTCGAGATGTGGACATGGCAAGGATACTGGTGGACTACGGAGCCGCCGTAGACGCGGTTAACGGCGCTGGGCAGACTTCACTCCATATAGCCGCAGCAGAAGGCGACGAGCCTTTAGTAAAATATTTCTATGGTGTGAGGGCCAACGCAGCTATTGCTGATAATGAAGGTGCGATTAAAATAATATAATTAAGACAATACAAAGAAACATTTAATAATCATGTTGGAGATTTCATGGTTTATAATGAATGCCAGATTACTAGAGAGAAAACCTTTCGGAACAATAAAAAATAATGTTTCTCGACATTTCTCACAATTTTGTACCTACCCTATGTATGACCCTATTATTGCAATTCGTGTCCACTAAGCGATTACAATTATGGAATTTAACACGTCAAGTAACAGCTTTATTTCAAATAATAGAATAGCTAACATGGCACACCGGTGTGTCTTCTCTACAGGGAGTACATAAACAAACCACCCCATGCATTTCACCAGGTCCAGCATGCCCGAACGCCGCGAACAGAGAGGTTAATTCGTTAATTCAACGACATATTGCAAAACTTCTCACCTAACTTAACAATGCTACCATCCAAATTCTCTGTGCACGTTATGGCAGTCTAAAGTATTCCCATAAAAGGGAAATCCTGTTGCTCTGCCATTCATGACTCTGCGATCACTTTTATGCTTTTTTTTTCAAGAATACCCGATGGAGCGTGATTTTCTAATTTAGGTCTTTGATTTGTCCTAACTCCATTAAAATCAGCTCTACCTGAAGAGTTCCGACTTTGGTTTGGCGCACATACATTTTCCTACTTTTACAAGGTACCTAGTCCATTTTAATAAATGACAATAAAGGCCGATTCCAAATAATTTCTTAAACGACAAATGTTTACAGTAAAAGAGTTCTAACAATAAAATTCATGGCAATTCTTACAGTAGTTAGGTAAAGTCAGATAAACTTGGCAATATGATCCCAATGTTATTGCTGCAGAATCATCATGCTCTTCTGTCAATTTCAGATCGTACCCCAATGCATTTAGCAGCAGAGAACGGTCATGCAGCCATCATCGAGCTTTTAGCGGATAAGTTCAAGGCGTCGATATTCGAGAGGACCAAAGACGGCAGCACCCTGATGCACATCGCTTCCCTCAACGGACACGCGGACTGTGCCATGATGCTCTTTAAGAAAGGCGTCTATCTTCACATGCCCAACAAGGTACGTAAGTTGAGTACATGAAGTGTAAATATCAATCAAAATGATATGATAATAGGTATTACCTGTACTAAATGAATTTACACTAGTGTTATAAACTTTTATTGTAATTCACAAAATAGCACGTGTAATCTTCTCAAAGCTAGAGGTATAACACGCCAAATTTACGTAGTATGTCAAGTGTAATCCAGCTAATCAAATAAATTCCCCGAATACACATTATCAACCACGTTAAACCGGCCAGCCCGCCGGCGATCACACACAATAGAATATCTGATGTGTTTGATGTATTATGTGACCAAGTTGTATTAAAATACAACTTGGTCACATAATATATTAAAATATGGAAAGTGATAGATGAGTCCAGAATTTGAGAGGGAATGTTTTGACTCTATGAGATATCGGGATTCGGGCACAGATTACATTTGGGGCAAGACTCACACACATCCATATTTTTTTCGCTACTGCTGGGATAATGACTGTGTGAGTGCATCGATTGGCGAGATCGGATGCAGTTGCGTTATTGACTGCATTATCTAATGCAATGTCGTCTGCTATATTATATTAATAATGTACAGACGGCAGCACATCAAGTGTGACAGTTGCACTCCGAAAGCCGCCTCTATTACGAACGTAGTAACGGCAGACTAAAGTTTAAACTATTACGCCTGATGTGCTGTCATCTGTACTAAGTCTTTAATGTTGTATGAGTCTGATGGATATAGAACTACTCACCATCAAGTTTTAGTTATAGTAAAAATGTGATATTGAAGTAAGAGTGGTATTTCTTTATCACATAAAAAGTTGTTACCTACCTACAAGTATGTAAAAAAGAAATCGTTGCCCCAATTTTCCAGTAGTTCTACGTGCAATTTGTTGCAAGCCGCCCTTTTGCATGCTACGCGTACTTTAAGCAATACATCAATGTCAAGAAATCTAGAAATAAATTCCAGTCATCCGTCTTATATAACTCTTGTCAGTAACAACAATTTGTTAGGCATCCCGCTAAAGGGAAGAAAAGATTTTGTAAATTTTTTAAAGCTTAGAAAAGGAACTTTATCACTTCGTGACAACAGCAGTACTAACAAAATACCAGTGCTGGCCAGAATTTATGCTGAGTAATTATGTAGATCAGCCTAGTGGTTCACCGTCAGTAACGGTAGCTTACATGCAAAATCTTTTATCTCCATGCATGGAGCTTCTTCATTTAAAATATCTCAATTATTGATAAAGCTAAACATAGTTGCTCGGTTGAAATTGCCTCGGTCGGTCATCAGAAAAATAACACAAAGATGTCAAGGTGACCGTAGCAGATTTGCCACACGTATGGTGCCTACGTAAGGTATGCTTCGTCCTTCTATTTGTAAAGAAAGGGCAAGCCAGTAAGAAGACCTTGAAACGAAGGAAATGAAATCATATTTTTACGATCCCCTAATGTAAAGTTATTACGTCTGAAGCAGAGCTATTTAACCACATTTTCCAACTGTGAATGTAATTGAATACATTAAGATAACACTAGCCTCCATACAAATTTGCTTAAAAACTTGACTAACAACATAATTGTAGAACACGTTTTCTAAAAAAACTGCGTTAGGTAATGTTCATTTTTAGATAGCAGATGTGGAGCGAAGTTTTACTAAAATAACTTTGCTACAAAATAACGACGAACATAACATAATTACAAAACGACGACAAACATAACACATGTTTATGCTCTGGGGGTGGGCTGATGTAATTGCTTCTCCAAAGCCCAGGCTACTCCCGCGAAAGGTAATGGAGATGCCAGAACCTTTAGTGGGTATTCCCAGTGCCGTTACAATAAGGCACTAGGTGACGCTGACTAAGCGACGGGCGTGTGTGGGGAACACGCCCGTCGCTTAGCCAGCGGCGGGTAGGTCAGTGAGCGAATAATTCCTCCCCAAGAAAAAAAGGACATGTTCATTTTAAGCTCAGTGTTCATCATTCAACCCTTCGTGACTTTGTTTCTAGGATGGTGCTAGAAGCATTCACACCGCAGCTCGGTACGGGCACGTGGGGATCATCAACACCCTGCTGCAGAAAGGAGAGAGCGTCGACGTCACGACCAATGTTAGTTTTTCAAATTTTTAAAAGAATCGTGGTCATGTGTGTCCTAATCCTAATGCCAAAATATAATAGGTATGCCTTTTTTAATATTTTACGCCCGTGATAGATTCAAAAAATTTTTAATTTATTTTAAATAGAAAAGAACAACCTCTCTAACGGCGTGCAATAAGGAGACTGGTCCATGCAAAGTGTATCTACAATAAACGTACTTTATATGACACTCTGTTAATTAGCCATAATGGGGCAATGCCGTGAAGTGAACTATGTTCAAGACATTGAACATAGATCACTTCACGGTAGACATACCTTCAATGTGCAATATCAATTTTGATATTTCTCCAGGACAACTACACAGCGCTACACATAGCGGTGGAGTCATGCAAGCCAGCCGTAGTAGAGACACTGCTGGGCTACGGCGCGGACGTGCACATCCGTGGTGGCAAGCAGCGGGAGACGCCACTCCACATCGCCGCCAGGATACCTGACGGTAATAAACGGGACCAAGACTTTGACTATAATAATATTTTTTTTTAGATTCAGAGCACGGCATATAACTCATCACCACCTAATGTGAAGCGGTAAAAAGAATCCATATGCGTAGACAGCTAGTCTAGTTTAAACATATTGCTCATACAGCCTCCATCTTGCCGGCCCAATAGTTGTTTTTGCCGACCCAAAATTTGAGCAACTGTCTATATAGAATAAGAATCAACAAACACAAAACTCAATCTGATTCTCTGTGGGCAGTTTTATGGTCGTTGACCAATTTTAATTATAAGCTAAAAAAGGGGCACCCAATCCAGAATTTCGGAATTTTTGATATAGCTTAGCAAGAACTTCGGGGGAGCTGCCTGTCTATACCATTACATAATAATATTTTATTTTTTGAATGATGGTTCTCAGGCGACAAGTGCGCCCTGATGCTGCTGAAGTCTGGTGCGGGACCCAACAAGGCGACCGAAGACGGAATGACTCCGGTGCACGTGGCCGCAAAGTTTGGCAACCGCCCGACGCTGCTGCTGTTGCTCGAAGACGGTGGTGACCCTCTCAAGAAGACCAAAGTATGATTTGTTTGCCATCAGACTGGACCACCCTTGTTAGATCCGATAGCAATGAAATTTATTTTAAAGGAGATGTTTCATAGCCGGCCAGGTATATGTACACTATTTTAGAAAAATCTCCAGAATCCGGAAAAAATACTAATAATTCGTTTTTATGTATAGTTATTTGTACAAAAGTTAAAAATTTTCATCGATTTCACCGTTTTTCAATATGGCAATATGACGGGCGACATAGAAGTCAACTAAACGTCACCAAAGTGACATAGGCGCCATATGAATATTTGGCTGTGTTGCAGTTTTTTCTATAAAAAATATTATTTTGTACCACGAAACATAGCAAATAAAAAGAAAATGGACAATTGAACATTGAACATTATTCTGCATATTTTTACCTATGTTTCAGAATAGTGTACATAGGCCTGGCCCGGTCTCCATACATTTTTGAAACATCTCTTTTGATATTATGCCCTATATGGTGACTAGAAACTACGTCGTATCAGGGAGCCATAGATCGAAAGACGACGTGGTGAAGCCTATAACTAGACCTAACTTGGTAATATTTTATTATAAAACATTATGTTTCAAAATAAATAACATACCTACTTTCTCTTAAATTGCAGTCTGGTGAAACACCGCTCCACATGGCATGTCGAAGTTGTAAGCCTGATGTAGTGCAGCACCTCATAGAATTCGTTAAGGACCACAAAGGAGAGAGTGTTTCCACATCGTATATAGACGCAGTTGACGAAGATGGAGCGAGCGCTCTACACTACGCATGCAAAATAACGAAGGAAGAAGTTAAAATTGCTTCAGCAGATAGGGAAGTTGTAAAGTGCTTAATAGAAAATGGTGCAGACGTAACTTTACAAACAAAACACAATCATGAAACAGCGTTTCATTTTTGTGCTGTAGCCGGCAACAACGATGTTATGAGTGAAATGATTACGCATATATCAACGGCCGACGTTGGTAGAGCTCTCAATAAACAGAACAATATAGGTTGGACACCACTCTTAATAGCGTGTCATAGAGGTCACATGGAACTGGTCAGTACGTTGCTTTCGAACCACGCAAGAGTTGACGTGTTCGACGTTGAAGGTCGATCAGCTCTTCACTTAGCTGCCGAACATGGTTACTTAAAAGTATGCGATGCATTACTAACCAATAAGGCATTTATTAATTCCAAGGCTAGGAATGGCAGGACAGCTCTCCATTTAGCAGCTATGAATGGCTATGCTCATTTAGTTAAATTTTTGATAAAAGATCACAATGCAGTGATAGATGTGCTTACGCTAAAGAAGCAAACTCCGCTACACTTAGCAGCTGCGAGCGGTCAAATAGAAGTCTGCAAGCTTCTTCTAGAGCTTGGTGCAAATATAGATGCAACAGACGAATTAGGACAAAAGCCAATTCACGCAGCGGCTCAAAATAACTATTCGGAAGTCGTGCAGTTATTTCTGCAGCAACATCCGAACCTAGTCATGGCGACAACGAGAGACGGAAATACTTGTGCGCACATTGCGGCTATTCAGGGTTCAGTGAAAGTGATCGAAGAATTAATGAAATTTGACAGGACTGGTGTAATATCGGCGCGGAACAAACTGAACGATTCGACCCCTCTTCAGTTAGCTGCAGAAGGAGGTCACGCGGACGTAGTGAAAGTGCTGGTTAGGGCTGGGGCGTCTTGTACAGAAGAGAATAGAGCGGGTCTCACAGCTGTCCACCTTGCAGCTGAACACGGACATACGAATGTACTTGACGTAATGCGGTCAACAAATACTTTGAGGATATCTAGTAAAAAACTGGGATTGACTCCTCTTCATATAGCTGCTTATTATGGACAAGCGGGTATGGTTTAACTAAATATAATAATAATAAAATATAAATCATATGTACCTGAAATCTAACGTTAAAAATGTTATCTTTTTATTGTACAGAAACCGTTCGAGAACTACTGTCCCAAGTTCCTGGTACAGTCAAGTCTGAAGCACCAACGGGAGTATCGTTAGTGCCAGTTTTAGGCGCTGAATCAGGATTAACGCCCCTCCATCTCGCGGCTTACAACGGAAATGAGAACGTTGTACGATTGCTACTTAACTCCGCTGGTGTACAAGTAGATGCCGCCAGTACGGAAAACGTAAGTTCAGAAATTTTGATCACTTTAAAACATTAACATGTTTTAATAATAAATAAACATCTGTTAATACTTAACATAACGAAATATTCTCCATTCATTCAGGGTTACAATCCTCTACACCTAGCGTGCTTCGGAGGACATATGTCTATCGTGGGCCTTCTCCTAAGCAGATCTGCAGAATTACTACAAAGTACAGATCGACATGGCAAAACGGGCCTGCACATAGCATCCACTCATGGTCATTACCAAATGGTAGAAGTATTACTTGGACAAGGTGCAGAAATCAACGCTACTGATAAAAATGGTTGGACTTCACTTCATTGCGCGGCCAAAGCCGGTTATCTGAATGTAGTCAAATTATTGTGTGAATCTGGGGCTTCACCGAAAAGCGAGACGAATTTAAGCTGTGCACCTATTTGGTTCGCCGCGTCTGAAAATCACAACGATGTCCTTGAATATTTATTACACAAAGAACACGACACTCAATCTCTCATGGATGACAAACGTTTCGTTTACAATCTAATGGTTTGCTCGAAAAACCACAATAACATACCCATCGAAGAATTCGTCTTAGTATCACCGGCGCCCGTGGACACCGCTGCCAAGCTGTCGAATATTTACATCATCTTATCCACTAAGGTACAGTAACATAATCATGATAACTTCATTTTTAAGGTAAATTTCCATTGATATTCAACGTATTTTGTTTACGAAACAGGAAAAGGAGCGTGCCAAAGACCTTATAGCGGCGGGCAAACAATGCGAGGCAATGGCCACCGAGTTGTTAGCTCTGGCTGCTGGAGCTGACTCGGCAGGACACATCCTCACCGCCACGGACAACAGAAACATCGAATTCCTGGACGTCCTTATTGAAAATGAACAAAAGGAGGTCATAGCCCATACAGTCGTCCAAAGATATCTTCAGGTAAAAAATAGGTAACTTCAGCTACTTTAATTAGGAATCCCTTTACTGTTGTTACCATGTTAACTGACGAAACTTTGTTCCAGGAACTCTGGCGCGGGAGTCTCAAGTGGACGGGCATCAAAATTATGTTCCTTTTTTTCACATTTATAATTTGTCCACCGGTTTGGCTGGTGTTCTCTCTTCCATTAGGCCATAAATATAATAAGATACCGATAATTAAGTTCATGTCATATTTGACCGCCCACATTTACCTCATGGTGCTTTTAGCGCTCGTAGCGATAACGCCTATTTATAATTCAATATTCAGGGAAAGTCTTGTACCGAAATGGTACGAGTGGATGCTGCTCATTTCTTTGAGTGGTCTCTTGTTACTTGAGTTAACAAACCCTAGTGACAAATCGGGTCTAGGTTGGATAAAAATAGCTGTATTATTATTCGGTATGATTGGAGTGGCGGCACACGTAGTAGGGTGGATTTTTGTACTACCCAAATACTGGCCAACGTTAATGTACTGCAGAAATCAGTGCTTTGCTTTGTCCTTTTTGTTAGCCTGTGTACAGATCTTAGATTTCTTATCTTTCCATCATCTATTTGGTCCATGGGCTATAATTATTGGAGATCTCATGAAAGACTTGGGGAGATTTCTTGCAGTGTTAGCAATTTTCGTGTTTGGTTTCTCAATGCACATCGTGGCTTTGAACCAGCCATTCAGAAACATTAACAAGGCAGAAGATAATAAGTATGCAAGACAAATGAGAAGAAAACTTTTCTCCGACGGTAAGAATTTTTCTTCAGTGTTGATTCACATATCATCAAACATCATTTTCATAATGTTTTTGTTCGTCGTAATAAGTCATACAGAGAAACACTTCAACTGTAGCATTTAATTCTATACTTATTGTACAATAGAAAATCTACGAATGAAACGTCAAACACTAGAGACGCAGTGGACAAATACCCTGCCTGGGGAATCTTACAGAAGGAAACAGGGATTGGTTGGACGTAAGTCCGCGTTGGAGAGAAGAATACCATTTTGTAGTTATATGTTCATCCAACGAATGTCACTCATACGATGATCGCATTATATCTCGATGGTGCTTGTTTTATTTAGTTCATTTGTCAATGATCCATGCATCCGCTTGCGGCTTGTTGAATGTTTTACTTTCACCTCGAGAATGTTATCATCGTTGAATTCATTTCATGTATAGATGACTGTCGCTAATCTACACAGGATATGGAATGTGTTAGGACTCTGTAATATACAACTGACACTCACATCGCCTTGATTTATTTTATGATTTCGTAGATAATGTGTTATAAAAGCGATGGTGTTAACATTGATGGTTTAGAATGTTTATTAACTGTACTCTACACAATGCATATTCTGCTTCACAACAATCTGACGCTCACGGACATGTGTTCCAGATTTGGATGTTGTCACAGAACATGCATTGCGCGTCACAATAATAGTTTTAGTGGAATGAGTGGCCGACTTCACCGCATTCGATGGAGCAATATGATTTGCGCATGTGGCTGCTTATGTCCCGCGACTGTCACGCCGATGTCTTGAGGTACCACTTTATATTAAGGATGTGTGGCTGAATGTCGTCTTTGTGGCGCTCTAGCGCTCGTGCTATCGGTGTCTCGATAGTTGATGTAGAGACTGGATTGGATTGATACAATGGAGTGATTTATATTGGCATTAATTTTCATTTCAGATTATAAATCTTGTAGGAATCTACAAAATCTTTCAAAACCACATATGTGTTTCAGTAATATAATGTATCAATCTATCTTGGTCATTGTCAGCTTAGTTTTTTGTAGATTAGACAAAGCTGGGCGTAGGGGCAGATTCATGCAAAGAGAACTTCATCCGATGCAAACATCTTACCTCAAGTAATTAAATATGAGGCATGGATGGAGTATCAACCTACCCCTACCCTATTGCGTGTCGCAAAACTTCACAAAGAACTTGGTCCATGTTGGTTGTTGTCTTCTAGCAATGTTGTCACCGTTCGAAGCGATCGAGAAATTGTTCTTCGCCCTTTTCGGCCAGATCACGTTATCCGACCTGAACTACGTATCGAGCCTGCGCCCGTCGTGGACCCAGAACCTGTTCAAGCTCGTGTTCGGCGGCTACTTGCTGATGTCGGTCGTGGTGCTCATAACGCTCCTCATTGCGATGATGTCGGACACTTACCAACGCATTCAGGTAAATACGTATACATAACTAACATATTTTTGTTCACAGTTACCATGAACCCGCTATCCTCGTTCGAGTTACTGTTCTTCGCAGTCTTCGGTCAGACTACCACTGAAAACACGAGGGTGCATCGCCTCGATAGCAACATGCAGCCCGCGTGGACCAATTACTTGTTCAAAATCGTGTTCGGCATCTACATGTTGGTGTCGGTGGTGGTTTTGATCAATCTGCTCATTGCTATGATGTCAGACACGTACCAAAGGATCCAGGTAAAGTCCGCGCGTGCGGCATTCACGTGTTGCGCTGTACGTTGTCTGCATTGGTTATCACACGGCTTTAATAAACATGGTCTAAATTAAATAGGCGTAATTAAATTATTACTTTAAACTAAACTAAATGTACCCTATTTTACTCTTAACAAATATTTTTAAAATAAAATAACTTTTAATCATGTATGAGCAATAACACATTTACATACACATTTTAGAACAATAAAGTATTGTAAATTGCATCATGCATCGAAATGTATATTACTTACTTCCGAATAGGAAAATAAGGGGAAGCGAGTACCCTTTTACAATTTACTTGGTTTTATTATTAACAGCTAATTGAATTTCAAATAAAACGTTGCAATTTACATTACATGGTCACATTGTTTCTATTTCTTACACTATGGCAAAGGAAACTTACCCACGGTTTCTCGAATACTGTTTACAAGGACTTTAACGTCATATTATAAGGAACTTATTTGCCAAAATTATCTTGGTCATCATAATGTGATCCTACTGTAGAATCAATTTGGATTATGTTCGAGAAATCTGAGTATGTATATGATCCGTTCACCTGTTTGGGACAATAAATACACTGTTTATAAATTAATTATCTACAGCGAACTTACTTAACAATAATTTTAAATTATATAAATAATTTGCATGTTGAATTTCAATTGCATCTAAAGAGTTATTGCACATTATCTACACGTCATTGCTGCAACGTAATTTTCTATAAATATATTGACAATGTTTTAGGCTCAATCAGACATTGAATGGAAGTACGGCCTGTCCAAGTTGATCCGAAACATGCACAGGACGAACACCGCGCCGTCTCCTCTGAACCTTGTCACCACTTGGCTCATGTGGCTTATCGCCAGGTGTAAGGTAATTCGTGATTGTTTTAAAAACCCTTCCTAGTATAAATGGAAAGGGCTGGTACATATCAAATTTTCTGAATTCGGGAACAAATTATAAAGACCAAAAACACTTCTGCTAAATACATCGTTGGGTCTATTGTTTTAGGAAACGATTTGTAAAGTCTAATTATAACATATATGTAATCATTCTTCATCGTCAATTATCATTCTTCTTCAACGAAAAATTAGCATTAAAGTCAAAGAAATAACACCTACCTATGTAATATTTTTTTAAATAGCTGCAATATGGGTCAAATCAAAAAATTACTATATTACGGTCGCATTTTATATTTTATCCGTAGATATAGACTACTATGATAGATAGAGATAGTACCAAATAATTTACTTCTGCCTGTCGACATAACGAAATTATCATTGAAAATATATTTAGGTAAGTAGGGATGATTACTCCGTAGGATTTAGACAATGGAGAGCAATGTTGTGTCGGATAATTCGGTATTGTAATAAAAAATCCGAAATCGTTGTTATGTGTCGACATCCCAAATGAAGGATATCGAACTATACAGTCATATTCTCTGTATCAGGAGCGGCTCAGCAAGAAGAAGCGACCAAGTTTGGTGCACATGATAGGGCTGCAGCGTCAGGACCAACTCAGTGCCCGTTCCAAAGCTGGTGCCAAGTGGCTCTCCAAAGTCAAACGTGGGCAAGTTGTACCAAAAGGTATGAAAAGCTATATATCTTCAATAAAAACAAAAAATATTTGTATAATACAATAGAAATTTGTAGTGTAGTACCTAGGAAGCTAATGCTCCGATATTATTTTTGTTCATCTGTTTGTCCTTGCCACTAAACTCCCTATATATTTTTTTATAGATTCAACGCGGCTATCTGTGGTACACCTTAGTCCTCTAGGCTCTCAATTGAGCTTCAACAACATGACCAGGATAGAAAATGTGGTCGATTGGGAAGTCATCGCTAAGAAGTACCGCGCGCTGATGAGGGATGAGCCTGAAGAACTCATCCCCAAAGAGAACGAAGCGGACAAAGCGGACGATGTATCAGAAATAGTCCCTAATAACGTGTCCGCTGCACCGCCTTGAACGGACAAGGTCTATCGTGGGATGGAAACTAAATCGTCTTTCGAAGACCTTTTTAGATTTAAGAACGATACCAATGCAATTTTATGATGGTTGAACGAAATACTGAATTGAGGACCAATGAGATTGATTTGGATTTGTTTGACTTGCGGTACAGAGCATTAGGCATTGGAGTTTTTGAAATTTCGGTACGTGCCGTATAATAAATTAATTACCTACAGACCTTCTGCTCTACAGCCAAAGTTATGTATTTTTCTCATAAAATATTAATTACATACTGCTTCTTCTTCAATTTTAAGAGCATGTGGAAATTGACAATATCGAGTCACTTAATAAATAGTTAAACAAAAGTAAATGTATGATATAATATTAAGATTTACATAAAGTATTAGAACTCTTTGTATAGTAACGTATTCACGATGTCTAGAAAATATAATTTTGTCTTCAATTTGACTTATAAATAATGTAAATAATATGTGTAAATAATACTAAATACCATCTAGTCTAATCTAGTCACTGTTTTTTTAGAAGTCTAAGTAATTATTTATATATTATTACTTGAAGAAGAAGACCTTATAGAAGGCTTTTGGAATAATAAGCCTTAGTTATGGAACTAAGTCTTATTATTTTAAAGTAGTAACTGTAACATTCCATGACAAGAATCAAAAATAATATATATTTGAAAATAATGGTAGCCTATAAATTCACGTTTTTATTTTATATTAAAACTATTTCTATGTAAATTCTGCTGAAACACAACAGGACAACAACCTATATAAAAATAAATAATTATTCGTAAAGGCGGTGAAACAAAAAAAATCATTAATTTATGGCTAAGTACTTATTTAGCATATTTTGACTTTAATATTTGCATCTATTTCGCAGTCCTCTGGTTCGTATTCATCCAGAAATAGATTGCTAAACTTTTCAATATTATTATATGGATGGATGTTAACTGAAGATTGAAAAATCAGCCCTAAAGTATGGTTTATACTAAGCCATCGCTGGCATGAATAGAGCGCCCGTCTACTTTCCAAGCCCGTGACTTCCGCTGATATAACTGTAGGTACGACTGGCGCCAGCGCACTAGCTTCGCATAAAGCAGGCTTCAGAGTCATAAATATATTTTTTCGTCAAAATAAGATTGTGCCTTCAACGTGCCCTAAGCAAACATAATGATAAAAAATAATATATTTTTTCCATAACAGGATTAAATTAGAATGATCAAAGTAATTTTGTTAATAATATTTTTGTAAATAAACGTGTTGTGAATATGTGTACCTACTTATTTATATTTTAACCATATATATATAACCTATTTATGTTGATTGATTACGATAAACGCGACAAATAGTAATCTCATATATATAAAATTCTCGTGTCACAAATTTAGTTACCATACTCCTCCGAAACGGCTTGACCGATTTTCATGAAATTTTATTTAAAAAAATATAGATAGTAGCCGATTCTCAGACCTACTGAATGTACATTCATTCATTCATTGAATGTACTTAATGTACATTCAATAGGTGTTACTGAATGTTCATTCAGTATTATTTTTTGGTCAATTTTTTTTTCTATGGCAAAACAACGTTTGCGGGGTCAGCTAGTGAGTTTATAAATATTTGAATTAGTCACCAGGGATACAGAACATAGTTATATCAATACTACGGTGTTATCAAAAGTTAAAAATTCTAAAATTAAATTTGTCATTTTTTATTTTTTATTTTAACATTATTTTAAATTTGATATTTCCCAGACCTTTTGTTCAACTGATCGAACAATTTGTATTAAGAAATTCGAAAAATATTTTATTATTTTAAATTTATACTAACACTATAGTCCAAGTTAGACCCATCTAACTTTGACGCCTCGTCAGGTCGTCAAACGTCTTATGCTTATCAAGCATATTATTATGCATTTCTATAAGTAATCAATTTTATTTGTTTTGAAGTCTACCTACAACAAGCGGTTGGCGGCGGTTGATTCCTTGATTTGATAATAATAAAACTGGATATTCAAGTGAAAATGCTTGCGGTCTGACGTGCGTTGCGCTTTCTTGGCTTTGAAATCGAAAGAGATAATTGATAAACGACATTGATTTTAAAATATGTACCTACTTTGAATTGACTCACTACTAAGTTTTTAATTATAGGAAAGTGTCAATGAAAAGCTTATTTCAAGTTTTATCAGGCAAATAGTTTAAAACTTTTAACTAAGTTGATAAGTATAAGATTTAAGTAGTTACATAGGAATGTGGAAGATAAACATGGGTTCATCATCATCATCATCACCAGATTATATATATAGGCGCACTGCTGGGCACAGGATTTCCTGCATGGGAGAAACACACGAGGAGTTTGGGCCCTTACACCATCACGCTGGCCCAATGTGGGCTGGTGGGTTAAAGCGGTTGCAGTAACAACGGGACCAACGGCTTAATGTGCGTCCTAAGCACGGAATCATGGGTTCACAAGCGACAAAATGCTAACTTTTGGTTTAATCACATTATAATGTTTTCGATGCGTTTAAACGCCTACTTTCATCATTCCTATTCATTGCCTATTTTCATTTATTTTTTCATCGTTTTCTTTCTTTATTTGTAATTTGTTACAATAAATGGTTTAATATTAGATTGACGGCAGAAATACAAACAAACAAATAAACAGACAAGGACGAGACGTATTGGTTTATAGGAGCTTGTGTAGGAGGGTGTTGTGTAGAGTCCGGTGCTAGTTTAGGATGAAGACTGGAAAGGTCGGCGCTTGTTTAGGGTGTAGAGTCTGGTGCTGGTTTAGGGTGTAGAGCCTGGTGTAAGATTAAGGTGTAGTCCGGTGCTAGTTTAGGATGGAGACTGGAAAGGTCGGCGCTTGTTTAGGGTGTAGAGTCTGGTGCTGGTTTAGGAGCCTGGTGTAAGATTAAGGTGTAGTCCGGTGCTAGTTTAGGATGGAGACTGAAAAGGTCGGCGCTTGTTTAGGGTGTAGAGTCTGGTGCTCGTTTAGGGTGTAGAGTCTAGTGCAACAGTAAGGTGTAGTCCTGTGCTAGTTTAGGGTGGAGACTGGAAAGGTCGGCGCTTGTTTAGGGTGTAGAGTCTGGTGTTCGTTTAGGGTGTAGAGTCTAGTGCAACAGTAAGGTGTAGTCCTGTGCTAGTTTAGGGTGGAGACTGGAAAGGTCGGCGCTTGTTTAGGGTGTAGAGTCTGGTGCTGGTTTAGGGTGTAGATCCTGGTGTAAGATTAAGGTGTAGTCCGGTTCTAGTTTAGGATGGAGACTGAAAAGGTCGGCGCTTGTTTAGGGTGTAGAGTCTGGTGCTCGTTTAGGGTGTAGAGTCTAGTGCAACAGTAAGGTGTAGTCCGGTGCTAGTTTAGGGTGGACACTGGAAAGGTCGGCGCTTGTTTAGGGTGTAGAGTCTGGTGCTGGTTTAGGGTGTAGAGCCTGGTGTAACATTAAGGTGTAGTCCGGTGCTAGTTTAGGATGGAGACTGGAAAGGTCGGCGCTTGTTTAGGGTGTAGAGTCTGGTGCTGGTTTAGGAGCCTGGTGTAAGATTAAGGTGTAGTCCGGTGCTAGTTTAGGATGGAGACTGAAAAGGTCGGCGCTTGTTTAGGGTGTAGAGTCTGGTGTTCGTTTAGGGTGTAGAGTCTAGTGCAACAGTAAGGTGTAGTCCTGTGCTAGTTTAGGGTGGAGACTGGAAAGGTCGGCGCTTGTTTAGGGTGTAGAGTCTGGTGCTGGTTTAGGGTGTAGATCCTGGTGTAAGATTAAGGTGTAGTCCGGTTCTAGTTTAGGATGGAGACTGAAAAGGTCGGCGCTTGTTTAGGGTGTAGAGTCTGGTGCTCGTTTAGGGTGTAGAGTCTAGTGCAACAGTAAGGTGTAGTCCGGTGCTAGTTTAGGGTGGACACTGGAAAGGTCGGCGCTTGTTTAGGGTGTAGAGTCTGGTGCTCGTTTAGGGTGTAGAGTCTAGTGCAAGAGTAAGTGTAGTCTGGTGCTAGTTTTGGGTTGAGAGTGGAGAGTCTGGTGCTAGTTTAGAGTGGAGATTAGAGTCTGGTGCTAGTTTAGGATGTAGAGTCTGGTTATTTTTGTGTAGGTAGATATATAAAATTAAATAATTTTACCGGCCGTTAAATTTATTTCACATTCTATACAAAATGAGCGACATTTCCGTGCTCAGCATAATATAGAAATAGTTACGCCTAAATGAATAAACAAGGCAATTTTTCAAATATAAGTTAAGTAAATTAATTTTGCTTAACTGCCACAACAAGTGAGCGTTTATTGTGACAATTACAAAAAAAGAAAGATAACGATGGAAAAAATATATGCTCTAGGCGGGAATCGAACCCGCGTCTCCTGGGGTCCGGCCAGACGCGATTGCGACTACGCCACCGGAGCACTAGGTGTAATTTACCAATTTCTTCACCGATTTCTACCCTTTCTTTTTTACCCAGGAGACGCGGGTTCGACTCCCGTCTGTAGCATATAATTTTATCATCGTTTTCTTTCTTTATTTGTAATTGTTAGAATAAAGTAGGCGCTATTAATGCAGAAAATCAAGCATTAAAATGTAAGTAAGCTTTCAAAATATTTTAAATGATACGGATGAAATAAATAGTAAATAACAAAAAAAAATCTTTATCGAAAACTTATAATTAAAATGTCACAACTCTAGTGATCTGCTCTTATTAATGTAATTCAAATTTTATCTGTAATTTATATAGGAGGTAATTTCGCGTGGTAAGAGTAATGAACTTTTAAATGAGCTAAGCTTCAATGTCGACTATTTTATTTTGGTAATTAAAAATAATTATTTTTTCGGCAAGTTATAACGTCATGATTGTCATATTATTATATTGGCAATGAAATCTTCATAAGAAACCCTTAAACACCCTTTCTGCTTTACGGGTATTTTTGTAAAACCTACCTTGTAGGTATATGATGTAGGTAATTCAGTAGGTATATAATGAAAGTATCTTCCTCACACACATTTAACAATGTCTACCTACATTCTAATTCAAATTTCAAATTACTTATTAAGGGCTATCTATCGAAACGCTGATTCGGCCGAGACAGATAGGGATAGAGATATGACTGGCTGAGCGGGAGGAAAAAAGACGAAATAGCGATCGCGCGTGTAAAGTAAGCGAAATAAAGTAATATTCTATTGTTCTTGTCTTAAGTTTTCTTATTTTCAAGAGGTATTTTCGTAAAAAAAAGTGTCGGGGCAAAATCCCTTGATCGTGTTCGTCATATACGTGTCTAGATAATAATATGAAGTAAGTATCTGATTTTCAGATCAGTAAGATCTTTCAGTGACCTTTAATAAATAATAAGCCGCTCTACTAATGGTTCGAAAATTTGGGAGGGTCTTAACTGAGAACTTGCTACTTCTAAACAGAACTTTTGTTGGAGGTTTTTTTTTTAATTTCGATAAGATGGTATTGTTACCATCTTATCGAAATTAAAAAAAAGCTTCATAATTGTTTATAGAGCCCACGAAATACTTTCTGAACATAATGCTTCCTTGAGCTCTGCTGCAGTGAAATATAAGCAGTTGCAGGTGTTACAGCGCTACACCCAAATGGAAAAGTTCCACCGATTCGATCAAATACCAATACCTGTGATAGTTACTTTACTGACTTAAATTTCGCAGCTGTAAATGTGACTTGTTAATTAAGTACATTGAATAATCTTTTTTTTTGAAACGATTGGTTCCGCGAATCTAAACATTTGGAAATATTCAAGGTCAGTGAAGCAAGCGTATCTTTATCACCGTAGCTCACACACACGTCACATCTCACAAAAACAGGTGAAAGAGTGATGAAATGCTTGCATAACAAGTTACAAAAATGTTTGTTACTAGCTTTTGCCCGCGGCATCATCGCTCTCAAAAGTATCCTATGTTCTTTCCAGGGTCTCAAGCTATCTCCATTCCAGCTTTCATCTAAATCGGTTCAGTGGTTTAGGGTTGAAAGCGTAAGAAGCAAACTCACTTCCGCATTTTTAATATTAGCAAAACTCTCCAAATCGTAGGTTAGATGAGGCATAGATGATTTTTCATATTAGTTCAGATAACGGTAGCTAAGCTAGGCAGAACATACCACAACATGACTTTGAACAGCAAGTAATTTTATTTACTGATGAATTTCACAAAGAGTTTTTCCATTGTAACATTTGCCTACCAGAAGACTCACTGGCGCGTCACCTACCATGTGAAGGGGATCTTAGAGTAGGCGCATACTGTTAGCGTAAGTGATAAGACCATAGCAGATCATTGAGCTTTCGTTCTTTACCAACTAGCCGGCCGGCGAGCTTACACATGTGTCCATTATATCAAATACAAAAGCAAAAAGAATTTGGCCTCTAAATGGTGCTATACATTCTACAAGAAAAAAAAAACAATTCAAAATTTATAAAATTTAAATGTAGTTATACAGGGTGCTGCTGTCTATACGACAATAAATTAAGACAAGGGCTGTATCAGTTGATAGAAATGGTTTGCCACTTCCAAAAACATTGTATTCATTTGATAATTTCATGACTTTGTATGAAATAATATAACATTGGCAGCATCATTTCATAAAAATGTTATGAAATTATTAAATGAATACGATGTTTTTGAAAGTGCCAAACCATTTCTATGAACTAATATAGCCTATGTTTCAATTTATTGTCGTATTGACGGCACCACCCTGTATATTTATTTTTTAACCTTAACAGGGTAACTCTTGGCCTTCATCTCACCTGATGGTAGGTAAGTGAAGATAAGGCCGACGATGGAAGCAAGTTACACCCGGATTCCTCAACCACAGAGGAACTCTCACCTCTTACTGCGGAACACAACAAGGCTGTTAACATTATTGTTATGGCGGCAGACTTAGGTCAGATGGTGGTAGCTAGCCAGGCGGACTTAGAAAAGCCCTACCACCAACCAAACCAAGCAGAAAATTTCTGCCCCCACGGGAATCGAACCCCGGACCTCTAGATCTGAGGCAGGTGGTGTCAGCCACTAGACCACAGAGGCGGATACCTATAACAAATTGGTAGGTTTCTCCTAACGAACACTAAACGAACTTTATAATTCTCAGATAAGTTTATTAAATTTTGCCGCAGCTCCTTGGGCTTAGATTAAGTGCCTAAACGCTTGACTATTGCAAAAGAATGTAATCCTTAAAACCGGTTAAATGCACCTGCAAAACAAGGCATGGAAAGGTTAGTGAGTACTACTATGATAGCATGTTCACGAAGAGGCCACTTAGTAGGACTCCGTATGTATTGTTACTCAAATTATTTAAAATGATTTTTGTCTTCATATGCCAAGTGTTTTAAATTTTAAATTCTTTAAGGTAAAAGGTTACGTTAAGTTACGTTACTTTTCTTCTTTCTTTTTATTTAATTCTTTCTTCTTCTTTTTTTTACTTTTTCTTCTTCTTTTCTTGATTTAGTTGTATACTTCGATTAATCTGAAAATTTCGACAGACCTCTCTTGATATCAACGCCGTGACATAAGAGATCGAAACATCGGAAAACTGGTGCAAGGGGCTATTACTCTTTAACACTTCCCAGCCAAACTTTATCAATTTCTATATACATGATTACAGATGTGAGAGCTGGTCAGGCGTTATTATGTTCTAAGAGCACACCTTATATGACCACGTCCTCTTTTTTGATCATAATGCGACCACAAAAAACAGTTGTGCAGAATAGTATCTAAACGTCCTTCTAGGTCCGTGCATTTTCTGTTAAGTAATTCTGAGGCAATACCTAAGTTCCGATACTTGTTCAACTAGATATCATTTTTAGACAAGCCCAGTGGAGATCTTAGCTTAGGCGCTAATGGGTCAAATAAAACGGTAAGATGCGAGTGATTGATGAAAAAAAATACATTTATATTTATAGTTTGGGTGACATTGAGCCTTTTTCTGAGGCCAATCGTAACATTGTAAGCGACCACCCCCCTTATTCTTAAATGTCGGAAAGAATTCGAATTTCGGAAACTCTATACCTGTCACTTTTTATTACGCTGCGTCAAAGCGGGACGGCATGTGACTTTTCGAATCGAATCCGTGATCCGACAGTTGAGATATAAGGGGGCACGTCTCAGTTCCATAAGTCACGGGCAACACACGACTTAAAGACTTTCGTCTTGAGACACTGTGGTGGTTGGGTCAAGAATATGCTGCGAAGCTTCCCAAACGCTGCCACCTAAGGTCACCGACATAGCCCACAAGTGGGCAGGCCACATTGCAAGGAGGACTGACGGCCGTTGGGACGGAAAGGTCCTCGACTGGCGGCCGCGTACTGGGAGTACAGCGTTTGTAGGCCCCCTACAAGGTGGACCGACGGACTGGTGAGGGTTGCGGGAAGCCGATGGATGCGGACAGCGCAGGACCGATCGGTTTGAAGATCCTTGGGGAGGCCTATGTCCAGCAGCGAACATCTCCCGGCTGAAATGATGATAATGATAACTCATACACTCACACCTATTATCTAGCAAAAAGTAAGCACAATTGAGAGTCTGTGTTATGAATACTACGTTATCTTTAGAATATTTTTGTTATATTAGTTTTCCATAGTTGAAAGGCTACCAGATTCGATGGTTAAGAAAATTCCTGAAATATTAGGCACACCAATGAAAGTTTTCCATTACTTTATAGGTACAACGCTTAACAACTATATGGCTATGGGACCAACCTTGAACCGTGAAAAATGGAGCCTTTTCAATTCATACATTTTAATGCAGTAGTAAGTATCAAATTTCTATGAAACAGCTGATTTTTTTCCGGATTGGTCTAATGGTAAAAGTGGTACCTATACTAATGGCTAGCCCGCGACTTCGTTCGAGTGGATGTCGGAAAATAACAACATATCCTACGTAGGTGGGTGGGTATATAGGTTACATGATTTTACTTAAACGTTTATTTGGTAAGGATTTAAATCATGTTTATAAAAACACCTTTTCAATTAACGCATTGATCGCCCGCCCGCCTTGGATATCATAAATGCGTGCGTGTTCCTTGATCATTAGTTTGTTGCAGAATTACTTTAAACTCTAATCTCCTAAATTTATCTCCTAAGATGTTCATTGAAATCAAATAATGTACCTGCACCTGCACCTGTACCTGCTAGTGGACCTGATGGCATTCCAGCGATAGTACTGAAAAACTGCGCAGCGGAGTTGTCTCCTGTCTTAACGCGGCTATACCGTCTTTCTCTCTCTTCTGGGTGTGTGCCGGAATCTTGGAGAGAGGCCAATGTGCAACCGGTCCCCAAAAAGGGAGACCGATCAGACCCAGCTAACTACCGCCCGATAGCTGTCACCTCAGTTCTTTGCAAGGTCATGGAACGGATCTTAAACCACCAGCTGATCCGATACCTAGAAGATCACTCATTAATTAATGATCGACAGTACGGGTTTCGGCCGAACCGGTCAACGGGTGATCTTCTAGCGTACTTAATGCATGTCTGGGGTGAAGCTATTGACAAACGTGGTGAGTCACTGGCAGTTAGCCTTGACATTGCCAAAGCGTTCGATCGGGTCTGGCACAAGGCTCTTCTCTCCAAGCTCCCGGCATACGGTCTGCCCGCTCAGCTCTGTAACTGGATCGCCGGCTTCCTGCATGAGCGAAGAATCCGTGTCCTCGCAGATGGATGCGCTTCGCGGTTCATGTCAGTGAATGCTGGTGTACCACAAGGCTCTGTTCTATCCCCCACACTCTTTCTTCTTCATATCAATGACATGATTCCGTTAGGAAACATTCATTGCTATGTAGATGACAGTACAGTGCATGAGGGATATTACGGTCGCCCAGGGGCTGGGCGCGCTGAAACCGAGAGGGAGAGAGAGAATCTTGCCATTGAGCTCGACAGGGTGTTGAACCTCGTATCTGAATGGGGATCTAACAATCTTGTTGAGTTCAATGCTAAGAAAACACAGGTGTGCGCGTTTACAGCTAAAATGTCGCCGTTCCTTCCCCTTCCGTCTCTTCAGGGCATGACTCTTTCGGCACAGGGCTCCCTAAATTTGCTAGGCATGGAGATATGTTGCGATCTGAATTCCAGGAACTACATCGAAACCGTGATCAAAACAGCCTCACGGAAGCTCGGTGTCCTGAACAAGGTGCGTCGATTTTTCGCGCCTGACCAATTATGCCTGCTCTATAAAACTCAGGTCCGGTCTTGCGTGGAATATTGCTCGCACTTGTGGGATGGCTCCGCCAAGTACCTTCTCGATGCCCTGGACAGATGGCAGCGTCGTGCTGTCCGTATCATTGGCGATGTAGAGGTCACCAACAACCTTGAGCCTCTGCAATTGCGTCGAGACATTGCGTCGCTTAGCGCCTTCTATCGTCTATATCACGGAGAGTGTTCTGAGGAGTTATTTGACCTTATCCCACCTTCCCCCTTCCTACTCAGGAGCACGCGAGCCGGTCTTCGGAGTCATCAATTCACTGTCTCCACCTCAACATCACGTACAAAGAAATTTAGTAGCTCTTTTCTTTGTCGAACTTCCAGAACTTGGAATTCTTTGCCAGCACATGTGTTCCCTCCTTCGTATAACATGGGTTCCTTCAAAAGAGGCGTGAAAAAGCACCTTTCGGGCCGGCAAGGTGGAGGCGGCTAGAGCAGTGTCTGAACTGCACTAGCTGTCTTCGCATATGGACTCTTCTTACCGCTTCACATCAGGTGGTGTTGAGTCATTTGTCGTGCTTTGTATAAAAAAAAAAAAAAAAATGTCAACAACAATTTTGTGATGAATAATATATTTATTCTGATTCCTAACATGTTTATAAAAACACCTTCGCAGACAATGCATTATTTTACAACAAATTCGATTACTAAAAGAAGGTTACAGTGAGTCAACCTCTAAAAATATACATATGCTGCCGCGAACTTTTTTTTAGAACTTATAAAGGAGAACAATCCTGGCATACCTACATGATTTTTGCGAACTTTAAACGTTCCCGCAGCGCACGCAACGACAGGATTTTTCCCCCTTTTTTGCAACATTTTTCTATCTATCTATATCTATCTATCTATATTGTTTTCTACTATCGTATCATTTCACTAAAAATTCATCATCATATCAGCCGAGAGACGCCCACTGCTGGGCATAGGCCTCCCCCAAGGATCTCCAAACCGATCGGTCCTGCGCTGCCCTCATCCAACGGCTTCCCGCAACCCTTACCAGATCATCGGTCCACCTTGTGGGCGCCTAACAACGCTGCGGCAAAAATTCATAGGAAAGCAAAAATCCGCAATTTCGCATACGTAGACGACTTCATTTTTCCAGTTTTTTTTTATTCAAAAACCAAACTACCCAATGGATTTTCAAAACATGTTTATGAGACCAAATGGGAAGCACATACAGACGAATTGATAACCTCCTCCTTTTTTGAAGTCGGTTAAAATGTGATTAAACTCTTCAGCCTTATATTATTAGTATAGATATAGATTCTTTGAAACTTACTCAGGATATGCGTTATTTATGCTACAGGTTGGATATCACTTTTTATTACAGTTGTTATCTTTTAGAATACCACGACGATCACGATGTATGTCTCACCATAATGTGTTGGAAAAAATGGTTTACGATCACGTCTTTGTTTACGTTTTGCCATAAAGCAGTACCTTAGTCTAGAAAATTAGATAAAGTGAGGTTCGTTCAGTATAACTATTGGTATATGGAAAATATAGCGCGCAGAACAGACGGCCGATAAAGATCTAGCATGGCGACCACGTGCCGGATAGCGCAATTTAGGGCGGATGCAGGCTGCGAAGAACCGTTCCATTTGGAAATATATGGGGGAGGCCTTTGTTCAGCAGAAAATTAGATAAAGTAGGTAAGGTTCATTCAGAATAATTATTAGTAAGTATATGCAAATTATTATTCATGAATGTCGTAGGTGTACAATGAAAAAAAATACAACAGAGTAGAGAATAGAATGAGGAAGCAAGAAACACTAATTGCAAATTCATTATAACTGTCCTATTTGGAGGCCGACTGATAATTTCCAATAATAGCAGTAAGTATTGCGAATAGGTATCATGTACACGACCAAATGTAAATACTCATGAGCGTTATCAATACAATCTTTCAGTCGAAAATATTGAAAACTAACAAAACGATTTGAATGAGACTTTTCACACTTATGCATGTCAGGCTAGTCTAAAATTCTAAATAGTTATCAGAAGATTTTTTCGAAAAACAGTTATTTTTTTTGTGCTACTTTATGACCAACAAGCTGACGGCCCACCTGATAATAAGCGGTTACCGCCGCCTTATGACACCTGCAATAACAAGGGAAAGTCACTTGATATTGCAGGTGCAAAATCATCCTGAGGACTAAGATAAAATGCCGTCCATGCCAAGTAATTACACTGGCTACCTTTCCCTTCAATGAGAAACACAGCGAACTGTTACACGGCTGAAATAAGAAAGGTGGTACCTACCCAGACGACCCTACATACGGGCCTACCACCTAGTAAAATGCTAAATGCCTATTTACACGACGCTAGTTTCTTGTCTCTAACATACAATTACATTGAAGCAAGAAATGACTTCCATAGTCTTTGACTATGCAAGTCATAGTCTTAGACAGGCAAGAAAGTTGCATCATGTCAATGGGTCTATAATGTTGAGTAAGAGCAATTTTCGGCAATTTTCGATTTTGGTTGTCGGCTGACTGTGAAATCGACAGGTTGTGCGCATCCACAGCCATCTGACAGCATCCATTTTGTTTTATCGAGCCGGCGTCCACGTTTTCTTCGGAAAACGAATTCGTCTTGCCCAATCACCGTACATCGTTGCCGCAAGTTATTTGCAGATTAATTTTACTTGACATTGGCAAAATTCGTAATAACGAGAAGCCATTAAATAAAGAAGAAGAGCAATTTTTCGCTTTTCATGCAAACAAAAGATCGCCAATAATTTCTTTATTATTCGACTTTCCTCTGATAACTTTTTAGCCTGACTTGAGTGGTGGCAAGTTTTGTTATTGGTTTGTTGAAAATATGAAAAGCCGTGCAGCGTAAACGCTCTTATTTATACCTGTATACAGCAGTGTATTCATCTATTGTTCAGCGTTTTGCATATCTAATATTTCTATGAGTAACCTTGTTTTTGTCCATTTTGTAGCTAATTTAACTTAGAAAAATTTTAATCCAAAATTAAAACTAACTTCAAAATTCTAAAAAGGAGAAAATAATTAATTTAAGTACTTATCCCCTAGAAACATATTTTTTGGAATCGGTGCTACACTTTCTCTCTCTCTTCTAAATCACGTCATAACTGCTGAACGGATATGGGTGGAATTTGGTAAAGAGATAGAATATAGTCTGAAATAGCACATAGGCTTCTTTTTATCCCGGAAAAATGTACGGTTCCCGTGGGTTAGAATCGACGCTCACGCGGAAGAACTCGCGGTTAAAATGAAATGACTACTTAGGTGTTTACTTGAAAATAAAATTTTCCTTTACAGCCTTCATACCAGTGCCGCTTAAGTTTTAAAGAGTGCTCAATTTTATTTGCCAGCACAAATTTTTGACTTAGTCAATACCTTAATTATTTATAAAGGCCTCAAATGTTGCGTAAATTTAGTTTAACATAATCTGGATATTAAATACGAACATTTTGATAATTTATTTTGAGCATGATTTTCAAAATTATCAAAAAAATAACCTTCGCACGCGATCTGTCGCAAATTCGCAATCGATAGGCTGAATAACAACCCATTTATGTACTTAAAGAACAGCAAAGCGTTTCAGGAAACAAAATCCCTTTTCCTTACTTCAGAAAAGTACTTATTTAAGTTTTAATGGGCTATTTTGTGCACTTCTCGCTTATTGTGCCATGGTTCTTGTAGGGATAACAAGGGCAGCATTGGTGCGATATGCGCATTGACAAATAAGTCGTTCAGTGCGCACACGCATCCGCAACGAAGCGCGCGCAGGCGTTCCAAATACGAACGCGGCGCTGTGTTTGCGCGCGAACGCGGAAAAAACTAAATAAATAAAGCAAAAAGATTACAAAAAATACCCGTTATTTTGTAAATAATCTACTGGGTAGTAAAAAATTAATTAAAAAAGTTAAAGTAGTAAAATAAATGTGAATAAAATGGAAATGTGGAAGCTGGTTCTCACTACTTTAGTTTTACTAAGTTAGTATATACTATTTCTTATTATTATCTATCCTGCTTGATACAAAAAATAGATTAAAATGGCTGTGTAGAAAATTCTAGCAAATTACTTTTTTAGTAATTAAAATATAAAACTAGAAAAATTTCACGTCGTGAGGCAGAAATCGATCCCCGCCTCAGTACGTAAAATTTTTCTAGTTTTATATTTTAATTACTTAGTAATTTTTCAAACATCTATAATAATGTTAAAATAAAAAATTAAGAAAATTATTTTTTGTTTATAATTTTGGTCACTAATTATTAGTTTTTTACCTGCTTGAATTAAGTACAAAAAAAAATATTTCTATTGCAGATACATTAGAACGATCCGCAGCAGCTTATTTACGATGCTACAAAGGGTAAGTACTAATACCACTAATTAAGTTTATTGTTTGGTACTTTAAGAAATCGTTAATCGGGCAGCTCTATTAAGTTACTCACTATAAAAAATTCATATTATCTATTTCTAAAAGCACTTCTATGTATGCAATGCACATGATGCGTTGTTATCAAGTAGAGATTGTTATTTAAAGTCAGATAAGATAATAAATTCGTTCCAATATAGGTATAACTTACGCGTTTTTTTAATACTCAGATACGTATTATAAGCTTGCAATATACATATATGTATAATTGTATATTTTGTATCAACATACGTATAAAACAGCAAATAGGTACATTTAATATTATTAATGTATGCAGATAGACTTGCAACCGCAAATCACTTGGCACCGACTTCCAAAATGCTGTGGTTAATACTGGCATAAATATTGGCAAAATATTTTGATAAATAAAATGTGTTTCCTGTTAATTCCACTCTTGCTCCGAGAGAAGTTAACAGGGGGACGATGTAACATCGTCGACCTCGTCTTTCTTTCCATAGAGTGTCTATTTATTTATCCTGCTTTGGAGAAACTCAGGCGTAAATCAGGAATTGGTCCGGTGAATTTGCTTTGCAGACCCCAGTCCAACTACGCGAAAGGCACGAGAGTTTTCCAGGAGTTTTAGCGGGTATCCCCAGGGTCAATTTAGACGATGGGCAAGCCCTGCACACGCCCGCTTTATGGCAGCGAGTAGGTCCGTCAATGGATTTCTTCTGGTAAAAAAGGTCTAAGTTAGGAAATCCTAAAAATAGGATATTCAAAACGTAGGTATAACACTTATTTACACCATTAAAAGTACTGTCGGCTGTTATGTAGAACAATGTAAAGTTCCTAAAAGCATAAAAACTCAAAATAAAAAAATATGACGTTAATGAAACATCATGAGGAAATACCTACATTTTTTGCGCCAACCAAATTCAATTTAAATAAAAACAAGAACACAAGGTTGAAACAACCTTTAATTTTTTCATGTAAAATTATTGTTTTGATGACTGTTTTGCGGAAAACTTTCCTGAATATTAATACATTATTAGTTATAATATATTAGAATATAGATCGAGCGAGCGGATATACTTATACGATGTATTTCTTCCGCTACCTCACTCCCCTCTAAGCACAATTAAGTGTCGGAACACGAAAGAGGTAGGTAAAGAAGGCTGGCTCCATTTTTTTCTATCGAGTTTAGTTTTGCAGACTGTGTTACGGTCAGCGATCATGTTGCCGTTAGATCCTAAACTGTAATATAGACTGTTTAATAGACTGTTAGACTGTTAAATACTGTTTGCGATTGTTTAAATAACTTATCGGTGCGGCACCTGTGCCCTATACTAGAAGCACTAGAACATGAAGGCAAAATGAACATCAATTTCACAATTAAACTTTTGACGGCCAAATTGTAATAAGTCAAGCAATTTATTGTTAGAAATATATTTTAGAGGCTTCAGAAGAATACATGTCCTAGGTCAAAGTAATTTGTTAATGCATTTTTTTCTCTTGATTGGTCATGTAATTCTAATTTTCAATAAAATTACTTATTACTTCTAGGTATTTAAGTGCATAAACGACTTTTTTTTTTATACAAAGCACGATGATGACTAAACACTACCTGATTAAGGCTTTGATTATATTATTATTGCGATCAAAGCTTACTAAAGGAAGTAACATTTATTGAAATCAAATTCTTGTTCCAAAGAGTATCATATATTTTTTCCTTAAAGTTAAAACCCATTATTAAAAATAGTCATGGCCAGTGGAGTTTAAAATGTTCATCAATTTGCCACAGGAATTTTTATTTTGCATGAAGAATCAGTTTATGCAAAATTAAATGAATTATAGTTTTTTAATGCATAGGATACAGGTAGTCGCTAATTTTTAAACGTAAAGTATTACAAATGAGCTTATGATGTCATGTTTTAACGGTTCCATTTCGATAGCATTTACGTTCGAATTTTTAAGGTTTGACTTTATCATAACTTTCCTTGATACTAAGGTAGGTATTTTATGGGTTAAGTAGGTAAATAAACCATAATAAAAATGACGAACGAACATTTTCGAATTTTTACAAGCTTATATTGCTTTCGTTATAATAAGGATCTTTACATATCAATAGTGTTCATTTCCTTGTGCCATCAACAGTACAATTAGCATTTAAATCAAATGGTCAAGTTGAAAAAGAAACACCTTACGCGTTTTTATAAAACTTGTTACTTAGGTAAGTGATTAAAATAGAATTGGTATAATACCGATCAACTTTATCATCAATCAATAAGGAGCAGAGACAAAAAAGCCAGTCACTGGCGATCTTTTTCATTACATTTTTTTCTTTTTTTTCCGTAGACTCAGTCATTATTCTGCAAAGTAACTTTGTGTTCATTCATTCGTATGACGTAAACACCTAGAGTCCGCGCCACAAAAGTCCCGTACCCGTAGAAAAATACTACCAACATAATGTCCTTAATCTATTCTTAATTTTTTATTTTAACATTATTATAAACCTACGTCCTTAATCTACCCACTCGTAACTAGTGTGCGATTTTAAAAGTAAGAAAAATATCAATATTTGATCTAGGAATAAAAAATTCTCAACGCCGACTAGTGTCTGTTGGTGGATGTAGAAATTGGGCCCTTTGTTCCCTAGAGTAGGTACCCCTTAGTTACCTCTCTTACTGAAAATAAGAAATGTGGTGGCCAAATACTTAGTACGAAGCTACAGACTACTCTAAAATGGGTGTCATGTATTATGTTTTTATTTACAATAATAAATAATAGCGTAACGGTTGAATAATTCATACAAATATTCCTAAAATGCGAGTAATTATCAATACAATGGCAACTTTAGCTCTGGTCTATGTGTCAAACAGCAGTACTTGTTCATCTTTCGACGCAGAACTTCTTTAGTGGCGCAGACTTTACTATTATTATAACTTAGTATGTCTATAATCAAAGGACGTCAATTGCAATATGAAATATAGGCGCACGCCAAAAAGAAATTGTATACCTACGCGATTAGTATTGATTTTGATTTTAGTTATATGAAATGCCATCCTTGCCCAGTAATTACACTAGCTACCGTTTCCTTCAATCCGAAACAGAACAAACTGTTTCACGGGTGAAATAAGAAAGGCGGTGGTACCTACCCAGACGACCCTATATACGGGCCTACCACCTCGTAAATTAATATAATTTTTAGTGATAATTTTCCAAAACTCAAATGGGTGACCTTCACGATTGTCGACGTTTTATCTTTCAGTCGCTAGTCGAAATATATTTATTAGTTTTAATTATCGTTTAACGCTGTTGTTGGATAAGGAGTTCCCTTCTAGGAGTTCTTCAATTTAATCACCACCAAATTGATAAACCAATGCGGTAGTGTACGTCGTACCCTTTCAAACTAAAAAGTTTTAGCAAACTAAATTTATTTTGTTTTACACTAAACTAAAATTATTCTCTACAATCAAAATGGTTTCTCATAGTCAAAGGTAAGGTCACATTCGTAGGGAAACAGAGTAACGTTTATGCCATTTCAGTTTAGAGACCATAAAAATTGAAGTATTAAACTCGATATTCTTTTAGGTAATCAGCAACCATAACCAGACTTAATTAAAAGAAATTGTAATTAATACACATTTCCTTTATTAAATTAAATTACATCTTACCAGGAAGACAAAGATGTGAAAACTTAACATTTCTTTTTTAATTTCACCTGTAATTCGATGGTGATTCGTTCTGTTTAACGGCGATTGCCTCTCTCTTGGCAATGACATTCACAACTTCACAAAGAATTGCGGAAGTGAGCGACTTCCATAAATAAATCTCTTTGTATCATCTATATGCCTTTTTAAATAATAAAAAGGCATATAGATGATACAAAGAGATTTACACTACATATTCACGTCTTATACAAGGTGTATCAGAATTACCCAAAAGAAAAGAAATTCTTTATCGAAAACTCAAAATGAATATGTCACTACTGTAGTAATCGGCCTCTAGTAATTTTGGGTTGTACTAGGTTAGGTTGTACTCTAGTAATTTTAGGTTGAATGACATTCAGAGCCTAGAGACGCGAGACTAGAGTAGTGACATTTCCATTTTGAGTGTTCGATAAAGATTTTTTTTTTTGGGTAATTCTGATGATACACCTTGTATACAGTATCTAAGTGGCTACCGACGCATATAAACACCTGCAATAACAAGGAAAAAACATTTGGTATTGCAAGTGCGCTGTCATCCTCAGGCCTAAGTAAGATGAAATGCTTTCAATACCCAGTAATTACACTGACTACCTACCTTTCCCTTCAATCAGAAACACAGCGAACTGCTATACGGCCGAAATAGGAATGGTGGTGGTACCGTCGCGACCTGGCTTGTGCCGCAATCGAACACCGAGGATCTTTGAATCGCTTGAAAATGAAAATGAAAAAATGCTTTATTAGTCAATACAAGTTATGTTCTTATTCTATTTTCTATCGCTTGTGCATATTTCCTGGAAAGCGAATACATATTGTAGTATGAAATTATATTATTAAAGTCTAGCGACCAACCACCACGCCCCTCGGCCTGATTCGCTTTATATCTCTCTCCCTGAAAGTCGAGAACAATTCCGAACATTATTTAAATACAAATTTCTTTTTAACATTATCACAGAATGTGCCAGTACCTACCAAAAAGGCCGGTTACTACAGGAAAAAAAGGAAAATTTTCTTACAGATTACTTCGAAAATGGTTTCGATAAAGTGTTTGTTGTAAACAGGTATTAAATTTTCATTATAGTTAATGAAATATGTGCAATTATAGAAATCTATAATAAAACAGGCTACTATAGAAACAGAATCCTAGACTGCGCGTGACTCTACACGCAGCTGGGCGTTTTTTAAGAATTTGAATTCAAATAGCCCAATGACAACCAATAGATGTTAAACGTAGATGTTTCCGTTATATAATGAACATAAACAAATGCAATATTACTATTACGGTAACATTCGCACACTCTCAAGGCCAAGACGAGATATTCGGCACGCGAGTTACATAACGGTGACCGCCGGTAATCGAACCGCCACTTTCTACGGGTAAACTTCATTAATGTTATGATAAAGGCAGACTCAAGACTGGTTCTTTGATGGATAACGCAATATTTAAAACTTTTCACAATCGTCGATAAAAGTAGGCGAAAAGAGTTTTATCATTTACATGGTATATCAGAATTACCCAAATAAAGAAATTCCTTATCGAAAACTCAAAATTAAAATGTCACTACTCTAGTTATCGGCTCTGAATGTCAATTAACCTAGAATTACTAGAGAACAACCTAACCTAGAACAACATAAAATTACTAGAGGCCGATTACAAGAATAGTGACATTTTCATTTTAAGATTTCGATAAAGAATTACTTTTTTTTTGGTAATATCTGATACCCTTCCGAAAACTATTGAAATACAAATAACGCTGCTATTATATCTCTATGATATTTTCGTGCTTGATGTTGGATTCAAATCATTTGTCGTGGGTACTTCGTATAAAAAGTCAGTTTGCCACTGGACAAAGAGCCATTCGTGTAACACCCGATATAGAGCGCTGTCCTGTAGCGCTCTACATCGTACATCGCTTTTTATATTCGGGTATAAATTGTAGGAAAAATTTTTGGAACCCATAAAACCAAATAGATATTCCGTCGGGCTAGTGGTATCTACAATGTTGAAAATTATTCACATATAAAGTCACAGTTTTGGCCGTATTTTAGTTGACTTAAAATAATTGACCAGTCAAGCATCAGATTTCAGACACAACTCCGTTCGTACTCAGGAGCACGCGTGCTGGTCTTCGGAATCCCCAAGTTACTGTCTCCACCAACATCACGCACAAAGAAATTTAGTACCTCCTTTGTCGTACTTCCATAACTTGGAATTATTTGCTAGCACATGTGTTCCCTCCTTCTTATAACATGGGTTCCTTCAAAGGAGGCGTGAAAACGTACCTTTTGGGCCGGCAAGCTGGAGGCGGCAGAGAGCAGTGTCTGAACTGCACTAGCTGTCTTCGCATATGGACTCTTCCTACCGTTTCACATCAGGTGGTATGGAGTAATTTGTCGCGCTTTGCATAAAAAAAAATTTGAAGTTAGTGCTAAGCTGTTTCCGAAAACAATACTTCAATTCAAATTCAATTATCATAGTTCTCCGGTGAGTACACTAACATTGAAATATTTACTGCTGATGAAGATTCTAATATCATATAATTAAGTTATATTACATATATCATACGCTTCTCTTTCACATGTTATCCCAGGTCGTGTTCCAAGTGGGTCACTGATACAGCTATCACCGAAGATAAACACTTCATTTATTTAGGGTAATTACTGTTAAAAAATTTAAATAATAAATAAGTACGCTTAAACAATTAGAGCCATTAGAATGTATTTGTTTAAGAATGTTACAGGTACGCTATTTACTATACATATATTATTAACTTGGCGGAACTGAAAACAGCACAAATGGGCTGTAATCAATGTTTTGTTCCACAAACCCAGAAACTACAAGATTATCCTGAAAATTTTCGATAACATCCAAATAAAAAAAAATTTTTGCATATTTAGGTTGGTACCTACCTGTGATTTTCTTCCTCTTGTTGCCTCGAAACTTGAGAGGCAAGGACGTTGTGCATGCTATTGTCGCAAATATTAAATTAAGTTACTTTCTAGTAAAATAAGAAATGTTATTTCTTCATTGTGAAGGCATTATATAAACCTCAAAAATAAATAACTCAAGTGAAAGGAGTAAGTTTTTATTAACCACCAGCTCCTCACTCCCCACAGTAGGTATAGTTTTGTATACTATATAGGTATCTATGTCTTATTCAACCGTCGTAGATAATGTACTTACAAAAAAGTAATATTATTATATTCCTGCTTAAGGAGCTGGTGGTTATACCTACTGTCCACTAACTTATAGCCCTTAATGTTGTCTTAAAACATGTGACCTATTTTAAAATTTTATTATTCGAAAAACCATTTTTACGAGGAAAAAATTAGGTCAGTTTTTTTTTCTTAATTATTTTAAAAATAACGACATTGGAGAAGGCCAAATACCAACCCGCTAGATCCTATGAATGACGCAGCAACAACAAAGTATAAATAAATTTATTTTATCTCAGTTCTGCGGTCAAACTAGGCATTTACAGATTATTGACCCACAAAAATATTTACTAGGCACACCACTATTAAAAATAATTAAATACTCGTGCAAAAGGCCAAGACCTATTAATCCATTTGTCCATGGCAAGTTTCAACGTCTCATTAATACTTGAAGCCGGTCATTATTGAATGTAATGTCAGTAAGGTTTGATTTCCTTATAGTGCTAAATCTAAAACCAATATTTAATGGCCATAGAAAAAAAATGCTTATTTTTCTATGACCATATAAATATGGCATAAATCAAAAGTGTAGTTTACAAGTGGTTGTATGGCTCTAAATGTAAAAAAAAAAATTAACATTAATTGCATAGGCTAGAGTCAATTTAGCATGTAGAGTATGTACCATAACTACCATAAAAAATATGGCTATTGCATTATATTTCTAGATTTTAAGTATTACACCACAATTTTACTTTACTCCAAAAAGGTAGGTAGTGTAAGATTCAATTAAATCAATATAATGACTATTTTTACATTTCTTATTTGTAAGATGGCTAGCCAAAGGGGTTTTGTGGTGTCGTATACTTCCCTGCGGAGATAAAGGTAGTTTCGTTTAAATATCGAGTCATCATCATCATCATCACCAGCCTATATGCGTCCCACTGGGTACAGGCCCCTTTACACAACACATGGGGAGTCAAATATCGAGTAGAACAAAGGATGCCCCAAGGCACCCGTGCCCATATCTAGGTACGGACATAACGGGGAGAAATGTGACTACAGACCTACCCGTCCTTGGATAGGCGACAGGCGTGTGTGGGGGTCGCCCATAGTTAATGACACTGGGAATACCCACTAAAACTCCCCGGTAACTCCACTGCCCTTTGCGGGGCAGCCTAGGCTCTGCCGAAGTATTTTCACCAGCCCACTCCCAGTTTATGGCCTCACCCCAGGATTTAAAAATATACATATAAAAAAGCCCTTTCATTCGCAAGTAATCTTTAATGACACAGATTAATATACCTACAAGATGCAAATTTTGCGCCAAATTTATAGCCACAATTAATCGTATTTACATTTAGCAAAGGCATATTGGTAAATATTTTATACGGTCATTGTCCCCAAACTGCTTAAAACATGGTTCTCTGGTACATTGGGGCGTTGACAAATAATATACATGGATATCGCAGCCGTTCGGCTAAATTGAGTGATCCTCTATGGCCGAACCACATTTAAGTACTCAGCCATTTAATTAGACGCTTAGACCATAAATTAAACGCCGGAATCCAATGAAACGGCTGAAGGACAACTAGCCAAGACAGTGAGAGCAATGTTTAATCCGATGGCTGAAACTCATGTCAGCTATCTGGTTAGACGCCCAAGCAGGTCGTTAAAATCGAATTTTGTGTGATTGTTTGTGTAATTGGTAGGTTGAAGGTTATTTTTTAATCTTAATCGAAATACTTTTGTTTAGTAGTGGTCAAAAAAATAATTTTTAGACTTCCAATACGCCAAAAAATCTAGTGCAATTGACTATCGGCCTGAGCATTTAATTGGATGCCGGCGTTTTATCAATGGCCTAAGTATCCAATTACGTGGCTAATTTAAACAGATGACTGCGAAATATATAGGATGATGCCACCAATACGACAATAAATTGAAACATGGGCTATATTAGTTTATAGAAATGGTTTGCCACTTTTTTTTTATACAACTAGATGACAAACAAGCTGACGGCCCACCTGGTGGTAAGCGGTTACCGCCGCCTATAGACACCTGCAATAACAAGGAAAAGCACTTGATATTGCAGGTGCGTTGTCATCCTGAGGCCTAAGATGAAATGCCGTCCATGCCCAGGGGCCTTACCACCATCTTTATAAAAGCGATTCATATTCCGCTCGTTTCAGTATTGGTTCCTAAACTGCACCGCTGTCATAGTCGTAGATATCGTCGTAGTACGGATATAACGATTCTACTCAGTTTAGGTCCTAAACTGAATCGCGATAAAAGATGGTGGTACGGGTGCAGTAATTACACTGGCTACCTTTCCCTTCAATCCGAAACACAGCGAACTGCTTCACGGCTGAAATAAGAAAGGCGGTGGTACCTACCCAGGCGACCCTACATATGGGTCTACCACCTAGTAAACTTACCACAACTGCCACTTCCAAAAACATCTTTTTCGTTTGATAATTTCATGACATTTCTATGAAATAATGCAGCCAAGCCAATAGTATATTATTCCGTACAAATCTCATGATTTAATTAACCCACGTTTTAATTTATTGTCGTATTGACGGCACCAACCCGTATACTCAACGCAATAATAGGTCAATACTCTTATGACCATAAATGTGGCGATGGTTTGGCTCCCTGAATCCCTGTTTCCGTTGGTCACGCCATCCATAACTTGAGAACGACCTAACCGACTTTATTCATCTTTTTATAAATCTTCCTTATTCTTTGTTGAAGGTGCTTACGGAAAGAAAATTAACAAAATTGCGCAGAAAATTAGATAATTTCAGAAAACTATTGACGCGTTTGACAGTTCGCGCGTTTTGTGAATTTAAATTTAGCCATTAACTTATTACTAGACAGCTACTTTTTAGTTTACAAAAGTGTTCGTTTGTTTCGTAAAAACTTAAATTAAATTAGTTATACTTTTTTGTTTTGTTCACTTCAATATAAGTTGGCTTAAATATAATGAGGAAAATTAAAAAAATATCATTATTCAATGGATATTGATAAAAAATCGTCTGACTAACGTGCTTTAAAAAACTTTATTTTCTTCCATTGCTACTTAGGATTACTTTTAATAAATAGCTGATAACAGACAAAAGAAGTATTTACATAAGTAGGTACATTATTTACATCTCTTTTTAAAGTCTGTGAGCGACCTATCGGTTTACTAATGTGCTACCTTCATTTATTCGCATTTCTCATTTGGTCATGTTTACATTTTCATTTTATCGAGTTCGGTTTTTGATGCATATCACCTGGATATGACAAATTTAATTACTTTTATCTTTTTAGTGTTCTTAATTCGGTTCGGGCTTTTATAAATTTTGCATAATAAAAAACGGAATTTACTTAGCTTATAAGTTGACATCATTTAATTTCATTGATTCTGAAGCGGTATAAAGTTCGCCGGGTCAGCTATAACAGCGTTACTTTGAAAACGAAGACGGTACATGTAAATATAGATGTGAAAAGGAGTACAGTCAATTGATTCAAATCTTGCTTTTCAAAGCCATGGGTTCGGCCAGCCAGCCTGATGTTCATGCGTAACAACTCTACAATTCGAAGTACCTACCGATGCCCACTGCGTTTGAGTGTCCAAGTGTTACAATAGCATAAGACATACCGTAAACGACACCCACACGGCAAAATTATTCCAAATTAATTCAACACACATTTAAGGTAAGGTCAGAACAAAGGAAGAGACCCAAAGACACGTGAACTAATGTTTAATTCACAGTGCGCAATGTTTGTTGCTGATTTTGATTTACAACAATAAAATTATACGACATGAATATTACCTAGTATACGTATAACATTTCGTCGGTGGGCGTGCAAGACCGCGTATTTACATAAGTCCCAAAATTGAAATATCGTGCCAGCGGGCTCTTAGCGCTGATTCGCTTATACCAGATTCCAGACAGAAATCCCAAACAAGTTCTTTCAAAGAAATGAGTAGAAATATCCAAGATATTATCTTTTTTCTTCTATCCTGTGAAATAAACAAAAAGCACATACGCGGCATTGCAAACTGCTCTTAAACTGCTCTTGCGCGTTGGAACAAATATTAATTTGTATTTGGACCTAATATTATTTTCAAAACCAGGCCAAGGTGGCCAGTGAAATTAGGCCTCAGGATGACAACGCACCTGCATTAGCAAGTGATTTTCTTCTTATTATTGCAGGTGTCTATAGGCGGCGGTTACCACTTACCACCAGGTGGGCCGTCAGTTTGTATAAAAAAGACACAAACGACGCCATTTAAATCTTGTGAAGACTGGTCGTGGTCACAAAGCAGTCGTTATGTAATAATTATTTTATTCCTGTCCTGTGCTTAAATTTTCTAAGTAGTTAGGTATTATTTATAAGTATTTGTTTAAGGTTTTATTTCACAAAAACATTACTCATAATACATAGGTATTAAGTACACAATAACAAAAATTGTAGTTTGTACAGACGATAGCACATCAAGTGTAATAGTTGCACTACAAAAGCCGCCTCTGTGACAAACTGAATAAAGGCGGTCAAGGTCAAACTGTTACCCTTTATGCGCTGTCGACTGTAGAATGTGCGGCCTGATTTATGTCTCTGTAGGGTAATCTTAGGGTGGATAGGATTGATAGATAAGAAACTTTAGAAATTTGACGGAATCGTATTTTATGGTACCTACAGACGACAACACATCAAAGTAACAGTGGCACTAGGAAATCCGCCTCTATTACGAACGGCGTAAGGACAGTCTCCAAACTGTTACGCTTGATGTGCTGCTGTCATCTGTACCTAAGTCGTATATTTTTAAGCATTCTAAGTAGTTCCATTGTTATCTGCTCTGTTTTTATACAAAAATTTAAGAATCTTGAAAAACCTGATCATTTCTAAGAAAGGATTAGTAATATTGGAATAAAATTAAACTTATCAATCTATTCTTGGAGAAAATCGAACCTTCAAGTCACCTGTCTGGCTGCTCAACTCTGTAGAATATTTTTAAAAAAGAAATTTAAAAATCGGTTCACAAATTAACATAGTGAACATACATACAAAAAAAATACATGCAGTGGAACAATTATAACCTCCATAATATATTTTTATTAATCGATTAAAATAGTAAGAATTGTTTTTTTTATTTTAGTTCTATTTTAGTTCCCTTTGAAACCCGATAAACCAGATACAATTAAATTTTAATTGTTATGGCAACTTAAGTTGCCGGCCGGGCGCATTGAAGGATTAATCCTTGGCGGCCATGGGCCATCAATGTCCCATCGTAACGGGATTTCTTTTTTTTTACTCATAAAAAATTGGTTTTACTTTACGTCCCTTAATATAATATTGTAATCTCGAGCTCCTCCGTGAATCGGAAGGCACATTAAACCGTTGGTCAACAGTACCAACCGGTTACTACAGCTGCTTTGACCCACCAACCCGCATAGGGCCAGCGTGGTGGTGTTAGGGCGCAAACTCCTTATGTATTTTTTACATGCAGGGAGGCATGTGGCCAGCCGTGGGACGAATATAGGTTGGTGATGATGATAAAGAAGACTATTATTTTTTTCTATAAAAGTACGTACTATTTTTGGACTCAATGAAAGTCATTCTCACTCATTAAAAAATATTTAAACAAAAATTAAAACCGACTCCAATAAACTGAAAAGGATAAAATAATTAAATTTTAGTAGGTACTCATCCCCTAGGAACATATTTTTGGAGTCGGTGCTTCACTATCTATGGTTTCTGGAAATAACTTAGCACCAACTCCAAAAATATGTTCCTAGGGGATGAGTACCTACTAAAATTTAATTATTTTATCCTTTTCAGTTATTTGTAGTCGGTTTTAATTTTAGTTTAAAAATTTTTATTTTCACAATTTTTAGTGATAACTTTTGAAGGTCAAAGCTAGATGGGTGACCGTGAGCTTGAATTGATTTCTACTATCGTATCATTTCACTAAAAATTCATAGGAAAGCAAAAATCCGCAATTTCGCATATGTGGACGACTTCATTTTTCCAGTTTTTTTTATTTAAAAACCAAACTACCCAATGGATTTTCAAAAAATTTTTATGGGACCAAATGGGAACTATTCCGCATTGAACAAAAAAAGAATCATCAATATTGGTTCACCCAGTCAAAAGTTCTGAGGTAACAAACATTAAAAAAAAATATAAAAAAAACATACAGACGAATTGATAACCTCCTCCTTTTTTTGAAGTCGGTTAAAAATACTACTTAATATGTATTTTCATGTGTCTGTCGTTAACGATATACATACTGCTGTGTATTCTTGTAAAACTCATAACCCTAGGTATAACATTTATGGATATTTGGTTTGTGAGTGATGAATAAATTATTTATTTATGCACACACAAAACTCGCAAAAAAACACAGTTAATTACAAAGGCACTGCTTATTTCTAATTCTTTAGAAGTAAGCAGTGTCTCTACCGGTCAGCTCTACCAGTAAACCTACGACAGGCATACGGGAAAATAAAATAATATATGAATATACATTGATGATCAGTAAAAAGGTCTTTTTGGGCTTTAATTTCGAATAATTTTGAACAGTAATGTGACACCTCTGCACGAAGCTTATTAAATAAGCTACTCGATTTTATATCAATCGGATTTTTCGAGCTGTCCGTTTGTCTAAAAAAGTTAAAAAAATGTTTCATCAGTAACTACTTAAATGCAATTTGCCTTCCGTTTGCCTAAAAAAGTTAAAAAATGTTCCAGCAGAAACTAAATGCCATTTTCCTTTTTTCCTTATTTTTCAAGTCGTAAAATGTGTCAAATGCACCTATTATTGCATTGTCTATTAAATATTTGAAGTTAATACTATATTTTTAGCTGCAGCTCCATTTTTCAAAAGTAAAAAATAATGGTAGTTAAATTAATGTAATAACAAAACGCAAAAAGCAACTAAGTATAGTATGGAATTTTTCATGTTCGTCTTAAAAATAGACAGGGGGCTATAAAATATTTTTAAATGCACTAAAAATTCATAATAATTATACCTTATCACCCCTTGCAGGTAGGATTGCTGTGTATTAAAATCATTTTAAGCCCAGGCTTCGTACATTTGTGGTCCTCTCCTTTGTTGGAAACTGTATGTCAAGTTTATTTATTTCATTAAATTGATGTAGACTTCATAGTCATCAATCCTTTCCCCTTGTGAACACTAGGTCCGACTGCTTAGTCTTATCGATCGGACGACGTGAACTTCTTTTGCTTTTGATACGATTCATCGGACAGAGAGGAATCACAAATTCTCATACAGTTTTCTTATAGAATTATAAAAACAATGAATGTAAGTAGCTAGTACAAAGTCGAAGCAAAAAAGCGTGAAATACGTAATAACTTGAATTACAACCGTTAGGTAACCGATTAATTCGTTATTGTAATTAACATAAACTAGTAGTTAAATAGTTCAGTCAGTCAATGGACGTCGACCGGGCTGTGATACTGGTTGTTGTGCTATAATTGGATGTTAAGGTTAAATGTTAAGTAGGAACTAAGTTAACTTTTAGCTGCATAAGACTACTCACCCTCGACACAACAATATCGTAGTTTTTCTTCAAACAAAAATAGAGTTATTATAACATTGAAGCCCAAATGTGCTATCAGTACTTATTTCTTACCTTAAATTTAAGTTTCAATCGAAGCGAAACGTCTCGATCGCGTTTGCGTTCAGCACCCGTACCACCATCTTTTATCGCGATCCAGTTAAGGACCTAAACTGAGTAGAATCGTTAATTCGTACTACGACGCTATCTACGACTATGACAGCGATGCAGTTTAGGAACCAATACTTAACCAAAGGGAATATGAATAGCTCTTATAATGATGGTGGTAAGGCCCCAGCCGTCAAATCGTATAAAAACGACTGCGCCTTTGCTGTGAAATATTGGAAAATATTATTTTTTTAAATATTTCCACTATTGGAAATTCTAATAAAAAGTAATTATTGGCGATCTTTGGTTAGTATAAAAATATAAAATAATTTTAACCGACTTTAAAAAGGAGGAGGTTTCATGTTCCACTGTGTTTTTTTTTGTATGTTCACCGATTTCTCTGTCAAGTGTGAACCGATTTTCAAAATATTTTTTTTATTCGATACGTTTAGGTACTGCTGACATTGTCACCCAGTCAGGATCTGATGACGGTATCCCAGGGAAATCGAGGAAAAACCTCAAATCTTATAGCCACGTTTTACATGTTATTTTTCTAAAGCTATATTAAAGTAGGTATTTGTTTCTGTTAGTCATCATCTCGTGTTGATAGAAGGTACAACTCCTTAACGGATAGCAGTTGAAGGATAATTCTTTAAATGTTATAGGTACGTATAGATCAATAGTTTCATTCTGTCGGGTTACGCGGGTGGACTGATGATGTAAAGTAAATCTCCGTAACGGTTTGGAGTTAGATAATACTTTATCAGTGGAAACATACGATAATATGAAAGAATATTATCTATTTCATCCAAAGACTAAGAGGCAGACAAGCCGATAATGCTGACGGTCACTCATCTAGCTTTGACCTTAGCAAACCACTAAATATAAGAAAAGAAAACTTTTTTACAAAAATAAAACCGACTTTAAAACACTAACAAAGAAAAAATAATTAAATGTAAATATATTTTTTGGGAGTCGGTGCTGAGCTTTTTCCAGAAACAATAAAAAATGAAGCACCGACTCTAAAAAATAATTTTTTATGAAATAAGTACCTAGGTACTTAAATTTTATTATTTTTTCCTGTTTAATGTTTTGAAGCCGGTTTTATTTTTTAATCAACTACTATACTGTTTTTCGAATCTTTTCGAATCTGACAGCTTGTTAGAATAGCCTGACCTGTTTATGCATGATAAGTTTTTTTCCGGATTTGAGTTTGTATTAAAAGACGGTCCAACTTAAACGCTAAGACTCCCGGGAGCTTACCTACGACAGTTTATTAAAACAACCGAATGTGTGGCTTGACAAGTTTATAAAAGAAAGTAGCTAATTAAAGAGTAGTTTACATAGACGTGTCGCAACTTTAAGGGTGTCCTTTTAAAACGGATTTGACGGAACTGGTCATTATATTAATGACGGTCCAAAGGATAGGAACTTACTCAATGTAAATTACAGTAAATCGAACTTTATGTCACTTTCAGAATCCCAAGCCTCAATGTGATAGAACGTGAATAAATTAACGGTCATTAACGCAAATCAGTGATTGCTCATCACATCACTTATTTGCATCCGTTCGTCACAAGTAGGTTTACCTACTGAAACTGACACACAGATGTCTCAAGATGAAAGACATTAATTTGTGTGTATTGTCTCCTATGAAGGCTCAAACTTACCATAAGAGCTGGGGGTTTCTCTGCGAGATCGAATCAGAAATGAGATCTGCAGGAGAACTAATTTCGCCGATATATCCCAAAGAATTGCGAACCTCAAGTAGCAGTGGGCAGGCCACATTGCAAGGAGGACAGACGGCAGTTGGGGCGGAAAGATCTTCAAGTGGCGGCCCCGACCGCGTAATAGGTGACAGAGCGTTGGTAGGCCCGCTACCAGGTGGAGCGACCACGATCTGGTGAGGGCCGCGGGTCCGATCACCTTGGAGATCCTTAGGGGAGACCCATACCCAGCAGTGGGCGTAGCTAATATGAACAGATTTCGAATACTATCTAGACTAGAAGAAGTAGATAAATGTGTCCAGAGACTGGGTACAAACCTGTGAATAGACGAAATGAAGTGCAATAAACGTTAGCTTATATTAATATAAACAGAAAGACTATAAGGTATTAGAGTGATTCATAGGATTCTTCAAAAGTTTCAAGTCATAGTCATCTGGATTGAGTAAGGTCACGGGTTCGCATCCCATGCCAGGAAAAAAGTAAGGAATTATTTTTCACCCTCTAATCCTGTACCAACATTTTAAGTTAAATAGAGTTAGTGACTTTTCACCCATGTCAGGATGAATTTAAAAAATAATAACTCTAGTTAGTTAGAATACGACTTATAAAAAAGACAGACAGACTAGTTATGAATTCCATAGGCATTATAAAACTAATCAAGTTATTTTAGTTAATTTTGCCCTGGATTAAGTTCCAGTTATTATTAATTTTCTTAGGGGACAAATAACCAACCTGACTTAGGTACAGATTTGTATTTCCACGGGACAATGACAAAGTGCTTACGCAAATTAATTAATTATCGATGGACTAATGTGTTGTAGTCCAAATGAAAAATTAGTGATTTTCTGCACTATCTAAAATTAAAACTATGATACGTGTAGACATGGCGGTAAGGTTGACATCCGTGGAAAAATTTAGAGATTTTGATGACATTTCTAATTCATTTTTGGTCAACTATCGACTTGGTGACTTTCCGCTCTACGGCGACGATATTCACTTTTCTGTGTGAGCGTAAGCAGGCCGGCAAAAAAGCAGCTAGACGCAAGAAAAAATAAAATTATTTATTGTTTTTAGGAGGAACCTGTTGACCTCGAAAAGTTGGTCCAGAAAACCCACATACCTAATAACCATGAAATTTTTAAAATAAAGAACATTTATTTCGTTATAATTTTAACATAAGTAGGTACCTAATGTATAACCAATATTACTTATGTTAAATAAAATTAAGCAATTGAAGATTCGCATAGCAGTTACACCCGAACCAGTTGAGATTGCAAAGCGCCATTACCACACCAGTAGCCAGTGATGTGACACGCATAATTAAACAATGCTGGTGCTGCCTGCACTGCCCCAAGTTCACACTGTGACCTCGATAGCAAGCGAATACTTGCTCTTGCTCATTATTCAAAATAAACATTCCAAAGTAACTTGGAAAAAAAGTTAAGCTATTGTTTTTAGAGGAGCTCGGCGTTGTGGTGGTTAGGGCGCTCTGGGTTTCGATTACGAAAACAAAGCAACTATCACCACGGTCGATCCCGGATCGGTCAATCAAAATTTGTAATCTCGAGCTCCGTCTTGCTTAGGCAGCCAGGCAGGTAAGCCGTTAGTACCGGTTGTTACTGCAATGGCTTTAACCCACCAACAAGTAACACTTTATGGGCCAAAATCCTCATTCAAAATTGTTTCTCCAATGTAGGCCTGGGACGTATATAGGATGATCATTGTCTCTCAGCGGTTTTTAACCTAATCTAATTTTACCCAATTTGCCTTAAATCACTATATTTAGACCATAGATTAGTTGATCTGAGATTTAAACAATAAGAGCTCGTAATCTCCTAGATTTAGATAGGTTGAACTTTATCATTCTGATTGAGAGGATGTCAAACTCACCAGGAATTCAATAATTGTAGTTCGCAATAACTTAACAGATGTAGGTAATTGTTCCATTGAGTCTTGGCCGTGGCAAATGTGGCAAATGTTTTGAGATGTGTTGGAGATAGTTCAATCTTGTGAAGCATAAACTATAGTTAGCAGTAAAATACCAAACTAACATGACATAGGCAGGGTATATTTTCTGTTAGTTTACGTACTAAACAAAACTTGGTAGGTTTAATAATTTGACATATTGTACACATGGTAAGCCAAACACTTAAACGGATACCTTTATCTATTATGGTTCACTTAGTCACATATTTTTATGACTAGGTAATTCTGCCTTAACAAGGCAACCTTGTCAATAAATTATATCGTATGCAACAAACGCTGAATCTGTAACGAAGGCCTTACAGTCAAAGTAACTACTTACCTATGTTTTATTAACAATGTAGGTACTAAGTAGGTATTTATTTCTTAAACGTTCAAATCTTCTTTAATATTTATCAAATAACCGTTTAAAATTCATGGTAGGTAGGGATTAAAGTTATAAAAATACTTAAACTGTATACAAACCGACGCTTGCCTACCTTAGTCGTTTTATCAAATGCTTCCACCTATGAAGGTGAGAGATTACTTCTTTATTATATGTACAAATATTAACAAATATTTAAGTATAATGGGTAAGGTAATATTGACAGATAACCAAAAGTTTTTAATTGTATCATAATTTTTTTACCGGTTCCTTGTTCCAGATCGCTAAACAACTACCTAGTAACGCCTATAAGCAATCCTCCGTCCATTAACAATTCGTCATGCATCGACCACAACCTGCCCACCATCGTCTATACCTTCGGCTACCGCGGCAGAGTAAACGGGCCAGCCACCACAGCCGTCATGACCGCGTACCTGAACACCAAGAAGAGGAACGTTATTCTCCTGGATTGGGAGGAGGAGGCCAGGAGCGGACTGCTCGGTATACCGCTCGGATATATGCTGTATGCCGTGCCTAATGCTAAGAAGGTAACAATAAATGATCAACCTAAAATTCCAGATTCCATTTGAACGTCAAAAATTCAAATACCTACGGGTAAAATGTCTAAGTTCAAAACATCGAAAACTTAAACATCGAACGACCATGAATCTGAGAATTAAAATAACGAAGTTTATATTGTCCAACGGTTAGATAGCCGTCCAATATCATATACTATCTACAAAAGTGACATCGAAAGATCCCAATATCGAAGGCATAATAATGACTATTGACGTTTTTAATCATTTGATATTATAATCACTCACAATTTCCTTTAGACTCTTACGCCCATATTCATAAACGCTCAATAAACCTATTTTAGATAAAACACTGCTACAATATGTTTTATCTTTTCTCTTTCTCATATTATGAGTGAGAGAAACAAAACACTTTATATGCCTCTTATAACTTCACTTGTTTTTATGAATACGTGGGTTAGACTTTCTTAAGCTTAAGTATAACAGTTTTCGATATTTCGATACAATCGATATTTAAATTTTCGATGTTTTGTAGATTGACATTTTACCCGTGGGTATTTAAATTTTCGACGTTCAAATACTTACGAATATGTAACGGCATGAATCTTTAAATAAACTAAAATATAAAAATCGGTCAATCGAGTGACCATTCGAAAAATTGGATATATTTTTTTACTTATTACACTAAAATTTTTAGTTTATAAGTGCTTATTACAGGCGTTTGTAAATATAATTTGTCCAGTCAAAAACTTAACACAAACACAATCTATCAAAATTGAACTTGATTCGCAACTTAAGTAAGAAACCCTTGGAAGTTACATTTGGAAACACATAGGTTTACGTAAATGGTTAATTATAATTTATGTTCCTCCTCTATCCACTGTTGACTTTACTAATACCACGAAAACAACGTGTAATTCCATATCATCAGAGCACCTATCCTTTATGAAATACATGTCAATAAAATAAACTTTCAGGTTGGTAAAGAATTAGGAGACGCGTTGGTGAAGATGGCTCAAAATGGATTAAACATGACGGATGTTCACTTACTTGGCCATTCTCTTGGTGCACACGTCATGGGCTTCGCAGGCAGGAGAGCCAGGGAAAGCGGCCACGTGGTTTCACGGTGAGAAAATATGTTAATACCTATAGGATTACTAAAAGAATTGAATAAGATTATGATATGATTAACATCGTGGCTTATCGAAAAGCAATCTGACGGTCCACCTGGTGCATGTCTAGCGTCGCCTTTAGTTAGACATTGGTATTGGTATTGCAGGTGCGTTTTCATCCTGAGGCCTAAGATGAAGTGCCTTCCATTCCCAGTATTTTATTATTATTATTATTAGTTTATTTGCTTAGAGATATACTTAGTTTATGTTTGGTTTGATTTGTCTATGAGGTAACTTAGGGTACTTATGTGACTAAGAGGGTTTCCCATCTCCGGCTTTAGCGCTAATACAGTTCGCTGCGGTAGGGGATGGGTCGCCGTTAACCAACGAACGGGTAAGGTAGGAAGCGGCGGTCCGTGTCTACTTCGGCGCTAGGGCTGTAAGCGTATTCGCTTCAGGAGACACGGACCGTTCCATTCCCAGTAATTAGATACACTGGCTATCATAGACTAGAGCTATGTTTCCTTTCGATCCGAAACATAGGGAACTGTTACGGCCGAATTAAGAAAAGCGGTAGTACCTACCCAGGCGACCCTACACACGGGCCTACTACCTTTAAGAACTAAGCATCTAAGACTAAGAACACATGTCCCAAAACTATCTTAAAACTAACCTACCTTATTTCAGCATAACCGGGTTAGACCCTGCGCGCGCCATGTTCGAAGGCTCGCTAGCAGTGCAGAGCGGCCTAGACCGCACCTGCGCCCGGTTCGTGGACATCGTTCACACCGACCCCGGCGGCTACGGGACCAGCACGCCTACAGGCACCGTCGATATCTGGCCCAACTACGCGGGCAGCGGCGGCACGCAACCCGGCTGTCCCAGTGGCGATTTCGATATGTTCAGTGCCGAAGGTAAAGTCAATAATAATGTTTGAAATAAAACCAATTTACCGGATTTAACTCGCGATTAATTAGATGTTACATTATCATTATACACCCGACGTTATGATTACTTTACAGCGATCGTGGTCACGGGAAGACTGAACTGAAGAAGCCAAATGTCTTTGATAAGTTTTAAGTTAACTACCGTCACTTTGTGTTATATTTTGTTGAGAGGTCCGAATTACGCATACCTACGGAGCTCACGGTGTCAGTTTGACAATACTATGTAAATAAAGTTCTTAAGCTTGTTTTCACCAATCGTCTCAGGTTAGGGTACAAATCGACATTTACCTCTTTCTACCTAAATTAAAAAGACAGGGATAAATATAAGTAACATAAGTACACATAAAGCTAGGGAACGGTTGGTGATGAGTGATAACAAACGTAGAGCCGTATGTCTTAATGTCCAAGTCGTTAATGTGATATATAGGTATATGTACAGGGGCCTTACCACCATCTTTATAAAAGCGATTCATATTCGGCTCGGTTCAGTATTGGTTCCTAAACTGCATCGCTGTCATAGTCGTAGATAGCATCGTAGTACGAATTAACGATTCTACTCAGTTTAGGTCCTAAACTGGATCGCGATAAAAGATGGTGGTACGGATGCAGGCTGGTGCCGTCAGTACGACAATAACATGGGCTATATTATTCATAGAAATGGTTTGCCACTTTAAAAAAAAACTTATTGTATAAATTGTATAAATTTGGACATGTTTCTGATACTCTACCAACTTCAAATCTTTCTCCATAAACATAAAAGATAATTATTTGTCGAGCATTTAGAGTATGATCATTTTATATTTCAGATTTGTGCAGCCACGACCGCGCGTGGAGGCTCTTCGTGGAAGCCATATCGTCCCCGACGTCTTTCCCCGCGGCTCTAGCATCAGATTACGACAGCTGGGCTTCTAGAAAGGGGCAAACTACGCACACCATCTACATGGGAGAATTAATTAATACACGGTAAGATAATGCGAGACTGAACACTTTTTATGTAATAGGCAAATATTTCAAGAAATGCAAACCCATTATTCTGTCTAAAACATTCTGTCAGGATTTAGGTTGGGTCTGCTCTGCTCACAGTGGAAGTAGTGCTTTAACCCGTTGATTCCGGTTGTTACTGCAACCGCTTTTACTCACCAACCGGCATTGGGCCAGCGTAGTGGTGTTATGGCCTAAACTCCTCCTGTGTTTCAACCATGTATGAAGGCCTGTGCCGATCAGTGGGACGGATATAGGCTGCTAATGATGATGAACAACAAAAGTATGTGATCACTTTTGATAGTTCATGACTCTTATTTAATCATTAGGAGATGCATGTTAGGTATACTACCTATTGGTTTCGTATTGAGTTACGCCATTAATATTTAAGTATTATGCACGAATTTTTTTTTTTGTCTTTTTCAGCTACCACCTACTTAAGCTCTCTCAATTGGTAGGTATGCCTTAACAATGGCTACTGTCATCATCGGTGATATTTCATCATCACAGCATACTTAAAGTTGTAACAATTACAAATAAAGAAAGAAAACGATGAAAAAATAATATGCAGGCGGGAATCGAACCCGCGTCTCCTGGGGTCCGGCCAGAAGCGATTACCACTACGCGACTGGAGCACTAGGTGTAACTTACCAATTGCATTTACTTATTTTGGTAATCGCGTCTGAGGGCTTATTCGATAATCGATATCGCTATCGCTTCGCGGAAAATGTATGGGATTTGACGTAAGAGATCGAACGACTTTCGATAGTTATTGGCAAATCCCATACAATTTTCATTTAGCGATAGTGATAGTGATTGTCAAGTGGCATGTTGTCTAGGCCTTCTAGCCGGACCCCAGGAGACGCGGGTTCGATTCCCGCCGGGAGCATATAATATTTTCGTCGTTTCTTTCTTTATTTGTAATTTTTACAATAAAGTAGGCGTTATAAACACACAAAATAAAACTAAATGTGATACTTAAAGTCGTTTTTAAAATCTTCCCGTCGTAGCTCCAGCGAGCTATCGACATTGAACACTATCCATCGCAATTATTAAAACTTAGCATGATATCATCATAACAATAAAGAAATATTATTAGATAAGTAATTACATATTTCACCAACATATGTTGCATGTCATGATGAGAGCCAACAAACTTTAAATCATGGCTACTCTTTTTACTTTATTTAATGGTATTAGCACACAACTTAACTTCGATAAGTTACCTAAGCTAACAACACACCAACATAGCACTTTTGACTTTGATCGACGTTATTTTTATTGTGAAAGGAGCTGTTTTTGCAGTGCAGTTGTTACACTGTGGCTGTAGGTACACAAAAAAAAATCTTATGTCATGGTCCGAATGTTACCTTGCAAGAAGGTCAAGATGATCAGCGTGTTCATTAGTTCTTATTATCTACAGGATTAAGAGAAAAACTTTATTATCGGATGTGCCGCGACGAATAGGAAAATAATAAAATACTTATTATATAATACCTACCTAAGAGTCCGTACCTAATAACGAATAGCGTACAGTGTTTAGTTCGTGTTCGATTGAATTTACAATCAGCGCATCACTAAAATCTATAAAATTAATCAAGAAGGTACCTACCGTCAAAATAGGCATCAAGAAAAAATAATTCTAATATATTATGTTATTTCAGGTACCTATGTTGAGTTCTTATTTTTTATTTCATCTTATTTCAGTGCCCGAGGCAACTATTTTCTGACTACCAACCCCGCTCCCCTCTACGGCAAAGGCAAAGAGGGCCTGAAGCCAGACGACAACCAAAGCAGGAGACGAAGGAACTCCTCCCTGACTAGGCTGCTCAAATACCTAAGATGATACTTCATCACAAACATGCAAAGGTCTACAAGAACTCTCAATGTTTACCTTAGATTATTTCTATTGTGAATTATATGCAAGTGATATTGTTTAGCCAGTAGGGATGGGCGAATGAAAAAAAATATAGATACATATCGCATCGATATTTTACAAAAGTATCCATATAGTTATATCGTGTTAAAAATATCGATATATCGTTTTTTTATACAGAGCACGGCAAACGACTCAACACCACTTGATGTGAAACGGTAGTGGAGTCCATATGCGAAGACAGCTTGTGCAGCTTGAAACATGCTGTTTTAACCGCTCAACCTTGCCGGCCAAAAGATCCCTTAACACGCCTCTTGTAAAATAACCCATGTTACCTATAACATGGGTATATTCAACAGCTACCCACTCCACGTATTTAATCATGTTGGTGACCCACGTTTTTTTCTTTGCGCGATTACTTATAATACCTAAATTCATTTGCAAAAATTTCGACAATGCTTTTTTAACTAACCAGCTGATGTGTATTCAATTTATCAAGTTACACATCGTGCAGTTTTATTTCTAGGGTAAAGCCTAGAAAATCTCTTAGTGTGTGAGGCAAAGAGAAGAGCTCATAAAAGCTATTCAGTCGTTTCTAATCTTACAGATCGGAGTGATAGGATAAAAGATGTGACATCGACGAAATATGAACATAGCTCTTTAAAATATCGCAGTTGATACCCTGAAAAAAATATCGACTATCGAAATTAAAAATATAGACGGTAAATATCGATTATTTACTGAAAAAATATCGATATTTTGTTATATGAATATTTTTAACCCCAGCCCATTATAGCCAGACGATTTAACTCGCTCGCAAATAGTTAAGCCACAAAACCCACAAAGAAATTTATTAAGTAACTCGTTTCTTTGTCGTACCCACTTCCAAAACTTGGAATTCTTTGTCAGAACATGTGTTCCCTCTGTCCTATTACATGGGGTTCTTCAAATGATGAGTGGAAAGACACCTTTTAGGCCGGCAAGGTGGAAGCGGCCAGCTGTACTACCTGGTTTTGCATTAGGGGCCATTTATTTATTTATTACGTAAGACGATTTAGGGGGGAGGGGGGTCGACCATGTCTTATTTTTTCTTACAAGGGGGTGGGAGGGAGTCTCGATAGTTCTTACGAAAGATCACAAAAATGCGCAAAGTTAAATTTATACTTTGAAAAAGCAAAACAAACAAAACGTGTATTCATTTTTTTGCTTTAGATTCTTACGTAATAAATATTAAACAGGGGGGGAGGGGGTCGGCCTATTCTTATTTAATCTTATACTAGGGGGGAGGGGGTCGAAATCTAGCAAAATTCTTCTTACGTGATAAATGAATGGCCCCTTATGGACTCTTGTCACTCCTTCACATCAAGTGCTGTTGAGACATTTCCCGTGCTTTGTATAGAAAAAAATTGACTAAGTAAGTGTGTATAAACAACTTACAAAAACATACTCGTAAGTTTTGTTCGTAAGTCGCCATTATCTAATATTATATATTATATGAGGGTCTGCTCAGTAAGCTCAATGGACAATAAGCAAATTCAGAAGTTGTAATTGTAAGTATATCGACTGGATATACTTACAACTGCTAAACTTGCATAGTGATACATGTAGAGAATGTATTTTTTTATAGAACCTACTTACTTAAAAGTATGTTACGAATCTGAATACCTAGTGGGTGAGTCAGATCATTGCTGTTATATAACTTAGATTAATGTAACTTAAACCCATCAAAGCCCGATAAACCAGACACAATTAAATTTTAATCGTTATGTCATACATTGATGAAGTCTGGGCATTTAAGGATTAAGACTGATATTTTGTGCCACAGCCATCTTTTATGATGTGACTTTCCAGCTTGTTTCTTTACTAAGATTTTAATAATTATTAATGGTAGAAGGCCAAAAGAGAAGACATTAAATAATGGTAACAATTCTATGGAACTCTTGTAATTTTAACAAGTTGCCAATACGTATTGCCACCATTTAATTTTTACACTAAGAGTAGACAAGTGTATACTAAAGGTACACTTGCTGTGAATCTCTAGCTTACTTTTACTATCTGCTTAAACTATCTGTTATTTTAAGCTGATGGTTAATCGAATAAAATAAAATAATTGACTTTAGTCAATACTATGACAATTCGACAACAAATTGTGTTGTAATTGGTACCTGTTAAGGCGATATGTTGAAAAAAATAGCACTTTTATAAGTAACGTTATACGTTGCTGAAAGACCTTACGAATCTAAAAATCAAATATACGTTACTTCATATCCCTATCTAGATACGTCTAGAACGAAAACACGATTAAAGGAATTTGGCTCGATACATTTTATTTCCGAAAAGACCTCTTATAAACAAGAAAACTTAAGATTATTGGTGAACGATAATTTGTATTCAATAGAAAATTACTTTAAATAGTAGTTATCATTAATATTCAGAATCGTGTAGAAGCGTTTTTTTGTATTCCATAAGGTTATTTTTTAATAAAATAATTTGTGTATTTCGTTTACTTTTCACGCGCGATCGCTGTTTTGTCTTTTTTCCTCCCGCTGAGTCAGCCATATCTCTATCCCTATCGGTCTTGGCCGAAACAACGTTTCGATAGATCGCCTTAACATAAATTAGGATTTGTGAATAAAATATCTAGTCTTTAGAAATGGCAGGCACTGAAACTTCACAGCAAAAAAACAATGTAGGTAGGTAGGTACCTACTTATTGCAATAATTAATAATTATGGAACGCGAAAACTCAGTAATCAAATAGTTAATTATTATCTTGCAAATAGTGTAGTAGCACTTACTTGTTTTCTTGCTTGTGTCACGGTAATGTATCATTACCGACATTACCGTACTTGTGCGTGTGAATATTATGGAAGCCAAAGATTGAAACAACAAAATGATACTTTGAAATACTTTATTACATTGGTTGTCCATTTATTAATTTAAGAAATTAATAACTACTTACCTACTTAATGTTCTCACAATACTTCACGTGTGGTTGTATCACTCATAGTATTATAATCTAACGTGTAGTATTATATTACAATGGATGATTTTCATTATTATAGTATTAAAGTATCAATTCAAATATACAGTGTACTTAATTAATACAGTTATCTTATAATTTTCTCGACATTATGTGATAGTTTACAACTAGAAATAATACAAAATATAATTAAATCGGGTTTGTAAAAATAGTTGTTTATTTTTGCACATAACAACAAACAAACAAAATAAAACGTAAACATTAATTTGCTATCTCCAGTATTTATAGTCGGTAGCTACTGTCCCTTAGTGCGGTTGAAAATTCCATTCGGTACCTACCTATATTGGTGTATAAAAATGCACTGAAATAAAATTCAATAGATATTCGTTCTAATCTATGTGTCGCCGCCATCTGGTTAAATTGCCTCTTAATTAGATGCCTAGCCTGTTGATTAAACGCCGGCATCCAATTGAATGTCTAGGCCGATAGTTAATTGTAGGTACTAGACTCACCTATCATTTAACGACTTGGCGTATTGAAAGGATCGTCTTGAACTGAAGAGTTTAAGGGTATTTTTTATGATTATTTATAATCTACATCGTTTTCGTTCTAATAGGGAAGCCGCTGAAAAAAGTTCCTCTTTTTTCTTTTCTTGATCCTATTAAGGTTGAAAAGGCTTTTTAGAAGGAGTCTCTGTATTGGCAGCACGATAGACAAAAATGCGGTCATATCCCGCCAAGGTACTACGTAGAATTTGCAGCCTGCGAGCGCAGTGGCTTGTGGCAGTAGTCGGGTACACTCCAGTCTCCTCCTCCGGCACGGCAACTACCACAAGGATTTTTCACAGACTGGCAGTTCAGCCTCCTAAGGCGGAGATTAGGTAGTATCTGGGTACGGGAACCCTTTCAGTCCGCGGGCGGCCAGCGGACAGCAGTTTCACTGGGTCTCCCGGACCGCCGCGCCAACAGTAGGTATACACCCACACGAGCAAATGGCAGTGCTTAAAGCACCACAGGTCTACCCGCTGCCAATACGAGGACCCCTTGAGGAGCTCTGGCAATCTTACTCACCGCGGAACACGACACTACTAAGAGCAGTGTCATTTGGCTGCGAACTTCTGTAAGGTGGAGGTATTTCACCAGATCGAGCGAATTAACGCTATGTCCTACCTCTCTTACACTGCTTAAACAGATCCAACTCGATCACATCAGCTTTCAAACAAAATCAAAATCAGACCATTCGTTTAGAAGCTATGATGCCAGACAGACACAAAGATACACAGACACACAGATACACACCCAGACACATCAAACTTATAACACCCCTCTTTTTGCGTCGGAGATTAAAATGGAGTTAGAGTAATGAGCTCTAAAAGATAAAAGCAAAGAGCTTACCATCCCCGAACGCAATTCAAATATAAAAAAATGTGTTTATACAATAAAACACAACTATGTGCTCACTAGGACCTTTGTAAAGATTTTGATGTTTTCTTTAGCAGGTTTTATTCATTCCCCAACAAGAGGCTGTTTGTCTGATAGCATGAAATGAAAATATCTATATCCTAAAAAATTGCTCCTATAAAGTCCAAGTGTTATGCTAAAAAGCAATAAGTAGTGTTATAACTTTCAAAGTTTACGAATACGGCCGTAAATACCAGAATACAACTAGGTATCAGTAAATGTCTCTGGGATCTGTACTTCCACACTGAAGTTCTGATGCTAGGTGGGCGAGGTGTTGTAGAACCTCTTCAACGTGGAGTCGATGTCGACGACGGCCACGCGCATGTCGTTGGTGGCCGCGGCTATCGACTCGAACGTCGATGCCACGCGGTCTAAAGCCTGAGCCTAAAATACGTATACAGAATTTAAGGCCTAAGCCGGATTTACATTTATCTAACGCCTTCTGACGTGACGCGTCAGAGTGGAATCGGTTTCATATCTTTAATACGGTTAGATTTACATTAATCTGTCGTATCTGATGACACGTCACGACAGTATAATGTAAATCTAACCATACTTGTAATGATATGAAACCGATTCCGTTCTGACGCGTCACGTCAGAAGGCGTCAGATAAATGTAAATCCGGCTTTAAAGTAAGAATGTGATATTAAATAGTTAGAAAAGAAGGAAATACGTATGGTTCTCCGAAGTCCTCGATAGCATCCCGTCCAAGAACGTATTTTACTAGTACAGATTAACATTGGGGCTAATTCTGAAGACACACTCTAAGTTTAAATTTAAGTACAGTATATCTCTTTCTCGCAATATTTAATAAGAAAGAGAGAGCAAGATTTTGTTTCGAGTTGTCAACTGAATTTAGACAGATTTCAAAGGAACCATAGACAATTTTAGACGGCATGTAAGGAGGTGCCTCCTGCAACACTGCATTTTATCACGTTCAATACGGTCGAAAATTGAACGCAAGTTTCTCATTGTCAAATGATATGACAGCCATTCTTTTCGTATTCATATTGAGAGAAAGAGATGCACTTATTGGAATATTGGAGAAGTCAAAAAACTAGTTAGGATATTCTATTGACATTAGCATTTTAATATGAGCTGCGAAAATTTCGAGGTTTCCCTTTACTCACTCAATCTCCTAAATCCGGTAAAAATACTAATAATTCGTTTCCATGTATAGTTCGCGCTTGTACAAAATTGAAAATTATTCGTCAGAGTTCACCACTAATGAATATGGCAATATGGCCTGCGACAAATGACGTCAACAAACGTCACCAAAATGACATGGGCGCCATAATGAATATTTGGCTGTGCTACAGGTCATTTATTATAAAAAATCTTGTTTAGTGCCACGAAACGAAAGCAAATAAAAAGAAAATGAACAATTGAAAACAGTTCTGCATACTTTTGCCTATTTTTAGTACCTATAGTGTACATACACAGACGTGGCCGATTCTACAAAAAATCTTTAAAAACAGATCCTTTTTTAGGTTAATAATAAAATATAGTGTAGACAACTTATTGAAATTTTTACTGCTTAGCAATGTTTGATCATCTTTACGTTTATTGGATGGCTACAGAACATTACCACTAGGTTACTTGTTTTAGTAAAGCTGTAGTACAAATTGAAAAGTATTTCAGGAGGCTAGAAGTTTAACAATATTTCTGTTTTACTATAATATTAGTACCTGTATATGTGATGCTTCTGCTAGCCGTTCCATCGCCTGGGAGTTGGCTTGAGACGCGTGCGCCAACTGCGACATAGCTGACGCTTGGTCGCTCATTACTTTCACCTGAAATGATATGGAATAATATTTATGAAATTAAATTTAGTCTTAATTTAAGTCACGTCTAAGATACCTATGAAAAAATATTTAACAGAAATAAGATAAAGAAGGCTTGAATCTCAAAGTGCTGCCCCCTGACCGTGTGCTTTTTCAAACAAGTAGATGACAAGCACGGCCCACCTGGTGGTAAGTTGCTACCGTCGCCATTAGACACTTGCAATAGCAAGGAAAAATCACTTGGTATTTCCATAGATAACATCTAAACTCACACTTGGTATTCTCACTCCCACTCACTTGTACTCTCAGTCTCTCACTCCCACTCACTTGTACTCTCACTCCCACTCACTTGTACTCTCAGTCTCTCACTTGGTTGTTGTCATCGTGAGATCTAAGATGAATGCCTTCCATGCCCAGTAATAAGGTACCGTTCATTTTAATCCAAACCAAAGCAAACTGTTATTTAACTGTGCCAAAATTAGAAAGGCGGTGGTATCTAGCTACCCAGACGACCCCACATTCTGGCCTACTACTACCACCTACCACAGCATTCTTGAACTTGTCATCATCATCATCATCATCATCAGCCTATATACGTCCCACTGCTGGGCACAGGCCTTCCTACATGGGAGAAACTCATGAGGAGATTGGGCCATAACACCACCACGCTGGCCTAATGCAGGTTGGTGGGTTAAAGCAGTTGCCTTAAGTTGGCTTAACGTGCCTTCCGAAGCACGGAGGAGCTTCAGATTATCCCGGGACCAACCATGGCGAAAGTTGCTTTGTTTTCGTAATCGAAACCAGAGCAATCAAACCACTACGCCACCGAGCTCCTCAACTTGTCATCAAACTTTAACTTGTCATAGTTTAAAATATTCAGAAGTTAGAACAAGCCACCGGTCTATTAAAGGTCGTGAAATTGCATCCCACCATAGAACATGTTTTTTCTAGTGTAGAAAACATGTGAAATTTCTTTCAAATTAATAAATAATAGTCTGGCAAATGAGTTGCCATTTTCTCCTCCTAATCTTAACATTCTTTCTAACTGAAAGATTGTTGAAAAAAGTTAATTTGATTGTTTGTCTATGTAACTATGATTTTTTAAAAGTTATTAATAATTATCTATATTGTTTTTAAATGTCTTTAATTTATTACTACAAAAGTAATATGATAGAAAATAACAGTAATATAAAAATTGGTACTGGTTGATAATTATTAAGAAGTGGATCTTTAAACAAAATAATATTGAACCCTGGTAGTTGATTTCTTCAAAATGTATAACAGAACCCCACCAGTTTCTCCATGATTGCCATCTGCCGCTCCTCAGCATCAACCACCGGATCCTCAAAAGCTAGCACAGGCTCTGTCTCTACATGATTTTGGTTCATACTGTCCTCATTGAAAAGTGATTCGTCTATGAAGTGAGATTCCTGTTTTACTGATGAGCTGCGTTCTAGTAAATTTGATTAAATTTATGATTTACTAACATCAAGTTTAAATGTAAATGTCAAAACAAGCTCGGGCAAAACAACACACTTACTGGAAGTGTTATCACCAGTCAAAAACAGATCCCATATTTTCATTTCAATATTAGAACATAAACTGTTTGGGTCCCCTCCAAGAGACTCTACTTTGCATCTTACTGTAGACTTTTTATCTGCCCAGTACTGGAAAAAGAAATATTATCAAATAAAGAAGCTGTTAAAGTTATGAAAGTAGTATGACTATATTCACAAAACCAGAAATTAAGATAGAATATTTATTTTCATGCATTGTTTATAATTAATTTGGTATGTTTTGGACCATACTAATTATAACAAATAATCGAGTATTCATAGTAAGAAAATATCACTATATTTCAAAATTATTACATACTTTTATCCATGATTTCATAGGTCGAGTTGGTCCAGTGATATTGTTCACTATTCTTGTTAACTGAAACCAAAGCTTTTTGCTCTCTTCTCGGCCCTCAAATCCTCGTAGCTGGCCCAACCCAAGAGCTGGGTGCTTCTCCATGAAGTCCACTATGGCCAGCACCTGCTGCATGCTAGGACGTGACTGAAGATATAAAAGAACTATAATTGCATGTAAGTACCTACTTACCTTCATTTAGTTATTAAAATTGCGGTAAATTATTAGATTGGAACACTTGGACCAATTAAATTAGGTATTTTAGAAATAGTTCAAAGATTTTATTCAATGGTACTGGTAGTAGTGGTGGTGAACTATTAAACAATTAATTTAATTGGCTTTGCTATTTTTTATTTGACGTCTTTTAAATAACCACACCAAACACAACACATTTGTTATAAATTTCACATGAGTCTTAGCTTACGAACAATATAGCCAAGTAGCCAGTATTTAACAAACTTTAAAGGAGAAACCTTAGTAAAATTCGATCGTGATTTGAACAAGATTAGTGAGTTACAACTTCGTAAATTCTCGAATTTAAAATCTTTGAATGCGAGTGAGTTTATGTAGAAATTCTACGTACCGCAATAGAACGATCCGACATTGTGAAAAGCACCCTTTCAATCAAAACAATGACATAAATAAACGTATTAAAAGACTAATCGATTATGTATTTATTATTCATAAATACTTTACTCTGTCATAGTTGAGATTTAATTCATTACTCCCGATAAAAGTGAGAAGAACAGAAGAAAATCAATTTAGCGAATGCCAACATGACAACCATTAGTTGTGGTAGTGTTTATATGCTCAGTGGTTGTGGTTGCAGCCGTCAGTGTTGCCGTAACAGTCGTGGTTGGTAAGGATTAATCTAAAAAAGATGTTCCAAAAATGTATGCAGGAGATCCGGCAATATCACAGAGTACTTTGAATTTTTGAATACTGGAAATAGAGGTCAATCCAAAGAGTAATGTGAATATATGGGAATAGAGCGCCCACTCGCGGCAATTTCTTGTAACATAAATTTAAAACGCCATCAGCGCCTCTAGAAAATAGTGCGGGAACTACTACTATATATACGTAGCTATAGGTAGGTTTGTATCTAAAGATTTGAAATCTAAATGGCGCGTATTTCCCAGATTCGAGTTATTTTATTTCATTAAGACTTAACATTAATTTATGGATAGCTTTTTCAACATTAAAACAAACATTATATCAATGAAATAAAATAACTCGTATCTGGGAAATACGCTTCATTAAATTAATTTATTCTATTTATTTCAAAATAAATAAATAAAACAGCACATAATCTGTGACTTATTTTTATATTGCAAACAATATTTTTGGGCCGCAATTTTCATTTTATCGTCTCCAACGTATACTATTTTCCGTTTTAATATTCTATTCACTGCTCTGGATTTTTTCATCCAAAAATACAAAAGAAAGGCATTGTAGCAATTTTGTAATCCACAGTCCACAACACATTCAGAGTCCAAAATACACAAAGCGTCTTTATCGCAACATAGCGTCTCCTAGCGCAAGTAAATACACCAAGTCTTCAAGTTTATAGTCGGATGACTTGTCACAACTTTCGCAGAAAATAATGGCTTCGATGTAGTGATATGGAAACCTGAACGGAGAAGTACTCGCAACTCAACATTTGTTAGCACAGAAATATATCAAAACCACTAGAACACACACGTAATTAGATAACTGAAAACAACGTAAGCGCAAGTGCAAGTTTCGGCAGCCATTACGTGAGTGAATGACGCAGTTATAATACCGGTACTACCAGGGCTGCGAAGGGTAAAAATATTATTCCTTGCTGCTAAAAGTCATAAATAAAATAAAAATAATATACTTATCAACCTTTTACTAAAGGAAATATCAATTTATTGCTATTATTTTGTTTTTAATACAATAATATTGATTGTTTTCAACCTAGTAGCGGCAGCAGCGACATCTTACGAGACACTTTGAAGACTTCATTCAAAAAGGTCATCGCTAAGTTTCATAGATGGCGCTACTTTCTTTGCCAAAAGCATTGTTATAAGAGTGCCCCCCCCCCCCCCCCGCCGGGTCAATCGGTCAATCTTAGCCGTAAAACGAGCACTGCTACACTAGCGCTGCGAGGAGAATCCGTGGTAAACAGTACGGTTTATTTATTCTCTACTTGTATCTATGTGTGCGTGTGTTGCACTATGTAAATAGGTACCTATACCTAATGAAAGTATTGTTTATTTTCTGATTGACAGTATTGACACTGTTTTTCATCAGTAGTATTGTATTTAGTTGTAGAGTGTATTTATTACATTCAATTTAGTAAATCAAAAGGCAACTGATGAAAACTAGTATCAACACCGACACAATAACCTTAAAATAATCTATGAAATAAGAACTATTTATTTTTGGAAAAAAAATAAATGATGTATATTTTCTTCCTTTTACAATACTATATGTATACACACTCAACACCATACAACCGAGTCCTGTCCTGTCTCAAAAACACAATAAAATATATCGCTTCTCAAATATTTCTATTTTCACAGTCCTGTCTCAAGTTCTCAACTCAACACACAATTGTTTGAAATGTGATGACATACTTGTTAAATCTTATTAAAACCGGTGGAGAAAGCCCCGACTCAACAAAATTACGAAAGACTAATAAACTAAAAATTTTAAAAACTTTAAATAAACAAGAGTCACTCTAGCGACTACGACGACCATATTTGTTTTGGGTACAAACAAAATGATAGCATTTTTGTACATACATAGTTTTAGTGATACCAGTCAATTTCTTGTTCTTGTATGTTATTACTAACCATTGCTTGTAAATTAAATAAATCTTTATAATTTATTAGGTTTTCATAAAATATTTGACGTAATACTAATGTATTTCTATGTTTTATTCTAATGCACATAAATAAAAGATATATTGTAGGCACCTAAAATAATACATGAGTACGTAGATTTGAAACAAAATTTCACAATAACAAGTGGGTATCTTGACTGGCAACTCTAAACGGGACAGCCAATGAATACGAGGACAGAAGAGCCATCTCTGAACTTGTGTATAAACTAGTGACTTGCAAGAAGCAATGCTCGTACTTTTGCATCAAGATTGAATACCCTGGGCAATATGCAGAACAATGTTCAATTGTCCGTTTTTTTTATTTGCTTTGTTGCTTGGTACAAAACAAGTTTTTTTTTTAAAAAAACTGCAACACAGTCAAATATTCATCATGTGTGGCGCTCTAAGTCACTTTGGCATAGGCGTAGCGTTGGGGCAGGGTGGGCCGAGCTCACCCTACAAGGCTGTGGGCCCACCCTTGAAAAATACCCTTCCTCATACATAATATAACTTCATCCTTGATTACCGAAACCGAAAACCGTCTTCAAACAAAAAGCTAAAATAATTACCTACGCCGCCGACATTTTAAGATGTGTTAGCGACCGAAATGCCAAGAATTTAAATGACTCCATACTTGATAACTAACAACAAAGTTGCGCATGCGCTGCTAGTCAGCGACTACCTTGACTTGGCTAACGTGGCCGGCCGATTTTTCCTTGTCTGCCCCCCCTAGGAAAATTCCCTAGCTACGCCAATGCACTTTAGTCACTATGACGAAGAAATACTATGGACTGGCCCCAACTACCTACTGAGCGTGCCTACCTAAAGTTCTTGGACCACTAAAGATGGCTGCCTCTTAAGTGTTGTAACTCTCTATGTGCATCTGTTGTCGATATAAAATTTAAACACTTATGGATGAAGGTAGGATAGGTTTATTATTAATGAAAAAAAAATATATAAGAATCTTCTTTAGTAAGTCAGTTTACGTGGCTAATTTCAAAAGAACTTATAAATTACAACGTGACAACAACAAAATATCGTTTGACATTTTTGTTATTACGAGTTTTAGCTAGTCAGAGCTAAAATATTTTTATATTTTAGCTCAGACTAGCTAAAACTCGATTTGATTTTGACGTGTTTCTTCCGAATTTCAACTTTGTCACCTCTTATTTTTATTCGTGCCATCATACTGGAAAAATTGCGGCTTAAAGTAAGTATTTGACAGTATCTTGTTTACGTAGTACGTATAATTTCACGATAAAAATATTTATTTGCAAAATTAGTGTTAACTTCCTGATATACTGTCACATTTGTCGTTCCTTATAGCACAGACGCCTTAAAAATACAATAACTTTAGCAAAACACTAAATAGGTACATAATATAATATAACAAAATAAGAGTACTTTTTTAAAAACTCCAAATGTTTATCCATTCAATTATTGAACATATTATTTTTGAAACATCATTTATTTATATTTTATCACAAAAAATACCTGAAATGGAACGGAACTTATTTGACTGATATGTGACATTCAGTCTAGCGCAAGGAACTTATAAGTTCCTTGGTCTAGCGCAAGTTCGTAAGAAAAAAAATATGTAAGAAACGTGCACGGTCAGTAATGGCGGTATAATCCGCCTCAATCCGAAAGAAGGCATTATCCATACAATCAATATGGTAGTCAACGCTCTTCATAAACAGGTAATTTATATCTGTCATCTGTCGTTGTGTTGGACAATTTTCTAAAATCAGAAATTAATGTAAATTATTAAGAAGTAAGCTCAAGAAATAAGCTTGACCCAAAAAGGATTGTGTGTGATGTGAAGTGAACTAAATGAGTAAACGAATAACTTGAGAAATATGTAATATAAAGACACGCCGGCGGCCAATGTAAAACGAACATATTATGGCTGAATTTCCTCTCAATGATGATCGGTAAGTACCAATGACGGTTAATTAGTTCTATTCTAAAGCTATTATTGTTTAAATAGGGATTTTAGTACAAATTTCAGTACATAAAAGTAATATTTACATACCGACCTAAATAAAAAATAGTGCTGTCTGTACGATTTTTATTTCCCTATCGATGTTGTGCCCATTAAATAAACCACTTTATTTTTTTCGCAGATGTAAACAGTGGGTTCAATTGACAGGGAAGAATTTAGTGTATGTACCAATCGACAACAAAATCGCGACATATTTTTAGTGTTGTCGGAATCCAAATCGGTGTTGATGGCCGATCCAGGACGATTCACACGCCTACCGTCAACCTAACAACCTACCATGTTGTCATAGTAGTCAAACTTGACATATCGTATATTATACTAAATAAAAGTTTTTCAAGTACCTTTGTTTATTAATTTGAAACACCTATATGCATCGATAAAAATCTAAAGTGTATCTCTAATCCCTACTAAGCACATCCCATTTTGTTGCTTATTTTGGCATTATTGTTGCCAGACTGTTGGCTGAATTTTTATTATATTGGTATGAGTCTGGCTCGCACGTTCTATAGATATTTTTTTTCCTTGAAGTCTTCTTCTTTCTTTATTTTATGGCAACGTCGTACTTTGCGACATTACTGCCAATGTCAAGTGTCAGGGAACACTATCGGTATGTAGGGCTATTGCTGATCGAATTATGTTAGTAATTTGACTCATTGACGTCTCTGAAATAAAGGACAACACAATATAATATACATATATACTTATTTAAGACACATAAACAGTATGAATGGAAAGGAGTTTAAATTAATTGGGATATAAATTCATATAAAATTTATATAAATTAAACTTATTGTTAGTTATTAATTATTAAGTTAGTTTTCCAAAGTCTAAGCCTAACACATGTAAATTAAAGTTTAATTTTATTAGTATGGATAAATTTACTGATAATTTGAACAATTTCCTTTTTGAAAATAAAACATAATATGTAGTTCATGTTAGCTGGACGGTGGATATCAGCTGGGAGGACATCATATAAAGAGAATCTTAGTTTACGGCAGTTAAAAAACAGATGGTCCATGGTACCTTCCTCAAGGCCGCATTCACATAAAGAATGATCTTTCACTCTAATTTTGGCCAGGAAAACTGGGGAGCAGACATGCCCAATGCGCATTCGGATCAATGTAGATGTGGTAGTTTTATTCAAATCTTTATGTTTAAAAAACCAGGGTTTACAAGGGATATCTGGTTGGATGTTGCCATAAAGTTTCCCTTTAACGGTTTTGGACCTTTGCCATAACTGATTCCACCTATTGTAGAGCTGTAAGGAGGCTATAGATCGAAGATCCCGGGAGTAGTATAGCATGTGGCTTGAGTCACCGATCCTTGCAGCTTCTTTAGCATAAAAATCAGCTGACTCATTCCCTGTAATGCCAGAGTGTCCAGGTATCCAAGCTAAAGTCACTTCAATATTCTTTGTTGAACACCTAAATAGCAGTTCCTTAATCTTTAGACTGACTGGGAAATATGTTTTTGATTGAAATGGAGATTTAAGTAAGTCCTGTAAGCAGCTAAGGCAATCAGAAAAAATAATTGTCCTATTGAGATTATGGGATTCAACATACGAAACTGCCTCTAACAAAGCAAGGGCTTCCCCAGTAAAGACTGTGCTATAAGGTGGGCATTTGTAATTGAGCACAATTTTGTATTTGGGGATCCATATAGCAGCCCCAACGTTATCATCTTCAGATAATTTGGAAGCGTCAGTAAACATTGTAAGCCAATCCCTCCACCTGTCGTCCAATATAAAGTTGAAGAGAGCATTCCCATCTCCAGAGAAATCCTTTGATATGCCAATACTAGTTATAACGTTTGGTTGAAACATTAAAACTTCAAAGGGGTAGTTGTACATAATATTATTTCTGTGTTGTGCAACAGGATATTCCAATCTAATGTATTTATGAAAACTGTTTAACAAATGAGGGAGTGTTTTGTGGCGCCAGTAATCGGCTAAGGGAATCAGATCAGAAAGATTTTGGAGGATGCTTAGGATAGGGCGGACAGGATACTGTACTGCGTTATAAAAGAAACGATCGGCTAGAAGTTGTCTCCGAAGATGATAAGGAGCTTCGCCACATTCCACCTGGAGGGCGTTGATAGGTGACGATTTCATAGCACCTGCGACGATGCGCAGACACTTATTCTGAATTTTGTCCAAGGAGATAAGAGCATGTTTAAGACATGGTTCCAAAATTATACACCCATAGTCTATGTGGCTGCGGACGATAGCATTATATAGAATCTTTTGACTAAATGGGTGTGATCCCCACCATGTACCAGATAAGGCCCTTAGAACATTGATACTTTTTTCACATTTGTTAACAATGTAATTGATATGTTGTGTTCCGGACATGCGGGTGTCAAAAATAACTCCCAGAAATTTAGCACACTCTACCACTTCAATTTGTTGGTCTTTAACATATAGTTGGACATCTGGAATTCGTCGTCTTCTTGAAAAAACTACAGCATGACACTTGCTCGTAGCCAGATGTAGCCCATGGTCAGATAGCCAATCATTAAGATATCTAAGAGCACAATTAAGAGAGACAGAATCTTCTGAGAATGAGGTGGAGTGTGAGTACAGGGCAATATCATCAGCATATTGAAGTAGGTTGCAGAAAGGATTTACAGCTTGCTCTAGGTCGAAGGTATATATATTATATAATATTGGGCTTAATACTGATCCTTGGGGTAGGCCTTGAAATACACTTCTAACAGGGAGAGATTCAGTATTACTACGCAAAGAAATAGATCGATCCCTGAAAGAGTGCTAATGAAGTTTGTTAACCTCAAGGGAATACTCAGCTGTAGCATTTTCTGCCTGAGTATTTGAAGCTGAACACTATCATAAGCAGAGGAGATGTCGAGAAAAATGGCTATATAATTCTCATTACGACTAAGAGCTAGACGGATTTCGGACGAAAAAATGCTGAGACTATCTGTGGTACCCATTCCTTTCCTAAAACCAAACTGAGACTGCGCTAGGCTGTTTCGACTTTCCAAGAACCAAGTGAGACGATTTTTAAGCATGTGTTCCATTACTTTTGAAAGAGTTGATGAGAGGGCTATGGGTCTATAAGAAGCTGCTGAATTTGGGTCTTTGCCGGGTTTTAGAATTGGTATTATAATTTGTTGTTTCCAATGTTGTGGTACTGTATTCGTGTAAAAAATGCAGTTTAAGATATTTAAAAATACTTTTTTGGAATTTGTGGTTAAATTTTTAATAAAAGAATATGGAATGCCATCAATTCCTGGTGAGGAATCCACCAGGTTTTCAAGGACACATGAGAGTTCTTCATAAGAGAATTCATGGTCCATTGGATTCACACCCTGAGGGTCTGAATAAGATGAAGGGAGACAACTGTGATGAGGTACGAAAGGAGGAGCCAGTGTATCAAAAAACTCATGAAGCCAGGGAGATGGATCATTAGATGAAGCATGAGATGTAGAAACAGATCTGCGAAAAGCTTTAATTTTTTTCCAAACTTTAGAGCATGGTGTACGTGGTGACAAGCTCTCGCAGAAGCTCTGCCATCCAGTTTTCTTTTTCTGGCTAAACAATCTCTTGGCTTGGGCAGATATCTTTTTAAGATGAATATGGTTTTCTATATTCATATTGGAACAAAAGGCTAATTCAGCCGTTTTACGTTTCTTGACTATATCTGTACATTCAGAGTCCCACCAGGGTGGAGATGGTACATTTCCTGACGAGTGTTTCTTTAGTGGGATAGAAGCTTCGGCAGCGGAATAAAGAATATTAACGAATTCATCATACAAGCCTAAAAAATTTTCATGAGTCACTGTGGGGAAAGTGTCAATGCCAGATTGAACTAAACGAGAGAAACTATTCCAGTCAGCCTGGTGTAATCTATATCTGAGTAGAGGAGGGTGAGATGTGGAGTGACGAGGTGCGGCATTTAAAATGGAGACCAGGATGGGAAAATGGTCACTGCCATATGTGAGTGGAAGTTCCTGCCAGGTACATGATGGAACTATACTAGGAGAGGTCATAGTTAGGTCAAGAGCACTAGGGTTTTGGTTAGGCAAAACACGGCGTGTAGGGGAACCATCATTAAGTATACAAAGATTACAATTGTCAATAAGTGGTATGAAATAGGGTCACTATGATTGGAGCCCCACATAGTATGGTGGCAATTAAAGTCTCCCATAACAATGTAAGGGGATGGAAGGCTAGATATTATCTGGTCGAGCTCAGATAAGATATTAATGTCTGGGCGCGGAATATAAATTGAGATGAATGTGATGTTACAGCTTTTAGCTGCAACAATATTAAAATTGGGATTATGATTAGGAATATTAATTTGTGTATATATAAGGGGTCTTTTAATTAAAAGAGCCGAGCCACCATAACCATCCACTCTGTCATCACGGAGACACACATAGCCGGGGACTATAAAATGAGACCCTGGCTTTAACCAAGTCTCCGATACAGCGAGGATAGATGGTGAATATTTATTTAGTAGGTATATTAAATCAGACTTTCTGGGTCTAAAACTTTTAATATTCCACTGAAGCAGAGATAGGTCCATGGGAGCCATTGGTGACCGGTAGATTAGAAGAAGCAAGGTAAATCTGTTGAATGACATTGTACGGTAGGGTATCACTATAATTTTTAATAAGGTCAGAAAAAAGAGATGATAAGTTTTCCAAGTAGGGTTCATTGAGTGAGTTAGTGTTTTCATTATTGAGAGCGCAGCCATTGGGAAGAGATGAAGTAGGGGTACTAATAATGGCATTGTGTGCATTTCTGTCATAAGATTTTTGAGGAGTTTGTTTAGGTCTTTGTTGGTATGATGTGACTGTTTTCCTATAATTTTTATGTGGAGTGATAGGGAAGAACTCAGGGGAAGTAATAAATGAACTTGGGGATGAAACCAAAGTCCTGGCAGTATCCGCAAAAGATCGTCTAACAGGAGGAAAACGAGCCGAGGCTTCCGAATAGGGGATGTTTTCCTGAGACATTATCATTTTTATATCTTTTTGCCTTTTATGTTCTGGGCAATTGCGTGATATTGCGGGGTGGTTACCTGAGCAAAGTAAGCAAGTAGGTTCAGTGTCTGATTTAAGGCAACTTTCTCCAGTATGAGCTTGGGCACAATGATAACAACGCGGCTTAGACCTGCATTGGGATTTTACATGGCCAAAACGACAGCAACTCAAACATTGTATTGTTGGCATTTGGTATATAGAAACTGGCAAAGATGAATGAAAACAAAACACTCTTTCTGGTAATTTTTGACCTTTAAATGTTACTGTCACTGTTTGGGTTGGGATCCATTTAGCTGCTCCATCAACTATGGTTTTGCGATTGAGACGTCTGGCTTTGATAACTGCACCGCTTTTACTTTCAAATTGGAGAGAAGACACTAGCTCCTCCATGGACCAATCAATTGGTATAGACTTTATAACACCTGTCCGGGTGATATGATATGTAGGAATTGTCATTGTATACTTGGTTTGAGACATAATTGGATTAGCCATGAAGTTGGCATCTTCGGCTGATCGGAATTCCACAGATATCCGGTTGCGACCAATAGGTTTAATACCGTCCCTAGGTATACCTGATATTCTACTATTAAATAGAAATTGGCCAAATTTCAGTGGGCTTATTGTAGTACCAGTGGAAGGTTCTGATTCAATTCGGGTAACATGAATTAAAAAGGGGCCTCTGTCGTCCTTAGTATACAAAATTTTTGAGCTAGACGAAAATTCAGGGTTGATGTTGAATAGAAGCGGCTGGTGACACATTTGTTTTATAAGGAACTGGCGATGAATCCGTCTCTAAAGGTCGTTTTCTGCTGACATCCATGTCTGAACATTCCATTATGACCGAACTTTTATCCGGTGGCTTATTTCTATCTGGAGGTAGTTTATCCATACTAACCTAAATACTTAAATTTATTACTTACACGATATACAGGACTTACACAAACACGAAATAACAAAAACCACAGTTATTCTAAGCTTCAGTTATTAGTTAGAAAACGAGATCTCACTGATAATCCAGAATATGATAACAAAAATTTACAAACGCGTGCGTGTTTCCCAACAGCAAAACAGGCAGTCCTTCCTTGAAGTCCCGTCTTTTCTAGCGTAGCGCTTTATATTCTCTTTGGTGACATTTATCTGATATTCTAGCCGTCACAGATTACTTGCAGATTACAGATAAATGATCTAAGACAGAGAAAGATTGCAGTCCACAGATCAGATATTAGTATGTCAGTCTACCCAGTCAAAGAGTTTTTTTATACGGGTTTAGAGGCATACTCCATACTAAATGTATCGCACTTAGCGATATCTGGTGATCCGGTGAACCGGTAAACAACCAAAAAATTGTAACAATTACAAAAAAAGAAAGAATACGATAAAAAAATATATATGCTCCAGGGGGGTATACAGGATGGTACTGTCAATACGACAATAAATTAAAACATGGGCTGTATTAGTTGATAGAAATGGTTTGCCACTTTCAAAACACCGTATTCATTTTAAATTTCATGACATTTGTATGAAATACTATAACATTGCCTGCATTATTTCACAGAAATGTCATGAAATTATCAAATGAATACGATATTTTTGAAAGTGGCAAACCATTCCTATGAACTAATCTTAGAACAAGTTATTTTGTTCTTCTGAGGAACTAATATAGCCCATGTTTCAATTTATTGTCGTAATGACGGCACTACTCTGTATATTTTTTCATCGTTTTTTTTTTCTTTATGTAACTGTTACCCTCAAGTAGGCGTTTAAACGCATCAAAAACATTAAAATGTAATCAAAAACAATATATTCTTCATAAAACCTTTTTTCTCTTAAAAACTATATGTAAATAATCAACAGTTACATAAAAAAATGTTTATTTATGTATTTTTATTATAACAAAATAAAATTTCAAAGAAAAAAAAAGAAAGAAAAAAGTTTGGATTCGAAGATGGTTTTATTCATTGAGTACGCCGGATGTCTCGCAACTCTGCCAAGTATTCATTATTAAAATTGTCGAATTAGCACTACCATTTTAACTTCAGTAATGTACTTCCGGCCGAGTCTCCTGATTTCCGGCCAGATTCGATTAAATTACCACTACGCGTGATCTGTGCACTACGCCACCCAGAGCACAAGGTATAACCTACTTATTTCTTCACTGCTTTCTTTCCTTTTTCAACGTTTTTATAGCAACGTTTATCTCACACCATTCATTTTATTACCTCTAAGTTATTACCTCTAATGATCCAAAAGAATATTTTTAGAAGAATATGAAAAAATATATGCTCCAGGCGGAACATCAGGAGACGCGGGTTCGGGACTCGAACCATCAGGAGACGCGGGTGCGGGACTCGAACCCGCGTGACCCGCGTCTTCTGATTCTCCGCCTGGGGCATATATTTTTTCATCGTTTTCTTTCTTTATTTGTAATTATTACAATAAAGTAGGCGTTTAAATGCATCAAAAACATTAAAATTTGATCAAAATAGCTTTTTCTTCCCCCCATCTCGAAAAGAGTATTTTTGCTCTTCGATATCTGAGTGCAAAAGCCTATTTTATCCGCTAGAGGATAAAGTAAAATTGAATTTAGAACATCATGTGCACTAAGTTTGTGAATTCAAAAGATCATACAACCTTTTTTAACTTGTTAAAAACTCAGACTCGGCTCCTTCTTGGTGTACTTTTTATTTAATTTGCTTTGCGCGCGCCATTTTCTTTTAAAACAAGAAACTTGAAAACAAATAAAAAATCTAAAATGAGTGATTCTAGCGACGAAGAAGTTTATTTGACGCCAACAGAATTGACTGAAACTATTAGAGGTGTTAACTTCAATGAGTGGTAAGATAATCGTTGCTATAAAAACGTTGGAAAAGGAAAGAAAGCGGTGAATAAATAAGTAGGGTTATACCTAGTGCTCTGGTGGCGTTTAGTGGTAATCGCATCTGGCCGGAAATCAGAAGTCGCGGGTTCGAGTCCCGCCTGGGGCATATATTTTTTCATCATTTTCTTTCTTTATTTGTAATTGTACTACAATAAAGTAGGCGTTTAAACGCATCAAATCATTAAAAATGTAATTTTTATTCCAAAAAGGTCGAGAAAAACATAACACATAACCCCTAATTAAACATTTTATTTAAAACCATTGCCTCGAATATTACACTCCACGTTTCTCAAACTTTCCGATGCTGTTTCACACTAAATTCATATAAGACCAATAGTAATTATTTTATATTTATATATTACAACGATTTTAATAAGAAAATTGTTTTAAATAATCTATCTGTATCTTAAAAACTAAGTAACCTTTCTTCCTTTTTAAATTCTTAATATGAAAAATTAATAGACAATAAAAATTAATTCATATGCAATTGCCATCTTTCAAAAGAGTGTTTATCATTTCTTTACATTCACTCCTCTTGATTTTCCCACTGTGCGTGCAGGGCAAGGAGCTGACGATAGCGATACCTCCTCGAAGTCGTTTGTAGTTACTCAGATTCGCTGAAAGAATATTACAAAATCTAAAAAATATTATAACACTAGTGGCCGCCCGCGGCTCCGCCCGCGCGGATGTCGGTTGTCGTGCCAAAAAGTATCAATTGCCCTTGCTAGGGCAATGATACTTTTTAAGACGACATGCCCAGACGTCATCAATGTATGAAATAACAATTAAAATTTAATTGTGCCTGGTTTATCGGGCTTTGAAGACAAACAGACAGACTGAAACCCTTTCACAATTATAAGTATGGATTTCTCATAATGCCTTTTATGAAAAGTATTTGTGTTGTAAGAGGCTAGGAGATATCATATCTGGATGTTTTTTAATCAACAGTGAAGTACATGCAAAGAGCAGACAAATCTCTACACTATAACCATCCATAAAGTATGTTATGTTGGTCATCCTTGCTCTACTATGGCACTTTTTACAGCAAGAATTATTTTGCAACTGCATTGTAAAGCTCTGTATGAATCAGAAACGCTTCAGTAACAACGTTTTTGTATTCGGAATCTTTCAACTTTTAAAAAGTTTCAGTCAAAAACGTATCAGCTAGGCGATTCTCTAAAGTCAACAGCCTTGAATCCGTGGCTGTCGGCAGCGCTGTCATACCTTTTGGCGTTTGTTTGACAGCCGTTGGCGACACTAGCGTTCCGACGACGAGCGCGACGTGAGCCGGAACTAATAAGATGTTTATTTTTATATCTTTATGTAAAAATCAATCAAATATTTAATGATGTCATTGCGTTACATTTTCTAAACAAGAAAAAAGAAGTCAAAAAATATCGATTGTACTTCATGTCGTATATCCAAAACAGCGATAATCATCCACAGCCATGACATCGACGTAGAGATTAGTGAATACGCTTAAGCGCAGCGCCGTGCTTAAATGTCAAAATCAATGGCAGCTCGTCGTCTTGTCAAACGCCAAGCTCGATATCGAATATTTCTGTTTGTGAATCACACTGCAGTAACCCTAGTGTAAGTTTCAAATGAATTGAAACGAAAACGTTCGTTGAGGTGAGAACTGTCAAATCGTATGAAAACGTCAGCAGCGCTTCTGGTGTGATTTTTTTTTAATATTATGTATTTGAGAGGTGAACAAGATGATGGTCGTTTCTGTTTCAATTCAATTGAAACTTACCCTATGGGTCATCACCATTATCATACCAGCCTATGATGTCCACTGCTGAACAAAGGACTCCCCCATCGCTTTCCAAATAAAAAGGTTCTGCGCAGCTTGCATCCAACGGCTCCCTGCGTCCCTGACCGGTCGTATGTTCATCTAGAGGAAAGCCGTCCTAGCCGAATCGCTGCCGGGGATCCTTAGCACCCCCTGCTCCACCGTTACCGGGACCACTACCTTAGTCCGGAATAGCGGAGCCGCCGGGGGCTGGACGCTGGGGGCCGATACCGTGTTCTGTTTGCCATGAGGGGATTTGCCATAATCACCACGCTTGGCAGACGGGTTGGTGATCGCAGTGATTCGCCAGTACCCAGAAAACGTTGCTGCCCGTCATCTGGGGAAGATTATCCCTAAGTCGGTTCTTAAGACACCCACGGGAAGAGATGGGGAAGTGCTATTCTAGCCCGGCACCACACGGGAAACACTATTGGTACTGATAAGTCAAATACTTGAACTTGAATCAACCGAGAACGTTTCGATAAAGTGTGCCGGCTTTATAAACAATGTTAGTGTACAACCTAAATAAATTTTCTATATCAAAACCGCAATAGTAACGATACCGAATCGCTGCCGATCCGTTTAGGGAAATAAATAGTAGAATTGACCGTCTGTTTTTATTGCCTGTATCTTTAGAAATCTTGGTAGCCGTTGCTTTAAACCAGTATTCCCAGTAGTCAGTAATAGAAATTTAGCTCACAGTTGACAGCTTTATGGATCTGCGCAGTTATGCTGTGGGCAGAATCAGTGTGACCCGCACGCAATACAACGGCAGCCGCTGGGCCATTCTCGCTTTCAGTGACTACACATTCTTGAACTCCTTCTACCAAGCTGATGACGATTTCTACTTCTTCTGGTGCTATCTGAAAAGGACAGTGTACTAGTTTACAGTACCTAATACCTAACTATAACCTACCTCTATAATGATTATTATTTTAGAAAATGTCGATCACCTACATGATAATTTAAATATTTGAACCAAAACTTTTTCCGCTCGACGTAATAAAGGTCATCATTCTCGTCCACACAAAATACGTCGCCGGTCATCAACCAGCCATCAGTAGCAAACATTTCACGATAAGCCTCTTCGTTTTTGTAGTAGCCCTGAAAAAATATGTTTTGAATAACAAAAAGAGATGTTTCAAAAATGTATGGAATCCCGGCTATGTCTATACATAATGTCTATACACTATACATAAAAAAAATGGTATAAATATGCAGAACAGTGATCAATTGTCCATTTTTTTGCTTTATTTATTGCACGGTAAAGATTTTTTTTAGAATAAAATTGCAACACAGCGACAGCCAAATATTCATCATGGCGCGTATATCACTTTGGTGACGTTTAGTTGACCTCTCTGTCGCCCGCCATATTGCCATGGTAAATAATGGTGAAATAGACGAAAAATTTTAACTTTTTTTACAAACAAACTATGCATGAAAACGAATTATTCATATTTTTCGCGGATTCAGGAGATTTTTCCTGATTTTTTGAGATACTGTACGTATACTTGGCCGGATAAGAAACATTTATACCAAACAAATATACCTGACATTAAAATTAAATAACGATATGGCATACAAGACGGCCAATCTCGTCAATTCGGATTGAAGACCTACATAGATATTCAACGGTACGCGAGCATATACGGTCATAATGGTTGTAATTAAAACTGTAACTTTGGCATCAATTACCTGTTGGTCTGACCTTGAAAAGGTATCAATCGCTACCTAACAAATTCAACCAGAGGCTCCCGGGTTACGGATTAGTACTTTAAGATGGCGATGCGCAGGGAAGATGAAAAGACAAAGGACCTGATAATAAGGTCAATCGCCGGTCCCGCATCTCTCTAAAATGACATCTAGATTTTTCCTTAACCCTCTAATATCTGAGGGCATAGAGGCGGAAGGAAGGGGAAGACGAGGATGGCGGTTGGCGTTGAAATGACAGAGGATAGCTATAAAATATGCTACAATTAATTACAGGGAACAGTTTGTAACAAACATAAGGAAAGTAATAAAAGCATGTCATAATATTAAGCGAATAAATAAGAATATAATGTAACCTGTAATGATAGTTGTAAGTTGCTCATAAATAAATAAACAACATAAAATAATTAAAACTAAAAAAGGTACGGAACAAGAGTACGAAGAAATAGTATGTAGGTACTTATTGAAATAGACCAGAGGTTCCAAATAAAAGGCGCTCACTCAAAAACTTCTTAGAAAAAACCATTTATATTCCACCGCAAGGGTTACTCCGCAACCTACAAGGCCCTCATTTCAAAAGTGAGAAGCACAAGAAAATTCTGAACTGATCACGACGAAATAGACATAGTAACCAGTCAATTATCCATTTTCAGCACTAATTTTATTGATTTTCTCAGTTTTACTGAATGTCAGTAAGCTTACACGGCATATAAATTTTCCAGTATCCAATTTCATCAGGTAGGTACTGGCGCGTTAAAATTATTTGAATAATATTACATAGTTACGTGACTATCAACAAACCATAAAAATGCTATTATAGCTTTTGATGTAAAGTTCTCCTTTTTTGTTATCATGTTTACCATCTTCCGGCACAATCTGAAATGATAACGATTTTTATTAATAAATATTATTAAGAACTACAAAATTAGGACATTTTCTTTGTGAACCTTTAACATACTTATTGTAAACAAGTGATAACTGTTAACACTTACTTTGTATAAAACGGTATTCATTATTTTCCCATTAGAATGCCAAGAGGTGCCTGGGTTTGGCATAGTAATAAAACCATGCGTCTCTGTTAATCCGAATCCATTACTAAAATGCGCTGTATTTGAAAGTTTGTCCTGGGAATAAAGAGTTACAAATTTTGCAACTAAATCGAAAAATATTGTAATTATTCAGGTTATTATTTAGTAAAAAGACAATCTAAGATGTAAAAAAGCGTATGATTCTATTCTAGCTCTACCTTCAGCGCTGTGATAATATTTGGGGTAAGTGATGATCCAGTAGTGATAACAATCTTAAGGGAATCCAGTTGAGCAGCTGTTGCTGATGATGCTAATGACTTTGCAAAAACTGGTCCAAGAAGCGCCCATGATGGCTAAAGCAAAAAAAATACTAAGAATTAAATTTTAAAAACTATCGATAGATCATAAGCGGTGTGTAAACAACTCCATAAATCTAATTTGGATGATTTGAAGGTTTTAACACAACTCACTCGACATTTTTGAAGGATTTTCAGAACATTTTCGATGCTAGGTTTTTGAGGCGTCATCAACAAAGTTACTCCAAACACGGGACAAGAAGTCATAAGAATAGTGTGCGTCATCCATTGAGCTGTTGACAAGAGCATTGCCAGCTCTGTCGGTCGTGGAAAACTTTCAAGGTAACTCCTACACATACATTTATTTTGTAAATAATTTTAATATAGTGCATTAAAAGTAATCGACTTGTAAGAACTAATTTCATCTTACCATATTATCGATAGTTGAGCTATCAATCCCTTGTGTGATAACATTGTAGCTTTAGGGAGACCAGATGATCCACTTGTTGGTATTAGCAAAGCTAGTGATTCTGGTGAGGAATCCAGTACCCTAAATTCAATGTATTAAATAAAAAAAAAATTATGGATTTTTATTTATACATATAGGCTGTAACTTACCTATAAATCATTATTTCATCATTAGTCTATTGCACTAACTTATCTCGTACATTAAAATTATATTCGAAAAATAATATTGTGCTAGAAATACCTCTTATTATTTCCACAGACAACAATCACATATAATGAAAATCTAGTAACATTAGAACTGAAAAGGCTGAAGCTAGAATCGAAAAGTGACACTTGGAAACTATGATAATTTAATGTAATAAGACAAGGTTCTAAAGTGGTTGGGGTGGTCTTTCTATTATTTACCGTAATTCATAGTTGAATATTTGTAAGAATTCATACATAGGTAATAGAGAACAATCAAATTACTACATTTAATGTTACATATAGGTAGATTTATGTGTAATTATTGTATGTTTAATAAATACTTAATTTCAATAAAGTAATTGAGTAAAAGAATAAAAGTTAGTAAAGATTGTTACCTCTCGTTATTAATTGTAATGATAACTTGAGTCAATTTTCCAGTAATTTTAAATATAAAATTATTGTAAACTCACTTAAAAGTATCGAAATTGTCATCGTGCCCTATATAAAATGCTTTTAAGTTATAATCGTCGGCAATCACCACAGCAATATCTGGATTACAGTCCTGAGTTACTACCATGATTTCATCATATCGGTTTGGCTCACAAAATATGATCGCTGGGTTCACCAAATTTAGGAAATAATTGATTTCATCTGTAAAAAAATAATATATTTAGTTTTTAGTAAATCCGTTTGTTTCTTAAATAACCATGAGTAATTCATTACTATTTACTTACATAAAGTAGAATGAGGGTCGAGGATTAACGGTACAACTCCAGCAAACAGCGAAGAGTAGTATACTACGGCCATTTTCTCGTGGTTTTTCATCAAAAACACTACGTGTGTGCCTTTTTCATATTGTTGACTTAGAGCGCGCGCAAGTGGGATTGCTTGCTTAAGTATTTGACGGTAACTTATTTCTTTACCACTTGCACCATTTATCTGAAACAAAACAATCTTTGTACAGTCAATAGGTAGGTAGTCTAACTTATACACGACACGATGTCTTCCAATAAATGTTTTATATTTTTTGGAAAATCGTACCTCGTTGCATTGAAAAAGTAGGTAACTAGTCGTTTTATATGAAAATCTAAATGAATCCAACACACGATATAAAGTTAATCATCAAATCTCAAGCGTTATTGGGAGAAAGTAAGCTTCAAAATTAAATATTAGAAATAAGAACGGTTTTTCTATGAACCAAATTATAAAGTAAGATGATAATAACAACTCTATAAGGGCTGATAGCTAGGAACGAATGGCCACCATAAGATATCCCGTTTTCGGTACAACTATTAACTTCATAACAGCCTCAGCTTTACCTTTACGTATAACTTTTACAATATTTACATACGTATGGCCACCATTACTTACCATAAATATATCGTTTGATTGCTGTTTCATACGGTGATAAATTATTTCTGATAAATTCACTTCATAGCGCTCTTTGACACACGAACTACATGTAGATCTTTTCCTTATATCATCTAATATAGTATCTAAATACAGCTGACTTTTAGTTGGATTCCCTCTCATTACAGTGTGCGACATTCCTGAAATCAATTTTTAATTCCATTATCATTGACCTTGTAATATAATAATTTTTGTGCTTACTTAACTTGAGTTTTCTTCAATTCATTAATTATTACCTCTTCTACCAACCTATTATTTTTTTACCTATTCTAATAAATTTATAAAAACAATTACAATCGCCAAGTAAAATACTTATATTTTTTCCAAATAAATAAGTAAGCAAACAATATTTAGACTAGGTACCTTACTTATTAATTCATATATCTACGGCTCATTATGTACTTAGTTATATTAACAGTTATAATAACAGTTATTAGTTATGATATGTATTTCATTACATTGGTCCGTCCAGGTAATATAAAAGTTCGTTTAATTAAATCATTCATCTGAGTGGGGCAAGGTGACAAACTTTGAGAGCCTTAGAAATTTTCATTATATCTAAGGCTCTCAAAGTTTATAATCGAGGCCCCTGAATTGAATGATTTTTAAAAAGCACTAGATTGATACCTAAAGAATTAAATATTCTCGTAAACTAAATGTTCTAAATTATCTTGGCACATTATTTGTAGAAATTGAAAGATTGGTACAAGACATACAATACCTAATCCTTAATTCATAATTAATTCTAAAATAATGCCACAAAAATATTCTTATACGCTGAGCATACGGTCGCGACAGACGGGTATTCTGCCGATGCCTAATGGGTTTGTATGGATAGGATCATAGAATAAATGGCTCTCTTCTTTGATTGTATAGACATGTAATCAAAGCTCTATTCAGACATCTTTAACAAAAGTAAGTACTTGAAATAACAAAAAGATACCTACTTAAAGATATTCAAATCGATGTCATATTGCTACGTAATTTTTTTGCAAGTTCAAGAGATGCCTAGTGTTACGAATACAGCTAGGTAAGTACCGTAAAACTTCGAACATTTGCGGATTTTTTAAGGCGTGAAAGATATTATTTTAACAATTAGTTGCAGAATAAATGAGATGGATGGTGTTTAATGAACAGTGATCGGAATTGGGTAAGTATTGTAGAACAGAGATAAAAATCGGAGACTTCCTTAAAATATTTTTTTTACCTTACCGATAATTCACCGGAATTTTAACTACGTAAATTCAAACATCAAATTAATTAAATAGAAAGTTCTCTTGCGTAAATATTCTTCCTTATAAAATTTTTCACATGGCTCTTCATTTTTAATAACTTCTAAAAAAAGGTTTTCATTCGAATATTTTTGATAATTCTTTTGTAGGTATGTTTGTTACGCGGTAAATATTAATAATAAGATGTTTAAATTCACGTGATTAAAGATCCGGTAAATTTACCGGTAAAAAAAAATTTGTAGGGAAGTCTCAAATTTTTATCTCTGTTCTACAAACTGTAGGTAAATATACTCACCCTATTCCGATCACTGTTAATGAATAACGAAAAGAGTAAATATGCTAAATGTAAAGTACAATTAATAATAAGCAGAATCTAGACCATGACAGACTTTTAAGTCGCTGTAAATAATAAAAATACAAAATTAAAAATTTTATGTAACCCCCGGCATCATTAATCGTCTATCTAACACCATCTCATTGAGACTATTCAAAAGAGCCCAAACATGCTATATCTGCTGTAAGTTTCTGAAAAATTAAGCATTTCGCAGACTTTTTGATGGTATAGGATCAGCTCAATGTCTCAATTTATGTCATGGGAATGTCACCGAAGTGATAGTACACCATATTTCAAATCAATGGGATTTGTAAAAGTTAGTAAAACCCTATTATCATGTAGAAAATGAGCTGATAGTCATCAAACGTCTGAACTGATCTTCATAAATTATAGCTAAGAACCATCGTAGTCACATCAGCTTTCAAACCAAAAAAAAAACAAATAAAATCAGTTCATTCGTTTAGGCGCTACGATGCCACAGACAGACACGTCAAACTTATATATAACACTCCTCTTTTTTCGTCGAGCGTTAAAAAAGAAGCGGCCCCAATATCGAACCCTGCGTCAAACCTTAACATAAAGCACGAGAAGTACCTAAAAGCTTATTTCTAACCACTATTAAATAAAGGTCAGTGTTTCCAACCCATAACCACACAAAAACGCCGCACCGTCACTGTACCTGCTCTTGTTCGTAATTATTTCTTTTAGTTCTTAAGAAATAACCTTTGATTCTAATAAAAATATATTTTTTTAATTAAATAGTCTCCGGTTCTATCATACCCGAGAGAAACGTTGGCAACACTGTAGCCGTTGGCTATCTATTGATGACACTAGCCTATTAATTTATGCTATTTAAGTGAGCAGTTTCTTGAGTCACAATTTATCTTTTGCAGTTCTTATCGATATTTAATACAGGGTGGAAAAAATCTATGGGCCCTGGAGAGAAACTATTATTTAGTTATCTCATTTTACGAATAGGAAACATTCCTTTATTTTTGAAAGGAAACAAAACTTCATTCAAAAATCTTCTGAAATTCGCTTGTCTCACCCGGGAATCGAACCAACTAAAACATAAAAAAGTAAACATCCGCTATTTTTTATACGAATCGGTAGGATTATTGTTCAGGATAAAATTTGTTTCTTACATTTTGTATTTGAAATAAATAAAAGTGACAACTAATATTGATTAACGAACGAATACTTTCAACATGTTTTAAAAATGTTGAAAGTAGCAGAAAGTAGAATTTCAAATTGTTGCCCTGCGTTGCAATAACAAATACGTTCCATTTTTAACTTTTCGTCAGATTGCCTAGTGTAAGAACGAAATGTGAATAAAATTATTACAATTTAATAATTTTCTCATCGAAGTCTTCAATAAGGTACATACTTAGAAATAAATAATATTAGCAAATCTGTACTACATACAATAACTTTGGATGTTAGAGAGATAAGAACATTAACGTATGATTTACTTGTTACAAATGAACATTATAGTACTAGGTTTTGTTAATAAAAACTTGTAATAAATATTAAATTATATAGCTATCTCGCACAACAGATAAGTGTAAGAGCAAATGTTTGTAAGACATTTTATCCTGCACAACAATCCTACCGATTCGTTTAATAAAATAGCGGATGTTTACTTTTTAATTTTACGTTAGGTATTTCGATTCCCGGGAGAGAAGCGAATTTTAGAAGATCTTTGAATGCAATTTTATTACTTTTTAAAAATAAAGGAATGTTTCTTTTCAGTAAAATAAGCTGACTAAAGGATTTAAAGTAGTTCCCCTCCAGGGCCCATAGATTTTTTCCACTCTGTATATGTTATTCACTTACTGCTTCACTAATGTTATCTTGTAGACAGATACCAGTAGATACTGTAATAGCCTGTTTTAAAATTGTGGAAACAGTATAATAATAATGTGTTTATTTTTACATTCATTTAAATGATTGCATAATTATCATACAATTAACAAACAAAACAAATATTTGCACTATGTTCCACGTATGTACAATATAGAAAGAAAGTAATCGCAACTTCGCTCATGGATTTTAAAAAAATAAATCGAACATAATGGCTAAAAAAAATTTTCAACTAATTATTTTAAATATTCTAACGGGATTGGATGGATCTCGATGATCCCCGAGTATATATAAAAAATTGTCACATAGCTTGCCGGAATGGGCATTTGTAAATGTATTTAGAATAGAATAGAATAGAATAGAATAAAACTTTATTCAGCATCACAACATAAAAGACTTAATTCTAATACAAAATAAATTATAAATTATCATTGAGTGATTAAGCTGAAATGGTATCCACTCAGCATTTGTCGCAGCAGCTACCAACCACGACGCTGATTTTCAGTGGCGCTCGAGGCTCGAGGCAGGCCGTACGCTGTCCCCAAGTGCCACTTGCTAGTCAGTCTCGAGCTTTTGCAGCCTCTAGCAGTATCACGCAGCTCGAGGAAGCTCGGGCGGGCTCGCAGAGTTTTGAGATCTGTAGGGAAGCGCAAGTAAACGCCTGATGTCCGTCGAATTTGATACTCAACTAAATCTTTACTATGGGTACTTATCTTTATATAATGACACGAGGAGTTCGGTGGAGTAGTGGTTTGAGCCTTCCAATTACGAAAACTAAGCAACTTTCGCCATGGTCGATCCCGGGATGGGTCAACCAAAATTAAAATCACCAGCTCCTCCGTCGCGTCGTTTGAAAGGTACGTTAAGCTGTTGGTCTCGGTTGTTGCTGTAACGGCTAAATCCCACCAACACGCATTTGGCCAGTGTGGTGGTGTTATTGCCCAAACTTTTATGTAGGAAGTCCTGTGCCCAGCAGTTGGACGTATATGTATAGGCTGGTGATGATGATAAAATATAATGACATCAAAAAGTGCGCGATGATTTGGCCGCTTGACCAAGCGGATGTACGATTTTTTTGATTTACACTCTGGTGGAAACTGATGAGATCTTGTGACTTTTATTTATTACATATACAAGATTACCTACTTTTATGATTGGCAAAAATCGTTTGGAAAATGTTTTAATCAACTTTTCTTAGTTTATACATTTCAGAAATTAGATATTTTATTCTTTTAACTCGTTCACGAGACTCGCCAGTGTTTTCATTACAAAAAAATCACTTTTGTACGAAAACTTTATGGACTAAAGCAAATTCTAAAGCAAGTATCCGCAAAATAGGGACAAGAATAAAATAACAGGGAAAGATGCATGGATTTAGGAAGAGAAACACACCAAGATTAAGAAAACCAGAAAATGTACTAGGTGCGATAGAGGGACCTATTAGTTTTATTAAACAACAATAACTGACTTTTACATTAACATAAAAACGTTTGGCGCGATATAGTTTTACTGCAAACCGCATAATATTTAGTTTTGATGAGTCGGGGATAGCCACTATTTTAAATATCCCAAAGTTTTGGCACCAAACACACCTAGATATTAAGGTAACTTTTGTTTGGAGTGGAAATACGCAGTCTTATAAGAAATGGGAAGAAGCGAAATGCAGTGGTGTATGGATTATGCATTTAAGACTATCACCAAAGTAAAACAATTTTAAAGTTACATAGCTGTGGCTGTAAAAACTGCCACTAAACTAATAATAAAATAAACAATGCAATGGAGTGTTTTGTTTATTCTTGTTACATCTTTTATTATAGTTAGGTAAGTCTATTAAGCTTTAATAAATAACACATTATAGTGCAATTAACCGTAAGAAGGTATAAAAGCAACAGAAGTTTTTCAGATTTTTTATTTTTGTGTTCGTAAAAAAAAAGATCGTTGCGGTGAGGTATACGCATTGAATTGTGATCAGATGGGGTCTTGATCGCTTTTCATGTCATCTATAATCTGCAAAACCTTTATCTTAAAACTTTCTAGGTATCTGACTCTCAGTCATACCATCTGTCAAATTCACTCAGCAAGCTAAAGCAAAAATAATGCATGGTTGGTGGCTGGCCAAATGGCCCATTTTCGCCCATTCAAACCAAGTGGGTTGGTGGGTTTTAACGGTTACAGCAACAACCGAGACCAACGGCTTAACGTGCCTTTCAAAGCACGGAGGAGCTCGAGATTATAATTTTGGTTGACCCATCCCGGGATCGACCATGGCGAAAGTTGCTTTGTTTTCGTAATCGACACCGGAGGCACAAACCACTAGGCACTCCACCAAGCTCCTCGTGTCATTATAAAAAGATAAGTACCCATTTATCTAGATATTTGTCTTTATTAATTTAGATCAAATATCACAATTTAATATTTTTGATGCGTTTAAACGCCTACTTTATTGTAACAATAATTACAAATTTAGAAAGAAAACGATGAAAAAATTATGCTCCAGATAATTATGCTCCAGGTGGGAATTGAACCCGCGTCTCCTGATGTCCGGCCAAACGCGATTACCACTACGCCACCGGAGCACTAGGTATAACCTACTAGGTAATTTCTTCAGCGCCTTCTACCTTTTTTTTAACGTTTTTATAGCAACGTCTCCGAGTAAATAGTAGATAAATAAAAACCAAGCCACTGCTGCAGTTTAAAAACAATGACAAAACCTGCGCTATCAATGTGAAACCGTGGATGCACCATACGCCTAGGTTGACTAAACTTTCGTGAACTATTACACTATAACTACTCTGAGAACCTGCTTGGTTTTGTACACGGAATAACGAACAAAACCAAGTAATGTAGGAAGAATATTTACCTCCTTGTAGTACAAAACTGAAAATATAATCAGTAATGTGAAAAGAAAAAATATTTCCTAGTTGGTACATTACCCGGTTTTGTGCGAAGAATATTTTTTCCTTGCACAGAGTCTGGACCGCACGGGTCCAGACTCTGTGCAAGGAAAAAATATTCTTCGCACAAAACCTGCTGGTAATGTAGCTCGGTAATTACGAGTAACAAGGCATTTATTCATCGTTTTCTTTCTTTATTTGTAATTGTTACAATAAAGTAGATCAAATATATTTATTTTTTATTTTTATTTTTGTTTTTTGTCGACTTTTTTGATACAAAGCATGGAAAATTACTAAGCACCGCATGTAGCGAAGCAGTAAGAAGAGTCCCTATGAAAAGAAAGCCAGTATATCTTGAAAACACTGTTCTAGCCGCCACCACCTTGCCTGCCCGTGAGCTATTCACACCTCTTTTGAAGGAACCCATATTATAGGAAGAAGGGAACACGTCATGTGCTGTAGAAGAATTCCAAAAATTTGTGAAAATTTTCTGTCGGTCAATTCATGCTGACGTGACTCAAAAAAATTTAAATTTGCCGCCAAAACGTAAGACAAATGTAACTATGTAATTCATACTCAGTAATATTGCCAAAGAGTTCTATTTTCAAAATTTAATCTTATTTCTCTATTGTATTATTTACTAGTGACCAGTTCTAAAAACATTCAGTGCCGTTGCCCTCAGGTACTCTGCCAATGCCAATATCACATCACGATTTTACTTTATGTAGCATTATTTAGCACGCTAATAAAGTGTTTTTGTAGTCCTAGGCCTTCTTTTCATTATGTCTGAAGACATTAGAATTGGTAATAATGATAAATAACAATATCAATTGTAAATTGAAGTAGCTTATTCTTTTCTTATTTCATCTATCATTCCAAATCGTAGACAGATTGTATACTCTGTCTACGTTCCAAATACCTAAGCTTCGGCGTTAATTTTTTTAGTAATAAATGTTTAAGGTCAAAGCTTTTGGTATTTTGATTTAAAAACTAAACTACTGAATCAATTTGAATGAAATTCTGTTAAAATAAAGGAGATAACCTCTACGCTGGTGGCCACCACAGTGCCCACTTGCTTGGATTTCGCGAAGAATGACCAAAGGGTCCTCAAGCATTTTACTAGGTGATAGGGCCTGTATGTAGGGCACCATAGGGCACAGATTAGAAAGAGTAGGGTTATCTGGTAGGTAGCCAGAGTAATTATTGCCCATAGAATGAAAAAATACTTAAGACTGTCTGTATGGGCATTAGTTCCCTTTGCCTTCTTATTACAGGGAGAATCAACCATGCGTAGCATCACTATAACGTCTGTGAATGAACCAAAACAAAAACAGTTTTGGAAGTGTTTGGCGGGATTTTGTGTTGTCAGTCAAGATTTACATTACAATAATAAAAAATTGTGTCAGAGCGAACTTTGTGTTATAAAAGTGCTGTAGTTTTATAAAACAAGTGTTTGTGTAACAACAACTAAAAGATTATGAAAATATAAGTGATTATGGTGTAAAAGACGATGAAAACTTTTTGTGGTTATCCACCCCATCAAGTAGCGTCAAATACTCCCAAAATGCATTGAAATGTGTGACACCAGCATTTCAATGCAATAAATGAAGAAATACTGAAGACCTGGCTGTATGGGTATTAGTTCCCTTTGCCTTTCCATTACAGGGAGAATGATAAAAAAAAAGATTTGGTTTTTTGGCGGGATTTTGTGGCGTCAGTCAAGATTTTTATTGCAATAATTAAAAATTGTGTCAGAGCGAACTTTGTGTTACAAAAGTGGCGTAGTTTTATTATTCAAGTGTTTGTGTTTACGTCACAACTAAAAGATTTTATGAATAAAAGTGATTATGATGTGAAAGACGATGAGAACTTTTTTGTGGTTATCCACCTCATTAAGTAGCGTCATATGGAGACTGTCTATATATATTTCGCGTCAAATACTCCTAAGATTCATTGAAATGTTTTATGCCAACATTTTAATGCAATAAAAGAAGAAATAAAGAAATACTTAAGACATGGCTGTATGGCCATTAGTTTTCTTTGCCGTCCCTTATCCGGAGAATTAACAAAAAAAAATATATAAGTCTGTGGATCAATCAATCAATCAATCAAATATCAATCCCGAATCCCGACTTCAACTTGTTTATTTTTTCATTTTACTTTTGAGTTTTGTGATAATTGTAAATTTTGTGTCACTTTGCACAGTAGAAATCAGTTGAAGTAAAATTAATAATGTTAAAATAGAGGGATTTTCTGTGTGAAGATACGTCTCTAATTTAAAAGAACCAAGTCCGAAGAAAAATGTAATAGTCAACCCTATTCATTCGGTTGTTTTTGGAATTATAATATATTAAATACTGGCTCATAAATTAACTTTACAATGGCAAACTCAGTCAACATATCAATTGAAGCTCCTATTGAAAATCAAATTCAAGAAATAACCTATGATGGACAGGAAATATATCAAGCGTAAGTAAATTATTCTTTCTTTTACAAGTTTCCTGTCCTAAAAAAGTGATGTATGTTGCTGAATTCTCGGCATTTAAAAAATATCTTGACTAGAAAAAAAATGTCCGAAGGTGTGAACTGACCTTCCTTCCTCTCCCTTCTTTTCTTTCACGATTTTGGGTGACTGCTCGGACTGGGTGACAGGGACAAGGACAGAAGCGGTTACGAAAACTTATGAAGGATTCCCATATTTGAATGATGTATGATTATGGTACTTTATTGCCATTAATGATTTTACTGTGACTTCTAAGGAGCTTGCCTTGGCTCAATGGATTTTAATAAAATTTTCCATTGAGACTTGTTTTATCCTGAAAATTATGTAGACTATTCTTTAGCGTGATATGCAATGATATCCATGTGTATGGAGCTGCAGGCAACCACTAGTTAATAATAATTTCAAATTGTTTTCCACTGAAGGTACAATCTCCTTTTTTTAAATTTCACAGACCACTGTCTATGTCAGAGAACCTGGCAAGACTAGCTCAAAAGATTGACTTCTCAAAGACTGATGATGAATTCTGCAATATCAAAAAAGAGGGTGAGAGTAGTACAGAAACTAAACCTGATGATGACAGCAAAGATGTTGGCTATCAGTCCAGCTTGTGGCCTTGGGAGTCTGTCAGGAACAAACTGAAGAATGCTCTTACAGAAGTGTGTGTCTTAGCTGATGTATTAAACATAGCTAAGGAAAAGAGGTATATGGTAAGTATTTGTTGTGATATTGAAAAAAACATATTTTTACTGGAGGAATTTTAGCCATTTTCTTGAGAAAAAAACTTATATTTCCATTTAATTAGATATTTCTAAAGACTTTCTGGTATTAATTATTATATTTTCGCTTCACTTAATCAATACATTCTTGTAGGTTCTTGATCCAGTACAACCAGAGCAGGTAGATAACCGTCCCATGGTCCAAGTGTATGGACGTAAGAAAGCACTGGGAGCAGCAGCAGCTGTCTTACTTGCTGGTGTGGAACGTCTTCGGGCTAGTGAGAATATGAGAATAAACCGCAATATGCCTGACTTCCACATTGACCTACTAAGGCTGAGACAAAACTGGAGACTGAAGAAAGTTTCAAATACAATTGTTGGTGATCTTAGTTACAGGACTGCGGGTTCTAAGTTTAGCCAGACTGGTGTGTTTGAGGTAAATAGACTTTAAGCTATAATGTCCTTGATTCTTTTGTACACACACTAAACTCACATGTAACCACTACCACTATTCTCCATCTGAAACCAGTCTCCCCTCTGACCTATGACTCCAAAAGGACACACATTGTCATATTTTATTCCAGAATCAGAAACAGCTGGCCCCACTGTCATAAATCTAGCTCAGTGGGTCAATTCTGTGAAGGGTTTTCGTCTGATTGGTAGGTTCAAGTTTATTTTTTATGACCACTTATAACAAAAACTATTTCGGTTATAATTGGAGTGTAAAAAAGGCATCTTTTGAACTCTTGAAATACATTTATTATAATATCTTTCAATCATTTATTACAATGTTAAAATAAAAGAAAATATCAAAGAAGATCAGCTCATTGGTTAACCACTGATGATAAGATGGAGAGATGTTATATTGAAGATATAATTAAGCATTTCTTAATTATATTTTATATTACATGTTAACTGGGGAGGGTACAGAAGTCTCTACTTTTCACAATCCGGACATTTGTCTGTAAGTATGTTTCACTTCAGGTGACTAAAGCGCCCGAGGAGCAGATGATGCAAGCGATGAGCTTGAACGCGACGGGGCCCGCGCCCTCCGCCCTCCGCGTAACCGTGCCGCCCGAGCTACAGGGCGTCGCCTTCATATCTGTGCTCTGTCAAAAAGGTAATGAAAGAGTTTCGCCTTCATTTCTGTGCTCTCTCAAAAGGTAATAAAGGTGTTTCGCCATCATATTTTTTCATCATATATTCTGTGCTGTCAAAAGTAATTTCGCCTTAAACCCTTTGAAGCCCGATAAACCAGCCACAATTAAATTTTAATTGTCCAGTCAACTAAAGTTGCGGTATTAACGGTATTAACTCTGCCAAATTGTACCTTGTCATGTGCAATAAAAGTAAAAATAAATAAATAAATTTATGCTCTATCAAAAAGGTATTATAGGAGTTTCGCCATCATATTAGTGCTCTGTCTAAAAGGTAATAAAGCAGTTGCGCCTTCATATCTGTGTAATTAAGACACAGAAAGGACATAAGACGGAGACGGGGCGCGGACGTGTCTCTTTATCGTCACTTTCATACAAAATGTATAGAAGCGTCACGACGCAAAACATACAGAAAAGACTGGGAGCGGGCACGACGCCTACTCGTCCTATTGTAAAACATACAGAAAGGACGGGGCACGGGCGCGAGCGGACGAGGGATGGGGAGAACGAGGGTGCGGGCGGGGGGATTCGCGCGTCGCCAGAAACACATAGCGTCATGTCCGTGCCTCGTCTTTTCTATATGTTTTAAAAAGTCGCGACGGCGCCCCGTCTGCGCCCTGTCCGTGCCCTGTCCTCGTCCTACGGCTTTTCTATGTGGCCAGCGCCTAAGATTTTTAGAGGTAGTTCATTGTGGTATCATCTGAGCTCTCAGAGTGATTACAAATGTATTGACTAGAGTAATTCTAACACTACAATGATAGAATTGTACGTTGTTTGTTGCATCACATAAATCTTTAACAATTGAAAGGCTTTTCTAATATTTTGACGCATAGTGGTAGTTTTTATAATATAAATCATAAGAAAACTAGTTTATTGTATTTTTACGGAATTTAAATAATATCTTATTAACAAAATCCAAATAAATCACTTGTTGCTATATAAAACACTGTCAAATTAAAAATTACCAATCACCATAGCAACCTATGATTGGTAACAGGTGACGTCACAGCGGTCATGTGACATGTATTGGCGTTTTGGAGCGAAATTTTAAATGGAATTTAATTTATGATTTTTAAAACATTAGTCATATTAAAATATTCATGATAACTGTCTTGGGTACAGTCGAGTACTTTAATATGTATCCATTTCAAAACTACAAATAATATATACATTTTGAAGTAGCCACTATCAATTACATTTTATATTTAGTCACCGTAGTAATTTTCTGTCAATATCCAGTGTGTCATATTTATGTACACAGCAATACAATAACGACTCTACATATTAAAGTACTGTCGCGACCCGGCTTGCGCCGCAATCAAACACCGGGAATTTTGCAATCGCGGATATTTCTTAACTTTTGAAACTAATACAAACAATGCTGTATAAAATTGTATTTTTAAAATGTCAAGCAACCGGCCGTCGCGCGTGGCCCCTGGGCCCGAGTCTCCCTATCTCACAGTCTAGAATAATTCTGACAATCGAATATTTTAAATAAGACTTTCTTTTTCACATTAGCACAGAATGTGCCAATACTTATCAAGCAGGCCGGTTACTACAGTATTCAAATGTGCTTATCGACTCGACTGTACTGTACTTACACATTGAACACTTTCCCAAAATTGGTCAACATCCCAATCTGAGGCTGATTCTGACAATGATCTCTACAGAACAAGAGGACGTAGTGACAGCAACGCTGAGTTCGTCCGCTCTCAGCTGCCCAGGGACATTGCCCGGAGACGGGGCAGAGTTGCACTGGCAGCAGAAGCTAGAAGCCGCCCAGAATGTGCTCTTCTGCAAGGAGCTGTTCGCGCGGCTGGCGGCCGAAGCTGTTCAGCTGGACGCTTCGATACCGCACATGGTTGTTGGCAACCAGATTATGGCTACGGTAACATAATTTATGAACTTATACTCTGTCTCTCTCTCTGGACCAATACAGTAGATGAGGAAGGGTACTTGGTTACGTGGCGACAAAACTTGTTTATCATTTAGAACCAGTGTAAATTCACACATGACAGGCAGATAGACATTATGATATTGGCCCTAATTCTGGTAAACACATGCTTAGTCTAAATTTAAGTTCAGTGCATTTCTTTCTATCAAAAGGAATACGAAAAAGATGGCTGTCATATAAATTGACATTTAGAAAGGTGCATTCAATTTTCGACCTTATTGAACGTGATAAAATGCAGTGTTTAGGAGGCACCTCCGTACATGCCGTCTAAAATTGTCTATGGTTTCTATGAAATCTATCTAAATTTAATTGACAGCTCTAAACAGATTCTTGCTATCTTTTTTCTATTACTTATTGTGAGAAAGAGATATACTGTACTTAAATTTAAAATTAAAGTGTGTTCCCAGAATTAGGCCCATTGTTCACGTACGTACACTACGATGTTGTTAGTTGATTTAATTTTGTGATAGTCATAAAAATGTGTTTAAAAGTGCTTCTTCGTGGCTTATTTGAATAAAGATACAGTCAAAACCGAATATAACGACATCGTTTATAACGGGCGAATCTCTATATAAACTAATAAGTACACATACCGCCTATAGCGATATCGGATACAGCGACATATCGCTTAAAACGACGAAACTTCATCGATATTCATCGTTTATAACGACCAACCGTACCAAACAGACTAAGATGACGGATTACTTTAAAAACTAAGTGTCGTCTGTGAACTGTACTGTAGGTAGTACTTTATTTTTTTTGATAATAAACTTTTTTATTTTATTTCTTTTAGTTACATTTTATTTGAAAACAAGTTCATATGCATTACCTATCCCCATACTACAAACATACATATGTCTGTACTTGTGTACATTACTTAAAACAATTATCGGACATAACGTCCGAATTATACGGTCCCTTTAATGTCGTTATATCCGGTTTCGACTACTTTATTTTTTTTACAGGAACAGCGAAATTGGCCAGGCTGACTTAGTAGGGTCATAGTGCATACATGGGCTATTAAAAAGCCTGCAGCAGTCAATCGTAGGAATTGATAGGATAGTTTCGACAGTTTTTGAAAAACCTACATCTACAGTCTATTCAAAATTGTATATTAAAACGGTCATGTAGTGCCCTCAACGTATGAATCGTAATTGCTTTAAATATCGTAATATAAACTTGACAGACTAAACACATTAAATTTCCAGGTTCTGCCCGGCATTCAGTTGCTGATCGGACTGTGTCACAACAATGGACAGAATAATCCCAATACAAACCCAGAAGGTACCAAAGTGAGTGGTTTTTATACTTGTTTCAGACAATAGTGATTACAATTTTTTTTATTAAGTGGATAGGAACATCAGCCATGTCATCTGCCTTCGTTTTCGAGACCCCTTGCACCCTATAGGTATATCCTCGCAGGCCGGCAGAATTTTCTTTCAAAATAGCACTTCTTATTTTTTAAGAAGAATACATAATGACCTGAAACTGGTTTGAATAAATCTGGATCACCTAGTCCTTTGGTCAACTCTGCGTGGGTTTTACTATCTTTTATATGATTAAAAAGTTCAGCAATAAAACGCCGTTGACAGTGAAAATGGTAATTTATTGATTGATTCCTTTTTCGTCGTATTCCGGATTGGACATATTCTTGTTTCGGCACATTCCTGTTTGGACGTATTCCGTTTTCGGCACATTCTTGTTTCGACACATTTTTGTAAATAAATTATACTATTAAATACTTGTGACTTTGCTTGCGCAATAAAATAAAATAATATTTTTTAGTAAAATATTTAAATTCAACCAATCAAAAGAAAAACAAATTTTGCTATTTAAAGATAAGTCCATCTTCAAGCCTGTTGGCATCCATTGCTTAGATTAAAAAATAAATCCGTTTTTTAAGCAAATCATATTAAATTGCACATGGTTTTACCACAATGTAACTACAACCAGTGGGCCAACGCCTTTGAATTTGCGATTCATGCCGCTTATTTCACATTGCCCTAGGATTGTCACATTTTTTATTTATGGAGTTTACTCCATATAAATTTGTTTTCAAGAGAGTATAATTTTCGCGGCATTCGGGGTCCCGATTCCGAATACGACTATTTCGGGATCCAAAATGGCGGACGCAACTTTTTTATAAAAATTCTAATTGGCATTTTTGTGGGTTTCGGCATTTAAAAAAATGTAATTACGTTGTATACTTAATCCGGACCCCCTGAAAACTACGAAAATGATACGAGACGAGATAACATGATGGGTGTGGTGATTAATGTTTTGATATCATTTTTGTCGGAAAAGTTCGTATTTATCTTGTTCTTTCTATAATCTGAAGCAAAGCGAGAGAACGAGATAACACGAATTTTTACATCAAAATACGATGTCAAAACATTATTTACTACATCTGTAGAATATAGCAATATTTATTCAATTATGTATTTGTGGTATTAACCATTGGAAAATATTATGTTGTGTTTCTTGCTTGCATGCTATGTATTGTTTAAGTAACTACTATATGTATATGTATGTCTTGAAAATAAAAAATAACCTAGGACTGATTTCATTTGTTATATATTAGGTTGGGGAAAAAGTCTTTTCGCATTATAGTATGTATGAACTTGTAATAAAATCTCTTTGGCTGTACTATTTGTATCTGGCTGGTTTTGGTATCATTAAAAGTTTAGATTTTAAAAAAGATAATTCCAAAATCAAAATTAGGAAAATGTGTGTTTTTCATTTGTTTTTCGTACTGTCAAGATGAATGAATCTAATGAAGAAATTCGATACATTTCAAAATTTTACTACAAAAAAGATAAAAATGCAACGCAAGCCGCGAAAAAAAATGCGATGTTTATGGACCTAGTGCAGTATCTGTGAGAGTAGCACAAATTTGGTGTAAGCGTTTTTAATCCGGAAATTTTGATGTCAAAGATGCACGTCGCTCTGGTCGCCTTATTACGGATAAAATTGATGCCATATCTGAAAAACTGGAGCAAAATCGGCATATCAGTAGTTACGACGTAGCTGAAGAACTGGGAATTGACCACAAAACAGTTTAGGCGCATTTAAAAAAAAATAGGTACACAAAAAAGCTCGATATTTGGGTACCCCACGAGCTCACTGAAAGAAACCTAATGAATCGTGTACTCATTTGTGATTCTTTATTACGACGTAATGAAACTGAACCATTTTTGAAGAAGCTGATAACTGGTGATGAAAAGTGGATCACGTACGACAAGAACGTGCGAAAAAGGTCGTGGTCAAAGGCCGGTCAGGCTTTACAGACTGTGGCGAAACCCGGGTTAACTCGCAACAAGGTGATGCTGTGTGTGTGGTGGGATTGGAAGGGCATTTTGCATTATGAGCTGTTACCACCAGGCAGGACCATCGATTCTGAACTCTACTGCAAACAACTGATGAGATTAAAGCAAGAAGTTGAAAGAAAGTGGCCGGAATTAATCAACAGAAGGGGTGTGGTTTTTCATCATGATAACGCTAGACCTCATACATCTTTAGCCACTCAGCAAAAATTAAGAGAGTTTGGCTGGGAGGTGTTAATGCATCCGCCGTATAGTCCTGACCTTGCACCTTAAGATTTCCACCTGTTTCGCTCTGAACCAGAATTATCTAGGCAGTGTTAGGTTAACATCACGAAAGAACTGCCAAAAGCACTTGTCGCGGTATTTTGATCAGAAGCCCCAAAATTCTATAGCAATGGGATCATGTCCCTACCCACAAGATGGCAAAAAGTTATCGAACAAAATGCTACCTACATACTACTTTAGTCAAATGTAAATAAACAATATTAAAAAATGTTTTGAATTTTCTTAAAAAATGCGAAGAAACTTTTTCCTCAACCTATTATATTGATTTATGCCGAAACAAAAATATGCCGAAAACGGAATACGTCCAAACAGGAATGTGCCGAAACAAGAATATGTCCAATCAGGAATACGACGAAAAAGGAATCAATCAATTTATTAATATATAAGAAAACATGAAAAGTTCGACAATTAAAACAAAAGACAAAATATTTTGAAAATAAAAAGTATTATAAAAGTTTTAATGCCCTTTCGTGCACAAATCTAATTTGAGTTAGGTTGCATTTGTGATTAATATAATATTATAGTTATGCACTAGTTTTTATTTAGTATTATCATATACAGGATGGTGTCGCCAATACGACATATTAAAACATGGGATATATTAGTTCATAGAAATGGTTTGTAACTTTCAATACATCTTTATTCATTTGGTAAATTTTTAACATGTCTTTGAAATACTGAGCTGATTTTATATTATTTCATACAAATGTCATGAAATCATCAAATGAATAAGATGTATTTGTAAGTTGGAAAACATTTCTATGAACTAATATAGCCCATGTTTTAATTTATTGTCCTATTGACGACACCAACCTGTATACTTATTCTTACTGCAGTTAAGTAATCTTTTTGTAGTTGTTAGATAAATTTGATTTTTTTTTCTTTCTTTTAACCGCCTCTGTGGTCTAGTGGTTTAGAGCACACCTACCTCAGCACCAGAGGTCTAGAGTTCGATTCCGTGGGGGCAAAAATTTTCTGCTCGGTTTGGTTGGTGGTAGGGCTTTTCTAAGTCCGCCGGCTAGCTACCCCATCTTACCTAAGTCTGCCGCCATAACAATAATGTTAACGGCATTGTTGTGTTCCGGCAGTTAGAGGTAAGATAGCCAGTTCCTCTGTGCTTGAGGAATCCGGGTGTAACTCGCTTCCATCGTCGGCCTTATCTTCACTTAACATCAGGTGCGATGAAGGCCAAGAGTTACCCCGTTAAGCTAAGAAAATGCACTTTGCTGTACTGTAAAAGTATTTAATTTCTGTACTTAAACGATTTTATAAATAAACAAATAGTAAGTACATGAATTTATAGGTAGGTCTTATCTGATGATAAAACTAATATGCCTATTACCAGGCAGAGGGCGCGGCGGGCAAGTCGGACCACGACCACGTTCTAGAACATTCTCTGCATCAGTTACTGCGAGCCGTCCATCACGCCAACACTCACCACCCGTTCCCGCACCCCGCCACTGGACCGCTGGGACCTTCGAAGCGACGCTGCCTAGCTGGTCAGTAGTTTTAGGAGAAAATATAAGGCAATACTATAGGCATTACATATATCTTTTTTTAACCGACTTCAAAACCTTTATTTCAGCCGTGAAACAGTTCGCTGTGTTTCGGATTGAAGGGAAAGGTAGCCAGTGGAATTACTGGGCATGGACGGCATTTCACCTTAGGCCTCAGGATGACAACTCACCTGCAATGCCAAGTGATTTTTCCTTGTTATTGCAGGTGTGTATAGACGGCGGTAACCGCTTACCATCAGGTGGGCCGTCAGCTTGTTTGTCATCTAGTTGTATAAAAAAAAAATTATAAGCGGCTTCAAAAACGAGGAGGTTCGCATTTCGGTTGGTAATGTTTTTTTGTTATCCGATTTACGTGATTCATTTTCTGTTCGATGCGGAATAAATGCCATTTGGTCCAATTAAAAATTATTTAAAATCGATTGAGTAGTTTGGTATTAAAATCAAAATAACTCGAATATATGTTGACGGTCGCCCATCTAGTTTTGACCTTAGAAAGTTACCACTAAAAATAAGGAATAAAAATATTTTAACAAAAATTGAAACAAACTTAAAAATTCTAAGAAGGATAAAATAATTAAATTTAAGTAAGTATGTACCTACAGAAACATATTTTTTGGAGTTGGTGCTAAGTTGTTTCCAGAAACAATAGAAAGTGAAGGGGACAAGTACCTACTGAAATTTAATTATTTTATCCTCTTTAGTATTTTTTAGTCGTTTTAATTTTTTTTATAGAATAGAATATCGGTATCGCCTCAAACGAATCTGTAAATACGACAGGAATATAAATAAAATATTCATTCAAAGGTTGTGTTGCATAGGTCCAATGGCTGCCGACAGATATGAGCTACTCGACATGAGTAAGGAGCAGTCGCTTTTGGAACAGATCATCCAGCAAGCGCAGCACTTTTTCATGCGCAGACGCAGCGAATACGTGCTCGACACTATTGCTAAAGAGGTAAATTGTGGTTAAAGAATGTTTATTTCTCATTAGAATTACAAATTCACTTACTGAGAAACTTAAATTATTTCAACATAAAACATAAAAAAGCACAAGCACACTAACAATTAATACAATATTTATACAAAAATAATGTCAGTAGTTTTACAAAATGGTACGACCAGTGGCGGCAAAATGTATGGAGACCCGGCCAGGTCTATGTACACTATACTGAAAAATAGACAAAAATATGCAGAACAGTGATCAATTATCCATTTTCTTTTTATTTGCTTTGTTGCGTGGTACAAAACAAGATTATTTATAGAAAAAACTGTAACACAGCCCAATATTCATCATGGCGCGTAAGTCACTGATGACGTTTAGTTGACTTATATGTCGCCCGCCATATTGCCATAGTGAATTCCGTTGAAATCGACAAAATTTTTTAACTTTTTTTACCCAAAAATTATGCATGAAAACGAATTATTAGTATTTTTTCCGGATTATGGAGATTTTTCCTGATTTTTTGAGATACTGTACATATACCTGGCCGGATATGAAACATCTCCTTTACCTATTTTTTCTTTCGATTTTTTATTTTCACAATTTTATTTTTATTTTAATAAGGAAATAATAATAATATTGATTGTACTACAAAGACAATATCATTTTGCTGCGAGACAACATCCACCAAAGTAATCTTAATCCGTCGTAATAAGAGTCATTTTCTAACGTATAACGATTGTTTTACGGCCCTCTGTACTAACGATTGATATTGTTTTAGGTAAAAGATCCGCTGATAGTATCGCATTGGAATGCCTTGAACAGCCCCACACAATCGTGTGTCAAAATCAACATTATGGCGTATGGGTAAGTGTCAAATGTACCTATTGTTAGACTAATATGTTATAGTGCGCCTCTGTCTCTCACGTATAAAGGGGCACATATATCAAATAAAGGAAATATTAATAGTTTTCATGGGATTTGGGCCAGATAAGAGCACCATTTTTTCGTAGCTATTTTTGTAAGAATCCATTTGACTATTATTTCAATTGATCTTGACTGATACAAGGGGGCAAAAAATATTTTAATTAGCTGACAACCTCACAGAGGTCGCCATTTTGAAGAAAACAAAATGTCAATGTCATGATACAGTTTTGTTTTTTGCGACTTTACGTTTATATTGTTGCTTCATTTCGTCATGGCCAGGGTCAAACATTTTCGAAAAGAACAAAAATACTTCAAGCGCATCCAAAACATTCACGATTAAAAATACGTAATGACAATTGTAATAAACATCAATTTGACATTAAAGTCAACCTTTTTATTAACTTTATTGTGGCTATGGACTATGAACTTTTGGGCACGTTTATAACTTCTATGTTGCCAAAATTGCAAATTACAATACTTATCACATTTCTTTATTATTTTGCATGATATTCAGTACATTATTGTCTACAATCTGAAATAGCGCTCATGAGTTGGTCAAAACCTTACCGTCACTTTACATAAAATGTTTTTAAATTATTACAAGGAATGTGTTAACACTTTTTTCTGTGATCTAGCGGTGGACACCACCTACCTTATTTTACCCAAGTTTACCATATATCTACTTGTATCTTTTGTTTTTTTTTTATACCACTAAGGTGGCAATCAAGCATACAGCCCACCTGATGGTAAGCGGTTACCGTAGCCTATGGACGCTTGCAACACCAGGGGTATCACTTGCCGACCCTGTAAAAACCTTTTCACGCCTTTTTTGAAGAACCCCATGCTGTACTCATTCGAGAAAACCTCTGCAGGGAGCTCATTCCACAAGTTGAGCGTACGCGGGAGAAAGATTCTCTGAAACCGCGAAACGTGAGTACGCGACCACTTGTTATAATTAAGGCAAAATTATCTAGCAACTGACCTGCTCAGCCCCCTCTAGGGACGAGTATACAAACTAATATAGGTGGAGCCACTTTCCTTACAAATTATACATGCATAATATTAATAACTGACAATAACTATTTTTAATACTAGGGTTCGAAAAGTAGTACCTTCAATTTATGTAAACTACTAAACTAAGAAATATGTCAATTTTATTGGATTTTATTTCATTGAGGATATTGCCCAAAGGGGAGGCTTCTGATTGGAAATTATAACTCACACATCCATGACGGGTTGACTGGAAGAGATCTCTAATAGAGATAAGTCCTCCCTTGCATACTACTGTATACATTTATTTTGTTTTTATGTTTGGTGCAATAAAGAGTTTATATTAGGTTTGGGTAATCTCCTTTAACTACAGTATTCTTTCTTAAAATTAGTTTTAGAGTGTACCATGTCTTCTGAATTAAGCCCATTATGAAGGCTTATGAAGGCTTTCAAAGAGCTATGGCTTTGAGTTAAGCGGTCGCCCCGCATGTCTCCTTGGGGATATTACATTTTTTAACATGCCCCACCTTCTACCAGGTATGACGCTGTCTGCAGAACATCTTTGGTTGTGCATGTTGGCGAGAAGACGTTGAAATGCATTTGTCGTGACGGCAAAGTTCGTCACTTATCATACGAGCTGCAAGAACTGAGGGACCTCATATACTGTCAGGTAATTAGCAGCCTTCATCACATGTTACCAGGTGGTAGGCCCGTGTGTGGGGTCGTTCGTTCGTTGACACTAGTACCATCAACAGTTCCATGATGGAACTACTGTTAATAATATTTAACACCAGTGCCATCCATTTATTTTTCAATTTTGTGGCACATATATTTTTTTTTTTTTTGTGATTTTTAGTTTCTAAACGAGACTTTTTTCAACTGATTATGAAACCTGGTGTCGAAAACGGCCGAAAGGATTTTCCACCTTATTATTGCAGGTGTCCATAAGCGACTATGGTAGTCTCTTACCATGGTGGACCGGCAGCATGTTTGTCGAATATTTATTTAATTAGATAATTTAATATTTATTTAATTAAAGATATCTAATATATAAAATTCTCGTGTCACAAATTTAATTACTATACTCCTCCGAAACGGCTTGACCGATTTTCATGAAATTTTATATGTATATTCAGTGGGTCTGAGAATCGGCTAATTTTTTTTTACATTTTTTTTATTGCAAAACAACGTTTACGGGGTCAACTAGTTTAATTATATAATTTTATACACCATTTAGTGAGTTTTTATAAAATTAAACGTTTCATCAAATACCAAAACATGTTATAAATATATTTGTGTAAAACGTACTTACCTCATAATTTAAATCAACTTTTATTTTTATAACACTGCAGCTAGTGTCTGGTCTTTCCTTCCAGACTTAACCACAAAACTCCTTAAAAACAACTCCACGAAAATATGAATCTGCACAATCGTAAACAAAAAACATTAAGTACTTATAATTCATAAAATATGCGTACCTAAATATTTATCTAAACTTATTGATTAACCTTGGGGATCGACCTTGAGGCCACCCTTACTCCGTTTGTAACAGAGGCGCCTTTAGTGTGATAATACCGCTGTAATGTTACACTTGATGTGCTGTCTTCTGTACATTTGTTTTGAGTAAAATGATATTACATTTCACGCAAAACAACAATATAAACACATTTATTTACCGGCACGTGCATAGAAGATGTTCGTTTATTTGCGACTTCCCGTACCTAACTACGACGCATTATTTTTTAATTGTGCGTCACCTAGACGTTTTGCCGGTAGACGCTGGGAATGGATGCCGTATCACCCTTTTTAACCGACTTCAAAATCGAGGAGGTTCTCAATTCGGTTGGTGTTTTTTTTTCCAATGTATGTAGATACACCGATTACGCTGAGATTTCTGATCCGATTTACGCGATTCTTTTTTTGTTCGATGCGAAATAGTTTACATTTGGTCCCATATTTTTTTTAAATCGATCGGGTAGTTTGGTTTTTCAATCAAAATAACTGGAATAATAAAGTCGTATAAAGAATGCGAAATTGCGGATTTTTGCTTGCCTATGACGATACGATAGTAGGAAACAATATATGCTGACGGTCACCCATCTATCTTTGACCTGAAAAATTGATTTTAAACAAAAATTAAAACACAATTCAAAATACTAATAAGGATAAAATAATTAAATTTAAGTAGGTACTTATCCCTTAGAAACATATTTTTGAAGATGGTGCTAAGTTGTTTCCTTAGACAATAGAAAGTGAAGCACTGACTCCAAAAAATATGTTTCTGGGGGATAAGTACCTACTTAAGTTTATTTTATCTTTTTCAGTATTTTGAAATCGGTTTAAATTTTTATTTATCTTATAATGATTATTCAATTATTTTCATTTTTTACAAAGTACCTTGGTGACTACACTCTGAAAGTATATAAACGATAGTTTATAAAACGATCAGTCCATTTATGATTTTCCCCTTCACATTTTTCTCCAAAACATTTGCGCCATTTATCAAAATTTCCGAGTCGAATTTATTCATTCCCCAATGACGCATATTTTGTTGAGGTTTTATCTACATATTTGTTTTTTTTCCAGTGATCAAACAACAGCAAATAAAATGTAACAGTTCCACTACGAGAACCGCCTCTGTCACATTCACGAACAAAGGGCGGTGTCAATGGCGAACTGTTACACTTAATAAGCTGTCGACTGTACCTATTTTTTTTTTAATTCTGCCTGTAAAAGTCCAATAAGATAACTTTCAGTCGGCAAATTGGTCTATTGGTTGGAAAATTATGTGAATCTTAATAAGTTGTATTGTTGCAGATATATCAGCACCAGATGACAGCAGTGCAGGCCGTGGGTCGCTGCATGGGCTGGCAGTTGCTGGCCAGTAGTGCACATCTTGGTTCAGGGCCCGTAGAGCCACTCGGCAATGCATCTTCTTGTCTGCTCGCCTCACCCAATGGTACCTATAGATATTTCTATACAGGGGTTGTAGAAAGTCTATGGACACATACCCACTTCTGATTGTTTGGGACTTTTATTGTAAATGTAATAAGTCACAAACAGCAAGAAGTAGGTACAATGTTATCACTTGTAGCTGTACTTGTGCCACTAAATATATATTTTTTTTGTAATATTGTGTTATGCTGTTGGGTTTATTCATAAGATGGATAAAAATGTAATTTGAATAAATTTTATTTCTTTTACAGGTGACAGAATGATAGCAATTCGATGTGAACCATCTGTAGGTATACAAGTATTTATTGCACAATCACCAAGAAAAGACTTCTTTGCCAGTGAACTAATACAAGATAAGAAATGGGAAAATCTGGGTGGCGCATTCAAAGAAATCAAACTTGACAAGATGGAAGGCAAAAACTTTTTGAACAAAATGGAATTGCTCATGGCTTGTCTAAGTAGCCCATCATAAAACGATTTAGCGTATTAATTACCTACCTATACCTATGATTAAGAATAATTTATATCTGTCATTTTATATCGAATAATATTAATAAAAACATGAATGAAGTAATATAATATCTTTTAATTATTATAAAGGAAACTTAGCAATAATAATTATTTAGGTAAAATGTGAATTAGTCACTGAAGATTGTTCATAGGCTTCTCAATGAATTATTTGATCCGAGATCAGGATTATCATGGAATCTGAAACAAAAAAAATATTAATAAAAATGAAATAACACCATATTTATTATAATAATTACTGATGGAATCAAACTGATCACCTCTGGAAATTGCCTAAGGATACATGAGACTAAAATTCAATATGGCATCCATGAGGCGTGATACACATGTTTCTTGTAGGTTATTTCAACAGTTGATACATGGGAGTCTATGGTGTTCATACATCAAAAACTGAAATACCTAAATGGTAAATTGCTGTTCCTCTATAACTGCAAATCTGTATAGTACTCGCATACCAAACACAATAGATATTCTATTGTTGAGACAACATGTTCGGACTGTAAATGTTACAGCATGTTGGATTATAAAACAATTAATAAACCATTAAATTCTTCATTGAAACTACACAGGATCAATGATAGCTGTTGATGATAGGGTGGAACTATAATTAAGTATGATAAAGAAAATTATAAAATAAAATTACCTCTAATTCCGTGAGACAAAGATAGAACTCTTCCGAGCATTAAACCCACTAGTGTCATCAAACATTGAATTTTAACACTTGGAAGGCTTCAGATTACGATAACACTAATTACCTAACTAAATATCTAAAACTAATTTAAAATCGAGATATTGGCGACCGAGATCTGAAGTTGCCACCACCGCCACCACCCCCATTGCCAGATCCGTAACCCTGACCACCATTACGGTTATAGGGGCGGCCTCCTCCATAAGGGCCTCCGTTATTAAATGGCCTGTTGCCTCCTGGTCCTCCAAAGGAACGTCCTCTGAAGCTACCACCGCCACCACCACCACCGCCGCCGCCACGGCCACCCCTGAAGTTGCCGTTCCTGCGGGCGCCATCTCTTTTTCTCGAAAGCTCTACTTTTAGGGTCGCGCCTAGCATCTCGAAGCCGTTCATCGCACTACACGCATCTTCCGCCTCTTGCATGTTTTCAAATTCTATGAAAGCAAAACCAGGGGGATTAAGTGCCACCCAGACAGAGTTCAGTTTGCCATATTTGTCGAACTCCCTCTCGAGATCCTCTTTCTTGATACCCTCGACAAGACCGCCAACATACACGCGCGTGCCTCCTGAACTCATTTTGGTATTCTGAAATCTAATCAAAGTTAATTTAATTTAAACACTAACAATGAGACAATTCTAATTAAAAAAGGTAATAATAAAAATATATATACCAAAATAACGGCGTCACAATTTAATTGGTACAACGGAGATAATAAAACAAAATGTCGCCGGATGCCACGACATCGACAACGATGATACGAGTAATCTAATTCAGGCAGAATAAGTTGAATTGTAGACTTACGTGTGATAATTCAAAATATATAAACAAATAACACTAGTTACTTATATATTTCAAGTAATGAATTTAGTAATATTAAATTTTATCAGTCAACAAGACGACACCAATCAATGAATTCTATGAAAGAGTGAGTGAATGATATGAATGATTACTAGCGTTACCTCTAGGGATGAGGGTACTATTGCAGTGATCTTCTGTATGATATTTTGAGCAGCATTTCAATATAATATATATTTTTTCGAAACACCTCCGATCAGACTGTTCTCGATATAACATTTATTTACATAGTTGTAATATTTCTATAATTTGGTTTTATAACTCGATTAACCATTTATCTTAAAAAATGCTCAGTAAAAGAACAGCAAAAGTCATGAAGATTGTCATCATATTATTATATTTGATGCGAGACCTTTCAAACATGCATTGAAATGTGTAACACAAGCATTTTAATGCAATAATTGCATAAATTATTAAGGATTTGGCTGTATGGGCTTGATCCCTTTGCAACGTTCGCGGACTTATGAATTAATATTAACGTGCATGTTACATACATACAAAGGAATCATGGGTGTGCTACTGAGCCATACGTTTGATTCCTCCTGCCTCGTTAGAACCGCTCCTGATGTACCACATTCGGTACACATGACTATCAAGTTCAACATGTTGATCTGTTACAGTTATTGTTGACTATACGATACAAAACTATTTTCTGGACATATATACAAGATGGTGCTGTCACTACGACAATAAATTAAAACATGGCAATTAATTAACCATATTACTTCACAGAAATGGTTTGCCACTTTCAAAAACATCTTATTAAATTGACAATTTCATGACATTTCTATGAAATGATGCAGCTAATACAAATGTCATGAAATTATCAAATGAATAAGATGTTTTTGAAAGTGACAAATACATTTCTATGAACTAATATAGCCCCTGTGTCAATTTATTGTCGTATTGACGGCACCACTAATAATTCTAGTTAAAATTGTGCAATTTAAAGGTTTAAACAAATTACATACGAATTAAGAATTAAAAATATCACATGATCTCCATATTCATTATTTGCTTATACCCTTGAACGAATGAAGTGCGGAGCGGATATACAATCTTTTGTGTTACCAAGCTTAAAATAGATTGAGTTAAACAGTTATTTGAAGTCTTTTTTCGTAGCTTTAAATTAAATATGTACTGAAATACATTAAAATTTAGGATACACAGTGTATTTTTTTATTTTTCTAATTTAATTATGGGATACAGAAAAGTCTCATACATTTGTAAGAAGTATAATTTTTATAATGGCAATACAATTACGAATGAATGATGGAATGATCTTGTTCTTAGATTTGCATGTGTAACTCTATATCAAATACAAATTGTCTGTGTGTGTTTCGAGAAGAATTGAGGTTTGGTGAGGTTTGTTTGTAGGTAGGGAGGAGGCTTTTGTACGTAGTTGGGAGGGAGTGGGGAGGGCAGGGAGGAGGGAGAGGAATAACTGCACGAAAACCGGCCAAACTACTTCGTTCAACGGTCGCGCGTAGCGCGCGTTTTAGCTTATTTTCTTAGCGACCCCACCTTTGTTTCGTTATGAATTGTTTATATTCAAATATAATATTTTAACCTGTATTTTTGCCGGCTGAGCGTCTTGTAATTAATTCATCAAAATGTTTAGTGTTGTGATTAGTTGTATTGGCAATAAATGGTGTTTAAATACGTGATAAAATGAGCAAATAAGGAATTTTAATAAAAGTGAAATGATTTTTTTATATTCAGTTTAGAATAATGGTGTGTTTGAAAGACATGGGGGTTCAAAAAAGACACAGTCAGTTTAGTGATACGAAATATAAGTGGAGGACTGTGGTGGTGTTGTTATTGTTGTTTTGTCTTTGGAGTTGTGATGGACAGGAATTAATGGGAGTTGGAGAAACGGACCCTTATTTGATAAATAAGTCACTCGGACTAACGGAATTGTTGGGCGGTGTGATTGCCGGAGGACGTACTGTTTGGAAGCCGGACAACAGTCCATACCTTTTGAGGGATGATCTTCTGGTAGAAAGAGACGCTGAACTGGTCGTCGAGCCCGGTGTAGAAGTCCGATTCGCTCCTATGGTCGGTATTACAGTGCGTGGGAAACTAATTGCTGTGGTAAGTTGAAAACAATAAATAATGAAAATTTACCATCACATGTCGCTTCTACATAATTTGTTTAGTAATTTTTGCTTTTTTACATACATATCTCTTAACTTGAGTTATGAAAGGCTCGTTTTATTGCTCTTTATATTCAAATCAGATTCTCATTGGAAACAGCTATCGTAGACAGTAGACTACGTAATGTAGCGTTGAGATATTCGTAGACGATAGTCAATTTTCAGGTCACATAAACTCGAAGAACGTCGGCGGATCCTTGGTTAAAATACAAATAAATATAAAATTTGCCTATACTTTCTTTTCTTCCTGAATGTAGATTATATTATCTATAATGATTTATATAGAAAAAATATTTATACTAAAAAAAATCACGGCATGGGGCGGGGATCGAAGCCGCGACCTTTTACAATCCGGGTGACTGCTCTAACCATCGGAGCTACCAAGGCCATTTCCATTTTTTCAAACACAATAATGTTAAATTAAAACTTAAGAATATCATTAATGATATTGCTATAATTATTGGAATTGGTATTGGTAAAAAATTACTCTGTAAGTAAAATTTTCAACACCAAATGCTGAATAAATATTGTCTAATACCAAAACACACCTACTAGCTATAAAATAAATCCGATTGGAATATTGGAATACGGCGTTATATTTATACTAAGCCTAGATCGTCGAACGTGATCTCTTTTCTATAATAAGTACCTACTAACATTTTCAAAATGTCATTTCAAAATGTTTCCACCAAGATAATTCGTGATACTCTCTCTCTGTTCCTCTTTGATGAGTTAGTTACTGTTCAAAAAGGCTCTGTAGGCTTTAAAGACAGATCTCGACACAAAGACTTTGCTTCTTCAACAACACAACTCATAAAATTGCACCTGACCTATTTTTTAATTAGATTACTCTTTCGAACTTATTTTTAATGTTTCCAGCAGGATTCTTAGTGTCTCTGTCTAATAACATGTTCTCAAAGGCTAATATTTTAACCTATCAATAAGATCTAACAAATTAAAATCCAACATTAAAATAAGGCAAGTCTGGAGATCGAAGAGTTAAATAGCTACTAATTATTCGGGTTTCATTACTGTCACAAACAAAACGATACAACTTTACTATTGATCGTGCTTTCCTTTTTGTTGATAACAAGCACTTGATAAATTTTAATGCTAGCACAGTCCCTTGATAACAGCACGTACGTACACTGATAATAGCGGCGGCCCATTCAGCCGCGATATTGATTTTGTTCACCTGTTGAAGTGGCATGGGCAAATATTTAATCTGAAACTATTGTGAAATCATACCACGTCATTATTAAATTGAATCCGATATTTCGCCAAAAGAAAATCAGCAAATAAACGCTTCAATTCCTTTTCGAAGCAATATTAATGTAAGTTTTAAGATTTGTAAGGGAAAATACCTTCAATATCGTATTAGTCACATGCCAGAAGTATTAAACATCTTAACGTCTAAACTGTGACAAATTCATGACCACTCAAGATCGTACACGTTGAACAATACAGCTATTTTAAATACCTTTAGAGATAAGGACAAAGAACATCCTAAGACTCCAAAATGAATAACTCACAAGGCTTTTGAGTTACAATATTGCTGCCACCCTGGCCCTTTTACGACACGTCAAAGAACTCATGAATCATAAATTATGAGAGACACGTGTTAATGAAGGCAGCTGATGGTACAAACATGCCGGGTGCTGAACTGCTGACCCAGCCGACCCAATCTCGCGGCATTGTCTTATTAATCCAATCAGCAACAAATCACAGGTCACCCTACCGCAGCGAGATGGATAACTTCCTTCCTACTAAGATATGACATGCGAATAAGGATATTACATTTTGCACCTGCTCTTGTATTTACTGCATTTTTAAAATCAGAAACTTCAAATTGTCCACTTACCTAGTTATATTAATTAGATAGTGCATTATGTGGCACGTAATGAGAACAGACACTTCTAATCCCATCTTTTAAACTTGATGTACTGAAAAAAAGGATGAAAAAGCGAATGTTTGGAGACGAACGAAATAAGAAAATAAGAAATATGAATCTAAAGCTACCATGAAGTTTGTATTTATCTTGAAACTTTCATTTGGACTGATTCAGATATGCGTGAAGTGATCGAAAGAATAGGGGTTTCCTAATAAACGTTAATTATAAGGCCACGAAACACGCTTGATTTTGGTTTGAAACTTTGGAAAACGTTTCATGGTAGGCCTGATGCACCCAATTACGTAACTCCAATAAATGAACGTCTTCATTTGAAGCTTATCTTCACTGCTGTTTTACTACGACGTCATTGTTTTTTTTGTTTGATCAATCTGAGATCTATTACTGTTGGGGCTTAGGGATATCTTGCCATGTAACCCAGCAATGGATAGGCAAAATTATGATTGGATTTACGTACGTAATTAGGAGTCAAGTTTTTTAAAAAACAATATGTAAGTTATTGAAATAAAAATTGTTAAGCATGAAGTATATTATAAAGGAATCCCTGTCCTTTCCGCAGCCAGCATCAACAATATCAGCTTTTGTACTTTCAGTTCTAAATTACAAAATTTCGTCTAGTGTTACAGTGTTTTACTAGAAGAATGGAATGGGCACAATAATGTAGTAAACCACAACGTGAACATCAACAAAGCACGGTGTATAATGCATCCAAATTCTAGTACAGTAACATAATGGACGAAATGCTTTTTGTTGGAATATCCAATTTAATCCCCAATTCACTGTCCATTTTAATATTACTCCGCAAAAATTTTACTTTTAGAGCAGTTTCCCAAATTCTTAGAAACTTATAATTTGAGCAAACACACCCAAGAATTTTCCTAGTCTCTAAATATTTATCTCTTTTGATATTTATTTAATAAACAACGTTATTTATGTGATCATCGGAATAACTCTAATATAATAAACGTGACGAATCACAATGAGTAGTAGTTGCGGTGGCTTTCACTATCAAATTGGGATGAACTCCAAGAAAAAATTATGTAGACCAACCGCAATGACCATAAAAGATAACGTTGAAAACTAGAACGAACACTACCTAAAGATGGTCATAGCAGAGTAACTACCGATTCAAAACATTTTCGTCGTTAATCTAGAACATCCTAAGCAACAGCAATATTATAAGAAACCTCTATTATCTCTTCAAATTTTATCTTCATCCCAAAGATAGGCGCCGAAGTATATTTAATTAGGACTGCTATCAAAATAATGTCAAGATCTGTAAATAACGATAGCACCTTTACGACTAATGCTTTCATAGTTCCTAAACAAACACGCTTCTATGTATCTTCGTTATGGAGCGATAGATAGAAACAAGGAGTGGCCGACTATGCACTTGATTACGTTAACGACCTGTAAACTTCGTAATCTGAGTGCTTATGTACAGTTAACTGTTGCGGTAGACTGGACCTCCACCCATTTCCAACTGTAGTCTCTACCAGCCTTATGATTATGAGTGAAAGAACAACAGATTCTCTGCCAAGTGCCAACCTTGAGTATACATTTATGGCAGTGGTGTGATTCATCGGATACATAGTTACAGTTAATGACTCGTTTACTACAACTACTACTATTTATTCTTCAGTAAGAATCTTAGATATTCTTGGACTTAAATGTTTGCTCATAGTATCCTTACCAACTGAACAAATATTTTGAAACGTACTCATTGTATTAACGCCTGATATAACTTACGACACGCGATTTATAATTAATTGAGGTAATAACAATCTGAATGACACTGAAAAGCATATTGAATTTCCACCTACTTTCGAAGTCGCGCTTCGTTAAAAACGAGACGATATGAATGAGTCGACGCTGTGAATCACAGAATCATTCTCTTAAGGTAAATACTAAATTATACAAGCGATGAATAAACTTAATATTTCTTAGTTCTTAATCATGATTTTCCTAATTCATCAGATACTGACAAGGTTAGAATACTTTGTATAAATAATATTTAGAATAAAAAGAAGGAACAAGATATTTGTAGAGGTTCTCGGAATTGAGATGAGAGCCTTTCACGAGATGGCCTAACACACCTCCTCATTGTAAATTGCAAATGACTCATCTTTTTATCACTTCACTGTTTGTTTGTTTATTGACGTCAAATCATATGAGCAATAAGTAATCAGCGTTATTATTTCCGTTATGAGCCATTGTTATTTCTTATCAGCTACTGGATGTTATTTCTTTGAATTTTGCATTTTATCTGATTTCAGACCACTGTCATGAAAGCCTAGAAACAATCCAAATCAGGCTTTAACAATTTGTCTTATTATGGTATGGGGATTATAAATAAATATCAAAGGCAAGTATTAAATGAATTCGCATAAAGTAAAGTCAGATATTCTAAACTATCTTATCTAATGATTAAAGATAGACAAAAATAAATCATTATAGGGCATAGCCTGAGCTCCGCCACGTATGTATAATGTTATAAATTCTACCTTCATGAAAAAATAACAGAATATTATTCTAGGAGTAGCTTTTATCTGAGGTTTTTCGTGGAAATAATTTATCTATACTCTCATTGCACCGCGTTACCTATAGTCACATCGTGCGTGATGCTGATGAGACTGAAGAAACCCTTTTCCTTGAAGTAAGTATCTGCATCAAAGTTCATCGCTTACAATCTTGCGGGTTGTATGTATGTTTGCCACCCTTGCAGTATAGAGGTGCTTCTCAAGTTATAACCGTCCAACCAAGCAGACAGAAGTAGCATTTTACTGATAAAATTAATTGAAAAGGAGATTTATAGCAAACTAGCTTTTGTCCGCATAAATGTCGGTCCCACGGAAACCTTACATTTTTCGGGATAAAAAGTAGCATGTTGTATATTTCTAGACTATAATCTATCTCTTTGCCAATTTACATCCAGATTCGTTCTGGCGAGATTGAGTAGCAAACACCCAACCATAGTTTCGCACTTATAACATTAACTAGTCGCCCGCGGCTGCGTCAGCGTGGATGTCGGCTATCACTCCAAAAAGTATCCTGTCTTTTCCAGGGTCTCAAACTAGCTTCATACTTAAACTTCATATAAATCGGCTCGGATTTTTAATTGTGAAAAATTACATAATATCTAGTATGATATGGATAATTTCTGTCTTCCTACGAATACAAGCTGCAAACGTCAGAGGTGGCGCTAAGTTCCGTTTCGCGAAACGTCACGAATACGATTTCTTCGAATGCCAATTGTTTGGATGTTTTTGAGGTCACTGCGTTAAATATAACAGTAAAACACTGGTCTTGCTTCAGTTGGTCTCTGCTCTGGCGATACTGACTTACATAACAGTGTCTGGTTTATCCCTAGTGGTTAAAATTCGAATGTCCATTTTAAGACTGCTTGTGGCGGAACGGTTTTTTTCAGCATTTTTAATTGCAGCATTTCGGCAATTGTGATAATAATATGTACTTATCTGGAATTTAAAATGGACATCTTGCATGTCTAAGAACAATTGTTTCAGTAGTTTATGTTTGTAAGTTCCACTCCCCCGTTTTATTTTCTTCACTTTTAAGATTCAGCAAATTGTTGCATTCGCCAAGACCTTGAAGATCAATAAATCCTTGGTAAATTGTTTAATTGCCTGTAAATTATTCTGGGGATCTTTATCGGAAACGACCCATTGTATTGTTATAGTTTCTGAAGATTCGAAGACTGAATACAATACAATACTAAGCGTATTGTAATAGCGTGAAATTGAAACTTTCGCTTCTGAAGTTTTAGGCTAAATACCCATAATCTGGGGGGGCCCAAGTCGTCGTGCCGTCGACTTTATCAAGGTGTGATAAGGTCGATGGCACTGTACGGAGCTCCGGTGTGGGCGGAGTGCCTCTCCCCCCGTGTAAAGGCCCTCTTGCATCGTCCGCAGAGGGCCATCGCGGCCCGGGCCGTGCGAGCTTATCGCACGGTCAGCCACACGGCGGCCTGCGTCTTGGCAGGCACGCCCCCGTGGCATGCCGATGCGCTGGTTCTGGCCCAGGTGCATCGGCATCGGGTCGCGGCGAGGGAACGGGGGGAACGGCCCGTCTTGGAGGAGATAAGACGGGTCTGTACCCGGGCTCAGAGGGAGGCTCTGAGCCAGTGGGGTGAGACACTCGCCACCCCAGCTGCCGGCCGCCGGACGGTTGAAGCGATCCGTCCGGTTTTGGAGGAGTGGGTTGGGCGCCGGCAGGGCAGTCTAACATACCGCTTGGTGCAGATGCTGACCGGACATGGTTGTTTCGGTCGGTATTTGCACCAGATCGCCCGTCGGGAGGAGTCGCCGAGGTGTCACCACTGCGACTCTCCCGACGACACGGCTGAGCACACGCTACTTGAGTGCCCGGCCTGGCGACGCGAGCGCCGCGAGCTGAGAGCGGCGCTTGGAGGCGGATACCTTTCGCTGCCGACCATGGTCCAAGCCATGGTTGGTAGCGACAGGATATGGGAGGCTGCCGCCTCCTTCTGCGAGGCTGTCCTCTCGCAGAAGGAGGCAGCGGAGAGGGAGCGGGAGGATGATCCTCAAGCCGCTCCCCTCCGGCGCAGACGGTAGGTTGGGAGAAGGCGGGCGGCTTTGACTGCTCGCGTTGTCCCAACCTAGGGCGTGGCCTGCGTGTGCGAGGGTAGGCTCCTCGCACATGCATTGCACAGGCTTGTCACGTCTGGGTTGCCCTGGGTTTCCCCCGGGCAACCCCCCCTTTGGCGCTGTCGCCATTCTAGGGTCGGCTTAGGCCGGCTTTGGGGTGGCTGAGCGGGCCTCACACCGGGACCGGGCGCGGCTATGGCCCCGACCGGCCCGGGGGAAGGCCTGGTGCCCCGCCCTAGGACTGGCTCTGGTCAGATCTAGGGTCGGGCTGCCCGGAGGCGGCTCGGTGAAATGCTTCGGCAAACCCCGGGTCGTCTCCATTATGCGCATGGGGAAACCGGAGTGGTTTAGCAGGTATTCCCAGTGCCACTATGATCAGGCGCTGGGCGACCCCTGCACAGGCCCACGTCTAGCCGACGGTCCGCTGGTCCACCTAACTAGCGGTTTAGGGTATCGTCCGTAAGCGGATTCCACTCCGAAAAAAAAAAAAAAAAAAGGCTAAATACCCATATCCAGATGTTACCTACTCAAATCTCCGATGTAATTTTTTTCATGTGGATTCTGACTAAAGAAAGACATGACTTTTTCCGAGTTTAGATATTTAAGAGAAATAATGTCTGCTTTTGTGTGTTAAGTATTTTTTTTTTGTAATTTTATCATTTTACCAATATTCAACTCCGCATTTGTTTTTTGTTCTCTCGAATTTGCAGTTGATGTTCTACAGTTTGGGTGAGGTTAGTATAGTGATAAGTTAAATACAAGCTTTCATTTAGGCAATGACGTCGCCTTGTGTCCCCAACGCAGCGGAGAGCTGCAGGTGGAAGTGCGGGTTCAATGTCTGACGCTATCGTTTGCTATCTCGTCACGCACGCGGCCTCCGTCTCGTCTCGGTCTTGGTCCGTAGGCCCTTTTTAATATGATTTTCCTATTTAGGGTTGCTCTGCTGGTAAAGAACGAAAAGATAAAGAGAATAACACTGTTTGTATCTAAAATTTATTAGCACTTTTATTTCAAACCCACGAAGTCGTTATTGATGAGACCATGATCCGACACAAATTAAAAAATCATTATTTTTAAATAGAGAAAACCCAATCTTCACACTAGTTCTTAATAGAAGCTCACAAAGTGCCACGCAATACCGTAGTCTGATATTGCTTGCATATGTCTGCATCCATGAACAATGTTAATAATTTTTATAAATGAGTACATTGTTTGATAATTTGCTTTAAATTTAAGTAACATTTCGAGATTTTATTTTATGTTCCTGAAGAGATAAGAGGGAAACTCGGAACTTTTATTCACACACATTTCTTTTACAAAATTAGTCTTTAATAAAATTATATTTTGCTCCGCCTCACATTGCGTAACTAGTGGTGAGTCGTGTTCGGGAATATTAAATATACCGATTACACTATCAAGTTCCTATATAGAAAATAGATTACCGATCACAGCACAGTTCGTCGTCCGATATGTTTTAAATAATATTCACGATGCAACGCACAAAATAAATAAACTTATTTATTTTGTGATGCAACGTGTCACTCAACAGACCGTGGTGTGCATGGCATGAAGTACTGCTATGTATCACCGTCCATAGGACTTTAAATCACGTATGTCATTAAGCGTGATTATAAACATACTATACAGAATCAAGAAAGCAGATTTCATTCTATTATATCAATTCATCAAAGTTATAAGCTTACACAGGATCGGTGCATAAAAACAAACATGTCTTACTTCTCCTAAATATTATTTTTTAACTAGTGGCCAGCCGCGTGGGTATCGGTGGTATTAGATATTGCCCAAAAAAGTATCCTATGTCTTTCCCATGGTCTCAAACTATCTCCATACCAAATTTCATCTAAATCATTTAAGCGGCTTACACGTAAAAAGGTAACAAACAGACAGACACAGCTACTTTATGAATATGAACTCATTAAAATTCAGTCTAGAATTGGAAAGATTTCTCTTAGCTACGAAGCTACGAGCTTCCTTTATTACTTATTTTAAATGATGACTCAATCATGAACAATCTCTTTTCTACTTTTGACATTTTTGAATGAAGCACATTCATTATTGTATTGAAACCACGTTGATTCCAACAATCTATTAAAAGCTACAGGAAATAAAATCGATTTTAATGTCTTCATAGTGTTGCAATGGCAACTAAAGTTCACTTGGGACCGAATCGCTCGAACGTGCATGCAGTTAGTGAGGCTTGCGCAAGAGTTGTTGCAGTTAATATGCATTACTTGGAATGAATGAACATTATGCAAAGCGATGGCCATTGTCGTAAAATCAGTGTACATAATAATATTTTCCGTAAAAGTCGTTGAAAAATAATAATAAACTACTACATACTTATCTAAATAAGTATGTAGTTTTATTGATTTCGACTCTATTGTGCATAAACATTCAAGAAAACTACAGTTAGGTATATGCTTAACTAATAACTCAATTACTTTTTTTTATACAACTAGAACACAAACAAACTGCCGGCTCACCTGTGGTAAGTGGAAACCGTCGCCTATAGTCACCTGCAATTAAAAAAATCTCTTGATATTGCAGGTGCGTTTTCATCCCGAGGCCTAAGATGAAATGCCGTCCATGCCCAGTAATTACACTGGCTACCCTTCCCTTCAATTCGAAACACAGCGAACTGTTTCACGGCTGAAATAAGAAATGATGAAACTTTGGTTACCCTGTTCTAGGGATTCCCGCGAAGGTATTTTATTATAAAGCCTAACAGATTTCTCTTTATCCCCATCGCAAAGCATGCCGGGAGCAACTAGTTATTTATAAAGAAAAGTCTACAGTTACTCAGAAGTAGAGGTAGTAATTATCCAATAAAATTAATCAACTCATCAGGTTGTAAATATTCCAGGATAAGTAATGAGTAATGAGGATTGTTGTGTAACACTTGAGTATGAAGACAAAGACCATTGTAACGTGTATCTATAATCGTTGCACGTTGATGAAGAATACTTACTCCACGTTCGTTAAATATGTTAGCTATACAATCAAAACCTTAAAAAGCCTATGTTTTACATATTAAGTCCAGTGTAAAATATAGAGTTCCGTACATACAAAATTATTCACCCCCGTCTCTGGAACCAATTGAACTGATACAACTACTCAGATTAATAGTCATCGCTTTGATCCTTCTGTCATACCACGCAACAAACTACTTACCCACTGCATATAAGGTAAAAACGAGCTCTATAATAACGTCAACGGTCCATAAGAAATCAAGGTCTAAGTTCTGCCGCACCATTTTTGTATTATAAAATGCAAATTCTGTGCCTTACGTTTTAATCTAAGGGAGGATTTGTGATCCTGCAGGAGGCATTGCATTACCAGGAACGCTTTAGAAATTCTTCAAGGGTCTAACTAAATATTAAATCACATTTGATACAATAAAGAATGCCCGCGAATTTGTATGTTCGTGTTCGTTTCGAGCTTGTCGTATTTAATTTAATGTCATTTATGAAATAACCACAAACCAATTAAAATACATGGAGAAGAATGTTGAAGAGATGCCGGCCGGTCGGCGGTGAGCTGAAAGAGAAAATTAAATTTACTTCATATTAAATTAACAGGAAAACTCGGCTTCCGTTTTCTTCTTCTTTCGTCTTTCCATAATTACCTACTAAGACTCATCTCCCTTCTGGAGTACCTGCTTAGAGTTTTGAGTACTATTGCGTTGCCTATGTGCAGCAACCGGATTAACAACCGATCTAAGTACTGCCACTAGTATACTATAGATAATATTGAAAGCATTTGTAATGATGTAATTTCATGCATCGTTTTCGTTAAAAACCTTGACGATCCTGCTAATATGCTTACTCCACCCTCAAAATCGTACGTACAAAACATATCATAATCTCTTATCATTGTTTAGAGATAACTTTGATATTTCATATCGTTTATGTCGTGTTTCATCGTTTAGTTAAAGTACTTATAAGTTATAACTTTTGACATCACAAAATTGATTTTTAGTTGTCTGTCATAATTATACTGCCGGAACTTTATCCTAAGATCTTATAATAAATGTGATTACAAAGATAGTTTAGATAATAACCTTAGACCTTAATTATAATAACACATATATTATTCTAATAGTCATACATTCGTAACTTTAATTGATGTTTACCTTGTCTATATCTATCTAAGTATACTACCTATTCTGTTGGGAGAATAATGCTTTTACTCTTACCTACTATGTATTATAGAGAAAGATACATGCAAAGTTATGTAGGACTCTTGGCCAAAATGATAGCGGCTGAGACTGCCCACTTTACAAAAAGAAGGGCTCCTTTCCTATGCAGAACAAGATTTGGGAAACAGTTTCTCTTATATCAATGTCTTCCCATGTGTGTGTGTCCGCTTCGATTTGTGTACTCACTTCTCTCATACGAATGTACACATTTTACCTTTGTGTTGCACCATGCAGCACCGCATACAATCGCTTGGGCTAATTACGTCTGGACAACGGGCTCCTCCCCAAACTCATTAGCGAAAGCCCTGCGCCCCGCCGTGCCGCCAGTTCTCACGACTTCCAATCTGAGGGAATAGAGATCATTTTAGCGATGTTACTCTTCCTCCGCCTTCCTCCAAAGGACCGTCACATATAGGACGTTAAGGGCTTTAATACATCAACATCATCATAACCATCTTCATCAACCATAGCTCTTGTCAATATCGAATGCCTACATAAAATAATATATTAAGGTTCTTAGTTGCTCACGTTTACAAAAATTGCTTGTCTTAAACTAGTTAACAAATCCAATGTATTTGCTAAGAGTTTATAAATAATTTTAAGTAATCTTCAGCCCAAGATTTCCGGTTTAGCTCATAAGAAAAGCGGATAAAACGATTTGCCAGTTCAGCGTGTCCCAGAAATCTAGGAGTAAGCGTAACAAGCATTAGGCTAGCCAGATACCATCGTCTCGCTCTGTTTGGCCCCGTGAAAAGCGTGACAAACCACACTTTATTCTGATGGCCAGAAAAAAATGTCGCCAGTAAAAGTTAGTAAAGTTGCAATTTCTTCTCTTATTTATTTTTTAATGAATGGTTCTGAAGTCTGAACTTCAGCAGAAGTATCTTTTCTACGATGGTTTCATTGATTACCTAGAATTTATGTCTATGAAATAAGAATTTATTAGGTAGTACGAATAAGTTCTCAGTCACGCAGCAGACACCTGGGCGTGGCTTTCACCTCGGGAGCAACCCGATAACCTGGAGACTGCTGGTGCTGGAGATTGTTGCCACTGCTTCCTCAGACCTTCTTCAGAAGGTGCCAACAATAGACCTTACTAGGCCTTACCATACCTACCTAGTATAAGCTATGTATGAATTATCGAACATAACTTTGTCGGCCGGCGGCGCGGGGTCCACACTCCACTGCAACAATGTGATATATTCGTGACTGGTATTTTTTGGTACCTACTTAAAATTTTATTATTAACTTGTTGGTATACAGGGTGTACCAAAAGTACAAATAAAGTGAAAAGGGTGTAAATGGGTCCCTTGTGTAGAGTTTATTACCAATGTATGACAACTGTAGTATGACATTATTACATGCTGAAAAATTAATTATTTTTGATAAAATAATAAAATAATCGACATTGAAGCGCAGCTCTATTCTAAGTTCATTCCCCCTAACAGGCGTCATTACCTCCTACTCTTAGAAACTTTTCTACTCCTGGTAGCTAATATTTATTTGATCAAATATTAACCTAAAATAAATAACCTATAATTCCTCTATTAAGGTATTTATTTTACTAGGCTAAGTACAAAAAAGTTAAATAGATATTAGATAACTTTATTGAATACTTTACAAGAATATTAAGTGAGTGAGAATCAAGATAGGTATGAGTCAACATAAAAACCACAAATAAATTTTAAAGTTGTATTGAAGTAACAATCTGAGTAGGTAGGTTCTATCTACATAGTAGCTCAGATGAATAAACTAAGGTTTTAAGCCGTAAACCAAAAATAAAAATAATTTTAATTGAGTAGGTATGTATTTATCACACACAAAAACCCGTAAGATCGATAAATATGGTTAAAAATTTATCACGGATCAATCAATTAGGTACTATGTAATTGTACTAGCACTATCCTAACATTTAGAAATAAAAAACAACTTACCTCGAACTAGAAACACTTTTTTCATACAACAACGCAAGATGACAAGTAAGCTGACGACTCACCTAACAAGCGGGACCACTTAACTCAATCAACACAGCTTTACAGTTCACCTGAATATCTTACACAACAACATAACACTTACAACATATCCCTAAGATTAGAGAAGCAGTTCAAAGTGTACCTACTCCTCCTTGCTGCCTCAACAACGACAGCCGCCGTCGGGACTGACACGGCCTGTGTCGCATTTCGCACCATATTATCGTCATCGTCCTTGTAATCGATGCCAACATACGTACTCATGGCATACACGTAGCATTATCTCGCAATATTTAATAAGAATAACGACGATCAGAGATAAAATTATACGCGACTACACTTTATGAACTTATGATGAACTGAGCTCTGAAACAGATGAGGTGACACTGACGAGCCGACAAAGCGGGAAGCGGCTTTGAAATAGGTAGTCTGTGCGCGCCGCTCTGCGCCGCTGTTTTTTCCTTCTGCGCATGCGTACGGGGAATGACAGGGATTGTCAACATTTAACTAGTTTTTTAGTTTAGTAAAATTATTTTACGTATGGATCGCAATAAGTAATTTAAGTATTATTGTATTATTGTGCCCAATAAACTTTTTTCTATTCTATTCTATTCAATAAACAACTTTGACTTTAGTATCCTTATAACTATTGGGTCCAAGCTAAGGCTGGTACCAAAAAATAATAGTTATAACGAGAACAATACAAGGTTTTCGTTTTCGTTAAGAGCGTTATTAGAGCGCTGTTCGACTTGAATTGCATTTAATTATCGTGGCAAGCAAGAGCTATTTAATTAAATGTTAAGATGATTTTCCGGAGTGAATCTTCTGTATTTGTACTATTATGTATCTGTGGTATAAGAAGTAGTGTAACATAATTACGCCAACAACGCAAACAAACCGTTAAATGCTTGTCTTGCATTCGAAGCCCAGTAGGATCCATTTTTTCAACGTTAAAAAAGTAGGTTACAAAATAAGTAAAAACATATCCAAGCGAGCACGGTCGCAAACACTACCTAATCAACAGTTTATAGGCACTTAGTCATAATCCGGCAGTACTCTGCTCTGTTTTTTTTATATCGAGTATTAAAAAAAATCTTTTGAATAAAATGTTGTGAACCAATGACACATTTGGGGGCGTTTAGGGTTTCATCGGAAAAAATGTAAACCAAATTTTTGAATCTCCTCTGAACTCCTAGTACTTACATAATCTTACAATTTAATTTTGACCGACAAATAACCTTGCTAGATCATGCTCATTTAAAGGAAAAGCTTGTAAAATAAAGGGAAGGCCGGTACATTTTAAATCCAAGTGAAGACTTCGGCCCGCTTTAATGCGTAGGTAATTCCGTCGACAGCACGTTAATAGTACATGCGCGTTCATTGTGACCACTTACTACTACCATATCATCATTAACATCATCATACCAACCTCTGATGTCCACTACTGAACAAAGGCCTCCCCCACCGATTTCCAAATGAAATGGTTCTTGGCAGCTGCATCCAACGGCTCCCCGCGACTCTGACCAGGTCTTCTGTCCATCTAGCTAGTGGGAGGCCGTCCTTCTTTGCACTTCCCGGTATGTGGTCGCCATTTTAAAACTTGAACGCCCAACCAGCCGTCTGTTCAGCGTACCCTGCCCACGCCACTTCAACTTGCTAATCCTATGAGCTATGTCAGTGACTTAGCATACCATACAATTTTTTATAACGGCAGTCATCAGGTAGGCCATTTTACACGTAATGGTACCAGTTTTATTGACCCAGAGCGATGCGTCTCGTAGTTTATTTCCATTTAATAGTAATTTTGAACCCTGTTCTCGTTTGACCCGTCGCTTCGATTGTGCAATATCGAGCTGTGACATAAACAAAACAGCTTGAAAATAACATCACACCTTTTCACATCGCTCATTTTTGATTAAGATATGTACCTCCCACCCTGTCACTGTATTTGAATACTCCGGTATGTACGAAAACTTACGCATAATTTAAGTTTAAAAAATAAATGCGGAACCCGAGGTGTATTTTTTCAAATGGCGGTGAATTCTGCTGCAAGTCTAGTATTTTCAAAGACTAAGCGGTAGCAGATGAGTGCTTAGTTAGATTAGTGCAATTTGATTTTACATACTCTATTTATTTAAAGGTGTTTACGTAATATGCGAAATCGATACTAATAGCAATTTATTGCTTAAAAATAATAAACAACACCTAAACAAAAATGAATAATTGTTATAAAAATTTAAAAATTAATTATTATTTCAATAAAATTATTATTACTTGTCATCGTATTAGAAATTAAGGCATCGTACTATAAGTTTTATCGGCAAAGAAAGTTTTTTGCATCTCAGAAGGAATCGACGGTACTAATAGTTTGCATATTCTAGTCTTTGGAAATATAGTCTATTGATTTGATGTAAATTTTAGGTTGAATGACATTCACAGCCGATCACTAGAGTAGTGACATTTTCATTTTGAGTTTTCGATGAAGAATTTCTTTTTTTTGGGTACTTCTGATACACCGTGTATATTTCGCACAAAGATTAAGCATCGCAATTCAGCGAGGTAATGCGACCAGCCTTGTTGGTACACTTCCTGTTTCGCAAGATTTAGGGGGTGTTTATTATTTGTAAGTTCTTTTTTTTTTTTTTTTTTTTTCTTCTAATGTCACGTTGTAATATATTTAGGATTAATTAATTATTTATTATTATTAAACAATTATTATTAACAATTTCTATGAACTTGTTAAAATGATTTCTCAATCTACCTCCGTGTCGGGACGGGATGGTTGGGTGAATAACCTGGATTGCACAGCACGACACCACGCGGCGGCAGGCTACGGTCACGTCACTCGTGGATTCGTGATCCAAAACAAAAGTGTTTTGAACAACTAGCTTCAACTCTACAGCGATATTGAAGTTACAAAATCTCATCCAAATACAAAGACTTGAATTCGGCTACTACATGGTTGCCGACATTAATTTCTTGGTGGTTTTACAAAACTTTATAAGATAAATAAAAAACAAAATGATCTCGGTGATGGATTTGTAATGGAAACAATGAAATGATGGATGGATTTTGGATAAAACTACTCGAAGCTGGGCACCTATTTTGGTGGAATCTTGTCATTTTTAGGGTCTTTTACTAGGTTTAGTATCAATTTTAAAGTTGCATAAATTTTTGTACTAAAATTCAATAGCAATCGCTACTAAAAACCTATTTTGTTGCATTGCCACGTTTTGTGTTGCAATTCGTATTTCTATATAACAACAAAATACACGATCGCCGTAGTACCGTTTCCTGGACATTGTCATTGTGTCATGGGATTTGCATTGTTTTATTACAATTATGAAGTATTGTAATAAGTACCTATTTAGTTGACGAAATTGAATTTTAGCATTTTTTTTTTGTTCTATAGTCCTTGTGTTGAACATTGTAACTACTTCGAGTTATACGTATTCTGTGGATAACCACAGTCTAGTATAAACTGACTTGCATAACTAGGCCTAAAAATCAAATTGATCTGCGAATCCGTGATCTAACTATCGCACAAAAAATGTAGTAGCTGTAGGTACTATAGTAGTAGCTATAGTATATAGTAAGTATGTACCTTGTACTTAACCTGAACTTTCTCAGCCTTCGTCAGACGGCTACGCAAAGGGCGTGCTTCCGCGAATTTCTCCATAGCTTTTGCTCCTTACTCGTGAAGTAATTGACGTTGATGCAATTTTTAACCCCTGATGAAAAAAGAGGGGTGTCTGTGGCATTGTAGCTCCTAAAAGGACCGATTTTGATTTGTTTTCTTTTTGTTTGAAAGCTGTCGTGATTAGGATGGTTCTTAGCTATAATTTATGGAGATCAGTTCAGAGGGCCTAGACAAGATGCCATTTGACAATCGCTACCGCCATCGCTAAATGGAAAATGTATGGGATTTGACATTTACAATCGAAAGTCAATCGAGAGATTATGTCAAATCCCATACATTTTCCGCTTAGCGATAGCGATAGCGATTATCGAAAGGCATCTTGTCTAGGCCCTCAGGTCTTTGATGCCTATCAGCTCATTTTTATATGATAAAAGGGTTTCACTAACTTTTACAGATCTAATTCATTATTTGGTCTACTGTCACTTCGGTGAAATTACCATGACATACTAACCTTGAGCTGATCCTATACCATCAAAAAGTCTGCGGGATGCTTATATCTGCAAAAACTTACAGCACATATAGCGTGTTTGGGTTTATAAGAATAATCTCTATGAGATGATATTCACGCTTAGAAGACGTTACAATATCAATAATAAACAGTACCCGTACCACCATCTTTTATCGCGATCCAGTTTAGGACCTAAACTGAGTAGAATCGTTAATTCGTACTACGACGCTATCTACGACTATGACAGCGATGCAGTTTTGGAACCAATACTGAACCGAGCGGAATATGAATCGCTTTTATAAAGATGGTGGTAAGGCCCCAGCTCTCTCGTACTCACGAGAATAGTCTTATCATCCATCATCTATCGCCTATTATACTTCTATTACCTACTTTAATATAAACAAACATAAAGATTTTTTAATAATGTGCCATCAAATATCTAATTTCTCCTCTCATTACCAATAGGAATGTCCTTTTGGATAGGTAGGTACTTATATTTTTATATCGATATTAAATTAAGTTTTATCCTCGACAAACTGGCATTTCTGTAGAATAAAGACACCGGGAAGTCCCAGCTGACACTTATTTACGATTCCACGCAGACTTACATGCTCGTCGTGGCCGGAAGCCTTCACCATAACACAGGAATGCTCCGTGAACAAGCATTAAGCGTCTTGCTGCGACACAAAGCAATAAAGCGTGGAATTATTATAATTTATACCTACTTACTAAACTAATTCATTACGTTTTTAATTCTATGCTAGCTAACGTGATAATAGAAAATATAGTATGACCTATAAGGAGATTAAACTCGGTAGAATTTAGAAAGAAAATTTGCTATGAAACTAACATATTTCCTATACCTACAAGGTGTATCAGAATTACCCGAAAAAAGAAATTCTTTATGGAAAACCAAAAATGAAAATGTTACTACTCTAGTAATCGGCTGTGAATGTCATTCAACCTAAAATTACTAGAGTACAACCTAACCTAGTACAACTTAAAATTGCTAGAGGCCCGATAACTAGAGCAGTGACATTTTGATTTTGAGTTTTCATAAAGAATTTCTTTTTTTTGGGTAATTCTGATACACCTTGTATAAGTGAAACCTGTGTTTCATGGTGTAGGTAGGTTACAGGAATTACTATTTTTTACTTTACTATTTACTTGAGAATAGTAATACCATAATATTGGGTACTTAAGCTAATTCGAAAAATAAATAATTCCTATAGCAGTAAAACCAATAAATAATTCAGTTTATTGGTGTTATTACTATAGTGAGCAGCATAATAATTTTCAGTTCAGAATTGTCGCGAATAAGCTAAAATAGGTCGTGCTTCGTGTTTTTAAACCTTGACAACTGCAGCCGTTTACCGTTCACTCAAGTTTATAGGTGCGCCCTAGATTTGTAAAGTCCTGTGTTCCACTCCTCTTTTCAGACAGAGAAATTAAAGTCTGTTCAAATTTCATTGCAATTTAAATTAGAAACTTTTGGGTAATCGTAAGTTGACACCTGTTAGCTCTAGCTGTAATAAGAAAGATGAAAATCCTTCGATGAAAAAGACATCAGAATCATCCTAAAACTTATACAAGAACCAGACGGCTGCTGCACGGGTGGACGACGAGTACCCGGAGGAAATTGAGATTGGTCGAGGTGTTCTGCGGGGGTGTATCTTATCTCCATTGCTTTTCAACATTTACTCAGAAGCTGTTATGTCGGAGGCTCTTGAAATATCAATGTCGTGAAAGTTAACCGAAAGCTATTTGATAACTTACGCTATGCAGATGACACTTTTTAATTGCAGCTTCTGTGAATGATCTCCAGGACATTATGGAAAGTGAATGAGTGCAGTAAGAGCATCTGAGAGAGGACAGGAATTACACCCATCGAACAATTGTTTCGTCTCGCGATGGACACAAAAGGGTTTGCAAAACTAGCGGCCGGCCATCAGTAAAAAAGAGGCATTAGAAAAGAGAAATAAAAAAGTCATAGGAAAGCAAAAATCCGCCATTCCGCATACGTAGATGACTTTCTCATTCCAGTTATTTTGATTTAATAACCAAACTACCCCACCGATTTTTAAAAAAAGCTATGGGACGAAATAGCAACTATTCCGCATCGGACAAAAAAAGAATCACGTAAATCAGATCACAAATATAGGAGTAATCGGTGTACATACATAGAAAAAAGCCAATCGATTTGGGAACCTCCTTGTTTTTGAAGTCGGTTAAGAATCATAGATCATAATACCTACAAAAGATAAAGAGCTTATAGTTGGACTAGCAATTGACGAGACTATAAGAACAAATCTTTAGTAAGCAGAATAAAAACATAATTAAAACATGGGCCTTATTAGTTCATTGAAATGGTTTGCCACTTTCAACAACATCTTATTCATTTGATAATTTCATGATATTTCTATAGAATAATATAACATTGGTTGCATTATTTCATACAAATGTCATGAAATTATCAAATGAATGAGATGTTTTTGATAGTGGCAAACCATTTCTATGAAGTAATATAGCCCATATTTTAATTTATTGTCGTATTAACGGCACCATCCTGTATAGTTTAAACAAAAAAAAGTAGTCATGCATGCCAGTGAGAGTAAAAATAGATAACCAGAAACCTAAACAATAATATTTTATAAACAAAACTCTTTGGACCCCGTAGCAGCTTTTCTATTATTATGTTCTTTTCGGAATAAAGAACTCCAATACACGAATACATTCGAGTTAACTTATTAAAAAAGAGTAAGTAGTAACCATCTGAAAGTGGCTGGCAATGGCAACGATCGGTGGCGTGTTTTACGTCAGCTCATTTAAATACAGGTTTAAAATGCATAGGGACTTGCTGAGTCACTCTTGTTGAGGCCAGTTAACGACGTCCTTGGTCGTCCTCTAACCCCATCTTGAGATGCCAAGCTTTTTTGTGCGATAAAGCGGCAGTTGTGTCCGGCCATGCGTTAAAATTTAACGGACAAATTTATTATGACCTGCCACAAAGGCTAGAGTGACGTGAAGTGAATTTTAATATCCACGGACATTCTTCACATTATTCAAGATATCCCAAGATTTACTACCTACTAAAGAGCAAATGATCGCAAGCTTTTCCCCTATTGAATAAGATACTAAGATTATTTAAAATTACTCATTTTAAATAATCTTAGTATCTTATTCATTTAAAACCGATAAATAGTCAAATCAATAGGTTGCTTATAAGTCATCTCTAAAGAACTAGGTTCCTCCTACTTACATTTTGCTTCTAAAAGTTCTATTGGAATGCATTTTATATGTGATTTTGATACCATAAATTTGAATGCGGACAAGCAAACAGGCGCAAGTTAACCTTATCCGTCGGCTTTTTGACGAGGGAGCGAATCCTTCACCCGTAAAACATTGTGTTACGTTCGTTACATCATGCGCATTCCTGTGCAACTTAACAGTTGCTAAGCAGTAGCTCGTGACCGTATGAATGGGGTGGATGAATGTGCAGGAAGCCGACGCTACAAAGTGCAAGTGTGTGGGTCTGGTGGACGGGGGCGGGGTGACATCACTGCGCCAAAATACTGGCCATTGACCGAAACCGAATATGAAGACCATTTTGCGAATAGATAAAACATTCATGTCGCGATCACGAATAGATGTTAATTAGAATACAAAATTAAGTAGTAGCTTACTAATGAAATTATGTACAGATTACTCGTACCTACTTATGAATATTTTTACAAACAGAAAAAAATAGGTAGCTATAGTTTCACTATAAATAAAAAAACTGCACATACTTATACCATAGACCTCGTACTAAATTAAGTTAAATAAATGTAATTTTTGCAAGTGCGTCAGTCTATGAACCCTTCGTCACTTACCTACCAACCCGTCCCGCCCCGAGGCGTTCACAGTTTCTCACTCAATAGAAAAACTATCCTTACCTATTATATCATATAATTATATGGGTACTTCTCAGATTATTAAAAAATCTAATTAAATAGATAGGTTACTTCCTTTCTTTCTCTTTTTAAAGCCTTTTATTTTGAATAATGTAGAATACGGCTGATCAAATAGAAGTGCTTTATAACGTTGTTAGAAAAACAATGTCTAGACTAGAAAAAAGACGTTTGGGTGTACATACATGCGATCTAACGTACGACCCTTCAATAAATGAAATAAGCACACTAAACAGACCTACATTATTTATCCAGCTGCGTCACGGTTTTCTTGTTCAATGTGTCTACCTTACTGATTAATTAAGATGATACAAAGTTGCTATACTAGGTACCTAAACTGTTATAATAGAAATAACGAAATAGCTGTATCCATCCAGGCAGCGGGCCATCGGCTTATTTACGCCCAGAATAGGTACTTACTTAAAAATAATACTGACTGTAACTGAGTTTCAATGTAGGTACCTCTTGATTCATATGTATAACTCGCTGAAAAGACCAATCTATATCAAAATCTAGAAACTTAGATCACATAATGACTAAAAGTCTACAGAAGCTTCACTCTCGAACAAAAGTCAAGTTTAGGTATAAAATTATGCCTACTTTTACGACCGTCACGTCCTGCCTGCACGCGACATTGAAACTTAATGTGTGACTCGAGGGTTGATATTCCGATGGGTACGTGTTTAGCGGCGCAAGAGCACAGGGTAAATAGTAGATATTAAAATAAAATAATAAATATAACAGTATGTATTATTTACAACATTTAGTAAGTAAGTAGTAAGTAAAACCCCTAACATATACCTACGGGCTACGTAGGTATATGTTAGGGGTTTTACTTCTCCAAAGTCCTATCTCTATGTCAAAATTCGTCAAAATTGGTCAGTGGTTTAGGCGTGAAAAGGACAGATAGTTTAGTACTTACGCAATTATAATATTAGTATGGATGATAGCTAACTTACTTGGCTACCAATTACTTATTTTTGTATAAGCCAAACATCTCTGTCTGCCTAATAATGTTTCAGACCAACCAGTTAAATTGTATCGCAATCGATAACTACAAACATACTGGCTGTCTGGTGGTAAGTGGTTACCGCCGCTCATAGATACTGCAATGACAAGGAAAAAAGCACATGGTATTGCAGGATTTGCAGGTGTGTTGTTATTCTGAGGCCTAAGACACCCCCAGGTATCTACACCATTACAGTACATATCTTTATACGGATTTAACGGATTATAAGATCGTTTATAGTAGATTGTATCTCAAATCACTACACAACTATCACAAGGGAGCAAAGTAATACTTTTACAGCGGGGGCGCTATTTTGAATCTAGAGTGAATCGAAGGATTCTAGAGTAGGTAGAATCCCGAGCGCAACAAGGAATTTAGCATCGTCGCCCGAGGTAAAAATAATTTTGCGACCGAGTGAAACACTCGGCTTTTCATCCCTTTTCTGAGAAAAGAATAACGGCCTGGCCACGGGAGCTGCTGCGCGCTGTCTCGATGTCGGCCTTGCAGACTTGCAGGTCGTCGTGACGTGACCGTGCAGGGTGGTTGCCTGCGGATACGCCCGCCCCGCCCGATCCCGTGGCCAGGGGCCTTACCACCATCTTTATAAAAGCGATTCATATTCCGCTCGGTTCAGTATTGGTTCCTAGACTGCGCCGCTGTCATAGTCGTAGATAGAGTCGTAGTATGGATATAACGATTCTACTCAGTTTAGGTCCTAAACTGGATCGCGATAAAAGATGGTGGTACGGGTGGAGGCCGTAACTAGGGCTTGGTATTCGAATATTCGAATATTCGTATTATTCGAATATTCGCCTCATTTCATATTCGAATATTATTAAGAGTAGTATTCGAATATTCCGAATTTTTCGAATAATGATATTTCATAATAAAAATCAACACAACTATGAATGAATTTACCAAAAACGACAGATGATATACATAGAAGTAGGCGACGAAGCGTTACTTTTTGAGTTAATTGAAAAACTACTTGAGTTAACTGTAAAATAAAACTTGATTTAATTTTGTTTCTGTCAGTTTCAAGAGAAACACATCTATTACAACGAAATTTTCAAAAGAAACTTCTAAACTCAAGCAGCAACGACGTCAATATCCATCTGCTACTTCGTCAGAGCATCGGGAAATTTACAAACTGGTTCAACATGACCTCCGAAATGATAATACACGCTCCTTATAAAGAGCAATTGAGCAGAACATGGGGTCAAAAGTGTTCGTCCAGTCCTTAGGACGTAGGAGTAGGGAGACCACCTGACGAAGTTGACTCTATATAGGAGAACTCTAGAATTGTGGGATAGGAGTGTGGTCGCCCTCTCCTTTAAAAAGGCGGCAAGACGCTGTTGAACAACTACCATCCAATTTTACTCCTCAGCCTCCGCTACAAGCTATAAGAGGAATTGAGCAGAACATGGGGTCAAAAGTGTTCGTCCAGTCCTTAGGACGTAGGAGTAGGGAGACCACCTGACGAAGTTGACCATTGGTGGGAGCGTTTGTATTGTATCTAGGCCGGAGATTCTTTGGAAAATTGAAAACTTCCACAGTAAATTATACCCTTCGCATGCATCTTGACCAGATCCAAAATATGAGAATTCTACTAGATCAACACTAACACACCACTTCACTGAGAGCCTGCCGGAAACCAAGTAGTCAGCCTAGACGAAATTGAGATAGGTCTTAGACAGCTAAAAACGGAAAACACGGAGAAGATGGAATCACGGCGGAACTTCAAAGCTGGTGGGTGAGCACTGCTGAAGGAGCTCCAAAAAATGTTTAATTCTGTCGTCTTTTATAGGAGAACTCTAGAATTGTGGGATAGGAGTGTGGTCGCCCTCTCCTTCAAAAAGGCGACAAGACGCTGCTGAACCACTACCATCCAATTTTACTCCTCAGCCTCCGCTACAAGCTATTTTCGAGAGTCCTATCAAATAGAAATGCGCGAAGATTCGAAGAATTCCAGTCCCCAGAACAATCTGGGTTCCGGAGAAAATATGGCACTATAGATTATTTTGACTCCATCAAGACCTGGGGGGTTCTAGAATCTTTGATGCAATACCAAGTTGATATATCTTAGTGAGGAAATGCTTTCACGATTTAAAAACTGTGATCATCCAAGTACAGAAGCAGCAGAGTTACCTATTTCCCATGTTCACAAGTGCATCAGAGGATTGAAAAACTACAAGATACTGTATTGTAACAGTTACAAATAAAGAAAGAAAATAATGAAACATAAATTGCCCGCCTGGCATTATCCCGCCTGGAGCAATATATTTTTTCATCGTTTTCTTTCTTTATTTGTAATTGTTACAATAAAGTAGATGTTTAAACGCATCAAAAACATTAAAATGTGATTACAAGATACTGAATTGGAACGGAAGGAGTATTAACATTAATGGCAAGAGAGATTTGCAGATAAAGTCGTCGTTATAGCCGGAACACTGCAGGATCTGCAACAGATATTGCACGACCTAGCTAGCTGACTTATCTCAACGTATGTCTCTGGATGAACTTGGTGCTGTGGCGTGGACACTCACGGTAGAGCTGGTGCACCAGTTCTAAGTCGCTCCGCGATCTATAGAGAGGGCTTTGCTTGAAAATTCACTGAAGGGTCGAATTCACAGCAGAGAATCAACAGCCTACGAATGTATAAGCAGAAGTAGCAGCGGGGCGGCTTTGTTAGTGGCCGTCAGTAACTGGATCAGGCTAGCCAAAGATCGAGCCAAGTGATGTTCATATGGAGTGGCCTAATGATGATAAGAATGGTGAATAAATGTTTAAAACCTTAGTTTTCTTTTCAAATCAGTGATATTCCACTTTGATGTCAGAGAATTTTATAAAATCAACGAATTATGTGCTATATTTAGGTGATGATGATGTATTTTGTTCCTTAGATAAAAGGTATTCGAAATATTCGTATTATTCGAATAATTCGAATAAAATTTTTGGGACTATTCTAAATATTCGAATAGTAAAAATGGCCGAATATTACAAGCCCTAGCCGTAACGTAACGTAGCCGCCAGCGCCGCCGCCGCGCCGCCAGATGTAAGTTTAGTTACAGAATGGGCCTAATTCTGGGAACACACTTTAATTCTAAATTTAAGTACAGTATATCTCTTTCTCGCAATAAGTCATAGGAAAAAGATAGCAAGAATTTGTTTAGAGCTGTCAATTAAATTTAGGTAGATTTCATAGAAACCATAGACAATTTTAGACTGCATGTACGGAGGTGCCTCCTAAACACTGCATTTTAGCACGTTCAATAAGGTCGAAAATTGAACGCACCTTTCTAAATGTCAATTTATATGACAGCCAGGATGGCTTTTGTATTCGTTTTGAAAGAAAGAAATAGACTGAACTTAAATTTAAACTGAGCATGTGTTCTCCAGAATTAGGGCCAATAGCATGGCTGTTCTGTATTTATTTAATGAATAAATATTTATTCTTTTAAATTGAAACTCGATTATGTTCCAATTCCAAATTAAATCTCAATTACTGTCCCCTGCAAAAGTCTCATATAGAAAAGACCTACTTTACCTACGGCACTGGACGGCCGGCAGGGCCGTATAATATTCTAAATCTTATAAATGAAAACATTTACCTACATACCACTAATTGGTATTAGTAATGGACCTATTGAAAATTTTGCAATAAACAATGTAGAAAACTTATTACTGAAATACCGGTCAGTTTGAACGTCCGTCCATTACAAGTGCGCCCCTCGTGCCCGCTTGACCAACTTACAGGCCGAGACGCTGACGAGACGGTCATTGGTGGTCATTGATGCGAAATGAATAACAATAGTTCTGTACCTATACAGGGTGGTGCCGTCAATGCGAGAATAAATTTAACCATGGGCCATATTAGTCCATAGAAATGGTTTGCCACTTTCAAAAATATCGTATTCATTTGATAATTTCATGACATTTGTATGAAATAATGCTGCTAACGTTACACTATTCCATAAAAATGTCATGAAATTATCAAATGAACTAATATAGCCCATGTTTAAATTTACTGTCGCATTGACGGCACCACCCTGTATATTGTGATATTATTAGTTCAATCTCAAACTAATTTGATGATTTTCTTTAAATTTTCTAAATAAGGGTGGCAAACAATTATTCGCCACATCTACACCTACCGCCTTATCGATATCAGAATCTGTGTTCTAGGACAGGCACCCAAGATTAGAAAGAACTACGATGCGATACTTACTCCATTGTAAGGATTTTTCACCTAATTAAATGGGTAATGAGTAAAATTATTTATCTGAATTAGGATAATGAGATTTGTCGAATGTAAAATTTATTTATTTCACCAAAAGCCATCATTACAGGTAAAACCTAATTCAATACTACTATTAGGCACTTATTTACCAAATTATTTAATATTGTAACTAATCATAAATATTTATACTAAGTTGAATACTTATTAATGTAATTCAATTATGAACATTAATAAGATAAGTAGGTGCTCACTTACTTTACTTATTTGTTTCATAATTGATTAATTATCAGTTCGTAATTAGTAAATGTTTCAATTACTTATCTAAATCGTTCATGATTGCCCATCTGTTGGTCTACCCGACTGAAGGTTTTTGCTAACACACTTTACACAACACACCGTATGATGTAGACGCACATGTCAACGCCAAATCCAATGAAATATAGGTATTGGTATTTTTAAATTAAGCAGAATTAAGGAACAAACCCGCATTGGGCCAGCGTGGTGGTGTTATGGCCCAATCTCCTCATGTGATTCTCCCATGTAGGAAGGCCTGTGCCCAGCAGTGGGACGTATATAGGCTGGTGATGATGATAATGATGATGAAGGAACAAACTATAAATATTTAACTATGGACTCTCCTTACCGCTTCACATCAGGTGGTGTTGGGTCAATTGCCGTACTTTATAAAAAAAAACAAACATGTGCAATTTTCCCAATTTAAAAAACAAGTAGTGTAACATTTAGTAAGAACAGAGCATAGTGGTAATGTCCACTCGAGCGCGAAACTGGGGAAAGCACCTCTATCTTTCAGACGATGACAACCAAATAACTAATAGTATCTTTGTAGTGTTGCCTCTGCCGTGACGTGAGAACGGCGAGGAGCTCATCGCGTAGGTGTTGTGTCGAGAGCAGCTGGGCTTGTCTTATCATATGCTGTCAACAAAACACTTCCTCTGATTTTTAGTCATCTTTTTCCAAAGATTTCTATAGCTAAGCTAATAAAATAAAAAATATTCTTCTTGTACACCTATATTTTATTCTCCTTACGATGGTATTATAAGCCGATGATTGACATGACGTTTCTAATTAATTGAAGTCCCAAAGCATTTTCTAATTAAATTCGTTTTTAATAAATAAGGAGTAAATACCTACTGGATCCCGAAATAAAGAAGTCTTTTTTTATAATGAGGATTCTGTTCCACTATGAAGTATGATACCACGATGCGAAATAAATTACCATAATAAGTAACCACAAACATAGTTCAAATCGAATTCAGAATGAACTTAGGATTATCATTATAAAATGTGTCCCAAGATTCGGCATACGTTAGAAAGGAGGTAGTCCACCAACATTTATCATTACATGACAATATTAATTACTAATTAGATATAATCTTCAATTGCAGGGTAAACACCAAAGTGGAATAACATTTACAAGTACCGTGGAGCCAGTGAAGTCGGCTAAGCCCATCCCCGATATTCGGTTAGTGGATGGCCCTTCCATCCTCGCAGGGAGGGTCCAGCTCTTACACCGAGGGCAATGGCGGTCCGTCTGTACTAATTCTAGAAAGTACGTATCCTTAATAGGTATACTTTTTTTATTAAATGAATAATTATCACCCTGACAATACCAACTTAATAATTAATGAGTTTTAATTTCTAATTGCTTTCTAATTACATTTTTTTTGTTATAATTCTAGTTGGACCGTCAACGACATGGAAACTGCTTGTCGACAACTTGGTTTCATGGGTGGATCATTCTACAACTGGATGGACAGACATCAGGGGAGACGTGCAAGACTTTTGTTTGAAGAGCCAAAGTGCAAAGGCACCGAATATGATATGTTTCAATGCGATTGGAACTCGAGACAACTCGGCTCCGGCGTCTGTGACTTCCACCCTGATCTAGGAATCCAATGTCTTCCACACCACGATGACAACGAATTAGGTATTTCAGGACGACATTGGAGAGGTATACGATTCGAAAACGCTGTATACGAACGAATACTCACTGCAGTCAATACCTTATACGTGCCAACATCGATGTCTAGACTGGCACACGTGACAATAAAAAACGCTGGCCTGGGAAGGGATAACAATGCAACTAGTGCCTTAGACATTATTGGAGTACCACCAGTTATGGAAGACATAGAGATATCTAACTCCGCCTTTAACGCGATAAATGTGACGTCACCGAACGCTCCCATCGTTATTAACAATTGCACGATCCAAAACAATAGAGGGTATGGTATTTATGTGAATTCTACGTACGGAATGGCCAAGATCGAGAATTGCCTGATTCACGACAACGGTGGCGACGGGATCAAATACGTGGTGCACGAAATGAATATTGATGAGAAACTAGATAGAAGTGAAATATTCGACCTGTGTACACTAGCGTCTACTCCCAGTCAAACGTTTCCAATACAAATGTCCATTGAACAGTCAAGATATTCGAACATGGAACGAGATTGTAGCCAAAAATTTTTTACTAGATCAGATCACGTTTTAACGTTGAATTTCATCAAACTCCTAACAAATCTCAACGACACTGGAGAAATATTTGTGTACGATGGACTTACATCAGATGACAGATTGCTATTATCGTTCAGCATTAGAAACCACACACGACCGCAAAGTATAATGTCGACTAGAAACAGAATGTTTGTTAGATTTCGAGCAAATACTAGAACGGATATTGTGGGATTTCTGAGATTAACTTCAGGTATTAGTAAAACTTACGATTTAAATGTAACTGATACGATCATTTCAGATAATAATGGCAGAGGAGTCGCTATAGAAAATTTGAGATCGCAAATACATATACACCGTACATCGATATCCAATAATAACCATGTCGCTGGTCTTCATGTAGTAAATGGAGCAGGAGATGTCAATGTGACTGAAAGTAGAATTTCCTTTAATCAAGGAGACGGTATTAACATCACTGTTACTGGAGGAAATAGAAACATATCTAGAAGCACATTAAGCTCGAATCAAGGTTATGGTTTAGCTATATGGCTAAACAACACTAAAGAGACTGAATACATTCCAACAAATCAGACAACTGTTATTGAATATTCGGAAATATTTAAAAATCTGGATGTTGGTATATTGCACGGAAACTTTTGCGGTGATAGTTGGATTAACATTACCGGGAATTGGTTTAATTCGAGCGTTGAAAGTACCATTGACATTTCATCATGTTGGAGACTTAATAACCCTACTAAATTACTTAACTTACAAATCGGTCATAATAGGTTTTACCAAAATCATAAAGTACCTTTAAAAATTCAACCGGCCTTAAATATATTAGGTAAAATAGAATATAACTATTTTGAGCATGGTAATTACGGTGCAATAGTCATTATGAATCGAATACAAGGCAAATATATCGAAGAATTCGAAATGTTACCTGCCAAATTTGACATACAACATAATTATTTCTTTGGCAACAAAGGACCTTTTGTTGTTAATTTGGGACTATCCCCGTACAGCGATATTCAATATATACTATTCTCAAGAAATTTCTTAAGAGATAATAAAGTAAGAGAGCCATTTGAGCCTCTTGAAGGTGTATCATCACGACTCATCCCTAGAAGCAGAGTTGCTGCTACTATTGTTCTAGCTTCAAGCAACATTGATGTCTTTAGAAATATTATTAATAACCCAGAGTCCCAATACGAAATCGGATCTCACGTTGAAGATCAAAGTAAAATTCTTAATTGCACTTTTAATTGGCTAGGATATGGTGAAGAGGAAAAAGTTTATAATAGACTATTCCACAGAAAAGACCGATACAATTTAGCTAAAATAGTCTATATGCCCTATTTGTTACATAGCAGTAATCCTGGAGCTACGCAAATTAATTATAACTCACTTTATGTTCCTCAATTTAATGTGCCTGGCACATTTGTGGTTGGTGGGGAGGTAGAAGGCATAGAAATTTTAAGACAAGGTGATTATGATGTTGATAAAGATATCAACATAAGACCCGGTGGTAAGCTTATACTACAGTCTGGTGTTACATTAAAATTTCCTCCTGCTATTGGTATAATGGTTGGTGGAAAATTAGAAGCACGAGGAAAACGACCAAATGATATTACTTTCACTCTAAAGGAAGAAATAATTATGACAAATGATAGTGTTTATGAGACTGACACTGAAATTGAACCAACTACACCTGGATATGTCGAGCCAATTGTACCCATTAGGTTACTTGGTGGTCGATCACCTCATGAAGGTAGATTACAAGTTCGAGTAGATGAAAAGTGGGGCACAGTATGTAACTACAAATGGAATATCATCAACGCGGCTGTAGTATGCAATCAACTGGGATTTGCTCTTAATCCCGAGGATTGGTTTTTAGAACCCAATGAAATACCTTCTGCTGGAATGGCTGAAGAAATAATTTTTTCAAATGTTGAATGTACAGAATTTGATAATGACATCACTAAATGCAAAGCAGAAACAAGAGACCAATTCGAAAACTCGTGTACACACGATAACGACGTAGGCATTAGATGCTACGAAACTAGTTGGGCTGGAGTGAGATTCAGTGTTATTTCAGAAAGAACTGATCTACAATATGTCACTATTGAAAAAGCTGGTCTTCTGGATTATTCATCGAACTTGTTTAAACCAGCTCTCCAAATGGACTTTGCTCGTCACGGACTCGAAAGTATTAAAATTTCGAATAATTACCATGACGGTTTGGGTGTTTTATATTCTGATTTATACGGTGCTGACGCTGTAAATACTGTACGAAATTCAGAGTTCAGTAATAATAGAGGAAGTGGTATAAGTTTTAAACAATTAGGTTTAAAAGTATACAGTTCTGTGATTGAAAACAATGAAGTGGCTGGCATTTCCCATAATCCACATATGACTGGTTTGCAACAAAGAGAAATAGCAGGCTGGTTTAATCTAGATCCTGGTTTCAATATGGATGAATCTAGTTACCGTCCTATATCTATTCCAGAATATGAGACTGATATTAGTTTAGTTAATGGTGAAACAAGATATCTAATTTTTTCAAAACATTACGGTGAAAATGTTCTCAAGTCTTACAACATCAAATGTAATCCTGGCTATGTGCTCGGTCTTCAGCTTTTGAATCCAATTCATAACTTTTCGACAGAAAGTATTTGTATTTTTGATTCGCAAAATATAAATGAAGGGAGTACTAAATGGTGTCTCGATCGGGATTTATCTGTGTTCCCTACCACAAGTAACAGTTTTGGCGTTGTCTTAACGTATGAAAGTGGAACTGCAGCACTTGGAGGTGTTGTTCTTGTAGTGAGTACTATTATTGCCCCCGTGCAAAACCTTAGAAATAGAATTGTAAAAGGTCCAGTTCCGACTCTTCAAGTGGTAAATTCAAAAATTAAAGGAAATACTAAAGGACTGAAAGCTTTCTATTACAACAGATACTTAAATGAACTTGGTGACCATTTCCTACGTAAAGCAAACGAAAGTATCAAAATATTCAATTGTGAAATCGCTTATAATAAAGAGGAAGCTGTTTATGTGAATACACCTTATTGGGATATTCATGCAAGTAATATTACCGAAATCACTATTATGATTAACAGTAGTTTGATAACTGATAATGGAAAAGGTATTTACCATTTCGCAAGGGATCTGAGAAGTTCCAATAATCTTTATCACTACATTTTGCAAGACAACACAATAGAGAGAAATAAATTAGGCGGTTTTGACGTCGCGCTACCATATGTTTGGCAGTATAATGAAAATTTTACACATTCTGTTTTTATGCAAAACAATACTTGGCGGAACAATCAAAACTTTGGATTTATTATCGATGGACATTTCGCTGAGGTCAATATAACAAAGAATGTGTTTACAGATAATAATTGCAAAACTGGACTGGTTTCTATTAGAGGAATGGAAAAGAAAATGAAAATTGATGGTAATTTAATAGAGCGAAATAATGGACAATATATGGTCCAATTCTATATGGATAGTCAAAGTGAAATAATGGGTCTTGTTTATGCAGTATTTGCCTATAATCAAGTGAGAAACAACAAACACATTTTAATCATGAACCGAGGAGCTTTAATACGCAGCGTGGATCCAACATACGTTATTGGTTTCAAAGGTATACAAAAAGTAAAAGTGAGTAGAAATTTATTTGGAAATAACGACCTGCAATACACCTTAGTAGCAGGAATCAAAACAGCTAAGATCAATAATCTTTTGGATGTTACGGAGAATTGGTGGGGTAGTGCGACACAAAGTGAAATAAAACATCAAATTTTTGATTTTGATGACTGGAATAATCATGCATTTGCTACATATTTACCTTATTTACTCGAAAACAGTTTTGAATCTAATATATCTCCTACATTTAGTACCGATGTTGCAATTGATACAAACGAATTAGGTGGTCGCTTGCTAAACAATCATACTTTAGATTCTCGTTTAACTCCTTACATAGTGAAATCCGATATCACTGTTATGCCTGATGTTACTTTAATAATTAACCCTGGAGTCATATTAGAATTTGCACCCAATGTAGGTATATTGGTCATGGGTACGCTTCATGCCAACGGTCATGGTCAATTACCCATAGTAATGAGGCCAATTACACCTGCATCTAATATTGAAAATAATAAAATTGAAAAGCGAGAAATAGGACAATATTCACCTAATCATCATAAACACAGGAGACAGTTGGAAAATTTCATAGTACAAGAATCAATAAGGTTATGTACAGGAAGAAATTGCTCCGTTAGTGATAATGTAATAGAGCGAAAAAACGAAGGATTCCTTGAATATTACAATAGAACTACATTACAATGGGTACCAATGTGTGATAATAGATTTACCGAAAGAAATGCTCAGGTTGTCTGTCGAGAACTTGGATTTGATCCTATCAATATTTTTTTTGCGCACGATCGTCGAGTCGAATACCATAGTAACTCATTGTCACGAATTTGGTCTTGGCCTGAACCGTTACAATGTGTTGGGACAGAAGATCGATACGAAGACTGTCCAATTAGATTAAATGGACAACTTTATGGGCATAGGCATGAGTGTAAATGGGATTCGGAGTTCGTATTTATTCATTGCGGTACAAGAAATTTAGAAGAGAATTTAGATTATTGGGGTGGCATAAGATTCGCAAATCCAGAGTTCGAATATTCGCTCTATGAACATCGCATCCACAATCACCATACACATGAAACTATGAAAAAACCGGAGAGTTCTCTTGTACATGTGCAAATAATTGGTGCTGGTATTTTGCACAATGAAAAGTCACCTGCTGTCCAAAGTGTTATGCGCAACCCCGAAATACAAAATGTCAATATTAGCAAATGCGCTCACCATGGCATTAACTTAGTGTCTCCAACAGATACAATTAACATGATGTTCAACTCTGTAAATGATGTACTAGGCGAAGGAGTAAATGCAATCTCTTTAAATGGAGAAGGTAGAGAATCTGAAGAATCTAGTTTTACACCGCTAAAAGATCTAAATCTTCCCTATCATATGTTTTCTCTAATAGACATTTGTGACAGTACAAAATTGGTAACAGTTGAAGAAAGAGTGTTACTTTATTACAAATATGATAACAATCCCGTGAATTGTGTAAAGATTTTTAAGAGTATGTTCAGAGTAAAACCTTTTGGATTCAGACTATTGCAGTTTAATCTTTTTAACCATACTTTAAACTATGGTAAACGAGATTCTTTATCCTTATATGATGGTGATATCTATAACATTACCGCGCCTATGATTGGATATTTAGAAAATGGATCTCCTGATGAAAAGAAGTTGTTTAAGACAGATGGAGCTAGCTTGAGCGTAAAGTTATTTGCAAACGGTGCATCTGCCGTGCATGGATTCATAGCTGAAATCGTAACATTACCTATATCTGCCATTGGATTTAGTAAGTTGCCAAGTTTATTTTTTGTATTATTATTTGTACTTTGAAACATGTAAATATGAAAATGTAATTATTTCCCAGATCGCGATGTACAGCATAACATCTCCAACAGCGAATTCATAAATAACAGAGACGGCGCTATCACATATCAATCTGTAGGGGAAGTAAACCCCCTAGTAGCTATTATACGAAACGAGATGCGGGGGAACTGTCTCAAACTGTATGGCAATTTTACGACGTGTCAAGCTGTTGTTAAAGTTGACGTGCAAAATACTCAGACTTTGGTGTTTAGGGTAATGTCACTTAAATATATATATTTTTAAATATTATGTTAGATCCACAATATTGATAAACTAAAGGTAACAAAAATAATTATATGTTTTCAGAATAATCTTGTTCGCAACAACGTTGGGGGACTTCTTATAAGAGCTGATTCACGAGGATCTGCCACTTCGTTACGAGGGTGGATACACAATAATCTTTTCCTGTCAAACCATGATCTACCTTGTCTTCAAGTTGAAGGTATGTTAACTATTTCGAGGAACCTTATTAAAGTGAAAGAAATGTATCACCAGTTAAAATATATGTACGAAATTTTACATTTATATTTAAAATATTTACATTGATTTTAACTCTCTTAACAATTTTGATCGTTTCAGGGCGTCAGTCCTCGCCATACCAAGAAATAACTATCTATCGAAACTACTTCACACGCAACCATGCCATGTTCAGAGACGTGATCGTGCTTCGTCAGGTGGTCTCTAACTTCACATACAACTACGTCCACGATAACACCGGCCAAAGGATCTTGGAGGTGTCCGGATTTGACAAAGTTAGGCTGCCGATATATCAGACGACTTCGCATAATGGGTTCTATAAGTAGGTTCTAATTGAACTTAATCGTATTTTTGTAAGTTTTACTTCCAAGCATTTTGTCTCATTGTGACTAATGTAGGTTCAGTAATTCGGACATTGTCAGTTCTTTCATTAAAATCCAACAAGAGAAGGACAACAAGGCATGTGACGTCATTTGATTCGTTTATAAAATGCCGGTTTTAAAGCGTTTCACTATTTTATCCTTATTAAATTTGCATCGGCATGGATTATATAAGTCATTATATGCCCTTCTAATTCAAGTAGAATGCATGGGGACAAGATAAATTAAATCTGTAAACCCATATTGCAGACACGATAGAATTTTATCGTGCGTGAACCCACCGGTAGGCCAGCTAAGGTTGAATGAAATGTTAAAGTTAGTTTAAGCAAATAACAACGAAATGGTCATTTGAAATTAAATATTTAAAAAAAATGTCATTTTTTATCCTTTAAGTTTATATCTTAAAAGGTATGTTGTGTTCTTGTATTTCAGAAACTATGCGTTAGATCGTGACGGTCGCGCAACAATTGTAGCCGGGACGGCGGGCCAACATTATGTGGATAACATATTCTTCAACCCAGACAATGACTACGAGATGATTACTGTTAACAGATCTATGTGAGTATTTAAAATAAAATTCCGAGATAAACATGTAATAGGTGCTGTTAAAATGTGCCGTTTGGGTATAAAAGTATGATGGATTTTAAATATTCCACGTTGCATGGTGCTGAAACTCTGTGGATACTTTTTACTTAACATACGTGGATGATGTTATAATGATATCCCGATGATGAGCAATTGCATATTGCATGTCTTAGAAATGATTTTTTTTAAATAAACAGTATTACAGAACCCCCCCCCCCCAATTCTGCTATTGTATTTTGATCTGAAACGAATAGGAAACGCTTAAGTGACAACGTTTTTGTATTCTGCTAACTCAACACAATCGAAACGTAACCGAAACGCATCAGTTAGGTATTCTACTAACAAACACGGAACGCGAACCGTTCGGTTAAATCGTTGTTTCGTATTCTGAGGTATTCTGCTAAATATTTAACATTTGTGGCAGCCGAAACGCATCGATAGTTTTTTGTTCGAACTGTCCAAAATTAACAACTATCTAGTCACTAAGCCAAAATATATTTGTTTCTTGCAATATTGCTAATAATTATCGAGCCGAAGTTGAACCAACCGAGAGCGCTTCGTTAGCGTTCCGGCTTTATAAGCAATGTTAGTGGAATACCTTTTTGTATTACAACCGCGTTGGTAACGATACCGAACCGCAGCCGATCCGTTTAGAAAAATAAATAGCAGAATTGACCCACTGGTAACTAATTTGAAACCTGTTTAATTTGCATGTTCTTGTTCTTGTTGCATGGCTGCCCTGGACCATAGCTTTGTTGACTATAATCCGAATATCATAAGGTGAGTCAAAATTTGCATCTGGAAGTTATCTATACACATCAAGCGTAACAGTTTGACCTTGAAACCGCCGTTTCTCCGTTCGTAATAGAGGCGACTTTCGTAGTGAAATTGTTACACTTGATGTGCTGTCGTCTATACCAGTAGTTTACTTATTTTATAATTTGTAGATTGTCAGATAAAAAGGATTTAGGAATGAACTTTTCCTTGATTTTTCTGAAAGTATTTGCTGCATTTATACTTATCTGTCAATATTGTAATCAATTCACGATTAATCATTATAATAATATACACCTGGTGTTACAGAATTCTGAAATAAAAATTGGAATTCTGAGGTTGCGGGGGGTCGATGTCGTAGTATGTGTGTGTCATACGATACGCCATAGTACACATTTTTTAGGGTTGTCACGACCAGGTGTGACAGTGTTTTAATTAATATAATCGTCAAAATTTAAGATCTAACTCTTTACAATAAACACAGCCACCCCCTTAAATTTATTTATAACTTTTATAACAATCTGTATATAAGGTATGAATTAGGGTATAAAATATTATTTTTTATTATTATTATTTTAAATTAATACTCAAGTAAGTGGGTCTGACCATCAAACTGTACAACTTTCTCTATAGCAATTCGGATCAATTAGTTCGATTCAATAAAAAATCTACTTGGATCCAGACTGTTGTGTATCTATAAAACATAATACGACCTATAATACATTAGAGACGTTTTGATTGCATGTCAATTTTCGATGTTGACGACCTGCTATAAGGGTATTTTTATATGTGGACGATATACTACCTGGTCTTCCATGCGGTCATTTTTGTTCAGTGGACATTATGGTTTGAGAACTGAATGCTTGTAAAGACGTTTCGCTCAGAGAACCACCTGCTCCGAATATCCACCTCCTTGAGTATTACAACCCCATCTATTTACACCTTGTATACTAGAAAAAATGTATTTGTAGTAATTTTGAACGAAGACGTTAGCTAAAACAGAAATAGATAAATATAATATAAATATAAAAATTCACAGGGTTCTTGAAGTCCTCGGTAGCTCTGTGGTGGTTTGATGACTAGTATTCACACAGATTGTGAAACGTAAACGTCTTTATATTTTTCGAAATATCTGATAAACATTTGTTAAAATGAATTACAAATGACAACTGACTTCTACAGCTCTTTGGACCTTTGGCGAACAAGAATCGACGCTAAGCATAACTACTGGAGCTACAATGAAAGTTTCGCCGTTGCCGGTCGCATAAGAGACCAGGCAGATAATCCATTACTTCTAGAGGTGGACTACAGGCCGTACTACATGAACAACCTGACAGTGCTTGGTGGGGGCAAATGTCCCCCAGGGTGGGATTCGGTGGCCGATACTTGCTACATGTATATCGGTGCCCCGATGACGTACGAGGAAGCTCGATTATTCTGCCTGGTAAGTTTCCGCTGTTGGCTCAATGTTTTTTTTGCACGTCTGCCCAATGATTTCTAAACGCATGAACCAATTTTAATGTCTTGTATGTGAGTAGTATTTGGACTCCAAATGCCATAACGAGTAACATAGGATAAGTGACGTAGATGTTGTATAAAAAAGATATGCTCGCTGGCGTTGCGGTTTGTGTGTATAAGCGATATCTATGATAATGTTGATGGACTATTTCGTTTATTTCTTACACGAATTTGATTATTAATTATATTCACCATAAAAACTTACATTCAAAAGAGTTTTTATAAAACTTTGATAAAAAAATGTTTTTTCTTCCTTCAGTCGGACAACGCTTCCATGCCATACGTCAGCGGTAGCGTGAACTATGCGACACTGTATGACTTCATTAGACGGCAGAACCAGTGGTTCCAGTACGGCGACAGAGTGTGGGTCAACCACATAGACTACGTCACGCAGTGCACTTCCTTCTCGTTCTCCTCCGTCGACATCTCTGACTGCAACCAAAAGAACGCTTTTATTTGCGAAATAGGTGAGCGTTTCGTCATGTTTGCCTACACAGTTACATAGACACGATAAACACAAAACTATTCATGGTTACGGTGATACCTCGCGAATTTTGTTAATAAGGAATTTAATCCTATATTACCTACAAATGTTTGTACTTGTTTTCAATATGTAAGGATTCGACTAATCAATAAAATATTTTACAAAAACAAACCACGAATAAAAACTATTTTCGAGATTCAAAAATTCAATGGTCGAAGTAACAGTCGATAAAAATGTGTAAATCCGCTTCCAGATCCAAAGATTTCGATCGACCCGATGTCGTGGCGCGGCGATATGCTCGCTGTAGGTTTCATAGGTGTTCTGGCTGCCACTGTGCTGCTAGTTGGTGCTGCGCTCATCTGCTGGTACTCTAAATCGAAACATAGGTAATAATTATATTCATATTCTACCAATCCGTTTTTTAATTCTAGAACATGTTTAATCAATCTTGACATCTAATTTCCCTTCGTAGGCACTTGCAGCGCTTAGAACGAAGGAACTCGATACGGCAGTCATTGCACTCAGTACGATCTATTGGGAGCATCAATAGCAGCTATCCAGACACGGCATATAGGAGGAAAATAGCGCAGATGGTGAGTAAATAACAAGTCAATCCCAAATGTTTTAAAATCGGGTCATTGTCCGTAATTTTACCCCTTGCAACACCAATAAGCAACCGTTTATTTTAAAGATAACATCTTAAGCGGAAGAGGTTAGTTTGATTTAAATGTTGTATTAAATATTTTGAACTTAGCAAAATGTGTGTTACTAGATTTTCTATTAAGTCGAAAAATGTCAAAGAAATAGACGACCCACCTGATGGTAAGTGGTAACCATTCCCATAACGTGTGCGTTGGCATTCTGGAGAAAATAGATGTTTGTTATTCTCCCATGCCTTGTAATTTGTAACTACACTGGATACCTTTCCCTTCATACCGAAACGCAACGAAGTACTCCACGGCAGATATACCACCACCTACTTACCTACTTACCCAGAGAGCCATTATGCAAGAGAGTCACCTTGTAGATGTACTTCAGACAGATACTTACTCCACATTTTGTTGCAGAGCACGCGTTCAACGGACACCCTGACAAAAGGCTCAGATTACAGAAAGATGCTCGCTTCCACTGCATCCATGGAATCCATGGAGAAGAGCCAGTTCAACTCTTCAATGGAAGATACCCAAAGCTTCGATATATACGAGGCGCACAACCCCAGTGCTAACGTCCTGCCTTTAAAACATAGCACCTTTACAAAGAAACCTGCTTCTCCAGAATATTCCATACCGCAGAATAACAATAATAGACCATTTAATTTAGCTTACAGAAACGAAGGGTATAGAGAAAATTCAACTCCAGCCAGTGATGCGCCTTCAATGAATACGGTGATGACAGAAGAAATCCCCATAATACATCACCCTGGGGGCATGAGACCTCAGGACGAAGACACTCTGTCACCAGCCAGTGATTCTCAATACTTCACATCGGATACCTTACCTTTGAGAGGGCATGGTAACTCCGAAGATAGTTTAGGCTTGAAACGTGAGTTAGAGAAAGAGGGAAAGATCTTTGGGCCGTATGGAGCGCCTAGCTATGGAGGGCAGCCGAAGCTGTCTTTTCTAATGGAGTTAAGGTCCAGAATGCCGGAGCAGCCGCAGCCGATGCCAGCAACGACGTTCGGGCAAAGAAACAATATTGCAGGTAATTGTTTGCACTATCCAGTATTTGTAATTACCCTATAAAGATTGAATTTTGACACAAAATAATTTGATTTGGTTAGATACATATTGATTTGGACACAATAAACAACTTTTTAATAATACCATACCTACTTGGTTGCATGAACTTAAAAAGTAGTGGTAATTAATAAGATTAAAAAAATAGTTCTTGATAAATTAGTTTTCCGGTATCTCGTTACCGACGGTAAAATAATAACGACGAGACAAACCCATTTAATTTCACAGTAGAGGGTAGTTATTGGTTTCTTTGTAATTTTTTCGAACTACATGAGTTTTCAGATCTAAAATCCATTGCTCCTTCAAATATCCGACTCCAAAACGATCAAGTTTGAAAAAAGTAATAAATTTTTATTCTCAGATCACCAGCAATTCTTCGAAGATAACCTTCCCAGCCCCCCGCCCCTGTACCAATACGACACGACGCTCTCAGACAACATACCGAGTTACGACTCCAGCCCCCAGGACCTCAGCAGGGAGTTCGACACCCCCACGCCAGAGTTACACCACAGATCTAAATCTGAAGCGTTACTAGAAACTAATTTTGAATTCGACGATTCTGAATCGAGTCCGTTGCCGCTGTCTGAGGCGCACCGGTCACACAGTCAACCCTTAGAGACTGCTATGTGATTATTTAAGTTTTAATCGATTTAGCCAATAAAGTAAATCAATAATTATAGGCGGCCTTACTCAGAAAACAAGTGAAGTGATTGGAGCTTACTAAAGTGTGTTTAGATAGTTTCTCACTCTCTCTGTCTAAATGAATAAAACAACACAGTATTTCGACAAAAATATGTTAATGAGCGCTTATGTGTACTGTTATGATGATGAATAATAATAATATTCCTACGCCGGATTTCATTTTAAACGAGGAGTCTATAACATTGTTAGTAAGCGTTAATAATTAATTGTCGAGGTGTTCGAGTAGTCGAATTTAACATCACTAAATATATTAGTGGTATTGAAAAGAGAATAGTCGGTATATACCAGGACTAATACAGATAGTGGTGCTAATTCTGAACCAAATCTCTAAATTTAAACTAATTCTGAAGAAAATGAACTATCTCTTTCATATTGTATTACGAAGAAAGAGACGACATCACTTTAAAACTAGTTTTAATTTTGAAGACGAGTGAATCACCGCTAGTGCTTAGTTTAATTATACTAAAACACTGCCAGCTAACTTTTCTATAGGTTGGCGTAACAATATTTACCAGTATGTACGGTCGACCACAGAAGTAGCTGAACACTTCAGTACCATATCACAATACCTATGGCGTTAATGTAGTAGGGTAGCAACTATTAGGTACAAGCGCAATAGTCGGTGTGACATGGTATTAAAGTGTTAAGCTATTTTTGTGGTCGACTGTACCAAGCACATCATTTGATGAATTTAGTTTTTTTTTATAAAAACTATAACACCAACAGTGCCTTTATATACAATGAAACTATATGTTTTTCTAATAATTAGATATCTAAACTTGACCATAAAAAAGTATGTCGGGACGAGTTATTAGGGTTCTGTTTTTTGTAGCCGTTACCACAAGACGTTTTCAAAAAATCACAGCGACTTTGGCGACGCCGGAGCTTTAAGATAAAATTTACGTAAGTTTAGAAAATCAATGAAAAGACTGAATGATTTGACTTGGTGGAGATGACCTGCATTTACGACTTGCAGTAACGAGGCATTACCTGTTATAAGTATTCTACTTTACATTATTACGTGATCAGAATACCCATTCTGATATTTCATACCAAAAGTTTACGAGAACTACATAGAGTGATTAAAACCACATTTTTTATACCGGTATACCGGAAATAGGTTTAAGTACTACTTAATATAGGTACGGGAGATTAGTCATGTTGTTGGATTTTTAAGGAATACGAGATTTTTTTTCATTTAATCTCATTGGTATCAAATTTCTCCTCAGACCTCAGGATGACGACTTACCTGTAATACCAAGTGATTTTTTAGCTTGTTATTGTAGGTGACTTTAAGCGACAGTAACCACTTACCACCAGGTGGTCCGTCATCTAGTTGTATATGTAAAAAAAGGACCATTCTTTAATCTGTAACCACTAGGCATGACCTCTAAAACGGAGTATTATTAACTATTTCCGCGATCTCGGAATTAAATAAGTTAAGAATCAAAAAATGTTTGGGTGGTTATTACCACTACGTGTAAGTACCGTGTCGTTTAATCAGCAATAAATACCTATTCCAATCACTGAATATTACTATTCTCTTCACTTAATGTATTTAAGTATGTAGGTACTTCTAAGCTAATTAAAGTAATGAAAATGTTGCGCAAAGATAAGTGGGATTAATATTTGTATTAAAATACCATTTATGAGTCCTCGATCTCATTTTTCATATAAATAAATTATATGAATGCTATGAATGTTTTACTATTATTTAGTTTGCTCTGACATTAAAAATTCATTTATAATTTGTAGTACTTATACAAATAGGTGTCTTGTTTTTAAACCGTTAGATTTATCACAATATTACATACATCATTACGTACATGGGTGAATCAACTTTTAAGGCACTCTTTTGACAGCATTGTAAAACAGAAAATCAAAATGTAGTTTAAACGAATTTACAAGAATATATTCTATTATAATTTGTAGCATTTATCCTATTTTTAGTTTTCAAAGGTGGCCGCGAACTTTAACCTTTAGTTTGTGAGATTTTTGAGAAAATCCGAAGGTTTGTCGTTTATCTTTCACCTGCGTTACCGATTTGGAGAGTTTGCTTTATGAAATAAAACGAATTATTTGAAATAATCAGATATATAATTCTTTAACACAACAAAAATTAAACCATTAAAAATAACTTAACTTAGTCTATAGTAATTATCTGTTGAGATACATACTACTTTAATTCCACTGCGTTAATTTGGCAATAATTAAAGTCTAACTTTAAGATAGTTCCATGTTACTAATAATCATTTATTTGAAACTTAAATCTAAATCAGGCGGTACTTTTCTATTCTTAGTATCACATAGTTTTGATTATTTATCACCAATATTGTATGAGTTATTTTCAAAAATACAATCACAATTTAAGGGACACCGGGTAACACCAGAGATAAAATAGTAACGCTAGAGAAAAAGGCATAGCACCTGTACATAATTTCTTCTAATCACATAACGCAACATCATCATCATCATCATTTCAGCCGAGAGACGCCCACTGCTGGGCATAGGCCTCCCCCAAAGATCTCCATACCGATCGGTTCTGCGCTGTCCGCATCCATCGGCTTCCCGCGACCCTCACCAGATCGTCGGTCCACCTTGTGGGAGGCCTACCAACGCTGCGTCTCCCGGTACGCGGCCGCCACTCGAGGACCTTTCCGCCCCAACGGCCGTCGGTCCTTCTTGCAATGTGGCCTGCCCACTGCCACTTGAGGCTCGCAATTCTTCGGGCTATGTCGGTAACCTTAGTTCTCCTGCGGATCTCATCATTTCTGATTCGATCACGCAGAGAAACCCCGAGCAAAGCCCTCTCCATTGCCCTTTGGGTGACATTGAGCCTTCTTACTAGGCCCATTGTAAGCGGCCACGTCTCAGTTCCGTAAGTCATCACTGGCAACACACACGAATTAAAGACTTTCGTCTTGAGACACTGCGGTAGTTGGGCCGAGAATATGCTGCGAAGCTTCCCGAACGCTGCCCAGCCGAGTTGGATACGTCGATTGACCTCTTTCTGGAAGTTGGACTTACCAAGTTGGACTATTTGTCCCAGGTAAACATATTCGTCAACAACTTCCAGTGTAGAGCTTCTAACCTTTACAGGAGTGGGTACGACATGGAAATTCGACATTATTTTCGTTTTATCCATGTTCATTTTAAGACTTGTTGGGAGACTCTACAGAGGTCGTCGAGCATTGTGCCCAAGTCTTCCAGGTTTTTAGCCATGACTACGCCATCATCCGCAAAACGAAGGTGAGTCATGTACTCGCCGTTTATGTTGATGCCAAGTCCTCTCCAGTCCAAAAGCTTAAACACATCCTCCAACGCGGCAGTGAACAGTTTCGGCGATATAACATCGCCCTGTCTCACACCTCGCTGAAGACGTATTGGTTCCGAGTTTTGGTTCTGAAGGCGGACTGACATAGTGGCGTTTTCGTACAGTGACTGCAGCACTTGGATGTATCGATAGTCTATTTGGCATCTCTGGAGTGACTGGAGCACGGCCCAGGTCTCGACAGAATCGAAGGCTTTCTCATAGTCCACGAACGCTAAGTATAATGGCAGGTTGTACTCTTCGGTCTTCTGTATAACCTGCCGCAGCGTATGTGTGTGGTCTATGGTACTAAAGCCTTTTCGGAATCCGGCTTGTTCGGGAGGCTGGAAGTCGTCGAACCTGCGTGCGAGACGATTCGTTATAACTCTCGAAAACAACTTGTAAACATGACTCAGGAGCGTGATGGGTCTATAATTCTTCAATTGGGTCCTGTCACCCTTTTTGAAGAAAAGTGTCACCACGCCCCCATGCCATGCCTTTGGCGTTAATCACATAACGCAATCTAACATTATCAAGGCAACAAATAAAAAGTTATAAACTTAAATGAGATCAATAATTACAATCTAGCAACAAGGCAACAAATATATTTTTTTTAACCTAAATGAGGTCAAAAATTCTATCAGAAACTATATGGAATAGCAAAAAATCACAATAATTTCTTATATTTTTTCAAAAACTTCTACTGGCTCTCTAAATTCGTAATAGGAGCGATACCCTTTCTTAACAAGTACAGGTACAGGTAATTTTTTGATAATATTTCTTTCAACAATTCTTTCAACTGTCTTTTCCTTAATTTCCATATCACGTTTGCATTATACCGTTGTTTTGGAGTCAAATCTTTAACTAATCTTTTAGTTTTATGATATCTTTCCCTTTGTCTTTGCTTTGCTTTTTCATACTTCTCTCGATCAGTTTTAAGCCTTTCCCTATGACGCCTTTGTTTTTCTGCGGCACTAAGTGGCATTTTAATTTTGTACAGTCGAAAGTCCAAACCTAAGGCAAAGTAAACAATACATTATACTTTGGCAGTCAAAAAATGACCAAAAATGAATGTTAATGTATCCTATATGCATAATTTTATGATTATAATGCATATATTATTAAAGAAAGTAATAAAAAAATGATCGTGATTTATATATTTTGATTTTCCGACGCTTCGGCGCCTTTACAGGAGCCATGGTCACAAGATGACCACTAAACCAGTACTTGAATTATTTTTCTACGCGATATTATATGTAAAAGTGCTTTATTTCAATATGATGCATTAACTATTCGTATACATACTTTCTCCGGCGTTACCGTTAACGCAAGAGAAGATTCTACGGCGTTATCGGTAACGCAGTAGAAATTTCATGATGAAAGTACAAATCAGTAATTCTACGTTGCAGATTAAGCGATTATTTTAACTTAACCCTAAAAACGGACATTAGAGTTAAAATTTAAATGTAATAATAGTAAAATATCCCATAAACTTACCACGATGTCCGAGGTAACGCTGCAGAGCAACAATAAACCCACACACACTACTCGCGAGCGCGACGAACACTGGCGGGGGGAGAGAGCACGAAAAATAGTAACGGTTAACATGGACGTGAAGTTAGACAAAAGGAAGCGCTAGCGACGCCAAATAGGTACCCTGCGCGCTATTATTTGAACCCTATGAGCGGTCACTCGGGAGAACTTAATTTTAAGACATTATTGGCGACAAACCTTTATGAATATATATTAAATATCGTTTTAACAATATTACGAAAGCATTGTATTGAAGATAAAGGCTTATTTAATGTCAATCTAAAATATGTCGAAATAAATAGGTAGTTTCATATATTTTTTTTAAGATATGACATGATTTGCTTGACCAACTATGCCTGGTGACACAGTTTTTTTGTATGGAGAGTGAAAATGATCCCCTGCGATACTATAGTTTTAAAACAATTAAATTCGGAAAAATTAAATACACTTTTGGCCTTGCATTGCTAAATGAATCTAATTTTAGATTAATTTAGAAAAAAATGAATTTTTGTAATAAGTATTATTTAATCTGATTTTTCTAGAGCGGGGACAAGAAAAGAGTGTCTTAAAAGTTGATTCACCCACATCATATTTTATGAAATATTGAAGTCAAAATCATGTATTACAAGTTAAAAAAACTATTTGTTGTGCAATCATGTATGTATATAATTATAATGCTACTTATTATTAATATTAAATTAGAATAAATTAATGAATGTGTACGAGTTGCACTTGTCCGTCCTTTGAATATTATTTAATTAACTAATAATTATTATAATACATATCTTATTTACACCATAAATGAAAGTTTATGTAAAATTATAAAGTCCTTCCACAGATATATGTATATCTTAATGTTAAGTTTTAAGTAAATTTTAAGTTATATTAAAAGACAAATAGATAATTTTCGCTCTGAAACAATCAAGATTTTTTTATGAATTTCTTGCTTTTTATAGATATAATTTTAATCACATTGTATACTATACATCACATTTTCTAATATTTACTTTTTCTTTTATTTTACGTGACTAAATAGTATTAAAGTGTTTTTTACTTTAATCTACTACTGTTTTTCTACCATAATTTCTAATTTCAAAGCTGTAAATAGGCTAATTTTTTGGTATTAATTGAATTATACATCAGAATACTATTATTCTATTATTATGCTTTAATTTTGCAAACTGTACAAAAACGTAACATTACCTAATAAGTGATAATAATGTCAAAAGGAAATCAATAGAATTGTTAATTAAATCGAAATCATTATACTATTTTCGTACACAGTATAGAGTTTTATTACCACAACTATTACCAAAAGGTACTAAATGCGTATCAATATAAAAATTTAACATTACTTACTTATTATAAATGTTTGAAAAATTACTTAGTAATTAAAATATAAAACTAGAAAAATGTCACGTCTTGAGGCGGGAATCGAACCCGCGACCTTTCGCAATCCGGGCGGCTGCTGGCTCAGTTGGTTAGAGCAGTCGCCCGGATTGCGAAAGGTCGCGGGTTCGATTCCCGCCTCAAGACGTGACATTTTTCTAGTTTTATATTTTAATTACTAAGTAATTTTCCAAACATTTATAATAAGTAATGTTAAAATCTAAAATTAAGAATAATAAAAAAATAACCATTTGCTTAGGACCTACCTACTACTTTACTATTGATTGTGTAGGAAAGGAACAAAGCATTACCCACATATTACATGAATTATTATTATTGTCCTCAAAGTCTACCAATGCCTTACGTTATGTTATATCAAAAAAATTAAAAAGAAATTATTTTATTATTTTGATTCAGGGTAAAGTAAATCGAACATTAACGTGAAAATCTGTATAAAAATTGACATTCACGTTGCATTTTTCAAAAGTTTAATATGTATCGATAGCCCCGCTATTTATTAACTTTACATAATATCTCCTTCACTTATTTTCTTCGTTCATTTTTGTAGTCTGTACTTTAGTAAAATAGGCAGTCCAAAATATTATTATTCATTAGGTGGTGTACGTCTGTATGGAGGGTCGGCTGGATAGGTACACTACCGCCTTTCATATTTACGGGGCCGTCTTTACTCGCGGGGGTGCAAGGAGTGCACCCGGGCACAGAGTCCTAGGCAGGGAGCGCAAGCCGCTTGTCATCTAGTTCTATACAAAAAAGGGCTATTGTTCCCAACATCAATGATAATAGGGCAGTTTACAACTTTTTTTATTTAAGATCAATACTTTCACAGACATAGTGGTATGTTTTTATTTTATTTTTATTTTTTATGTGATGATAGGCAGAACGTTTGGCCACAATCTCACCTGATATGAAGCTAAGATGAGGCCTAAGATGGTACACGCTCGCCTAGAAGATGCTTGTTCACTCTGGCCTTAAAGATATCCAGATTATATTATTCCGGGAAAACAGACCCTGGCAACGAGTTCCACTCCTTAGCTGTTCGTATAATGAAAGAGGAAGCTGGAGGAATGATGTTTGATGTGTTGCGTGCGACGCATCGTCTAAAAACGCTGCATAGAAAATCTACATGTTTAGACATATTGACAAAAATAATAATATAATAACTATGTATTAAGTATGTTTTTATTCAATGTTGTTCAAATTGATGTCATCAATCTAATATCATTAACAATTTTAATAAATTTTAGAAATAATTGACCATTTTTATGAATTTTCTAAACAGTACGTATAACTTCAACAATACTCCATATATATAATTTAAATTTGAATTATTTTAATGGGAAATGTTAACGTATATTTTCCGAATTTGTGAAAAATAGCGTCAATTTCAAACTTAGGCAACATCCCAATTGAATCACATGCCGCGTTCTATAGGGCGCCAGAGCATTGATTGCAACCGGGCGCTAAATAAGCTAGAGCCGGCCTTGCATATTTCTCTCGTAATCGTAAATAAATAAAATAAAATAAACCAGTGTTGGGCACGGAAATCATTTCATTTAGGGTCTTAGCACGTCGCCGCTTAGCACAGATTAATATCAGTGTCTTAGGATGACAGCGCACCTGCAATGCGCGACGACCGGCGACCAAGCGAGACGGATTGTGACTTTTCGAATCGAATCCGTGATCCGACAGTTTCTGAATAAGGGGGCTGGGCACGGGGACGGGCGGCGGCGGTGCGACTGGCGACTGGCGAGGTCTCCGCTACGCGTGGCGTGCTTAGTATACAGGATGGTGCTGTCAATGCGACAATAAATCAAAACATGGGCTACATTAGTTCATGGAAATGGTTTGCCACTTTCAAAAACATCGCATTCATTTGATAATTTGATGATATTTGTATGGAATAATATAAACATTACAAATATAATATAAACGACCGGCTGGCCGAGTGGTCTGTACACCAGGCTACTCGGTCAAGAGGTCCCGGGTTCGAGTCCCGGTAGGAACAAATGTTTGTATGATGAGTACGAGCATTTGTTTACGAGTCATGGATGTTTATATGTTTATTTAGTATATTTCTTATATTTATATACATATTATTATCATTATTTCTCCGTTATCTAGTATCCATAACACAAGCTCTTAATGATGCTTACTTTGGGCTAGATAATAGGTGTGAGTGTATAAATATTATTATTATTATTATTATTATTAATGCGAAATGATTTTTACTCATTGCAGGTGAATAAAGGTGACGGTAGACACTTACCACCAGATGGCATGGTTGGGTAAACAAATTATATCGATAAAGACATAGCACTTTCCAGTATATAAAAGTACTCTGTCATTGAAATAAAAAATAACTAAAGAACAAGGAAGGGATGTAATCAATCATTTCTCTTCATAAAATTAATAATACTTACAGGGACTATTCAAACTACCGAATGAACGTCGCGCGTTTTTAATAATTTTGCAAACATCAAAGATGATAGAGTCTGGCCAGTGTATCGTGTCACTCGTATTTTCAATGAAGTTTTTTTATGGCAACACTCGAAATGCCATATTGACGTTTCATTTCTTATTCTTTTATTGAGTATAATTTGTAGTTTTACTTTAAAATAATGTCGAAATCAATAAAAAGTACTACTCGAAACCTTGTATACAATATGATACATAAATACAAAGATGTACATAGTGAATTTAATAGGAAATCTGTAGAGAAAATTCGGCATTTGGAGGAAATATACTACAGGTTAGTTTATTGTTTTCAGGGCGTTATGGCTTGATACTTTTCTGTTTTCTGCACACATCACCTACCTAATAAAATCCAATATTTCATAATATTCATGTTTATCGGTTATTTTCAGAAAGTGTATATGAAGAATTAAAACTCAAAATATTAATTCACTTAAAACTTAGAGAAGCCCGAAATGTTGCATGCAAGATCTGAAGAAAGTTTTCTGCCTGGTGCTTCAATAGTTTTCAGTGCAAAATCCAAATCAGCTGATTACCATGGTGACATGAATGCATAAAACTTATTGAAATGGATAAGGGAATATCTACCTATTCTAACAAAGCCATGTGTAATTTTTATGTATAATGCAATGCAAGTTACCATGTGAAATTAACAAACAAACCTCCCACAATGTCCAATAGCAAAGGTGATATTCGGAAATGGTTAACAGAAAATAATGTAACATTTCAAGAGTACCCATACAAATGTTATTGTGCTTTGTTCATGACAACAGATGTATTTAGAATCTGACTTTGATTATGAATCATCCTGAACAACTTATTAAATATGCCTTTTTTCAAATTTTATTTTATACCCGCCCATTACTTTTTATCCTCTTTTTTCCCTGTTTTGATAGTCAGCCTGTAAGCGTCTATAATGACTTGTAGTAAGCGAATAGCTGGTAATTCATTACAATTAGGTATGTTATAAGTAGAGCCTTTATGAAAGTGAAGTAAGTAAACATTATGATTAAAAAAATTGAGATTTAAAATTAAGATTTGTGTTATTCAGTATATATTTTATTTAAATTTTTCCAGTCTATTATTGATGTTAACAAATTAAGTGAAAGATACTATTTTTATAATTTATTTATTTTTAAAGTATCGTCGGCTGGTATAAAAACTGTTTAATGTAGTGATAGCTTGCCTACCTACAGCCATACTTGGTCTATCATATGGTCTAACTCATTAATGCTCATCAAATCTATTTTATCTATACCAAGGATGATATATCCATGAATTATACCCATGATATATTTAGTCTACTCAAGTTTATAAAACAGATTACTGCGTAAGCATAGATCACCTAGTGTTTTAAGAACAATTAGAACATCTAAAAGTGTATTAAAATTATAAATGTTTTGTTGTTTTTATTATTGAATTATTTAAAAAAAAAATAGATCATTCCTAATGCACGCGCGTTTCACCATGTATATAATGTTTAAAGCTAAAATAGGTTTTACTCGGCGTCATTGTGGCAGAGTATCTGATACCCGACGGTTTTTAAAACCCTAATAACTTTAAATTATACTCGTGAGGGAGCTCGGTGGCCTAGTGGTTTGAAGTTGAACACTCGGGTTTCGATTACGGAAACAATGTAACTGTCGCCATGGCCTATCCCAGGATGGGTCAATCAAAACAAAACTATAGTAATTAGAATATTATGTATTTAATAAGGTAGGCATCCATTTAAATAAATTATTACATACTTAAAAAACAAAGTATCAAGACTATTTATGCCTTGCGAAATAAGTGTTTACAGCTAAAGTTTTTTTAAAATTGCCGCTCTTTCCCAGTGACACGATTCACTGGTCAGAGTCTAGAGTTTTTGGTCTATGGTAACGCCAAAAGAACGTCTATGGCACGGAGTTTTAGAAGGATTCGATCGTGTCAGTCAAGATTTTAATTGAATGTGTTAATCATACAAAATTGTGTCTGAGAGTCTGAGCGAACACTGTGATAAAAATGGTGTAGTTTTGTAAAGAAAGTTGTGTTGATGTGGAATTGGAAGATAATTGTAAAAAAAGTGAATTTTATGTGACGAGACGTTGAGATTTTATAGTGGTTATCCACCTCATCAAAATAGCATTATGGAGACTTTCATTATATATTTCGAGCTGAACTCTTCCAAGATGTGTTTCACTGGCATTTCATTGCAATAATTAAAGAAAAAAATACTTAAAACATGGCTGAATGGGCACTAGTTCCCCTTGCCTTCTCTGTAATATAGAGAGAGGTCTAAAAGGCACTATGAATAATGAATGACGCGATTATTAATAGGGATGCGAATGAGAGTTTATAAAAAAGACGATTTTGATATCAGCTACAGGAAATTAACGATACTAATAATAAATAATGTAGCCTAATGTTGTATTATTTCATAGAAATGTCAAGAAATTATCTAATAATTAAGATGTATTTGAAAGTTGCAAAACGGTTGTTGTCGGCTGACTGTGAAATCGACATGTTGTGCGCATTTGACAGCATCCATTTTGTTTTATCGGGCCGGCGTCCACGTTTTCTTCGGAAAACGAATTCGTCTTACCTAATCACCGTACAACGTTACCGCAAGTTATTTGCACGTAATTTTACTTGCCATTGGCAAAATTCGTTTGTTTTAATTTATTGTCGTATTTCCGTCATCGTCACCGGCCGTATTATTTTAAACAATTTTTTCACTCTAAAATGCGTGGAAATGTCGAGCATGCGTTTTAAAAAATTTAATGCCCTCTTAAATGTCATTCATTTTCAATTTTTACCTGTTCCTACTGGCAAATATTATTTGATTTCTTATTTTTTTACATTGACATTAACATTTAGAGAGAGGAAAATTCGCTGGGTTTCTTGACCATTCTTCTCAGAATAAGATCTTCCTGTAGTTACTTTAGAAAGGATGACAATGAAATTTGACGGGCTTGAAAATACATACTTTTTATGAATACCTAGTTTTTTATTGAACACATCATTCATGAACTAAATAATGGTGAAACGATATTTATCGATTCAATATTACGCTGTTATTATTTGCTTTCGATGCACAGTTGCAACTCGATTGGGATGTTTCTTCTTTGGTTGAGGGATATAACTTTTACGTAAATATTGATTATTAATTACTCGATATTGCAAGATGTATTTATTGCAATAATTTTTGTCTCTAGTAAATTACTATACATGGTACGAGTAAGAAATCCTTTGAAAAAATAAGAAATAACAGATTTGGTAAGCCAAATAAAAGATACGGGTTACTAAAAAATCAATTCACATTTAATATTTTTTTAACAATATAAAAAATACAAAAAAAAAATACCCTAATCGATTATTATTACAACACTATCTGTCAGTGACAACTTTTTCAAAATTCTATTTAGAATCTGTTTGACAATTGTGTTTAGAACTCTTCCTTTTGTTCATGCTTGAATTTAATTGAAAAATCCACGAAGTACCTAATGAATTAAGTAACTCGAAACAAAAGGTAGCTAGCCTTTTGTTTTTCTCACCAAAATGTAATGATCGTCGCGGTGCGGTGATATGACTTTACTATTCAAATAGTAATTCTATTTGACTTGATACAAAGTTTTGTCCATCTGTTAGACATTTTTTTAATTTTGGTTGACACGATAATTTAGTTGTTTTGTGATAATGGACGCGAGTGGTTCAATAAACAACGCTTGCGTGGATGCAGTGGAGAATGAAGACGACATCATGGATGATTCGGAAGAGCGAGAGCTGGTGACCGACTCTTGTGCTACGAAGGTGCTCGACACCACAGAGCAGCCCCGTGATAAGTACCGTATAGTGTACCTGCTGTTCTATTTGTTTGGCGTTACCTCTCTTGTACCATGGAACTTCTTAATCACTGCAAATGATGTAAGTCATAGTATGATTCATAAAATTGTATTATTTAATTTTAATTATTTATCCTTACATAAAAAAAGATTCTTAAAAAGTATAAAAGTATTGATTTAACCTATTCCTACCCACAACACATACAACACAATAGATTCAAAAAAAGGGTTAATCACTTTTGAAATAAAGTTTCTTTGTTGTATTATAAAATTGAGGAAAACTAAATTTTTCATTTAGAAAATAAGAATTTGTTCCAAGAAAACATAGCTTCTATTTTAGATTTAAACTTAGAATAACAAAAATTAGTTTTACAAAGTGCTTGAATTGATCTGTTAAGAGGCTTTGAACAAATCCAATTAGGTACCAGATTTCTGATAGCACACTGAAGTTTGCGATTTTGATGAAAATTCAGCAAACTAGCGTAACCACTAAAATTATTATTGTGCTTCAAACACTATTACTAACACTAGTATTATTGTTTAGCTATTTATTCGAATGTTATGGTCTAGATATGCTGCTGACAAACATACTGTATCAGCAGCCATGTACCACTGTTGAACAGGCATTCCTACAGAGGAGAAACACAGTAGAAATTTGGGCCATGACATCACCATGCTGCCGTAATATGGCTTGGTAGGTCAAAGTTGTTGCAGCTTTAACCGGGACCAACAGCTTATGCCTTCTGTAATGATGGAGAAGAACAAGCAGACTCTCTCTTTTAATATAAAGACTTGTCATAAATTAAGATCCTAATTTAAAGTCCTATCAAATTTGAATAAAAAAATAAAATTAACTGAGCAGACTCCAAGTTTTATGTTTATTACTCTGTTGTAATTGTTTTTTACTTTTTAGTACTGGATGTATAAATTCCGAGATGTCACACCTAAAAATCTTACAATGCTCATGGAGGTACGGAAATCTCAATTTCAAGCAGAATTCACGTCATACCTGAATGTGGCTACTGCAATACCGGGCTTGGTGTTTCTCATTTTGAACTCACTATATGGACATTTGTAAGTACACTCTTACTTTATAATCTACCACAATATTTGATCTTGATGCAAAACAAGAAATCAATTCACATTTTATGGTCCCGTAGCCAAAATTCTGAAACGGAATCAGTATTATTTAGACATGTCTATGTCTGCCGAACAGAGAGACGTTGTCATAGTCCACCATGAAACCTATTTTTTATAAGACAAGGATGTTAAACAAGCATATGGTCCTGATTATAAGCGGTTATTGACGCTCATAGCTCCTTTAGCGTTAGCACTACTTACATACTGCCTTATATTCTATATACCGATGAAGTTTCAAGTGAGTGTGGATGATCAAATCCGAAACTATGAGGAATAGCGAAAAGTACTCAAACAAGTATTTGGCCCGATTTTGATGAAAACTAAAAATGGATTAGATTTTTGAAAAATTAATCTGTATTATTACACCAGTCGATAGTATCGCTGATAATGTAATGATATACGACAGCTTAAAAAATGAGCTATTTTTAGCAAATACTTTTTACATTTCTTACCTTACCTACCTACCTATAAAACCTTAACTGATTTATTGTACAAAATGGCGGCCAATGATTTCAATACATAGCATTTCATGCATTCAGCATTTGCGCCGCTTAGCGCCTTCTGTCGGCTATATTACGTAGAGTGCTCTAAAGATATTTTTGACCTTATCCCACCTTCCCCCTTCCTACTCAGGAGCATGCGTACCGGTCTTCGGAGTCATCAATTCCCTATCTTCACCTCAATATCAGGTAAAAAGGAAGTTTACAAACTCTTTTCTTTGTCCTACCTCCAACACTTAGAATTCTTTGCCAGCACCCTTGTTGTTTTACGCGACATCACTCAGGCCACCGATCCAAGAGCCAAATTAACCCGAAATTAAACGGAAAATATCCCGGAAGTCAGCCTGTACGAGTTTAGTGTAGCTCGCAAACAGCTTAAGAACAACAAGGCGCCGGGCGACGATGGAGATACAGCGGAGCTTTTGAAAGCAGGTGGGCGACCGGTCCTGAAATTTAACTCCATTATGCTCGAGAGTAAAACTCCAAACGCATGACACTCTTCTTCAAAAAGGGTGACACGACCCAATTGAAGAATTACAGACCCATCGCGCTCCTGAGTTATGTTTACAAGCAAGCTGTTTTCGAGAGTTATATCGAATTGTCTCACACGCAGGTTTGACGAATTCCAACCTCCCGAATAAGCCGAATTATACAGAAGACCGAAGAGTACAACCTGCCATTATGTTTATCGTTGGTGGACTATGAGAAAGCCTTCTACTCTGTCGAGACCTGGGCCGTGCTTTAGTCACTCTAGAGATGCCAAATAGACTATCGGTACATCCAAGTGCTGCATTCATTGTACGAAAACGCTACTATTTCAGTCCGCCTCCAGGACCAAAACTCAAAACCAATACGACTTCAGCGAGGTGTGAGACAAGGCGATGTTATTTCGTCGAAACTGTTCACAGCCGCGTTGAAGGATGTGTTTAAGCTTTTCGATTGGAGAGGGTTTGGTATGAACAAAAACGACGAGACATGACTCACCTTCGTTTTGCTGATGATATCATAGCTATGGCTAAGACCTTGGATGACTTGGGCACAATGCTCAACGACCTCTGTAGAGCCTTACAGCAAATAGGTCTTAAAATTAACTGGAATAAGACGAAAATTATGTCGAATTCCCAAGTCGTAGGTACCATCTCCTGTAAAGTTTGAAAGCTCTATACTGGAAGTTCTTGACGAATATATTTACATGGGACAAATAGTCGAATTTGGTAAGTCGCAACTTCCAAAAAAGGTCAATCGACGGTTCCAACTCGGCTGGGCAGCGTTCGGGAAGCTTCGCAGCATATACTTGGCCCAACTACCGCAGTGTCTTAAGACGAAGGTCTTTAATTCGTGTATGTTGCTAGTGCTTACGGAACTGAGACGTGGCCGCTTACAATGGAGCGCGTAAGAAGGCTCATTGTCACCCAAGGGGTAATAAAAAGGGCTATGCTCGAGGTTTCTCTGCGTGATCGAATCAGAAACGATTAGATCCGCTGGAGAACTTAGGTCATCGACATAGCCCAAAGAATTTCGAGCCTTAAGTGGCAGTGGGCAGGCCACAAAGACTCTCCTAACTTCCTCTTCCCTTCCCTGACCCTCCGAAACCCCAAAAAAGGCGACTTATTTAAAAAAATCACCAACTGTTATGTTTTTTAGGATTTGTTTTGTGAAAACTATCACGACGCGTCGAACTTTTATTTTAATCTGAATACTGTCAACATCCCTCTTGTTTTGTCACCTAATCAAATAATATTGTTTTCAGAGTACCCCTTAAGAATAGACTTCAAGGTTCCTTGATTATTGTTACTTTTACATTCCTGGTGACCACGGCTCTGGTTCTGGTTGACACTGACGGCTGGCAGAACGGCTTCTTCATCATCACTATGGTGACTGTCGTCATCATGACGGGTAAGTCAAAGTTAACCAGCAAGTACTTAAAGTTTTTTTAATAAACTGAAATCACTTAGTAATTAAAATAGAATAAAACTAGAAAAAATTCACGTCCTGAGGCAGGAATCGAACCCGCGACCTTTCGCAATCCGGGCGACTGCTCTGACCACTGAGCCACCCAGGACTTGGCATATCCCTGTGAAATTCTTCTAGTCTATCTGTATTTGCGTTTATGAGCTAACGTCCACCCTACAATGTCGAAATGTTCTATTTCAACATCCGAAACGAGTATTTTTACAAATACCTACGATTCGGTTAAGTTGGGGCAGTGCTTTCAAATATTCTTAATTTTTGATTTTAACATTATAATAAATGTTTGAAAAATTCGTAGGTATTTGTAAAAATACTCGTTATAATAATTCTATCTCTAATCGAACGAATCTAAATATCCTTCTTAGTATGTTAACGGTTTCATCATCATAGATTACATCCTGAAGGACATAGGCTAACCTTTGGCGCGATATGCGACATACACGCGGGCGGAGCCGCGGCTGTTATATAATATAATAATATAATATAATATTCATACACTCACACCTATTATCTAGTCAAAAGTAGGAAGCATCATTAAGAGCTTGTGTTATGGATACTATATAACGGAGAAATAATCATAATAATATGTATGATGTATGTATATAAATATTAGAAATATACTAACAGACAAACATCCATGACTCGTAAACAAAGGCTCGTACTCATCATACAAACATTTGCTCTGCCGGGATTCGAACCCGGGACCTCTTGAAGTGGTCTGTACCCCTTGCTATACAGGCTACTTGATCGAGTAGCCTGTATAGCAAGGGGTACAGACCACCCGGCCAGCCGGTCGTTTTTAAACAAATATACAACATACGTAAATACTAAATAGCGTTGAAAATATTTAGCTTAATCATCATTAAAAACTGAATCAAAGAGCACGCGCTACATTAGCGGCTAATCTGTGTTATTCGTTCATATTTTTTTTTTAATAGTGTTCGTTAAAAAATGACACATCTTGCAGTTGTTTTACGTTGTCTCCTCGTTTCGCTTCGCCTACTTACTTAAAACAACATGACTCTACAAGGACCTCTGAGACCATGTTATTATAAACATAGGCTGACCTAATACTATTACAAGTAAACAGTGATAACACATCTGCACCGAATGCATCGTTGCAATACATCATAGTTTAATTGATCACGCTTTGAATTTTATGCGCAATTACAAGCTAACCATAAAATATACAAAGTGATACGAAATTATGAGTACCTATTTATGACTTTGTATGATGTACCAGAAGAGTTGGGCAGCCTATAGTTTTCTTTCTGAATAAAGTTTTAATAGTATTTGAATAAAATGAAAGGACGGACGAAGAAGATCGCAGTCAAATAACACTTGTTACTATGTAGTAAAGTATTCCTGCTGTGGGTTAGGTCGCCAGAACTCATTGAGGAAGCGTTTGGGAACAGTACCCCTAGCACGAACATTTTTAAATTTCGAACAAAAGACCGACAAAAGCTTACGTAACTGCTCGATACGATGGCAATTCGAAATTTAAAAATGTTCGTGCTAGGGGTACTGGAGGACTTGTCAGTTATACTGTCAACATAATGCTTTCTCTTGAGTCGTTAAAGAAATAGATCGATGTTGATTCAGTTCTTTTTTAGAGATGACTTGACCGAAATGGTTCAGAACTGTTCAGACGTTTGATGATCATCCAGCTCATTGTCTACTTGACAAAAGTGTGTTTATATTTTATACAGGATAGTCAACGTATGAGTAGTATACCATCGGTGTTAGAAGCGCTTAAAGGCAACGAGCTAAGCCTAACAGCTTGCCATTAGGCGTGCCGTATGTTTGCCACCATAGTTGTGTACTACATAAAAAATCCTTTTGTTATACTCAGAACAGTACCCTAAACAAATAAATATAACTAAGATTAGTTATTAAATACCAGTCGAAGCAGCAATAATGTGTTTCTTTGGTATTGTTGTAATTTAAAGCCATAATAAGTACCTACCTAGTATTCACAAACTCGAACACTGATAAGTGATAACGCAGTCAATGGAACATTATATGGCTATGAATTTGGTTTTAATAGATGTCCTACAGGTATATTTAGGTTTTGTTGACAGTTTTTACTTGTATTGTAATTATTAATATCGTTGTCGCTACGCACGTGATTCAATTCTAGACTCCTAAGCTACCTTGGGATATTAAATCAGCACGAGCGCCAAAAAACAACTGCGCACGTGCTAAACAAATAACAAATAAAACACAAACGAGATGTTTAAAAAAAGTATAGAGACCCGGCTAGGCCGGCCAGTATAGTACAGTGTACTGTAAAATAGGTAAAAATATGCGGAACAGTGTTCAATTGTGCATTTCATTTTCATTTGCTTTGTTGCGGCGGCACGCAGTCTTTTTTGTACACACGACAGCACATCAAGTGTAACAGCTGTACTACGAAAGCCGCCTCTATTACGGGCGGAGTAAGGGCAAGCTCAAGGTCAAACTGTTACGCTTGATGTGCTGTCGACTGTACAAGATTTTTATAGAAAAAACTGCAACACAGTCAAATATTCATCATGGCGCCTATGTCACGTTGGTGACGCCCGCCATATTGCCATATTGAATAAACGGTGATAACGACGAAAACTTTCAACTTTTGTACAAACAAACTATGCATGAAAACGAATTATAGGCCGGATATAAAACATCTCCTTTGTTTTCAGCTGCCAGTGCTGTCTTCATCGGAGGCTTAGTCGGAATAGCAAGCCGATTCTCCCAAGAATACATGGCGGCCGTGGTCAGTGGCCAGTCACTCGGAGGGATATTAGCTGCGATCGCTCAGATCATATCCCTCGCCTTCAAAATCTCGCCTCTCCACAGCGCCCTCATATACTTCATTATAGCCGACGTAATGCTTATAACCTCATTTATATCCTACGTGCTGTTGTACAAGATTGACTTCTTCACGTTCCACGTTTTGAGAGGCTCGGGAGGCATAGCAGCTAATAGGCACAGGGAGGTGTCTATGATAAGTGTGCTCAAGAAGATATGGGTGTATTCCATAAGTATCTTCTTGGTGTTTGCTATAAGCATGTCGGTGTACCCCGCAGTCACCGTGCTGGTTGAATCGCATCCAGTCACCAAGGGGACCGATTGGAACAGTAAGTATTTATGATTATTATTAACTACGTGCATATCAATAGTCCTTGATCCGCGTGAATCGCGTAGATCGCCCTTACTCCTCTCGTAATAGACACGGCTTTCGATGACGTGTTGTCGTCTGTACATAAGACCTAAATCTTGTTACTGTGTCAGGCAGTGTGTTCTATTCCCCTTTTTTTAAAACTAACACAATGGGCCTGATTCTGAAGACACACTCTAATTCTAAATTTAAGTACATCTCTTTCTCGCAATATGTAATAGGAAAAAGATAGTTTAGACTTGTTTAGAGCTGTCAATTAAATTTATATGGATTTCAAAGAAACCATAGACAATTTTAGACGGCATGTACGGAGCTGTGCCTCCTAAACACTTTTTATCACGTTCTTTCACGTTCACGTTCTTTTTATCAATAAGGTCGAAAACTGAACGCACGTTTCTAAATGTCAAATTATATGACAGCCATCCTTTTCGTATTCATTTTGAGAGAAAGAAATGCACTGAACCTAAATTTAGACTTAGCATGTGTTCTTCAGAATTAGGGCCAGTATTTTATAACGTGAATTTAAAAGATATCTATAGCAATAATTTTTTCAATGTTTAGTTACAGCGTCAATTCAAACTTATCAGAATCACTAGACTAGCAATGTTTGTTTCGAGTAAATTCAATCCAGTTTCCTACTTTACCATATTTACAAAACATGATTTTAAGTTGACATGGTTCAACCAGACACTGCCTTAAGCCGATACATTGAAAAAAAAACGCACTTTTATATGTGATGTCATAGGTCACTGAAAGATCTTACGGATCTGAAAATCGGAAAGTCATATCTTTATCGAGACACGTGTAGAATAAGAACACAATTAAAGGATTTTGTCTCGATACATTTTATTTCCGGAATGATCTCTAAAAAAACTTACGGTTAGACACGATAATTTGTATTCAATAGGAAATTACTTTAAATAGAAGATATCATTAATATTCACAAATAGATTGCCTCAATCTGCCTTTATCATATAAAATGAGACGGCATTAGTTTTAAATCAGGCCCTAACATAAAATGAAAAACAAAAAAAGATAAATCACTATAATATTAAATTAAAACCTATTTGAGTAGTAATAAAAGTGCCCGTATAAAACAACAATTGTTATCCAATTTGGGAAACCGAGATTTTTTACAAAGAGCAATCAGACTACATTCACCCAGAAATGCTGCTTACCGTCATACAATTACAAATATGTATTAAACTTAGTCATTCTTCTTACTCATATGACTATGGGTCAATTCTATATGCACAGCTGTCGATTTGACATCTATTGAAAGAGTCTAAAGAAAGCTACATTTTTCATATCGGGGCTACTTGTTCTTATTAGGGTTCCGAAGTCAACAAGCAACAACCCCATAACTTCGCCACGTCGTCTGTCTGTGGGCGGCTTAGCTCATAGACTTTAGTACTAGATAGCTGTCATTTGGCATTGGTATAAGTACATATTAATCACAATGACAAAGAAGTAAAATAAAATCTTAACCCATTCGCTACGGCATACGCCGATCGGCGTGAAGCGTAATATGCTCATAACTTTGCCGAATAAAACCATAAAAGGAATTATTCTTTAATTTTTTGATTTTAACATTATTATAAATATATTATATATATCAGAGCAGTCGCCCGGATTGCGAAAGGTCGCGAGTTCGATTCCTGCCTCAAGACGTGAAATTTTTCTAGTTTTATCATATTTTAATTACTAAGTAATTTTTCAAACATTTATAATAATGTTAAAATCAAAAAATGAAAGAATATTTGAAAGCACTGCCCCAACTTAACCGAATCGTAGGTATTTGTAAAAATACTCGTTTCGGATGTTGAAATAGAATATTTCGACATTGTAGGGTGGACGTTAGCTCATAAACGCAAATACAGATAGACTAGAAGAATTTCACAGGGATATCCCAAGTCCTGGGTGGCTCAGTTGTCAGAGCAGTCGCCCGGATTGCGAAAGGTCGCGGGTTCGATTCCTGCCTCAGGACGTGAAATTTTTTCTAGTTTTATCATATTTTAATTAATAAAAAGAATTCTTTGAATATGTGTATGTCATTTGACAGTACAACAACCCTATGATCACCGTTTAAGGAAATGACAGTTATGAAAATATGATGAATTCGGTAAAAAAATACATTACGGACCACGATTTTGGGGTTTTGCAGGATGGAGAGTTAGAAGATGGATCCTCTCTATTCCCCAAAGCATATTATTAGAGATATACGTGATCGAAATTTGGGGTTAGGAATCAACAAAAAGTTACATATTGTAAAAACTTAACAAACTTTCGGAAAACCAACTAAAATATTTTTTTTCATCTAAAATATAATTTACTGTAAAACAAATGCGTACTCTGGTGTTTACTTATGAATAGGGCATTAAAAGTTTTAAATCCATCACTCGGTGCGGACAACACGTATCGGTGTTTATTTTATATTCAAACGAGGTTCCGCTCACACCGCGCCGTTCCGTCCGTCTGTAAAACGGTCCGCAAATACGAGTAATTTTTGTCGCCGCATTGAATATATTAAATAATTGTTTTTGTCTACTTTCTCAACCAGTAAAGTTGGGATGATTTTTTGTCTATCCCATTGTATGGTGTGGGGTGTTGTTGGACTTGTTGGATAGGTTGTACAAAATATTAGGGGTGTGCCAAATCTTTTTTTCGTATCAGGGATCCGTTTGCAAAATATTAAGCTTTAATTAAACCGTCAACTAAATTTATAACGTATTATGTCCTAAGGCCGTATATTTTAACGGACAACTACCTTACTACTTACAACTTACCTTATACATATTGTTGTTATATGTATATGGTACCGTAGTTGAACTCGGATTCATTTAGGTTTTTTTTTATTGTTCGGGCGTTTGTGCTAGTTTAATTTTATGTGAAAAATAGTTAATTGTTTATCTTAATGACTGTGTTAAAGCGTCTGCTAATTGTAACTGTTATCGCGTTTTGTTCTCAAATGAGTCATCTACAAGCGCAATACAGTTTGGGTAAACGTTTAGGTATTAAGTAATAAATGAGTATTATGCATGACATGACACACTAATAAATGAATAAACAAGATCTCATTCTGTAACTAATCTGAGACGCAATAGTATTTTTTTTTATAACTCTTATTTTATTAATTAAACATAAGTATAAGTGTTGTAATATTCCGAAGGAAAATAACTCATATAGTCCGCAGCAAAAGGATCGATACATTCTGTCTCTTATGTCATGCGGTAGGGAACAAAATGGTTTATATCTTTCTGATGGTGATTGAATATAAATATGCCTGGACTCGTTGCGGAAACCCAGTACGGCGCTTGCCGCGCCTCGGGCATATGATGCACCATGATTCCCATATACCGTTTCTATATTTTTTTTGTTATTTTATTGTATTTGATTTGATTTTATGCGTTTATAACGCTTACTTTATTGTATGAAATATAAGCAAAGAAAGATAACGACGAAAAAATGGTATGCTCCAGGCGGGAATCGAAACCGCGTCTCCTGGGGTCCGGGCAGACGCTATAACCGCTACGCTACTGGAGCACTAGGTGTAATACCTACGAAGTTTTTTAACGTTTTTATTTATATTTTTAGATATCTTCTTCGTACCAGTGGTGAACTATTTAATATTCAACTGTGGTGACTACTCTGGAAGACTGGTGTCAGGATTCTTTTTAAAGGTATGTTTATTTGGCAACTTTACATATAATAATGTAACGACAGCGAACTTATATTTTTTGAGAAATAGGCTCTATTATATCTATAGCTAAGGTCGATTTTCTCATGTTTTGATGAAGCTTTTAATGACAACTGGAAAAAAAAATTTTTTTTTCATAAAGTCATTAAAGTTAGACCTTGAGATCGCCCTTAATGCGTTTGTTATAGAGGCGGATTCTATGGAGCAACTGCTACGTTTGATCTGCTGTCGTGTGTACATGATTATACAGGGCGGTGCCATCAATACGACAATAAATTAAAACATGGGCCATAATAGTTTATAGAAATGGTTTGCCTGCCACTTTCAAAAACATCCTATTCATTTGATAATTTCATGACATCTGTATTATTTTGTCATAAATTTGCAAATGAATAAGATGTTTTTGAAAGTGGCAAACCATTTCTATGAACTAATATAGCCCATATTTTAATTTATTGTCGTATTGACGGCACCAACCTGTATGTATATGGAAATTAGACGTTATTTTTTCTTTTGGCTTTTCGCCGTCGATAATTATAATATTCCTACACACGCAAAGACCCCGTAGGTCCATATAAGACGATCTGGTTGAACAGAGCAGTTGGACCACTGCCCCGGACATAGATAATTAAGCCTCAATAAGAGTTTGTGTTATGGACACTAGATAACAGAGAAATGTAGATAATAATATGTATATGACTATTAGAAATATACTAAATAAACACAAACATTTATGACTTGTCAACAAATGTTTCTACTTATTATACAAACGTCCGATTCAAACCCGGGCTTTCAGCTTTGTTTTAGTAGACAGGGGTCGACCACTCGACCATACGGGCGTCAATTGGATGGAAGTACTTACCTATGAGATTAATCTCATATCGGCTGCTAAAAAACCGCGTTGCTATCACAGATCATTTTGGCCCTCATAAGATCACTGTAAAACAAACCAGGAACATGGGTTCCTTCAAAAGAGGCGTGAAAAAGCACCTTTCGGGCCGGCAAGGTGGAGGCAGCTAGAGCAGTGTCTGAACTGCACTAGCTGTCTTCGCATATGGACTCTTCTTACTGCTTCACATCAGGTGGTGTTGAGTCATTTGTCGTGCTTTGTATAAAAAAAAAGTTTAAAAGTTCTTATTAAATGGAATCGTTCTTAGGGTTCCGTACCCATACGGTAAAACGAGACCCTATTACTAAGACTCCGCTGTCCGTCTGTCACCAGGCTGAATCTCATACACCGTAATATTAAGACAGTTCCACCTTAGTCGTATGAAAAAATATAGATAGTTGTAATAATAAAGGGTTTGGAATATGAATAAAATCACTATAGTTTCTATAGTGGTCTCAACAACTGGCATTATTCCGTAATATCTTTAATAGTTTAATTAAACACACTTCAAATTTCCAAATTTACATACCTCACGCTACAGAAAGCAGCCATCCTTAATACAAGTCGCATAGTCGGAAATTTCTGCAATTAGTTCCGTAACCAATCATTCTGTCAGTCAATAAAGAAAACATTAAATCGCACTTGGTCGTTACCCGTGCGTTTTTATACTTACCAGGAAAGATCCTGAGATATATAATAATAATATTCATACACTCACACCTATTATCTAGCCCAAAGTAAGCACCATCAAGAGCTTGTGTTATGGATACTAGACAACGGAGAAAATATTGATAATAATATTATATAAATATACTAAATAAACATATAAACATCCATGACACGTGAATGAACAAATGCTCATACTTATCATAGAAACATTTATTCTTAATTTATGTTTTTAATATTATTATAAATGTTTGAAAAATTACTAAGTACTTAAAATATATCTAAACTAGAAAAATTTCACGTTCCGAGGCGGGATCGAACCCGCGACCTTTCGCAATCCGGGCGACTGCTCTAACCAACTGAGCCACCCAGGACTTGGGATATCCCTGTGAAATTCTTCTAGTCTATCTGTATTTGCGTTATGAGCTAACGTCCACCCTACAATGTCAAAATGTTCTATTTCAACATCCGAAACGAGTATTTTTACAAATACCTACGATTCGGTTAAACTGGGGCAGTGCTTTCAAATATTCTTAATTTTTGATTTTAACATTAATAGAAATTTTAATGTTTGAAAAATTACTTAGTAATCGTAGGTATTTGTAAAAATACTCGTTTCGGATGTTGAAATAGAAAATTTCGACATTTTAGGGTGGACGTTAGCTTAACGCAAAAACAGATAGACTAGAAGAATTTCACATGGATATCCCAAGTCCTGGGTGGCTCAGTTGGTTAGAGCAGTCGCCCGGTTTGCGAAAGGTCGCGGGTTCGATTCCCGCCTCGGGACGTGAAATTTTTCTAGTTTAGATATATTTTAATTACTAAAGAAACATTTGCTCCTACCGCGGGATTCGAACCCGAGTAGCCTGTATAGCAAGGTGTACAGACCACTCTGCCAGCCGGTCGATAGAATCATTTTAATTGCAGCCTGACAACCAGTGGTTGATCGCCGGAGCCAGCTTGCTCCGCATAGTCCTGGTGCCGATGCTGATGCTGTGCAACGCTCAGCCGCGGAAGCACCTGCCCGTGCTGTTCCTCTGGGACTGGGAGTACATCATCATCATGATAGTGTTCGCCTTCACCAACGGGTACCTCACCAACATCGTCATGATCAACTCCACGCGGTAAGTTACATTTTGAAATGAATAGATTAAATTTGACACAGGAAAATATTAAAATAATATAAAACTAGAAAAATTTCACGTCCTGAGGCGGAAATCGACGACCTTTCGCAATCCGGGCGACTGCTCTGACCACTGAACCACCCAGGACTTGGGAAATCCCTGTGAAATTCTTCTAGTCTATTTGTATTTGCGTTTATGAGCTAACGTCCACCCTAAAATGTCGAAATATTCCATTTCAACATCCGAAATGAGAATTTTTACAAATACCTACGATTCGGTTAAGTTGGGGCAGTGCTTTCAAATATTCTTAAGTTTTGATTTTAACATTATTATAAATGTTTGAAAAATTTACTTAGTAATTAAAATAATATAAAACTAGAAAAATTTCACGTCCTGAGGCGGGAATCGAAGTTGAAATGGAATATTTTGACATTGTAGGGTGGACGTTAGCTCATAAACGCAGATACAAATAGACTAGAAGAATTTCACAGGGATTTCCCAAGTCCTGGGTGACTCGGTGGTCAGAGCAGTCGCCCGGATTGGGAAAGGTCGCGGGTTCGATTCCCGCCTCAGGACTGAAATTTTTCTAGTTTTATATTGTTTTAATTACTAAGTAATTTTTTAAACATTTATAATAATGTTAAAATCAAAAATTAAGAATACAGGAAAATATTTCAAAAACGGAGTGTAAGGTCTGTCGGTTGACAATATTTGATATCAAAACTAGATATAATTGATTCTATCATAAACTTTGACGTCACTGAATGACAAAACGGTAATCGAGAGATACAACTTCAAATGTTGCTTATCTAGAATACATGCTCGTTAGACTACTTAAGTCTCTTTTTCATTCCACCTAAGTATGAGTAGGTACTTATCGACTAAAATATGTCAAAAATGTGAAGTTCAAAGTAACTTGAGGTTTCTTTAATTATATTTTAATTATGAAAAAAATACCGACTCAAATATACAGGATTACATTGGAGACAGCGCGCTTTTTTATTCCAAATAGTCAGTATCGTTAATATAACATATTTCAAGAACAAAATAACGTATTTTTTTTATTTTATCGATTACAAATTCAAGTCTACGCTTGGTAGTACGCTTGGTAGCGCTTCCTCTAGCGGTAAGAGGAATCGGAGGTGGCAAGCGCGGCGTGGGTTTAGCGCAAACATAGAGTACATTGATTAAGAGAAAGAGTTACCAGTCAACAGTTTGTGAATGAAGCGACATCTGTTACCGTGTTTGCAAACTATTCTCTCGTTAACAAAATTTTTCGTAGGAGATTTTCAAATATTATTGCTAAATTGTTTCGGTGAACTACTTTTTTTTAGCAAAATGATAGAGATTTTAGTTTAATAAATAAAATACTTATTATTTTTTTCTAAACTTTTATGTTCTTTTACATAAGTAATAATCATTACATAATTCATGTAAATTCATGTAGCTGTTCGTGAACAATGGGAATGAAATTAAAAAAGAGCTATTTCAATTTACAGAGATTTTTCACAATTTGGAACATAACACTTTTTATAATTTTTGCGCTAGACATCACTGTCACAGTTCGGAAAACGTAGCAAGAGTCAACAGATGAGCAAATCAAATGAAGTCCAGAAGCCTAACACTAATCAACTCAACAGAAATAGCAGAAAACAAAATTTAAACAGAAGCTTAAATACAACATTAAACTGACCGATGACATTTGTCAAATAAAAGTCTGTTTCCATCAACAAAATTTTCTCGTATTAATTACTAATGAAGTAGTTTTGTAACAAGAACAAGAATAAGTAGTTAAGTACCGAACATGTGACAATTATTTCTGCCAAGCTGTGGATATTTTCGAGTGATAGTTGTTTGATTTTTTTTTTAAATGGTAAAATAATAAGGTTAGGTAGGTAGGTTAGGTTAGGGTTTTAACAATAACGTATTTTACGTTATTGTTTTCACTACCTTTCACTACCAAGGGTAGAGTGACAACGCTACTTGAATTTTGTAGTCGATGAAATAAAATAAAATAAAAAAAAACACATTATTTTGTTCTTGAAATCTGTTACATTAACGATACTAATAACGTGTAATAAAAATACGCACTGTCTCCGAGGTAAGCCTGTATGTTAGAAACGTCAAGGTAGTTGAAATTTAGACTTTTGACATATTTGAGTCAGCAAGTTTTCTAATTTCCTGTTCCAATAACGAATTGTAAAATATTATATAGAATATTACCTTTCAGCGTGGTGGATTTGCACGAACGGGAAAAGGCATCCTCGGTGATCGCTACGATGCTCAGCGTCGGTTTGACCGTGGGCGCCGCAGTATCAATGTTTCTAGTTCATATACTATAACTTAAAATGAGCTTATATCAATTGTTGTATAGCTTTAATCAATATACAAGCCGCCAATTAGTTAAGCTTCCACAATTTTTTTAAAAACTACCTTCAGTTATATGGACGTAGTTAGCTGCTTTCTTACATAAACTCATGAACTATCTGTAATTTACGGGTTCAAAATCTAAAGGGTCTATACATAAATCTATGTGTATGTCGAGATGGCACGACCCCGTCTTATACAGGGTGGTGCCGTCAATGCCACAATAAATTTAAACATGGGCTATATTAGTCCTTAGAAATGGTTTGCCACTTTCAAAAATATCGTATTCATTTGATAATTTTATGACATTTGTATGAAATAATGCTGCCAACTGCTGCTGCTGCTGTATAATTTCATGACATTTATATGGAATAGTGTAACCACTATTCCATATAAATGTCATGAAATTATCAAATGAATACGATATTTTTGAAAGTGGCAAACCATTTCTATGGACTAATATAGCCCATGTTTAAATTTATTGTGGCATTGACGGCACCACCCTGCATGATTAGTATCTTTTGCTCATTGTACAGTGCTGACTTTGTGCTATTTTGTGCCCTCATCTAAGATTTTGTGCTAAAATTCTTCCAAAGACATTGACTAAAATGTGTGGTCCCGCCGTCTTGATATCAAGATGACAGAACCACCGACGGTTTCATTTGGAGATGTAAGAAAAATGTGAATTGATTCGTGGCGCTACCACAAACAAGCTATTTAAAACATGGTTAAACTATTATTTTACCGAAAACTGTAGTAAAGCATCTCTAAATAATCATATAAAATAACTTTAACCTTACCAGCGCGTCGGCGTCTATCAATGTGTCCAACTGAAAAACTCTTAACCATATTACCTTTATATTTTAAACCCGTTATTATTGCTACATTGTATGAGTAAGTGTATCGAAACTATTTGTTCATTACGTATTTATTTTTAGTTAATTTAATTAGAGTGAATTTTTACTTGCTTGACTAAAATATTTTTTAAATTAAAGCATTTTATTCTTTTATGTGTTAAACTTTTAGAAAAAACATTCGTAATTGTTAAATGTGTTAAAAAATGCATTTTTTTATCACAACACTTTTACAATGGCCCATAAAATATATCGCGGGCGATAAATTTAGCTAATTGTAATAAAAGACAAATATATGTTTGACTAGTGTTGTATCTATGTTACTACAAGTATGTTTGTAAGCGTAATCTCAAAGTTTTTCTCTAGATACTATTAATAAAATAAAAATTTGTTAAGTTATCGGACTATATAATAGTATGTTATATTGTCTCCAGAATACAAGAGAATAGTTGATTGATGCAAATATGGAATTATCATTTCATTGTGTTTAGTGCATTATTGACTGTTTATTTAAGTTTAAATTATGTCATGAAGAGTTAAGTTTTGTCTTAAATTTTATAAACAACAGTTTCCTAGCCACAGTGTAAAATGTAAGAAATCTGTATAAGTAGGTAACTACTTTAGATTTCTACCTACCAAAAAAACAACCTATAAATATCTAGTTGTAAATTCAAAGATATTCAAGAAATAAACTACATTTTATTCGAGGAGGCTATAATCGGAAAAGTCAATAAATAATTATTTTTAATAGCTCATAACCATAACCCTTATTGCCTTCCTACTAAGAGTCATAACTGTTTAGTTTTTCAATGCGAACATACTTCGTCAATTACCAAATCCATACCTATGACGATTAAGTATTATTGCCACATCGCAGCAAAAAATATACGTAATTAATACGCTTGCCACACTCAATTGAAGTAGTTATTGAAGCAGAAGAAATAAATCATATGTGTGGTCAATTAACCTTCGGAAGGATAGGGGAGGAGGGGTGACAAACGTGTTAAGTATTAGTTTTGTCTATACTCTAATCAAAGTTTGAGTAATCCCTAGCACGCATTGCCGTATACCGGTCTTTTGTAGTTTTTGGTGACTAGTCAAAAAAGTTGTCGATAGGATTTTTCGTTGTGCAATGTGTTACGGCCGGCTGGCCGAGTGGTCTGTACCCTATACAGGTACGAGCATTTGTTTACGAGTCATGGATGTTTATTTAGTATATTTCTAACATTTACATAGATATTATTATCTAGTATCCATAACATAAGCTCGTAATAGACAATAGGTGTGAGTGTATGAATAATAATATCATGATAACAAAAAAATACCCGAAAGATATGATGTACACAACCGAACCCTCTAAAAATTTCACACTAATTCAAAGTTCTGTTATCCGCGGACTTTAAAGTCCCAAAAGATTGAATTAGGTTCATCTTGAACCCATTCTTGTCTATGATGGAACGAGCTTACCCAGAAGGTGTCTATTTAAACTTGTTTGAAGGAATATATGACCAGACGGTTATATTCTACTATATGCAGTAGGTAACACAAAAGCCGACAGTGCGTTTCTATCCGTGGCAGACATGGATTGCTTGGAGTAAAATTCAAATAATTATTATTTTACTTACAATTTGAGAAGTACGCATTTGCTAACGCATTTGCATAAATATATGCTTCTATAACGAAGAAAACATACAGCTACCTATCCTAAATTTTTCTAATCAGCCCCCTTATTCTCAACTGTCGGAAAGAATTCGAATTTCGGAAACTCTATACCTGTCACTTTTTATCGCGCTGCGTCAAAGCGAGACGGCATGTGACTTTTCGAATCGAATCCGTGATCCGACAGTTGAGAATAAGGGGGCAGAGCGAAGCATTATAACTACAAAAATATAATGATATGAATAATGTATTGTTAGAAGTTTCAGACCTACATTAGACTGCCTACCAGTTTAGTGTAGGTATTTATTGCCATTGATAATACATATATTTACTATATTTAATAACATTCCAAGTGTATTGTAAAATTTGTAATCTCTTCCATCGATGTTTTTATTGTTGTATGTTTAAAAATGTTATAAGAAGTAGATATATGTCAACTTATATTATTTATGAAAATATTAAGCTTAATATGACTAAGTATATTTTATTTAAGATAAATTCTTCCGCCGCGCTGTTCTAAATATATTAATGTTAAAAATACTTCTGATTTGCCGTTCAAAAGTTATCAAAGTTTATCTGTGATGTTGATGTCATTTACATAATATATTTATTTGATGGGAATTGATTTACTGAGTGGTAATTTATGTTTGCTCCTTATTTCAGAAGTATACTACAAAATAAATATTCATGTGTATGTACCTATTCTTAGATAATTTAATTAAGTGTTACATGTCACAAACTGAATATGGTCAGAAAGCATTAGTTATTATTAATAGATATTTTGTAGTAGGTGCTATTCACTTTAAAAAGAATATCAATTATTATTAACTTTAATACGCGTTACTGGATGTCAATGGTTTTATACAGGGTGGTGCCATCAATATAATAAATTGAAACATGGGCTATATTACTTCATAGAAATGGTTTACCACTTTCAATGAAATCCTAATCATGACATTAGTATGAAATAATATAGCATTGCCTGTATTATTTCTTAGGAATATAGCCCATGTTTTAAATTATTATCGGCACCACCCTGTATATTGCAAGCTTCACAAATATTAACAATATTTTATCATGTATACTTATTTTCAAACATGGTCAATAGAAATATAATTTAATTAAGAGTACAATAATGAACGAGGCAAAATACTTAAATACCCTAATAAATATTTGAAAGTATAAATTTAAATGAAAATGATGTACTTATTGCTTGCAGAAGCCAATAGAAAAAAATATTATAAATTTATTATACAAAAAAATAAACGCGAAAAGAATTTCAGTATTCGTCACTAAATGCCTCGTACTGCGCAACACTTTATAACGCCACATCTTTTATGATAGATTCTCTGTAAACGTGCGCTGTGTATGGAGGTATAGCTTGCTTCACTCACTGTCGACTTCTAGTGCAGTCACTGCGACTATTAAAATATTGGAAGCAGCGAAGTTTCTAGATTTTTTTGCCAAGCTCCAATATTTAAATACAGATTATGAATACTATGTGACGCGTAAGTCGCTGATCTCAGACACGGTGAACCAAAATGTAAATAAAATTGAAACATTGTAAAAACATGTAGATAGTATGATATTAGTGCAATTTTATTAGATAAGCTGTCACACAAATTAAGTAGATGAGTACAGTTGCGTTCAACAATATGTACCCACCAATGTAGTCAGCCAGTATTATCAGAACCCTAGTGTGAGTTTCAGTCGAATAGCGTGATAACTGTCAAATTGTATGAAGGGCAACAACGAGTATTGTGAATTATTGGAAACCAATTGTTATTATATTAATTGTTAGGGGTACCAGAGATGATAAAAAATATGTTAAATCTTCAAACAAGTGAAAAGCGATTCTATTATTATAGTAATACAGTTGCTTTTCTTAAAAATCATAGTTATTTTTTAACTCGGTTAATTCTGATGCAGACTGTACTTTGTCTCCTTATCTAGTATTGGTAAATAACGATAGTACAGGCAGCGTATTGGAGTGGCTGCATATTTTTGACTGTACCTGAATTGATATAGTTTTTATTTTTTGACTTAGTGTATTTTTATTTACTGTAAACTGTGATTATTTTTTATGAAATAAATGTTACCATGTATAATATTTTTTATATATCTTAATATGAGAGATTTAGATAGTAGTTATGGATGGTAGTTATTGAAGATTTTAATTTCACTGATACATTTTTACACTATGTTCTTACTTTCACATACCACCAAGAGAATGTATAATTATCTATGAAAGAATAAAAATGTATATCCACCCGTCAGTGATAAATAAATATTTAAATGTCAATTCAGAGTTTTATTTTTAACTCCTTTGTAATGCAATTTCCACCAAACAGAACGAATCGCATCGAATCGGAATGGATTTTATAATCTTTAAACGAAATTAAACCGTTTACACAGTATTTAAAGCCTGTATTACCAAGTCGCGCTGTGGGCTTCTTCCGCGACAAGCGATCGGGGCCGAAAGCTTTCTCTGTTCTACATATAGGCACACAGGTAGGTTTTTTTTTCATTTTTCGCTATTGGTAGGGATAAATGTGGAACAGGGGGCCGGTCCTATACCTCGACATCTTGCCGGACGCCACATCCTTTCCGATCCGACGCGATACGTTCGTGTCGGTGTTGGATTTCTACTTAAGAATTAAATAGGGCAGGAGAAATAAAAACACGAGTCGTATCATAAACCATTTAATAAAAAAGATATCTATACAAAACATTATAAAATCTAACTATTAACAACTAACCATACTTTTTTGACCATTCTTACAAAACTAAGTACGATAGAAAACATTACCATGATCCCTGATTATAACTAGTCCTAAAGGTTCGCGCACACTTGGCTACCAAAGGTAGTTTTAACACTATTTCATACCACTGAGCCCGATTCTTAAAGTCACTTACTAAACTTAAGTACAGTATGTCTGAAAAGATGTATACACAAATCTTGAAAATATGTATAGTATAATCAGATGGCTGTACATTGGGCTTCACATGTCGGTTAAAATATCTTTTATTACAATGTATTAAGGCACATAATATAGTCGAAGTGTTTAACCAAGTTAGCAACATAACTTACTATGGTACCCAACCCATTTAGTTGTAGGCACTCAAGATAACTTGAAAACTTACACCATCGACAAATGGCTGTTTGTTGGCAGAATAAAAATAAATAAATAAATACATACATGGACTCTAATGTAGTAGCGTAGGTGTTGTATTTATACATAATTTTGAAGCCTTATACGTATACATCTTTTTACACGTGACATTATTTCGTGACGTCTTTTCTATAAAATGTGACGTTAGAACTGTCAAATTACTTTGAAACGAGTCAAAAGAAACTATAGACAATTTTGTAAAGCATGCAAGGAGTTTTTTCTAACTACGCTTGATGACGTTTAATAAGTCCGAAAATTGAACTTGACACAACTTTTTATTTTTCGTTTTAATTCTCCCTATAAAGGGATGGCAAAGGGTTCTCCAGCCCATACAGCCAAGTTCTATACATTATTTCCTTTATAAATTTTAGGAAAACCAAAACTAGTGAATTGACAGCTATTACATTTTTTTACCGGCACTGAAAATATGATTTGTACTTAAATTTAGGTTTAGTAATCTTGAATCATGACCATCGCCAATACATATTAGTCTATTCATTCATTCACTATCTACAAATGATACGTGTGAGACTCAATCATGCAAACCTTTTCACTTCGGGTCGGTCTAATAGATATCTACTAGGTGAAATAACCAGTTAAAATCGATTATCAAAATTAGGATTTCAAATTTCGCTAAAAGGAAACAAGTCGAGTTTTTAGGACAGTTACGACATTTAACAGTGATAATAAAACAAGTCTTTTATCACGACAGTATAACGTGCCATAACGCGAAATTCGGTTCTCAAACAACTTGAAATAATTATTACTCTAATTTTACGAATTTCTAAATAACACAATCCTACCAAAAATAACATTTGCGAAACAATTCTCACAAGGTTCAGTTTGTAAGTCTCTCCATTATCTTATGGATTGAAAGACGAAGTCAGTTCCCGAGAGTCAGTCACGAGCACGAAATGTATGTACATACGGCAGCACATCAAGTGTAAAAGTTGCACTACGAAATCCGCCTCTATTACGAGCGTAGTAAGGGCGGTCTCAAGGTCAAATTGTTACGCTAGATGTGCTGTCGACTGTACATTACACTATTGAATAATAGTCACGAATAGTGACAAGTGAGTACATGTTAATCAGATGCAAGTAGAAAACTTCACTTCTCGTTCTAAAGAGTTTTCCATTGCCATCTCTCTTTCCATTATTGGACCATGTTTTCCTAACACATAAAAATCATCTGATATGCGCTAGCCTTAAAGTGCAACGGCCACTCGACAGGGTAGTCTGGTATATGGTTAAAGTTATTTTAATTATAAGTATTAGATTAGAACCACCTCCTTGGCTCGATGTGAATGTTGCACGTATAAAATTGAACAATTTTTCTGTGCACTGAATATGAAAAGAAATATTTCATCACCACCCGTCAATTTATTATAGATATAAAATAGCGCAGATTTTGGTACAGCTAAAATTAAACTCAGTTGTTACATTCCATACAGTTGTATGCCACATTTTGAGACACTGAACTCAATTTGAGCTGTCACTTAGAATCAGCACAAATATTAAATTTACAGTCGACAACATATCACGCGTAACACTTTGGAATCTTTAACGATATTTGCAGTGATATTGTTAAGTTTGATGTGCTGTCGCCAATTCATAAGATTTATAAGGCAAGCCCGTAAGGCAAGATGCGTAGACATAATGAGCAACGGTGTTTTATATACATATACTTTATGAAATCGCTGTAACAATGGACATTTTAGTATCAGATCTAATAACTTAATAATATTTATTATTACAATTTTATTTGGGGCCTTCACAATTTGTGTTTAGAAAGAGCGGTATTATTTGTTACAGTTTAGTAATTTTACTAAGTTACCTAATGTCTTAGAGACTTGAGCATTTCTTTAGTTATTTTTAAAGAGAACCCACAGTAGTGTTCAATATCGGTTCCCTTTGTTAAAAAAATGATTATATCTAATGCATTGTTTGGACATATAAGGATAAGCACCGATTATTAGTTTGTATAATCAATATAATTATGCTACGTATTAATAAATATTAAGAGCACAATTTTACATATAATTACGTATTATAGAAGTACCCCCGCACCACCTAATCAGTTTAAGGAATTGTTCGGAAACGTCATGTTCTTTTTTTTCATTAGGAATGTATATAATAATATGTATAGTTAAAAGTTAGGGTAAATAGGATTTCTTTCATTTGAACCTACATTAATTATAGCAGACACCAAAAAATTCTTGCATAGGTACCGTTAAATGAATCATAAATTAATAAACAGATAGATGCAACCATAATTAGACAGCGTGTCGAGACTAACCAGTTTATATATAGCTTCGAGTCATGTATATTCAGCTTAGATACATGTATTTTGTTCAAAGGTGTCGTCTAAAATTTTATATTGTTATAAAAATAACTGACATTAAATTGAAATTAATTTTGTAATAATTTTTATATAAACAGGATGCAAGTTATAAATGTACTACAATATCATTTGGATATACGAACTCAATTACGAAGTTATTCGAACATTTAACACCAACTATCACAATAGCATTTAAAAAGGTAACTAACTATAATAACCACTTGAAACCTAAATATTGGATCACATTTCGTTAGCTTTCAATAATAAGAAACATTAAAATTCACTTTAATTCAAATTTTTTTTTTAATTCACCACAAATTTTGTGTAAAATTCCAACGTAAATTTATGGTAAATCTTTTTGTCAGTTTCAAGCGGCACCTTAAAAATGTTAAACCTGTTTTATTTTAATTTAGTCTTTATGTCTACTTAGTTAAGGTGTGAACTTATCTGGTAGACTTGAGTTTCCACCGCAGGAAGAGGAAGGCCGATATACGGAGGACCACGAAGATGAGGCATAGAGCCGCAATGTCCAGCGTGAAGTCTGCGTCCTGCATGTCTAGTTCTTCCAACGTTGTCTCGGGGTTTTTGAAATGACAATAAGTCTGAAATATTACAAGATGATTTATGAAGACTTTATACAAGACACTTTAAAAAATTATATCGTCGCCTCTATACAATAAAGGTTCATTTAAAAATATTATTATATTTCAACAACTGATCGAAAATTTTACGATAGACCATAAAATCTAACAACGTAGGATTAATGAGACACAACGATGCACTCAAAGATATTAAGTAATTCCTTGGAATTTTCTAGAAACTCGACTGGTTTTAATTTGCAAATCTATAATAAGAGACCTTGAGCTTCATTAAATTCACAAAGTTAGATTGTATGGTTAGAGGCAATGTTTGTTAGGGAGATTTGTACCTTATGATGGATCCCATCTATCGGTATCACAAAAATACAGGCTGTTTATTTTATACATTTGGCGGGTTTCCGACTTCAGACCCACTTCTTTTGACATTGGTTATTTAACCACTCTTCGTTCATTTTGACTTTGAAAAAAAATTATCTTTTTTTTTTTTTATACATAGCACGACAAATGACTCAACACCACCTGATGTGAAGCAGTAAGAAGAGTCCATATGCGAAGACAGCTAGTGCATTGCAGACACTGCTCTAGCTGCCTCCACCTTGCCGGCCCGAAAGGTGCTTTTTCACGCCTCTTTTGAAGGAACCCATGTTATAGGAAGGAGGGAACACATGTGCTGGCAAAGAATTCCAAGTTCTGGAAGTATCTTTTACAATCACGTATTTCTATTTTCGTAAAACACTTTCGTAAACATATTAAGATTAAAAAACTTAATTTTGTGTTACATTAGTGACAATACACAGGGCTGGTAAAAATTTGGGTCGCATTTAAAAAAAATGTTGTGTTTCGAAACCATAAAAAAATTGTGTATGTAGTTCCTGTTGATCGGGACAGGATATTTTCCGATACTACTTTCGCTGGTAAAGGTTTTTGTACTTTTGATTATCCGGCATTATTCTTACTAGCACTACTATCAATAGCTCACACAAAAAATAAAAATTTCTGTCTTAAAATATGTAAATTAATTGGGTAGTAATGTGATGGTCATAGTATCAAATCAACTTTCTCTATGGGACTAACGTGAAAATAGAAAAAAAAAATCAGCTGTCCCATACATCCGGGTCAAGTAGGTATTAATGTTTTGCATGGAATAGCTGACTGCTCTTTGATCCCATAGAGAAAGTTGTTCAGTTTGATGGTCAGATCCATCCCTTTGAGTATTGCTGCTTTTTTTGACAATAAATTTAAACATGGGCTATATTAGTCCATAGAAATGGTTTGTCACTTTCAAAAATATCGTATTCATTTGATAATTTCATGACATATGTATGAAATAATGCTGCCAACGTTACACTATTCCATACAAGTGTCATGAAATTATCAAATGAATACGATATTTTTGAAAGTGGCAAACCATTTCTATGGACTAACATAGCCCATGTTAAAATTTATTGTCGCATTGACGGCACCATCCTGAATGTTGGTGTCAGTTGTTACCTGGTGGCACTGAAGCTTGGGCCGGTCGAAGGAGTATGTGGCGAGCGCGGTGCCCTCGAAGCCGTAGCGGATGTACGACAGGTACGTGATCCAGCGCAGGTACTTGGGGATCGCGTTGAACGACACGAAGAACCCGCTGAACAGCAGGAACGGCACCGACATCACCGGCGCTAGGAACACGCCGTTCTGGGGAGAGGAGCATTAATGTTTGATTTAGTGCGCTTATAAATGATTGGTTATTCTGTGTTGACTAAATTCATATATTTTATTGTGAATGTTTGATATTAAACTATTTTATATAAAAAAAAATTCACTTAAAACTGTATTAAAATTTGATTTGACATCTGTAAAATTATTTTAACAATATTTTATTATTTGAAAGCTATTTATAGTAGGACAACATGTGCACGTAAAAATATTCCATAACATCCAGTAATACCATGTTTTCAGTAAATAAATGTTTATTTTATCTTATCTCATTTCTTACCCGTGGTACCATCGGTGCTACAACTGGTAGTACCAAGGGGGATTATATTTTTGACCGTAGTGCGTGTTTGACGTTGCCCAAGTTGGAATATAGCGGTATTTTTCACAAATTCGGAAAATATACGCTACAGTTACCCATAAAAACACACACACACACGCTCAAGTACGCACGCACGCTCACACACCCACACACACACGCATTTATAAGAATAATTATATTAAGAAATTGTTGGAACTTTCGTATTACCTTTGCTTAAAGGGTAGCTCCGACTATTATCTATTGTAAACTACCAAATAAATATTTTGTTTTTATTTTTGAAAACAATTTAAACTTAAAAGATATGAAGTATTGTTGAAGTTGTACTGTTTGGAAAATTTTAAAAATGGTAATTTATTTTCCTAATATTTATCAAAAATGTTAATGACATTAGATTGCTGACGTCAATTAGAACCACCATTAACATGACAACTATTAATAAAAGCATACATATAAGATAGTTATTATTAATTTTGTCAGTATGCCCCTACATTTTTAAATAATATAGGAACATGTGACGTCACTTGTTCCATAGATTTTCTATGGAGCTTTTTGGACGATGCGCCGCAAAACATCAAACATAGCACTGTATTCGTGAAACTATTGATGTTAGACATACTATTTCTTTTGCAATTTTTAGAATATATAAAATTGAAGCCTCACTAATCATCCATCTGACAGCATCTCACTGAGACTATTCTTATGAGCCCAAACACGCTAAATCCCAATTTGCTGTACAAATTTCAAAGCAATCAAATTTGTGAAATTTAACTTTTTTGAAAAGTATGTAATGAGCCGAGTCATCCAACGCCTGAACCGATCTTCATAAATTATAATTGCTAAGAACCATCTTGATCATGTCAGCTTTCAAACAAAAAATAACAAAATCGGTCCACTCGTTTATAGCTACGATGCCACATATAGACACACACGCACAGGCACGTCAAATTTCTAACGCCCCTATTTTTCGTCGGGGGTCAAGAAGACTAACATCAATGACTGTAACGCTAACCTACATTTGCCAAAACAAATTCGTTTCTATTTTTTTTAAACGAAGCACGGCATTTGACCTAACACCACCTGATGTGAAGCGGTAAGAAGAGTCCATATGCGAAGACAGCTAGTGCAATTCAGACACTGCTCTAGCCGCCTCCACCTTGCTGGCCCGAAAGGTGCTTTTTCACGTCTCTCTTGAAGGAACCCATGTTATTTTCTATTGTATTCACCTGTACATTCATGGCGGCTCCCACCACCAGCCCCACGCTTTGAGCCACGAACGAGATGAGGAGGCACGAAGACAAGAACATGGCGAACCGGAACCACACCGGAGGCTGCGATGTCAGCAGGTATACTATCACCACGTAGATCACGCAGAATATCGCCTGCAAATACATTCATAATAATTGGGATGTTGCCTAAGTTTGAATATGGCGATATTTTTCACAAATTCGATAAATATACGCTCCTGTTACCCATAAAAACGATTTAAACTTAAAAGATATGGAATATTGTTGAAGTTGTACTGTTTATAAAATTCATAAAAATGGTTTTTGGTTTTTATTTTCCTAAATTTATCAAAAATGTTAATGATACTTGATTTATGATATCAATTAAAACAACTATTATTATGACGACTATAAATAAAAACATACATATTAAATAGTTATTAATAATTTTGTCAATATGCCCATACATTTATTAGTAATATAGGAACGTGTGAAGTGTGAGATTTTCTCTGATTTTTTTGAGATAATGTACCATATACCGGATATGAAACATCTCCTTTACGTCCCTTCGTTAAATATGGAAAGCGTGGCATTGCAGCAAGAGACGCGTTTCGTTTTCGAGCGTCTTAAACTGAGACCGCTGGGATTACAGTTTGTTCACACCAGCATGTTCTTGCAGGACAGATTGTATGTGACTTATGCCTATGCGAAATCTAGTGATCATACATCAATCATGCAGCGTACAGCATCAACTCGTTGACGGACGACCATCATCGTCACTGAAACTGACGCGTTTGAATTCTGTAAGCCAGTTGTAAGGCTTAATCGCCAAAAACAGTTTGAAGGCGAGTAACCCTCAGCTAAGGCGTCACACTCCATTAAAATTGTAGTAAAACTTATACTAAAAGTGTTTATTGAAATCAACAATATTCGTTACTAAAACTTTTTTCATAAAAACACTTTTTAAACCCCAGATAGATGTATCCAGAGAATAACTTTGACAAGTTGACAGATAATCTATAGAAAACTGTCAAAACTTCAAAATTATTCTCTGGATAAAAATTATCTGCAGATTGAAAAATCAGCCCTTAATTAAATAAATTTAATCCCTTAAGGGACGCGGTGACGTAGTGATTTGAGGACTCTTGTTTCGATTACGGAAACAAAGCAACTTTAGCCACGGTCGATCCCGGGATGGGTCAATCAATTTGTCATTTCGAGCCCCTCCGTGCTTCGGAAGGCACATTAAGCCGTTGGTCCCGGATGTAACTGCAAGCGCTTTCACCCACCAACCGGCATTGGGCCAGCGTGGAGGTGTTAGGGAACATACTCCTCGTGTGTTTCTCCCATGTAGGAAGGCCTGTGCCCAGCAGTGGGACGTATAGAGGCTGGTGATGATAATCAAGGAACTCACCTGGAACGGTATATCAGAGACGGTGATGGCGAGATAGTAGGATCGTAGCGAGTACCACCTGTTGAAGTGTTCTTTCACCAGCACAGGCATCTCTAGGGGGACTGGAAAACAACGAACATAATTATATTTAGTCAAATTCCGTTTAAAATCGTATGTAAATAGCTATCTTTTTAATTATTGATTTAATTATTGATTTTTCGAAAGACACACACAGAAGCAATGGTATAATAATGATACATTTTTCTATCTCTCTAAACCAGCTCAGCTAACTCTAGCTTAACAAAGTTTGAACTTGGCCCTAAATATAGCTTAATATTATCCGTAAAATCCGTTTATCAAAAAATAAATAAGTACATAAGTAATTGTATTAACATATTTACTAATAAAAATATCTAAACTGGGAAAAGTTAGACATTTTTATTAGTAAATAAATAAATAAAATATTTTTTTAAATAAAATTTTTAAAAAATTATATCAATGTCAAAATAAATACATAGCAAATTAATTCTTCCTTAACATAGCATATAGATACCCCTTTATGTATTGTTATATTGCATGTTGTGCTTGCATCAAGTAGGGTGCAATCAAGCACGACTTTGATGTATTTTATTTAAGATTTTATCAAAGATTGTAACCAGTTTTGTGAGCCACATAATAAAAATAAAACTATTAAATTTTAATCCTAAAATGAATGTCACAGAGCGTCAAAGAGTTACTCACAGCTAAGGATCGTGATCGTCATGGAGGTGTACATGAGGAACAGCATGTTGAAGAACAGGAAGCCGAGGTTGGAGAGAACCTTGGAGCCGTCGTCGCCGATGTCGTAGTACAGCGCGCCGATCAGGAACCCGACCAGGATGTGCGCGAACAGACGCAAGTACATCAGCGTCTGGAAACCACCAAAAAATATTGGGCCTGATTCTGAAGACACACTCTAATTCTAAATTTAAGTACAGCGTATATCTCTTTCCCGCAATATGTAATAGGAGAAAGATATCAAGAATTTTTTCAGAGGTCTCAATTTAATTTAGATAGATTTCAAAGAAACCATAGGCAATATTAGACGGCATGTACGGAGGTGCCTTTTTCATGCAATTTGCTATCCTATTTTATTTTAAATTGGACGAGTAGTTTCGAAGATCACCTCTTACATCCAAACTTACATTCATTGGGCTAAGTTTAAGATAAAAATAATTAATTACTTTAAGGAAAAAGATAGAAAAGATTTGATTAGAGCTGTCAACTGAATTAAGAAATTTAAAAGACACCGTAGACAATTTTAGACGGTATGTACTTGTTTTAAGAGGTGCTTCCCAAACACTGCACGATAACACTTTGCATAAGGTCGAAAATTGAGTACACGTTTTTAAATGTCAAATTATATGACAGCCATCCTTTTTGTATTCATATTGAGAGAACGATATGCACAGAACTTAAATTTTTTATTTTATTATTTTTATTTAACCTTTTTTATTATTAAAGTGTAAATACTAAATTAACAGCTCACGTACCTACACACTTATTTTACGTGCGAATAATAGATGCATATAGCATTGTAACTAAATAGTTTAAAGGTTACTAACACGATCAATATTAAAAATAATAACAAGTTCACTCTAATTGGCTAAGCCGCAGTGAGACTCCTAGCTCCCGGGGTACTATGACTGTTAAAAATCAATCCTGCGGTTTTTAACAATGTGATTTCTATGAGCCGAATATTAAAGTAGGATGGACTTAAAAAATTATAAGCACTCATGTTCAGGCACTTTCTGACTGTTTGTTGTGACATTATCAAATGAATAAGATGTATTTGAAAGTTGCAAAACATTTATATGAACTAATAGCTGTACCCTGCCACGCTTCGCAGTGGCGCATCGTTAAAAAACTGTTTTCTCGCGGTCGCAGATATGTGACTAATGCAAAAAATAGATAAAAACAATCCTTGATGCGGATTTTATATCATGTTAAAATTTCGACTCAATCGGTGCAGAACTTTTTGAGTTTTTGAAGCGTACACAAACCAACATAACATTTTTATATATATAAGATATAGGCCATGTTTTAATTTATTGGCGTATTGCCCATCCTGTATAATTATTATCTACTATATTATTATTTACCCAGTCTCTCCTGCTGAAGAGCAAGGTTCTCTTGAGCACGACCCAGAACTGCTTAAACTCGGAGGTGGCGTATCTCTTGGGGGACGCCTTGGATCCTAGTAGAGCCACCTCGGCATTGTCCTGCTTTTCTTGGTCGACTTGGACCACTACGGGTTCGCCTGTAAGGAATAATCACATGGTTTCAAGATGACAAGGATGCATTGTATTGGAATGATGTTAGGTTGCCAATTTTTTATTTATTTCATAAATAAGAAGTATATAACTAATAAAGATATATTGCTAAAGATATAGTATATCCAAGATCAATAGTTTCACAGATACAGTGGTATGTTTGTAATATATATGTGTGTTGCGGCGCATCGTCCAAAAACGCTCCATAGTAAATTTCCGCCCCAACGGCCGTCAGTCCTCCTCGCAATGTGACCTGCCCACTGCCACTTGAGACTCGCAATTCTTTGGGCTATGTCAGCGACCTTAGTTCTCCTGCGGATCTCATCATTTCTGATTCGATCACGCAGATAAACACCAAGCATAGCCCTCTCCATTGCTCTTTGGGTAACTTTGAGCATTTGTATAAGGCCCACTGAAAGCGGCCACGTCTCAGTTCCGTATGTCATCACTGGCAACACACATGAATTAAAGACTTTCGTCTTGAGACACTGCGGAAGTTGTGCCGAGAATATGCTGCGTAGCTTCCCGAACGCTGCCCAGCCGAGTTGGATCCGTCGATTGACCTCTTTCTGGAAGTTGGACCTACCAAGTTGGACTATTTGTCCCAGGAAAAAGGAATTGGTCAACAACTTCCAGTGTAGAGGTTTCAACCTTCACAGGAGTGGGTACGACATGGGAATTCGACATAATCTTTGTCTTATCCATGTTCATTTTAAGACCCACTTGTTGGGAGACTCTACAGAGGTCGAGCATTGTGCCCAAGTCTTCCAGGTTTTTAGCCATGACTACGATATCATCAGCAAAACGAAGGTGAGTCATGTACTCGCCGTTTATGTTGATGCCAAGTCCCCTCCAGTCCAAAAGCTTAAAAACATCCTCCAACGCGGCAGTGAACAGTTTCGGAGATATAACATCGCCCTGTCTCACACCCCGCTGAAGTCGTATTGGTTTCGAGTTTTGGTCCTGGAGGCGGACCGACATAGTGGCGTTTTCGTACAGTGACTGCAGCACTTGGATGTACCGATAGTCTATTTGGCATCTCTGGAGTGACTGAAGCACGGCCCAGGTCTCGACAGAATCGAAGGCTTTCTCATAGTCCACAAACGCTAAGCATAATGGCAGGGTGTCCCCTCGGTCTTCTGTATAACCTTCCGCAGCGTATGTACGGTACTAAAGCCTTTTCAAAATCCGGCTTGTTCGGGAGGCTAGAAGTCGTCAAACCTGTGTGCGAGACGATTCGTACCCTCCTAACCCTCCTACCCTCCTCAACCTCGAAAACAACTTGTAGACATGACTCAGGAGCGTGATGCACCTGTAGTTCTTCAATAGAGTCTTGTCACCCTTTTTGAAGAAGAGTGCCACCACGCCCCTGTGCCATGCCTTTGGCGTTTTACCTTCGAGCATGATGGAGTTAAATTTAATGAATACAGACTCGAATGTATACTAAATGGTCTTTAATAGCAATTATTATTGAATCACTCGCATCGAAGTTATAAGGGCAAAGTTTAGTTTCCTGTTCGCTGTCAAATAAGACACGACATTGAACATAGGTCTAATATGTCAAAACGAGGTGTGTTTACAAGTTAAGATAGATATACATATGTGTCGCCGCAGTCTGGTTAAATTAGCCAGTTCATTAAATGCCTAGGCCGATAGTTAATCGAACTAGACTCACTCGATGCTTAACAACTTGGCTTATTGAAAGTCAGCTTAATTGGACGCCTGGGCGGATCATTATGTACTGAAGAGTTTTGGTGTGTAAGTGGTCATAAAAATAACCTTGAGCCTGCCAATAAAACCAACAGTCACAAAAAAGCTCTTCGATTATACGATCAGCCTAGACGTCCAGGACATAGCTTGGCTAGTTGTCCTTCAGCCGTTACATTGGATGCCAGCGGTTATTCAATAGCCTAGGCGTCCTTTTAAGTGACTAACTTAACCAGACGGCAGCGACATATGTATCACAATAATATGGATATTAGATATAATTGACTACTTTTATCTTGTCATACATACATCTGCCTGACAAGATAGTGACTGACAAGTCAACCAGATGGCAGTTGTTGTTTTCTCACGTTAATTACCATTTCAAATGAATAAGCTAAGTGTTTATTCACCTTTTGCCATTGTAAAAGATTGAACTAACAAATTAGACATTATATTGTTCATAAAAACTATCCACGAATACAAAAGAAACAAAAAAGATTGTTTTTCAAAACATTGTTGCAGAGTGAATTCATTAGCTGGCAATAAAGGCAAAGTGGAATAAATACAAAAGTCGTAATTACGACGCAACGCGACTCGTTCTAACATAGACTCATATAATAGGTTTCTAATGATTCCAGATAATTTTTAAACTGAATTATGTATACAATCTCACTGAGTCCAACCTGTTATGAGGATTTGCATTAAAAAAAATGAGGAGATTTTTGTGGGTCAGCAACACTAATAATTTATTATTTCTGCTTTTTTTAAAATTTTTTTGCGGAACATAAGTATTAATTTTATGACGACTGTGTCATATGATCCACAAGATACTGTGACGTACAAACGCGGTCTAATAAAGTGTACCACCATAAGGTTTATAATTGCATGCACAAATCTGTGACTCGGGGTCGATCGTATAATTGCTTTTTTCTTCGTCATTATAATTTGTTAAAAAAGTTCTGAATATTTTCTGTTAGAGAAACAAGACAATAATATACGGGCAGTCAACCATACATCTATTTGGTTCAGAATTTAGATTTTTGTTAAATGTCATTGTAACAGATGCATTTCATTTTAAATGTGTCATTTTTTAAATTACTAAATGAGTTTGTTCATCGAAAAGTCATTAACACTCTTCTAATGAATAGATGCTTCACAAATATTAAAAAGTAATAAGTAGCTAGACTTAACATTTTAGCCTTTACTGCACACAGTGTGACAGAGAATCTAATTTGAAAACTGATAAACATTCTTAGGCTGCGATCGTACGTCTAGCCGCCTCCTAAGTGCCTTTTCACGCCTCTTTTGAATGCCTTCATTTTATAGGAAGGAAGACACAGACCGGCAAAGAATTCCATGTTTTGGAAGTACGACAAAGAAACGTGTTACTAAATTTCTTTGTGTGTGATATTGATATGCAGACAGTAAATTGATGACTGGGAAGAAAGCAGGAAGGTGAAATAAGGTCAAAAAGCTCTTCAAAGCAGTCTCCATACCTCTTTCTTTGGTATTCAATAATATGACAGTGGCATTACCAAAAGCTAAAGACGAAAACGTCTCTAATACAGAATACGTAGGCAATTAATTTCAAAATCACAGTTTAACTTTTGTGTCACAGGAAAAAATATCAATGTTTAATTATGCTTAATTTGAGCTAGCTTTAGGTGTGTGTGAATTTTATATTTTGCTTTTTTCGTCGTCATTTTTTGCCATAAAGGTAGAGTATATCTTATCTTACCTTTGCCTTTAGAGATCTCGTTGGCCGCAAACTGCAGCAGCCCGTTCTGAAGGTTCCCGTTTCCGTTGGAGTCGTGCGCGTTGTTGTCCGCAAACTTCTCTTGCTGCTGAGAGAAGTCGTTCTTGTTACGCTCGGTGGTGAGCGACATCTCCATGTCCTTCTTGTTGTTGTAGTCCGGCACAGTGCTCTCTGGGAATGGGGCGCCGGCCCTAGGAGGAAACACCATTATTTTCCAATGATATTTTGTTAAACAGACGGACCGACAGACAGACCGATAGACAGACTGACATCATAACATTGTTAGCTTACGTAAATCCAGACAAGACAGAGAAACAAACATTATGACATTGACAGTTAATATTATTTTATGTGATAGACATAAGGTTTTTTTGACGATTCGAAAGTGGGGCCTTCTTGGGGGGCCTAATTGAATAAAGATCTTTTCATTTCATTTCATAAATAATTTAAGTTGCGATTTGGCATCTCATTTGTAATTAAAATTGGTATTGCAGCTACGAATTGACGAATTTAAGATTGCGTAGATTAAAATAATAGTATGGTGACTAATTTTGTTAGTCAGGTACACCAAATTTAGGTTCATGAGCCGCAATAAAAACAATGAATAGAAATTAAATTTAATATTGCAACATTTATGATATGATAGCTGCAATAAAAACACGCAAAAAAAATTCAAAAATATCTAAAACTGAATAAACTCATGTTCTGGGGTGCACCTCGCGATCTCTTAAAATCCAGGTGATTGCTCTGGCTAAGCAACACAGGACTTCGGATACTCCTATTATTTCTCATAGTCCTTATAACAACGTCTAGGTTCACAATGACGATACTATTGTCTTATATTTTCGCGGGCACTAAACATTTAAAATAAAACCACTTCACCGGATTTAACTCGCGTTTAATTAGATGTTACACTGTTATTACACACCCGACGTTTCTATTACTTTACAGTGATCGTGGTCACGGATCGACTGAAGATCAATTGCCTTTGATAAGACAAACTAACACTGTGAGCTCTGTATGCGTGAATTGGACCGCTCAAACTATAACACAAAATTACGGTAGTTAACTTATAAACTTATCAAAGACAATTGACATATTCAGTCTTGGGCCAGCCTTTGGGTATTGGGCCAGCGGGGCAGGCTGGTGATGACCAGAGGTCGGAATTAGGTAGAGTTGTTTATGTACTTACACTGATTTCATACAGCGAAAGAATAAAGTGGATATGCCTCAAATCCCGAGATTAATTTTAAAGAGCAGTAAAATCCCGTGATTTATTAATATTAAATAAAAAAGCTATTAGCTTTTACACAATTCAAATCAATGCATGAGCGACGTTGCCAAATTTACATCAACGAAATCGAGGGATGTTGATCCATATTAATATCAACATTTCGATGCAAGTACATAAATGAGGTAGGAGGTAGGAGGATGGAGTAAATATATCTATGCAAACGGTAGAAAAAAAGCTTGCTTCTTGATTGGGGCGCTCACAGGGCATTTTGCTGCTAACCACATGCTACATAAAATGCAACTCTCCCCAACACAACTTTGTCGAGCATGTGGTGAATGCCAGGAATCAATTATGCATCTCTTGTGTCATTGTGATGCCCTGGCTAGAACCAGAATTAGTCTTCTGGAAGTAGCATATCCAAAGCCAGAAGACTACAAGGTCTTTCTGCCTAAAGATATAGTAAGGCTAATGGCACCTATATTCTGGACACAGGAAGAGTAAATGCAGGGGAGGCAAAAAAGATCCCAATGGGTCGAAGTGCACTGTGACTTAGTCATGGCCCCACTATAAGATAAGATAAGATAAGAAGTACATAAATAACTGTACCTAATTCTGACCTCTGGTGATGACACCTGTATCTCACTCTCACCTGATATCGTTCTTGCCGTTGTTGATGGCTCGTACCAGCTTGCTGGTGTTGTCGCCGTACTCCCCGCACGAGACCTCGATGATGAAGGACGCAGGGTTGTGGTACGATGGGCACTGGAGCCCTAGGCTGCCAAGCCATTGCACTGGAATACGGGCGGCGAATCATTAGATTGAAAGTTAAGTTATGTGGAAATACTCAAATAGTGCAATGGATAAGAAATCAATTTCACATGAACCATTGCTTACGAAATTAGGGGGCTGGTTGGTCTATAAATGTACCTTGTAATATTAAAAGAATTAAAGAGGTTGAACAGTCACGGGAGATGTGAACAGTTAGTTACCTTTCATTCAGATAGACCAGTGGTCGGCAAACTTATTAGCCAAAGAGCCAAATATGAACATTACAACAATAAAAAAAAAATGAGAGCCAAATCTGCTTGTTTAGTAAACTTTTATTATACTTAATAAGTAGTACACTAAATAAAACTAAATTTCATACTTAATAAATATTTATTCATGCGAATAATGTGCTTGCATCTCCTTGGAAAGTTTGAGTAAGTCAGGTTTTGTATGTTGTTGTTTTTAATTTTAGGGATGATTCCAAGTTCTCATCAATAAGACTTTTTTCTTGCCAAGTTTTTTTTTAATAAAATTATTATTGCGCCTTCCGTGGATACTTGTGCCAGAGCCGCACTTAAGGAGCCAAAGAGCCACATGCGGCTCTGGAGCCGCACTTTGCCGACCACTGAGATAGACAGAAGTAAACAGTCATCTTATATTTTATCTATACGAATCAGTGGCGATTTTAAGGTGGTCCAAGTCTAAATCTTGTATAATCTATACAATATTACTAGATAAGGGTAGATTTTTTTAATTCAGCTAGGTGACAAACAAGCTACCCAAATAAACAGATATTGCCTCCTTCATATAATTTTCAGATTTATTTGTGGAATGAACATCATAATTTAATATTTTATTATTAGGACAACGAACTTCCTTTGCTCGTGCTGACTTTGAAATACTTTGAATGTAGTTTATATATGTGTGTGTAGCGTTATTATATTAATTATTTTTGTAATTATTGCAAACTTCCAACGCAAGAATGTCAAATAAATAAACCTCCTTTCCTTCTATCAGTAATAGGATTGTAAAAAATGTTATTGCTTCATTTCTATTTAAGTTAGTGAATCATCATGATCATGATATCAGCCTATAATGTCCACTGCTGCAAAGGCCTTCCCCATCGATTTCCAAATGGATCGGTTCTGCGCAGCCTGCATCCAACGGCTCCCCGCGACCCTGACGGGTCGTCTGTCCATCTAGTGGTAGTGGTCCTACTTTTCGCTTTCCGGTACGTGGTCGCCATGCTAGAAGTTTAACGCCCCATCGGCCGTCTGTTCAGCTTGCTTTATGCCCTGCCCACTGCCACTTCAACTTGCTAAATCTATGAGCTATGTCATTGACTTTGGTTTTCGAATGTTAGTGAATATTTGTTTTAAAAGAATTATAGATCACAATTTGAACAACGTTAGTAATTCGTTGATTTTAGGAATTATTGTAAGTACCTACGAGTTTTTTTTCTACAAGGCTAGGAAGCAGGAAAGCAAGCGTACTAATAAGATCTGTCTTTCACACACACAAAAATATGTCATAACTTTATATATTCACAATAAATTATCGTGGTCCCATTAAAATATGAAAACTAGAAATAGTGGTTAGGTTGCTATGACATAAATTTGAATACAAAACAATTTTAAAAGTATAATTTTGTAACAGGTTTGGTAAATAGGTATTTCAGATAAAACAAAGAGACTTCAACCCAAAACGGTATCTGTATACGACTTAGTGTTGCGTGTGCGTCACATTAACATTCTGGTCACGTGTGTACTTGATAAAGTAAGGTAATTTATATTATATCGTCGAGGATATTAATCTAGCTAGTGTATTTGAATAAATGTAATTGTCTTCGAGTTGGTTTACGAAAAGCCAGTTACAAATAAATTTCAGGTTCCTTGAACGTTAGAACGTCAGATTTTTCAAATTTGATACAATATTTTTATTGAAATTTTGTCTCATTTATAGTCGTTTTAATTTATATGTGTACTATGAAATTAACTAAGCAGCTTCAATTTTTTCCCCTTTCATAGGCAAGTATCGTCTGTTTCACTTACAATTTTCATTAAGAATAAGTACTACCTATGTTTATGTTTTTATATATTTTAAGTTGTATGTTTTTTTTTGTATTATATAGTATTTAAAATATAAGTGTGTTTTGTATTTATATTTAATCATTCGTAATTATCGGTACATGTGATGTATATTTTCCCCAAGCACTTATCCTATCGCAGGTGGATTGGAAGAAATTTCATTTAGAAATAAACCTCATCCGCCACAACCTTTGTGTTTTTTTTCTTGTTTAGCTACTTCTACAATGTATATGTGAACCAAAACTAGGAAATTGTGAAAAATACTGAAAGGAGTTTTTAAAAAGGTCTAAACTTCATTATGTATTACGTAGATCTTTGAAGTGAGAGTTATTGAAAATAAAGAAGTGTTTAGTTTTAATTAAATGATTCATATATAAAAAAATATCATAATAGGCCCCAGGGTTTTGGTATCCACGCGGCCTTGTACAAATTCATTTAGTTCATAAGAACTTCTGGCACACATGCTCAGGCCGATCTCGGCATAGATGCAGTTACTGAGAAATTACTCTTATTACGAAAGCAATAAGGGTTGTAATCAGTCATTTATCACTTACTTTCCCCTGTGATTTTATGGCCAGATAACAGGCCATTCGTACGACTCCTGAATAAATTTAGAATAAGGCAAAAACTGGATTAAAAACAAGTGCTCAAAAAGAAGGCCACGAGCAGGAAATGATATTTAACTCTGAAATAAAACGCAGTATTCTAGTATTATGTATGACGTAAACAAAACGCAATTCCGAAACGATACGGTCCGTGGTTCGCGCCGCGCTGCAGTTGCTGAGATTTTGGTAACACGATACTGCCACGGTGTGCCTACGGTAACTATATACAGGGTGGTGCCGTCAACACGATAATAAATTGAAACATGAGCTATATTAGTTGATAGAAATGGTTTGCCCCTGTAAAACACATCTTATTCATTTGATAAAATCATGAATTTTGTATAAAAAAATATTACATTGGCTGCATTATTTCATAGAAATGTCATGAAATTATCAAATGAATAAGATGTTTTTTAAAGTGGCAAACTATTTCGATGGACTAATATAGCCCATGTTTTAATTTATTGTCGTATTGAGGGCACCACCCTGTACCTATATCGAGAAAAGTGGAAAGGTGTACCAATGTATAACACGGCAATAAATTCTAATGTTGCCATGCATTGGTTTGATCATAGGAAAACGAATGGAGTTTTTTTACCTATTCAGAATTTGACAAATCGTGATTTATAATTTAATTAGACGAACCATTTAATGTTTATAATGTTTAAATATTTGCATGCTATCTAAATATAGCCAAAGAGGTTAAAGAACTAAGTATCAATCATTCACCACATTTAATATACTAACCTATTGAATAGCAAAGAAGCTGCTCTGCCTAAGATCACATCTAAGCCCAATATTAAGCTGAGTGGTCTATCGCTTGTTTCTTTCATTAATAAAATATTTGTTTCAAATATCAGGATTTAGCACGACACAGCCAACACTAAGCAGCACGCAAATGTAAGGGTTTTGCCATTTTATAAAAAATACTGTATGAATAAACTATTTTAATGTTTCTGGCAACAGAAGCTGGCCAGCGTGTTGTGCAGTGTGCTTTTGCAACGAGAATTAAATAATGTGTTATATTACTGCGACGCTAAAGAACATTTCCCGGTAAAATTAAAGATAAGAATTTACAGATTTAACAGTATTTAAATTAAAACTCTTTAAAAACCCGAGTGACCGAATCTGAAAGTAAGAAATACTGATTAAACATACCCAAGCTCCCCGTGCTGCCTTGGTACACGCACTGCCCATCGGCTAATGTGTACAAGTGATCGAACATCTCAAACAGTCTCGCGGACGGCTGGTGAATAGTACAGATGATTGTCCGTCCCCCTCTCGCCAATGTTTTCAGCAAGGAGATGCACTGGAAGCAGGATGAACTGTCCAGGCCGGAGGTGGGCTCGTCGAAGAACATGATAGGGGGGTTGTTGACCAACTCCAAGGCGATGGATAAACGCTTCTTCTGGCCTCCGGAGAGGTTCGACGTCATGGTCTTGTAGTGCTCAGAGAGGGATAGGGTCTCGAGGATGTATTGGATCTGTAAAAGAGGTTATACTTTAATCAGATTTTAATGTTTTTGATGCGTTTTAACGCCTACTTTATTGTAACATTACAAATAAAGAAAGAAAACGATGAAAAAATATATGCTCCATTCGGGACTCGAACCCGCGTCTCCTGATTTCCGGCCAGACGCGATTACCACTACGCCACTGGAGCACTAGGTATAACCCTACTAATTTCTTCACCGCTTTCTTTCCTTCTCCAATGTTTTTATAGCAACGTTTATCTCGCCACTCATTGAAGTTGACACCTCTAATGATCCGAAAGAATATTTTACAAATATTTTTGGTGAGAAAAGCTGTTTTATATTTATAAACGTTGCTATAAAAACTTTGGAGAAGGAACCACTACCAATCACCACCAGCCAAAAATGAGCATGTTTTTGACATGTGCATAATGAAAGGGGGGATCAATTAATAATACCTAATAAATAACAGCTAACATTATTATTAAAAAATCATTAATAATTACCCACCATTAATCAAACAAAATGTATGCACTCGATGTTGCGGCAGTGCCGAATCCCCACGGGATCACCCGTGGGCATGAAGCAGAGCTCCAAAACTGTCTAATGTCTCCTCATAAAATAACATAGCTGAAGTGGCACGCTAGGTGGAAATGTAGCTTAATTTAATATTAACATTTGCACGTCTGCTGCTGACAGACTGAATAATTCTCCTAGGGATTATAATAGCGCATACCCTGCGATGTACTACTATTCACGAGTACTATTTATGCTGTTATTCATGCAAATAAACGATTGATTGATTGATGGCTATGTGTATTAAGAATCTTACTCACCACTTCTTCTTTCTGTTCCCTACTGGTTGTGGATGGCAGTTTGAGCGCCGTGGCAACTGCCATGGCCTCCTCGACAGTCAGGTTGCCGTGCAACTGGTTGTCTTGCATGATGTAGCACGACAGCTTGCGGAAACTTGACAGGTTTCGCTCCATGCCGTTCACTGTGATACTACCCTCCATTCCTGATGTCCTGGCAAAAAGAGGTTTTGATTAGAATTAAAAGAGAAAGAACCGATCCTATCCTATTTTAATTTGAAAATGCCGCTCGATTGTAAGCCGTTACAGTAACTAATAGATATTTGCAACACCAAGTTGCCCTACACAAATTAGGGGAAAGTATTACAACTGCCAAAACAAGGATTCCTCGATAGGCTGTAGGCCTTACTTATCACAAACCCCCGACGAAAAAAAGGAGTGTTATAAATTTGACGTGTCTGGTATGTGTATCTGTGTGTCTGTCTGTGGCATCGTACCTCCTGAGCGAACGGACCGATTTTGATTCGGGTTTTTTGGTTTAATAGCTTACATGATCAGGATGGTTCTAAGCTATGATTAATGAAGATCACTTCAGGCGTTTGATGACTATCAGCTCATTTTCTACTTGACAAAAGGGTTTTACTAACTTTCACCAATCCGATTGCTTTGAAATTTGGTTTACTGCACTTTGTTGTTTTTTTTCTAGACATGCTAATCTTGAGCTGATCCTGTACCATCAAATATACTGCGGGATGCTCGATTCTTCAGAAATTTACAGCAGATATATCGTGTTTGGTCTCATACCGAATAGTCTTAGTCAGATAATGTTAGATAAATGATTAATGACGCCGGGGGTTACTCAAAATTTTCAATTTTATGTTATTATTGTGCAAGTTTTGTTTCGTCACTTATTTTCCCTCAGATTTTGATCAAGTCTTTTTGATAGGAGAGTAACGGTCTTATCTATCTTAATCTTTCTGAATTATTAAAAAGTTTTCACGCTGTAGTGCAATGTACCAAGAATCAAGTTAGTTTCATCCATTTATATTATAATATAACTGATCGACTCCTTGCAGATACTTGATTGACATCATGATTATAAGGCAACGTTAGGTGTAATTTCTATTTCATTATTACTCTTCGCCAATAATATATGCAAGGGCACGGGCACTTGCAAAGATGCAAATGTTTATTTCCTAAAATGACAATTTATTTAACAGCGTCAGTTCAGGGCTATCTTAAACTGTCACGTGAATTAGCATGACTCTCTAGCTTAGCGTATCCATAGCCAGAAGTTTCGAGACTCCTACAGCACTGAGCCATAGTGAGACAGGGGAGGTACACACGACAGCACGTCACGCGTTACAGTTGCACTATGAAAGCCGCCTCTATTACGAATGCAGTGAGGACGGTCTCAACTGTTACGCTTGATGTGCTGTTGACTGTACAAAAGTTCCAAAGGTGAAAGTGTACCATGGGACTATATTTTAGCCCCCGACGCTAAAAGAAGGGGTTTGACGTGTCAGTCTGTGTATCTGTGTGTCGTCTATAGTATGGTAGCTCCTTAAAGAATAGAACGATTTAGTTTTTTCTTGTTTGAAAGTTGGTGTGGTCGAGGTGATACTTAGGTAGTTATAATTTATGAAGATCTGTTCAGGCCTCTGATGATAATCAGCTTATTTCCTACTGGAGTAAAAGGGTTCAAATAACTTTTACAGATACGATTGTTTTTTTTTTTCGCCCAGAGAAACCTGTCACATTCGAACGTCAACCTGCTGTACTACCGTATATGAAGACAAGATTGGCAATATCTTGAAGCGTGCTTCAGTTAAAACTTATTTCAAGCTGCAGAAGAAGATAAACTAATTCTCCTAGCTGTCAAGTGTAACAATTCCTTACAAGATACCTCTCATACATAGGTCAAACAAAGAGAAGCATCCCGGGTGAAAGAACATATAGCTGACCTAAAGCACGCCCTAGACGGACCCAATCACTACATCAGATTTGATAAGCCCCAAATCCTCGCCAAAGATCACCGATTCATTCCTCGTATGTTACGTGAGGCTATTGAAATCAAAAAGTAGCGTTCGTCATTCATGAGTGTACAACGACAGTGCGTCGACTTACATGTAGGTCTACATAAATTAAACGATTTCAATTAAATTGTTATTTTAATAATTTTGCGATTTTCATCTATTGCGATGACTGTAACCGGATATCACTTATCGGGCGCCACCTCTATGTAGGTCACTTATACACTGCAGGGGCTCCTTATCATAGAGCAACGAAGGAAACTACTCATTACGTCTACAGTCACGTCAAGAGTAACACTTTTAAACTTTGAACCGATCTTAATTAGTTGTAATAATTATGAGCTCTTCTTTACTATAAAATATCGGTTGTCGATAATGGAAAATATATTAAAGGGACCTAACTTTGGATATTGATAGCATTAATAATGCTAGGTAGTAGACAAATATAAAATTGAAATTTTAAGTAACCCCCGAGACGTCGATCATTATCTATCTGACACCTTCTTATTAAGCACATTCTACACTACTATTAGGTACAGCTGTAATTTTCTGAAGAATGAAGCATCCTGCAGACTATTTCATGCTGCAGCATCTGCTTCGGCATGTCTTGGAAATATCACTGAAGTACAGTAGACCAAATTTCAAATCAGTCGGATCTGTGAAAGTTATTATAACCAAGTAGGAAATAAGCTGAATAATTATCATCAAACGCCTGAACAGATATTCATAAATATAGCTAAGAATCATCGTCAGCTTTCAAAAAAAAATCGAATCAAAATCGGCTTATTCGTTTAGGAGCTACGTAGCCCAGACACACAGATACATAGACAGACATTATGTCAAACTTAAAACACAGTTCATTTAGATAGAGTCAGGAGTTAAATAAAACATATTGTCGTGACTAGAAGTTTTAAGGTACGTCCTCCAAAATACTTTGTATTGGATTAATACGTTTAAACCCTTAAGGCCTATTAACACGACGCAATGTAGCATACAATTAATTTGAAACAAGAAATGGCTTCAAACAACACATTTTTTACTTCAAATTAATTGTATGCAGCAAGAAATTCGCTCGGATTCGAGGAGCTCGGTGGCGAAGTGGTTTGAGCGCTCTGGTTTCGATTACGAAAACAAAGCAACTTTCGCCATGGTCGATCCCCGGGATGGGTCAATAAAAATTTTAATCGCGAGCTCCTTCGTGCTTCGGAAAACACGTTAAGCCGTGGGTCCCGGTTGTTACTACAACCGGTTTTACCCACCAACCCGCATTGGGCCAGCGTGGTGGTGTTATGGCCGAAGCTCCTCATGTGTTTCCCCCATGTAGGAAGGCCTGTGCCCAGCAGTGGGACGTATATGAAGATGATGATGATGAAATGCGCGTCGTGTAAATGGGCCTTTATTTATATTTATTTGTTTAGTAGCAATAGAGTTCAATTTTTTACTAGCGATGAATGTCAAAATACTGAATGTCAAATTTGACAGATAGTAAATTATATTGGAGCACGCCTCGTACTGTAGGCTATTGGGCTTCACTATTCATAACAATAAAATTCATCGATATCGATAAATGAGAAGAATAATAAGTGTCTGAAATAAGTAAATCTGTTCTAGGTTCGACCAATCAGAAACGTTCTGAGATGAACTTAGTTCTTAGTTCTCATAAAGACAAAGATCTGAAGTTGCGTTTTTAAGGATAAACACTCGGTGTGTTGGAGTTACAAAATAAGCCTATGATTAAAAGAATAATCTATTTAGACTTTAAGTCAAGGAAGTAGTTCTTACTTATTTCACGTGAAAGACGTTTTTACCTACTGCTGTTGTAACACCGACGAGACCTTGTACCTAGCTGTATCTAATTGCACCCACTTGTTCTTGGATCTTGAGTATAATTACTATTGCAAAGACAGCTTAGTTATGACAACGATGTAGTATTCAGTACTATGAGTTACTATGTGGGTATCTAGTAACTTATTATAAGACATAAAACACTGAAGAACAATTAATAGAAAAAACTTTTCTTACGAAAAGAGAGAATCAAAATCAAGAGAGAATCAACTCATTTCTCAATAGAAATAGCTTTTCTCACCTTAAGGCGATATCTCGTCGACACTAGCGACACAATTTGATTTATATAACTGTGGTGAATATAGAACATAATAAACACATATATTTTTTTTAAAATCGCTTGAGTAGTTTGGTCCTTAAATCAAAATAACTGCAATGAGTAAGTCCTATGACTTTTTAGTGACACGATACGATAGTAGGAAACAATATATAGAAAGTTATCACACTTATCACTAAAAAATGTATAAAAAAAATTAAACGAACTTTCTATTGTTTCTGGAAACAACTTAGCACCAACTTCAAAAAATATGTTTCTATTGGATAAGTACCTGTAAAATTTAATTATTTTATCCTTTACAGTATTTTGAAGTCGGTTTTAATTATTGTTTTGAGTCTGTACGATTCGGACAGATACTGATTTTTGTAATTTTGCACACGCATTCGAAGACATTGTTCAGATGCTGTTTTATACACAATAAAGTGCAGCAAGTTTTAAAAAAGGAAAACACAAATATTTTGTATGTAGGCCGCAAACTGTGTGAATTGTTAGCGCGGCCCGGTGCCGTTCGGCGCAATCCAAGTTCAGTGCCAAAACATTGCGTAGGACAAATAAAGTGGAACGTGTCATTACTTATGTCCCACAGTATGTTTGGTTGGCCTCTTATCTTGTTTACTTGTTTCATAAATAAGTGCAGACAAAATCTTGCAATTTGCAATATTCAACAATTAAAAAAAAACAATATGAACACATTTTATATTCATATTAATTTAGGAGACCTTAGCTATTTAATACTTCATTTGTAAATTTTGTAATATAAATATACAATAATTTACATACCTCTTCAAATCTTAGTAGGTATAGTACATACCTAACTATTACTTACATGTACCTACAGTAAATATATTAAAGAATCGAGGTAAGTATGTAAGCCTCATGGCGACATCATGAATAGGCATCGTGCGAGCGCTTTTTACGCAACTTGTCGTAAGAAATGGAACAGATAAAAAGCTGAAGCGATTTTAATCTACACATTTCTCTTACCAGCTCGCCGGCGTTCAAATACCATTAATATCTATCGTGTCTATCTAATTACTAAGTGGGTACCTATTTCTTAACCTGTCAAGACATTGTCATAAGGTTTTAGCTAGGGAGTCTTATGCGCATTGACAAATTAACTTTTATTCATTAAGTTAATTTAAATATTCATAGGAATTAATTTCTACTTGATAAAAATAAAACAGATTACAAATTTTCAGAAAGACAAGAATACAATAGTACCTAACAATCAATGCTAGTTACTACTACAAATAGCCTTGTAAAAGCTTCAGTGTGGCAAGAATCCACTTCAAATAGTGTTAATTAAACAATAGACTAAAGGGGAAAAGTAGCGAGATGAATAGTAATTACTAAAGTATTAAACAATATTCTTTTATTTTTCCACCTCTTCTCATTCACTTCAGCCTTCATGTGATCCGTTCCGGATCCGCAACCGCTATTAAATGTATAGGTTAGTGCCTACGGATTAAAGGTTTTATATCATACCGTACTGATGAAAGCGGTAACCGGAGTTGATATACGAAGATAGCTGGTGCAGCATCAATCAAACTGTCTTTTGAAAGAACCTATGTTATAGGAAGGATCTGGAAGTTCGTAAACGTAACTCGTTAAGTCAAGTTCTTTAATCCGTCAAGCGGCGTTATCCCACCGGAGGTCTATGACAATTGAAAAATCAAGCTTGAGGGGTTAAGAACCATCCAGTTCTTAAGTAAGCATTGTATTGGTAAAATTTATTCTGATAGTAAATCACTTTCGATACTGATTAGATTGGTATAAATAAATGGAGAGCTTGCTACATAGAAACTGATGAACCTCAACAATTGATTACACAATAATACTGATAATGATAAGTTTATACATCCTTGTGCCAAGGTGATATTGAAGATTAGCATTTACACGATTTTGTAATCTCGAAATGTAAGTCAATAATGGGTAAGTATGTATTATAATTTTTTAATGATTACTTTGTAGTAATAAGGGCACCATAAGTATTTTTTCAAAATTGTTAATACGTACTATTTTCTTTTTTCAACGTTCTTCTTCAGAATATAAAATTCAGATAGTAATAGGTAATAATATGAAGAAAGGTTTAGCGAGTAATGAATTTTCATTGATATCTATCTACTCCTTTACAAGTTGATTAGATCCGATTTACTGAGCGCTAAATAATTTATCTCATTTATATACGAGTGAGTATCTAATCTAATATGTATGTATATTTATAAAAATGTCGTGTCACAGTGTTTGCTATTGAACTCCTCCACAACGGCTTGACGAATTTTTATGATTTTTATTGTGTATATTTGGTAGGTCTGAGAATAGGTCGTAGGCCATTTTTATACCCAGGCAGAAGGGTGAAAATTTAGGGTTACGTATATTTTCATGACAAATTATTTTAAAAAAAATTGTTCAAAAAATTAAGTAAAAATTCTGTAGCAGGCCCTTATCATCTAGCTATGATAAGGGCCTGCTACAGAATTTTTACTTAATTTTTTGAACAATTTTTTTTAAAATAATTTGTCATGAAAATATACGTAACCCTAAATTTTCACCCTTCTGCCACTAACCCATTTTTAATAGCGATATTAAGACTGAATTTTTTTGGTTTTGAAGCGGTACGAAGTTCGACAAGACAGCTACTAAGTTTATAACTTGCACCGCACATAAGATATGGCAAGCAACGTGGTATTAGTATTGGCTAAACTAAAGGAATAAGTATGTGTAAGAAACATAGTACTTTTGGTTTAGAAACTAATATAAATTGTGCTAAGTTCAAGTTACGGTTAATTTGTGTCACATAATCATACAAGATTCTCTGTTGTGTAAGGGTCGGAAGGTTAAATGCATCTGTTTCAATGTGTTTTTGATCAACAAACTGGCAACGCTTAGTTTCATTTCGCCATCTTTTTCTCCCTCACAGTGTCGCTGACGTCTATGCAACGCCATACTTCAAAGTTCAGATTCATCAGATGTAAGACCGTGAACTTGCGACGACTTGAAAAAATAGCGCGGAGTACTTAATGAAACGTGAAAACATCATTAGCCGTCTCCTCCCTTATTCTCAACTATCAGGATCACGGATTCGATTCAAAAAGTTTATTCCGCCTTGCTTTTTTGACGAATAGCGATAAAAAGTGACAGGTAAAGAGTTTTCGAAATTCGAATATTTTCCGACAATTGAGAATAAGGGGGCTGGTTTATGTTGTGGTTGTGATAAATACCAATACGGCAAATTACAAACATAGCCCCACTTTGAATACAGCACTACTCTTTATTGGATTTTAAAATTACAAAATATAATATATCGAGCGACTGTAAAATTTTAGACAGGTTTAAAGTGACAATTAGTTTCATTCCTAAACGTTTCCTCGAAATCTGGGTCCCAAACTCTATGGACGTTGGTCATCCTCCATTAGAAGAGTGCAATCTATCTATTGAACAATATGGCTAATCCCATTCCAAATGCAGTAGCACGTCTGTACGAGTGTTACGACCAATGTTTCTTGGAGAAAGTGCTTCATTTCGTCATTCCGCTGTCCCCCTAACACTCATTATTTGCCAAATCATTTACTTATAACTGTTATTGTACTCACTTGTATCCGGTGAGGATATTGAGCAGGGTCGACTTTCCGGCGCCGGACGGTCCCATGATGGCCGTCAGCTCGCCGGATCGGAGTCGCCCAGACACGGATTTTAAAATCGTCTTCACATCTGCAATTAAAAGTAAAGATTTGAGTTACATAACAATAAATATCTTTGCAATGGCCAATTGGACCTCAGGCACAAAGTTATAATCTTATATGTAGTAGATAAATGAAGGTTGCTTGAAATTCACAAGGGCTATTTTTCCTGATAAATTGATGTGTAATTAATACAAATAAAATTCATTAATGATATTAGGTATATCTATAAAAAAGGAGGCGGTAATAATAATATTCATACACTCACACCTATTATCTGGGACAGAGTAAGCATTGTGTCACGGATGCTAGATAACGGAAAACATAATTTAATACTATATATTTTTTATATTATCAAGTTTAGTCAGTAATAAACAAATAACTGTGACCCGAAAGCTAATATCCGTGTTTATTACACAAACATCTATCCCGCCAGGACTAGAGCCCGGACCCCTGGCAGAGTAGCCTGCAGCTGACCACTAGGTCAGCCGGTCGTCAATTTGATCTTGTTGATCTTTTCCCTTATAACGAAAATTATGTTTCATATAAATAAGGCTGATCATCCACGTAACGTTTCAGTCAATATCCGTTTGACGAATGTTTGCTTGTAGCTTGCATATAAATAAACAAAAGAAACAATATCCACGGCCGCGGCAAGCGAAGTCTTGTGCCATTACGCAAACGCATCTACGTCGCTACGGCCACAAGAAATATATTTCGTATTTATTTTGTCATGAGATCACGACCAACTCAGTTTGTCAGTTTTGTGCCTTACAAAGTTACACCATCAGCAGGGAGTTGATACCCAAAGTGGTCGCTTACTGTACGGTCTCAGAAAAACCGCATAATGCCGCATATGCTCAGGTTATGGAAAGAAATCCTTAACGGAGGTTAACCTTCAAAAAGGGCGTGATACTCCTGGTATTTATATCTTGCAATTATCCATAGGCACCATATACTCACACATGATAGGTAACCGCTTACCATCAGGCAGGCCGTGTGCTTGATGTCTAGTATATCTACAATGGTCGCATAAAGAAAACGCGTGTCAGTTGAATTAATAATGTATAAAACTTTGCCAATTTACATTTCTACTGTACTTTCGCAGCAGTAGATGACATTTTCGGAGTTATGAAAATCACTAAGTGTTTTAACAAGTGCTGCAAATAAAAGTTCATAATTATGTTTACCTTGGCCAAGGTATTTGACCAATTATCAGTATTTCAGCGAAATTATTATAATTATCGGATAGCATTGCTATTTTTAATTAGTTACGTTGTTACAGGGTCAATATTGTCAGACGATATACATAATTATTATGCTGTATAGCGGAAAGTAAACGACGCCAAAATATGATCTCGTAGGCCAAATTGAGGCCAATTGAATCGCCATCGCCATTTCGTAAAATAACACGACCTGGAGAATTTCCACTCTGACAGTACTCAGTTCAATTGTCTAAGTAGATCAACGAGTGCTGATGACAGTTTCTTGGACTAGAAATCAGTACTATTAACTTACGATTCTCTATTTAATTTTACAGCATCCCACATCTCTGTGCAACCACTAACCCCGATGGCATATCTCTAGTCTATGCCAGCGGCCTTGCATTGCTTTCAAAATTTTTATGGTTTATCATGACGTCACATTGTTATTTCGTGACGTCTACGAAAGCAATATTGGTTTCGCGCGTACTACGGACGAAGACAAAGAATGCAATGCTCGTTCATTGCCTTCGTACGCGATTCGAGACGACATAATCTTAAGACAGTAATTTTGGAAATTTGGAAGCATTTAGACGGTAGGACCGCTGGTCAAAATATATTTATTTCTCATTCATCATTTTTATGACAAGAAACAAATGATTTATTATTGATAACTGGTTTTTAAATAGAAAAAAATCTTGCAGGAAAACTTGTCATGTTATTTATCCTACTAGCATATCGCAGAGAGCAAAATGAACGATTCCACAAGGACGAAGCACACAAAGACGGACGGTATCGCCGGCATGCCTTTAGTATGTGCCGGTTTGATGTTTTGTAATCGTTAGAGGTTCTGGCAAGCAGATTATAAGATGTTGGTCGTCTTGAAACTTGTTCTTGTCTAATATTGAATTGACGCATCGAATCCGTAAAAATTGAAACTGTCCATGCAAGGAGGGGATACTGTGCTATTTAGTGGGTACTATTGGATAGGTTCAGCTATAAGCATCTTACAATACAATATACTTTATTGCTCACAAGAAAACAAATAATACAAAAGACATCTTAGGCAGAGGGAGGATCCCCACATGTCCCTGCATTAACATCCTACGATGCAGAGGATGCGAAGTGAATTCCCCCCCCTAATAAAGGCTTCGCTACAGGTACAAATATTTCATGTTCAATACAAGTATGTGCTTCTCGCAAATCTCTATGACGGACGACGAATAATTACCAGAACAGCTTAGAATTATCCTATAATAGCTCTAATTATAACGGATGCAATTATACCACACAACATGCCATTAATTTTTATTAAGCACGTGAATTCATCTATTCTGTACTTATCTCGTTCTTCTGTGTCAATCACCTAATTGAGATGCAGCACTAAAGATGTCGCAGGCCGTTTTTAATCGAAACTGGTTTTTGAGCGTGATTTTATTTTGGTCGAGAGGAACTTGAGAATAAGGGTCATTGTTGACGGTCAACAGCACATCCAGTGTAACAGTTGCACTACGAAAGCCGCCTCTATTACAAAAGTGTAGTAAGGGCGGTCTCAAGGTCAAACTGTTACGCTTGATGTGCTGCCGACGGTACTATCGCGGTCAAAAATTTTCTTCAGTTTTCAAATTAGATTCTCCGTCACACTGTGTGCCGTAAAGGCTAAAATGTTAAGTCAAGATACATATTATTTATTAATATTTATTGGAATTATTCACTATAAGATTGTTAATGACTTTTTGATGATCAAACTCACTTCCTAATTTAAAAACTGACGCATTGAAAATCAAATGCTTCGGTTACAGTGACATTAAAAAAAAAGGTTTTCTATAACCTAGTTAACTATCGTAATGCAACCGATTTTCGTGAGCGAAAAAATCTATGCCCTATGTCTAATCAAATTGTATCATCAACCCTGTGACACAGACTTGTGCATGCAAGTAGAAACCTCTATGGTTGTAAACATTTTTAGACCGCGATTATACGAGTTTATTATGTATGGCTATAGTTTAAAAAGTAAGAGGCCTTTAGGGATTGTCAAATGATAAAACTGCCCCCCCAATAAGCGACGTAACTCCAATAGTAATGGCCATGGCCTTCATTTTTTATACAATAAAAGTGGCATATTACAAGTCAATCTGTACAGCCGACACCACATCAAGTGTTACAGTTGCACTACGAAAGCCCCCTCTATAACAGACAGAATAAGGGCGGTCTCATGGTCAATCTGTTACAATTGGTGTGCTGTCGACTGTATCTCCACATACAACTTCTTTTCCTTCTCCTTTTCTGTTCATGTAGTTAGATATTGCAGTTGTCTGCCACCTACTGTCTGTGATTGCCAAACTTTATCTCTGTTCGATACGAGTCTTTATTTTAAGTAATCAATCAGTTAGTTATTCCTTTAATCTTGTTTAATTTTGCATAGTTGTAGTTTTGTATTGTATGTTATGTAAGTAGAGTACATGTTATTTTATATTTACCCGGAAAATAAATGGGACAAAATATTACTGCTCTACCAGTTAGATATCATAAATTTTGCAAATATATCTCTTGGAACAAAGTATTAAATAATAAAAAACGTAAATGGTGAATTGTGTTTTAATTCCAATCTTTCAACAAATTCACTTTTTTGACGCACCAGAGGTGCGAATTTTTATTTGTCCTTTAAGCTAAGATACTTGCCATGAATAATAAGTTTTTCTTCCATTTTGCAGGTAAACTGAGTAGTGGGTTATCATGAAAAATAGCCCCTTTGGTTTTGTTTATCAATAATACTCCAGTCAAACGTTCACCACTTAGCAACAAGCATCATCAATAAATATCTTTAGGTTGCCAACCCCATTGTAACTAACTACCTACTTATCTGCAAGAACAACAAAGACCCCATTGTAACTAACTACCTACTTATCTGGAAGAACAAAAAAGATTAGATTATAAGTGCATTTTCACAGTTCTAGATGCCATGTGGTAGATTTGTGCTTAGTATAATAGAGATCCACAGCCCAATTCCAAAAATTGGTCCTAATAATAACGAAATATGTAAATATTTTATGCAGATGATTATTTGGTATGTATAAAACAACATGAATGTGTCGCATTGCTCCAATACCCAGTCCTTTGTTCGTCGAGTACCTATCAGTGATTGATTACTCACTTGGGGCAAATTCCGAGTCCGAAACAAACGTACAATCTTATATGGGGAGCCTAATTATAATATAGTTCATTCATATTAATTAGTAATTAATTATATTAAATTTGCTTAAATCTTTGGTTCCTTACTAACCCGGCTTCTCCTCAACCATATGGGTAATATCTAAATGTCTCCGGTTTGTTTACTCCTTAAATAAATAAGTTTTGGAGAATGTTCACAGACTGCTTTTCTTCTTAATTTGTGAAGCACCAATATATACAGACGGAATAGATGATTCTGAACTATTGAACTAACGAACCTAGGGAGGGCAGGATGAGTGTCGGTCGCTAAAGTCTTTAGTCTTTCCAAGGACAAGAAAGAAGAAATAAATACTATTGACGTCAGCCAGAACTTATAAAAGCCAACATTGAGTAAATATTTTTTTATTTTGATTTGAGAACATTAAAGATCCAGATTAAATTTATCAGAGTTGTCGAAAAACTTCTGTAAAAGACTGACACGATGTTTAGAGTTCATCATTCTATGTTTGGAAAACCCAGATATTACTGTCGTAGGTACGGACATACAAAGATTTAAATCTAGCCTGTTTACTGCCCCTGTGCTACTGAAATTTCAATATAGTACTTTTCTTCTTTGGACGATTTCTTTCAAGGAGCCCCTGAACTTTGCCCACACCACGCCCGCCGACGCGACGCCGTCACTTTAATCATACCATCATACGAAGCATGATCTTGTGATGCCAAAATGTAGAGTACAAATTAGCTCGTATTTTATTTAATATAATGCAACTTTTGTATGCTTCAACAACTTTTGCACCCTAGCATTTTCAAAAATATGGAAACTATATGTCCAGTGGCTCACCAAACATAATATGCGCCACCTCCCTTTTTATACTTTTAGGAGTTTCAAAACAACTTTCAAGAAGGTAGGTATTATGAGAAAACAGTTAAATGTTTCCGTGCTTCTTTTCAGGGTGAAGTTTTGCTTGGATACATTGTAAATACGTATTCAGACTTGTCATAATAAATGAGTGAGAAAACAACGAAAGGGGATGAATTATGAAAGATCGTGAAGACCGTCAACAAGCAATGTACTTTTTTTCAAAAACACCATGTAGTAGTATACCAAATTAAAAATATTCCATGCCAGGTTCATAGCTACGTACTGAAGTTGTCTTCATAAAAATTAAATGTTCTCTTCTCTATTAAGACGTATAGTAAACGTTACGATGGCAATAGCTTGATTAGGCGTTCATATAAGGCTTACAATAGCAAATTCATGGATTTGGATGTTTTCTGTTACTCACTGCAAGAATTTAAAAGGAGCCTCAAATCTACATTACTGTAATTTTTCTTGCGAAGATAATTTGTTTTTTAGAATAAATTAATGTCTAACTAAGGAAACTCAAGGTAAAGATACCTGATATGTTGTAAGTATGTAAACATGTATTGTATATTGAGTGTTTGTTTCTGAAATAAATAGTAAATAAAAGCTCAAGCTTAATTAAATAGACAAAGAGAGATAAATCAGAATACGCGAGCAATGATTATGATTCCGAATGTAAGTAAATAAGGTAGTTCAATTAAATGTCAATGATATTTCGATCCGAGGATAAGAAATAAAAAGTTCAACGACATTTGTAGCTCTTAATGCAGGTAGTTTTGCTGTGAGCTCTCGTGTCGTCGAATAAATTGCCGAAGCGGATTTCCGGATGCATCGTCGATGAAATATAATTACCTGCTGAAAATTATCTTCTGTACATAATTCCGGTTAAATACAAAATGATTTTGCTGATTAATCATTCTGCACAACTGAAGTTTTTGTACCAAGGTCAGGAACAGGATAAATCAATAAGATAATAGAGAAAAAAGCTTCTGTACCTAATATTTGAAGTTTGAATCCTGCATTGTAATTTCAACGATATGAAGATTCAAGCAGATCTATAGTATTATGAGAATGATTAGGACAATTAGTTGATAACAAGTTTTAGATACTGTGTACATATTCGTCATTTTTTTTTAAATCACCTTTAGGCCTATACTATAGCAGGTTTTAGATGTTATTAATTTTTTGAAACTTTTTTGCACATGACAATTTTTGCGGACATAATGCCATTACGCATTCTTTATCAGTCAACTGGAAAGATGAGTTAAGATAGATTAAATAGATAGTGTAGAAATAAATGTTTAAAAATCGAAAATATTAATGATCAATAAATTACCAACAGCAAACAGCTGAGGAAAAAATATGCAGACATACATTCTCAATAATGTTCGTACGCTTTTCAGTGATCAAATTTCTCTTATGTGTCTAAAGTTCAAGACTAAAGCAAGAATAGTATTAATAATTATCTTGCAAACCAAACAAAATACTAAAAAGTTTATATAAAATTACATTGTTATGAAATGATTAAAGCTATATGTATAATAAAAAAATAACGCGGTAAAAAGATACGTATTTTGTTTCAATATAACTTTAAATAACAGGTCAGTAGTATAAAATGAATCACATACAATTAAATATACCTATTATCATAAAACTGAATCTGTATGATTTCACGGTAAGTAAACGCGGTTGCAGGGTGAGAGGTTAACTCGGAGACCTTGGACTAGATATGATGTATGTTAGCTTATTCCTATATTTTACATTAGCAAAATAAATTTACACAAGATATAAATAATGGAGTTATACAAAAACATTTACTAAAAAATTTACTTACTTGAATTTTTGACTAAAAACTAAATGCTCATCAAAATATTTAAGTAAAAATTGGATGAACAATAATGACTCAACATCGCCTGATGTGAATCGGTAAGAAGAATCCGTATGCGAAGACAGCTAATGCATGTTGAACACGCTGCTCTAGCTGCCTCCGCTTTGGCGATGCCGGCCCAAAAGGTGCCTTTTCACGCCTCTTTCGAAGGAACCCATCTAATAGGAAAGAGGGAACACATGTGCTGGCAAAGAATTTCAGTTTTGGTAAGCATTTAGCAATTTTTGTAATCAATCATATGCTTTGGTTGGTAGGTTAAACAGTTAATTACGAGACAATATTATGATCCGTGAGGTAAAGTTTGCAACTTTGAATGTATCTGTATAGGGGCTAATCTCCGCAGCTGCTCATCCGATTCCAAAAATGCGGTGGACAACCGCTTTGAAAACTACACTGTGGCGGGCCACAGAAAGAAACAAGTACTAAATTAAAAGAAATATTTCTTTTAAAACTTTCCTGCTTTGAAAATTTCTACCTTGCGGAAGTCTCCGTCTGCACTTAATTGGTTTCAATCAAAAGATTGGAAATATTTCGTCACAAAATAACAATGTAGAATGATCATTATTAGAAGCACATTTTTATGTAACGACAGCGAAATTACATTTTAATGTATTTAAACATTAAATTGTATGGAATCTGTAATCAAAATCTTCAAGACAATTAAGGACGGACAGTAATGCACTAACGTTTTCCGAGACATACAAACATACAGTAGTTATTGGCTCGCAAACGCAATAAATACTGCAAGGAAAAAATACTTAATTGCCTGTATTTGCAAATGAACATAGAAGTATACAAGTTTATACAACACAAGAGCCTTTGAGGTATCTTGGGATATCATAATAATTATTTTTATCGAAAAATAATTATAAATGATAAACAAACAGTGCAATGCTGTCTCTATACCGACATTTGTAACTATTTGAATATTCCATTCATCGTTATCGATGTCTAACTACGTGTTATTAATTACCTATTACATAATTGTGCGATTATAATCAATTCCGCTATGTTAGATTATTTAAAAACAAATGTTACTCCAAAAGCGAATACTCGATACCTCAATATCCAAATCGGTACTGACTTTTAGTCTCTTGGGGAAATATAGAAACAGTACCTACCTATGGTACATAAATATAAGTAACTAAATTACATATCAAGACATACTCCTTTTGGGCTTCGCCATATTCGGGTAAAACACTATCATGAGCGAAATTGACACAAACGTCACACAGCACACTGAGAGCCTCATAATGAATTCTTGGGACCTTTGACATAGTTTAACGAATTGCTTAACATTATTTGTAAGGTGTGTGGGTTTTCGTAATTTCCTAAGCTTTGCTTTTTTCTTGATGGTATTCAAAGAATTGTAATTGTTTACAATAAATGACATCGAACAGTCAAGAATATTTGGCATTTGAAAATCACGGGCACGGCAGTGCCTCCGCCAAGCCGAGCAAAACTAAGAGGCACGGCCGTACCATATTTTGCTCGAAGTCATTGACGCCATTTTCAATATCCTGTAATTGTGTACTGGCTAAAACTAGAACCATGAATTTTCAGTGAAATATAGAACATAATATTATGGCTTAGATACAGTTTCAATAACATTCAATTTAAACTTTTATTTTAGGAACTATTGCCCATTAACGTATCCTTAATCTTGTTACTAACACACTGACTTACTGATCATCATAATTTAAAGGTACTTCTACCAGACCCTAAAGCTCCAAATTTTAAACATAATTAATTTATAGCCTATAAATCAATTGATAAAAAACTAATTAATTTCAGTCACGTTTCACAATCATACTCATTGAATATTGTATATTTCAAAAATAAAATACATATCTCATAACAATACGGTCACTTTTAAAATAGACAAGTCGGTAGAAATCGAGTTCTATGGCATCCCCGGTACAGACTAAAATAACCGACTTGATTTAATATTAATATCTCAAATCTTTTTTGTGGTATAACAAATGCACTGCGAGACTTGTAACTTTTTACATGTAATGTTTTTGATGGGATTTCAATGAATGAAATGATATCAGATGTAATTGGTTCGCCGCGTAAGACTCCCGGGAATATTATGAAAATTAAAAGCTTATTGTGTATGGAATAAGGTGTTATCAAGGTAGTCGTTAAATGAGCGGCAGTGAACATATAGTCATGTATAGTCTGGGTGGCTAAGTATTTGCCGCGGAAAGAATAATTACCTGCATGCGTCCATGTTATTAAAAAAACATCCTTGGCCAATGACACGTTTTGACGTAGGTGCAGATGTAATAGTTATAAAGACTTCTTGCAATCGTATGTCGTCTCTTCTTACCATTTTAGAAAAACGATATTTTATTTACAAATATGCCTAGCAGTTTCATTAAAATGTTGAGAAAATAAATGATTACATAACTAAAGGTTAATTGCAGATCCATTTCGTGGAGTTATTGTAATTTTTGTTATCGAATTCTATGCAATTTTAGCAATCGCCTGGATCTTCTGAGTACTAAAACCGCGTCCGGAGTTGCAAATTCGTTGCGCAAAACCGGAGATTCTGTTACTAGAACGATACAGCTACAGGCGTATAATTATCACTGTCAATCATGAAGTTTATGAACTTTACTACCATTTACAAAATTAAAAACAAAGTCGCAAATACATCGTTGGTATTATTGTGTATTTGTGTGTTTGCGTAAGCCATCTGAATAATCATTATAAGAGTTTTCGAATCAAATATTTAACATTTAACACTTTCGACAATAGCAGCGATAAAAAAAATTAATGATACTATACTTCTCAAACTCCCAATTTTATTATTATTATTATTAACGGGGTAGGTCTTGGCCCTCATCTCGCCTGATGGTGAGTGAGCTACATGCAGATTCCTCAACCACCGAGGAACCACCTCCAAATACAAGCATCCACCCATACATTGGGAACCACTGTCGCACAAAACAAAATCTACAATACTGTTCAACATCATTAATATTGTGTTTTAATATGGCGAGGTAATTGCAATTACGTAATATTCCGCCAATTACAAAACACTTATTAAATAATTCTAAATAGATTTAAACAGTTATTTTGGAGATAACATTTTATGTTAAATGTAAATAGTTTTGCAAGGTCAAATTTAGTTACGGATACTTGACGAACAAGTTTTATTACAACTAAAATGTCACTGGCGGAATTATTTTGGTAAATAAATATACTAACACAAATCTTTATCACTAAGTAGCTAACGTAAATAAAGACATTTATTTATATTATGCGTAAGTGACGATTCTATATAGTAGTAAAGATATGCCCAGTAGCCTCAATATTAAGTAACGGACAACTTTTAAGCTTTATTTAATACTACAAGGGCAGAAAACACTGATGGCAGAGCGGTTACCGTTGTGAAAAGTACCCTGCGCTGTATTGAAGCTGATTTTTAGTGGGTACTGGGCATCAGTGCCTCGAGTCCCACATTGCCTGTGCACGTGTGCGTAAATGCATTTTTCCAACGGTAAAAAAAGGGCCGTTACCGTAGCCTTTATTTCTGATCACGACACATCATGTTTGTGACAGTTCAATATTTTTGTTCTGAAGCTGAAGTTAGGTGACGTTCGAAGCTTGACGTGCACTTGATATGCATGTTTGTTGGAAATACTGCAACTAACCAAACAGTGCAATGCAACGTGAGAAAAGGTCATTATGAAAAAAAGGACGTACTATTGAGAAAGGGATATTTTAAGAAAAGGACATTTTGAGAAGCGAACGTTTAGAGGACAGGACATTTTGAGAATTGTCGCACGAGCGTCTGTTTTCTGTAAGTATGCGAAGTGAAGGGACGATAGAAATAGAGCTTCAGTAAGAATATGAAATTCCATTTTGTGGTGAGTCTTGAAGCTGTCAAAAATGACATAATTGGTAAGGTTCCGCACGAAGAACAAAATAATATGTCAGTATTTAAAAATAAAATGCTATTAACCTTTCCTCTTCAAAAGTTAAGGTTTCGAAGAAAGGTTATAATTTTTTTTGGCTAAAAAAGTTTAATGTGCAGTACAAGTTAGGTTAGGAGGAGTTCGTGGCGTATTAGTTGGAGCGCTCTGGTTTCGATACAAAAAACAAAGCAACCTTCGCCATGGTCGATTCTGGGATGTGTCACAGTTTGTTACCTCGAGCTCCTCCGTGCATGTAGCAAGACCAGTGCCCAGCAGTAGGACGTAGGCTGGTGATGATAAATAAATCCACTATTGTATGTTTTTGAGAACCTTCGAATTATTTTGGTATCTTTGAAGATTCTGTTCTGTTCTTAAATACTTTGTTTTGAGTAGAGATTAGACAAGACACTTCGTAACAAAAAAAAATATCTTGATATACTTATTGCGAATTTATTGCATTTCAAAATAAAGTGTGTAACTATGTTAGTGGTACCGGCCACCGGCCAAGGCAAAATGTATACTTAATTAACATCTTTGTATCTACTATTTTAAAATTTATACAATAAACGGTTTATCTCTCTACCTATATTATTTGAAAACAATATCATAAGGACATAATAGTGCTGACAATAGTTGGCATATTTTGCAAGGTTGCAGACGTAGATACCATGAGTACATACTAGTAGTTAGTACATACCTACCACGACGACGGCATGACTTTTAACAGCGTGTAATAATTTGTTATTATGTCAAGTAGTAATGAAATAAACCAAGTATTATCATTAAGTACTGCTACGAAAGTAGATGGCAAAATACAAGGTTTGCGCAACACCCCTACAGATACGGAAATCATTGATTTACTCATCTCATCAACAGCTTATACACGTCCCGCTGCTGCGCTGGGCCCATGGCTTCGGGAGAAACAAATTAATTACAGTTTCGAGCAATAAGACCACCACGCTGGCCCAATGCGAGTTGGTGGTGGTACAACAATTCATTTCTGGAGCACGAGAGGAGCTCGAATTTTTTTTTTTTTATACAACTAGATGACAAACAAGCTGACGGCCCACCTGGTGGTAAGCGGTTACCGCCGCCTATACACCTGCAATAACAAGGAAAAGCACTTGATATTGCAGGTGCGTTGTCATCCTGAGGCCTAAGATGAAATGCCGTCCATGCCCAGTAATTACACTGGTTACCTTTCCCTTCAATCCGAAACACAGCGAACTGTTTCACGGCTGAAATAAGAAAGGCGGTGGTACCTACCCAGGCGACCTTACATATGGGTCTACCACCTAGTAAATTATTGTTTTTATTGATCTATCCGGAATCGACCATGGCGAAAGATTTAATGATTTATTAATCTCTTAATAACTAGGATGCGGGCGATGCGACAAACATGTTTATCCCGCGTGCAATGATAAACAAGCTCTCTTTATCAACAAACTACAATTGGATACTATAAACATCAAACAGAACTCATTATTCCAATAGACTGGACATAAATAATCAGGGACGTTTCGTAATGGCTTCAAAGATATTCTTAGATTATTATTACTTCCTATTAAAGTCATAAACAGTCAACGAAACAAGTCTTGGGAACTAGAACGGTAATTCCTTAACAATTGTGCAAGTTGTTTGATTGAAGAAATAATAGCTAGAAATTATTGAATAATTAATAACAGATAATTAACGTATGTTACTAAATATGTTATAGGCACGGTAATTGTAGCATCGTGAACGAATGAAACTACTTAAGGAGGTTTAGAGTGTAAAGTCATTTTAAAGTAAATGTTTATGATTATTTGATTGTTTGAAAAATCATAACTTCTAAAAGGCATGAAATAATGTCAACCTACTTTTACTAAAGTTTGCTACCTTCCAAATTATCACTTTCTATAATTGCTGTCGTTATGTTTTAGGACAGTGAAAAATCTATGAAAAGAAAAAACTAACCGAAACAATGACTGAGTGAATAAAAATAATGGAAAGTAAATTCTTGAACTTATTTTCTAGTACTCTCGGTTATAGTAGTACCTACCTTATGTATTTATGTCTACCTCTTCTTTCTATGATCAGAGGTCTACCTAGCTAGACTATTGGAATCACAATTTGCATTTTTAAATTTATAGGATTGATGATTATAAATGACAAACGGTGCTGGCTGTAAAACTATTGTGGTGTCCCATTGGCAAATCCTATACCACTATAATAATTCTGTCTCCTCTTTTTACATTACTTTTATATGCCTTGTATTTTAACTCAGCATCATAATAACCTAACGGACGAAAATACTGTGGGCATACGAATCGGATCGGATTTTTTATTCACGGACAGATGACGCGGTTCCGATTCCCGCCTGGAGCATTTTTTTCATCGTTTTCTTTCTTTATTTGTAACTGTTATAATAAAGTAGGGGTTTAAACGCATTAAAAAAATGTATACGATTCATTTTAAGCGGTTTTTAACCTGCCCCCTTATTCTCAACTGTCGGATAAGGGATTCGATTCGAAAAGTCACATACCGTCTCGCTTTGACGCAGCGCGATAAAAAGTGACAGGTATAGAGTTTCCGAAATTCGAATTCTTTCCGACAGTTGAGAATAAGGGGGCAGTAGTTGCATTTAATCGCAGTGCGTGCTGAGCTTAGGCTCAGTGTACGTACACTTTCATTTCAGTTTTTATTATTGCTCAGTTTTTAGGTATCTAAATAATTATAAACACAGGCAGCTATTTTACTATTATGAATACATATTTATTTTTATCTGTTATACAAATTTTAGTAAGTAGGTATTTGCGTATGACTAGTAATAAATTAGGTACAATTTGGTTTTCATGATTTTTATGATTCATACAAAGACTAGGAATGTATTTTATGATATTACTGATCAACGCGAGATATTTTACTTTAAATTAGCATTTGATATTAATTTAAATCTAGAGTTAGAGATTTATATTTTTTCTGTTTAGCCTCTGATTGACTGGTAATAAAGAATGCCATTACGCTTTAGTGCCAGTCAGTACATCATTTGTACTACACTTATTGGTGCAATAAAGTATAAATGAATAGAATACATCTAGAAGATCATTATAATTATAACCCTAACGGGAACAGCAAAACATGTTATATTACGACGTTTTGTTAACACAAGCACTGAATTGACGGTTATTTAGACAATGAAATGATCACGATATCCAAGGTGTAATCAGTAAGAACTATTTAAATTAGCAATAAAATTTATATTGTGAGAGGTGGGTAAGGAAGTTGAAAGTGCCGAAACAATCATATAATTATGTGTAATTTAAGAGATGTGTCTCTTACGCGGATATCGCTACCCACGCATAATGTCAACCAGAGTGGTCCTGTAAATAAATCTACCATTTCAGTTTCTTTACTCAATAGTAATTCTACGGTCACAGATAAAATCTGAGAATGTAAATTTGAAAAAGATGCTGTTATAAATGCATAATTTAGGCTAATAATAGGTGTGAGTGAGTGTAAGCTTATACAGGGTGGCACATTTAGATCGGTCAGTATGGGAAAGTCTGAAACTATGCGAAGACTGCGACATGCGAACATCTGTGTAAACTAAATCCTGCCGTGTACCCTCTGGTTCGCGGCTGACAGCAGTTATGGGCGCTCTCATTCAGCTGTCAAATCCATCATGCATGTCGTCCAGTTTTATAAATACTTCATAACATGGAAACAAAAGTACATACCTAAGAAAAATTTTACTTTTCAAAATTTCTCTTCTCAGTTAAGTAATTTTGTGCTTTCACTAGCAAATTGACATACTTAACAGGATCTAAGTTAAAACACAAAACAAAGAGAATATCTGTGCGACATTAGTCACAAACAAAACCGCATATTAAATTATATTTACTTATCAATTGATGTGTTCTCAATAGCCAGATAAAATGAACCATCGTGCATCGTTAGTATCTAATGTTAGTATAGTAATTACAATTATCTCGCATTCAATTCTGTCGCCACAAAATTCGTAGTATACAAAGGCAATTGAACTAAAACACATGTAGGAAACAAGTTCGCCTCTATAAAAGATAGAGGCAGCATCAGGTCTTGCCAGCATCCAGCATTCCAATAACCGCGAGATAAGTTTCGATGTCATTTAAGTCAACAACAACGTTCGATAATCGAAGTCTATCATAATCTAAGTTCGATTCATGATGAAGCCTCATCTCGTGCCACTGTTTACAACTGGTTTAATGAGTTTAAACGTGGTTGCACTAATCTTACCGATGATCAGCGTGAGGGACGGCCTTCTACTGCGACGACTGAAGATAACATCAGTATTGTGCGGCATGTGATACAGACTTACAAGAGGGTGACCTATCAGCAGATTAGGACAATTAGGCTTAGGCAGGCATCGCAGTAGAAGACCGTCCGCCTTCTACTGCGACGAATGAAGAGGAAATCAGCATTGCGCGGCGTATGATAGAAACTGACAAAAGAGTGACCGACAATGACTCTTTATTTTCCGTAGAGAATCCGCATCAAACCCACAAATTTTGCGGAGACGTAAACCGGTTAATAACCAGAAAACTCAACACAAAAATAACGTATTTGAAGTTTGTTTTGTTTAAAATTTTAATTCGCTACTTAGGTCTGCTCGAAAAATAGTTTTTGATGTTGGTTTTGTTCAAAATTTTAATGTGATTCAAATCATTTTCATATTACGTAATTTTAACCCTTACAATACTAACGATAATTCTAAGTTTTAACCTTTAAGGATGTCCTTCCTAGGTTAATGTCTAATTAAATTTTGTGTCCTAGGATTCGTGGTTAAATTAGTTTATTAATCGAAAATTTATTGCAAACGTACAAAATAGGCATATGTTAATAGGTACACACATAGGTATAGATGTCGTAATCTAAGGTAAATTACGATAAAAGTGGACTAATTATTATCAGTTTTTGGAGTATTGAAGATATCTTAGCTAGTTATTGTGTGACAGTAACTAACTGACATACTGAATACTAATCGTCATCGATTACAGATATATGCGTGTAAACAAAGAAATCTTATTCCATTGTTCCTGGATACATTACTCATGTTGCGTGCATTTAGTGTGAAGAAGGGTGAACGATACCATTCCGCAAAGGAAATAAATATATTTTAATCAATTGTAATTAAGTGTTGTATGTATGCCCCATACATAAGTTTATATGTTTAAAGTTATAACAAGTGACAAACATAGTCATAAAAGTACTTACTACTGTTTCTTCCCTCCTTCACTTTGTATGTGAGGTCTGTAAAGGCCAAATCAACTGGCGGTCTCTTCGGCAGATGCGTGAGGGTCCTCTGCTGCGCCGGGGTAATGGTTACCTTCAGGCTGCCTTTCCTGTCATACATAATAGGCTTAGAGTCCGCGGGGCCCGCGATATTCTTTTCATCCACTTTCATATTGGAACAACACAATAGGCTTGCAGCTTAAACTATCATTCCACTACGTCACAAAGACAGTGCAAGCGACCAGCACTCGCCACGCACAACCACTGACTGCCAAAGAGAATATAATATAATCACTACGTTCCGACTGCATTCGAGTATTGTAGCCCGCAGAACCTACCGACCCTCTGGCCCTTATCGCTATCGCAATAGAGATCAGTATCGAGCGGAGCGTACGGTAGTCGTTGTGACGTAGAATGATTAAGTTTTTGAACTTTGCGCTTGCGCATGGACGTGTTTGAGCGGACTGGTATAATTAAAAAGGTTTTCATTACTATATAAGTTAATTAAAAATGTAGTTTTTCACTATACAAGTTATGTTATTTGATTTCTATACAGTATACATAGGCTTAATAGGGTACAAGAAACAAGTCCAAGTATTATGCATTAAGGAATCACAGCTTATACAGGCTGGTGCCGTCAATGCGACAATAAATTTAAACTATGGGCTATATTAGTCTATAGAAATGGTTTGCACTTTCAAAAATATGGTATTCATTTGATAATTTCATGACATTTGTATGGAATAATGCAGCCAGTGTTTATATTATTCCATACAAATTTCATGAAATTATCAAATGACTGCGATGTTTTTTAAAGGGGCAGACCATTTCTATGGACTAATATAGCACATGTTTAAATTTATTGTCGCATTGACGGCACCACCCTGTATAAACTTTTTGAAGCTTTGAATGTGTAGATCTTTTCAGACATGACTGTACCTACATACAGTTTTAATTACCTCATTTTCGTATGACAATCTAAAAAGGCAATTGACAAAATAATTTTAGGGAGCTTTAGGGGATTTTTTTTTATTTTTTATTCAACTAGATGACAAACAAGCTGACGGCCCATCTGGTGGTAAGCGGTTACCGCCGCCTATAGACACCTGCAATAACAAGGAAAAGCACTTGTTATTGCAGGTGCGATGTCATCCTAAGGCCTAAGATGAAATGCCGTCCATGCCCAGTAATTACACTGGCTACCTTTCCCTTCAATCCGAAACACAGCGAACTGTTTCACGGCTGAAATAAGAAAGGCGGTGGTACCTACCCAGGCGACCCTACATATGGGTCTACCACCTAGTAAAATAACTAAAGGTCCCACGTTAGAAATCTAGTAGAGGCAGATGTTTGTATCATGACTACAAACATTTATTTATTCTGATGAGTCTGTTTAATTATTTAGTCTGTTTAATCATGAGTTTGTTTTGATTATTTATTATGTTTCTCCATTATTTAGTATTCATAGGGCAAGTTCTTAATGATGCGTAATTTGGGCTAGGTAATAGAATACTTATAATTATAAATATAATAGTGGCAAACAAATACCTAATGCGCATATTGGTAAACAGCCAAAGGAGTAGATAGGTATTTAATGAGCTCTACTTTTTTCTCTAAGGGAAAGTTAAAAATAAATTTATTTTATAATTGAAATAGAATTATAACAAAACTATACTGGTAAGTGTAAAGTGTAATATCATGATTAGCTGTGGTGTGTGACACATTGGATAGTAGATAATAATGTTTGTTTTTGCTAATAATGAACTTTGCATTGTCCTTATTCTATTGTTGTGGGTATTATGATGTACACTGTAAAAAATATTTACTTAGATAAAAATATTTACTTATTGTTTTGGATTTTAATTTCTATCCCATACATTGAATAAGACTTAGGTGAATGATTATGAAAAAGGATAATAGGATGAAAACAATACCTAACATCTAGTAGGTAAGTGTCACTTTTGTGCTTGCAAGGTACCGAATGTCTATTTAAATACTATTTAACCTGTCAAGAATCAGATTCCAGACACATTTTTCAATTCTCATAGACCACCAGAGGTATAACTCCGCTTGACAGATTAAAAACAAGTTTTCTGAAGCCTACAATTCACAATATTAATTTCTGATCATATAATCTGATTATTATAATAATATTGACATTCATTCACTCATACCTATTATCTAGCATAAAGTAAGCATCATTTAAGAGCATGTTTCTTACATTCATAAAATTATAAAGTGTTAATTAGTGAAATATCCACAAACAAAATAGACACATTACATGGGCATGAGAAACTGGCAGACAGTTATGGTACAAAAGGTTAAATAGGCAAGTATGAAATAAAAGTAATGGCTGATTTTATTTAATCTGTCAAGCAGCGATATACCACCGGGGGCAATGACAATGGAAGAATCAATTGTGTCTGTAATCTCATGCTTGACGGGTTAATAGTGAATTTATTCACTCTTCTACTTTATCAAATAAAAGTAATAATGAATTTAACTTTTAATTTAGCTTTATGATTACTAAAGCATGATTATTGACAATTCGAGATATTCTTACAAGTTTCTATTCAGTTGTGATTACATTTGTAAAATTTAAGTTGACATGACAGTTAAAATTCAATTGTGTCTGGTTTATCGGGCTTCAAAGGGTTAATGATGCTTACTTTGGGCTAGATAATAGGTGTCAGTGTATGAATATTATTATTATTATATAAAGAAAGAAAAAACAATAATAATCATAATGTAATTAAATGTTAACTGTGGTCGTTTGTTGAATTTGTGAAGCCACATTAGACTAATTTTGTGTGGACTAAGTGGCTTGAAAGGTCACACTATCCTTTATTTTTGGTACACTTTCAGTAAGAAATTTTTGTTTATTTTATCAATGATTGATTACCAGTCAATACAAGTATCATAATTATACATAATATGTATAAATATAAACTGATTCATGCATTGCTGACTACTTCGCCAAAAGTCATTATTTATAAAAATACACATTAATTTGTTAGGCCATGTAAGAAAGACTTGTGGGTGCTTATATGACTATATAAAACCCTTTTTGTTTGATATGTGTGGCTTGACATGACAGGTCATAGATGTAAACATAACTAGCATGAACAATATACAATTAATTCATAAAGTAATAGGATCATTTAAAACCTGGTAAGCAGTAACAATCTTTTAATGATTCATCGCTTACAGTTGCTCACAAAATAGACTGACCGACTAGCCTGTCTATTGTGTGACTTGACATATCAATAATCACCATCTGACAGAGCTCTACCTATATTTTATACAAATTACCAAGAATAAGCCCATAATGTTCATTTGAAATGTTACATTACTGTCAATTTGAAATGTTTTTTTGCATTTTCTGGTCTTATTACAAAGCAATAACATGCAGCAAATATCAACCATTAAGTATGATTAGTAACTTACATGCTGTATTATGAATATCTCTTACAATAAGGGTTTAAATGGGAATAAGAGGAAATGTTTTATGTCCGGCCAGGAAGCATTGCTGTCTTAGGAAGCAGATATGCTATTTATGCAGCCAGCCAGCATAATAGTGATTCCATAACGCTAGCGCCAATGATTACAGGACTTGTATTGTGGTAGGGACAACTTTCTAAATGAAATAATCAAAAAGTGGTAGTAAAAAGTATACAAACGAAAGACTGTAGTTAGACTACAGATCTGTGGACTATCTAAAGTAGGTTTTAACGAGGACAACGCTTTGCAATACGCAAATTCTTTATCTAAGCAACTGAGGTCACATAACATAGCACTTTTTAATTAATCCTTGGTAACAGTTATTTTCTACAAAACTTACCTTAAATTGTTGATAATATAATTGTTATCCATATTATTGTCCTTCATAGTTCAATAAAACTAACAAAGTAACATCACAAAGCACAATAATATTAAAAACTAAAGATCAATGCGTTTCCTTTTTTCTTGTTGATTTGACACTTGACTTGACACCAATAAACCATTTGACAATTGCTTGACCGATTTTTGAGTTTGATTCTATGACGAAGAAATACGATTGGAGTATTGGACCAAGATTGGACTTGTCAAATGAAGCTGACTGACATACCCTACGGTCCTAAATGAACAATGTGCGCACAAAGTGCGCTTACAAACCAACCGAATTGAACGTGAACGTATTCGTGCCAACGCGGCAACGAGAGTAATGTAACGTCATGAAACCGTGCTAGCGCGCTACTCATGAAATTAATATAGGAAGTGCAGTATGTGCGAAAATATTTTTGAGGTTATAACTTAGGCTTTGTGAAGAATGTTGTAAGCGTTTTATGTTTGAATTGATAATAACTTAATATCGTATTTTTTTTACTCTTTGCTAAAAACGTAAGATCTTAGAACGTGTGTGATTGACAGGAGTATACACGAATGAGCGAAAGTGTGCTGTGTGGTCCGAATTGATTGCACGCAAACAGTGCACATAGCACTGTATTCAATTCATCCCAAGGCAGTTGGTAACGTTGGAAATGTTTGCGTATTATGGACCGTAAGGATCCACTCTTTTTTTTTTTGATCCACTCTTTATTACAGCATTGCCAGAATGTAACTTTTGTAACATTTTATGTTACTTTTGGCACTTTCATGTTACTTGATTTAAAATGTTAGTTTTTGAAGGCTTAGATACGAAAATAGTCGCCAATCATTATGATTTACATCCAGTAGACATAAAATTGCTTAGTGGAGTAGCCTAAAGTTGCCTATTTTTGATTGAATAATACCTTAAAATCACGTAAAACCATTAACCGTATAGGCTATTAGCATCATAATATTAAGTATGCATCAATAAAATATTACAAGAGTGATGACGGTACTAATTTGACAATTTTGATATGTATAAGTTTCACGATGTCAAGCATTTATCATTATTCTTTCGAAGATTGAAAAATAAGACTTTTTTTGTGTAATAAAGTACCACATTATCTTATCAGTAACTATTACAAATAAAGAAAGAAAAAAATGAAAAAATTATACGCTCCAGGCTGAAATCGAACCCGCGTCTCCTGATGTCCGGCCAGACGCGATTACCACTACGTCACCGGAGCACTAGGTATAATCTACTAATTTCTTCACCGCTTTCTACTCTTTTTTATGTTTTTTTTAGCAACGTTTATTTCACTACTCATTGAAGTTTTCTCACCTTAACTGGAAGTTTAAAGACGCTTGTAAAAGTATTCTTTCGGATCACTATAAGTGTTAACTTCAATGAGCGGTGAGATAAACGTTGCTAAAAAAATGTAAAAAAAGGGTCAATACGACAGTACTAATTTTATAATTATTTATTTATTTCAATAAGCACATAGAATTAGTATAGCACATAGAATGATTGCATATGTCTCCACCTGGATGACAGTAGCAGGCTTTCCCATGCTTTGGTATAGTTGAGTGTCTTTGTTATAGACCCCAGCACCTGTTTCAGAGTCCATCTTTGATATATCAGTGAACCAGATCGGCCTACCCTTTTCCAGAGATGGTGGTCTACTTTTGCCTTCCTCTCTTGTGGGAATGCTGATCTTAAATTTCTTTTCGAATATGAGTTTAGGACAGATTTTGACCCATCTCATTTCAATATACCTGTCAAGGATAGAAGTTTCTGCCCATTTCGTGTGTTTCAACAGAGGTTTGGTATTGTCCCACAGTCCTGCTAGTTTAAGACTGTGTAGTGCCTTATTCTTCTCAGTTTCTATTACAATATGTAGTGATGGGATCTCTAGGAACACCTCTATCGCTGCCATCGGGGTTGTTCTAAGTGCCACATTATAGTATTACAGTTGTTCTCTACTTGAAATATACTAATTTTCTTACTAATGTTAGTTTTAATGTGAAAATGTTACTTTTGTGGGCTGTCTCCTCTCCTGTTACTTATGTCTATTGACCACTGGCAACACAGCCTACGTCAGTCAATCAAAATTCAACAAAGATGTGAATAAAGTCCAATACTTAAATAAATTATTAAAGAACAATGAATCAGTAGAAAACAGAGATAACACAAAATTAACATGGAAAGTATTACCGTAAGTATAATCCCTATTATGAGTTTTTTTGAGCGTACGTGTTTTAACTTGATACAATAACAAAGACGTCAATGTTATAATTTACAGAATTTCTCTGTGTCCCTTATCAAAGGGTTTATAGACAGCTTACGAGGGGTAACTGTACTCTTGTATTTAGATAAAGAAATAAACGAGAGAGCTCTCAGGAGTTCCCCACAAATAGAAGTAGATGGAAAACTGATGAAGCAGAGTAAACCTAAACAGTAAGCTCTTTAATATTACCTATTATTGTAGCCATAATGTTAAGACAATTGATTGCAGAAATTCTATAGTCTGTTCAGCATGGTAATTTAAGTAATTTCATCTGTCAAGCGGCATTATCCCTCTGGAGGGCTATGAAAATTGAAAAATCAATTGTGTCTGAAATCTGATGCTTCACGGGTAAAAATTAAATGTTTTGTTCTTTTTTTTTAATTCTCATTGACCATTTAACCAACATGGGCCTCTTGATGTTATTAATGAAAGCCTTGCATGCCATTGCCAACTTAAACAATTATCTATTAAATGTATTCTGGTAAACAAAAATTGAAACGTCATGTAAGTAAGTTGTGCATCAGATAAAGAGTACCTTTTGACCTTGACTCAGCTTACACATGAAAAAAAACCTATTGTGTCTGATATGAACAATAGATTCATTGATTAAATAATTGTGTTGGATTTGTCAACTATTTTTATTTATGAACAATGTTATAATTATGGCACTAGGTATTTGCTTCTTGAAGTGCATCTGTTCATTATTTGACTCAGACGTTTATATATAGATACTTTCTTTTCCAGGGAATCAAAAGTACTTACAAGGGTGTTACAGTCATGCATACTCAACGGCTTCATATTTTTACTCAGTATTCTAGTGTTTGAGTATGCTTTGTTGCCGGCAGTCAAGTACTTAGTTACTATAGTGTTTGGTCATAACCCAGGAGTGGCACATAATGTTTGGGCTTGGATGCAACCATTCCTGTCCATGACATTCCGGATGATATGGGTTCTGCCACTGTTTTTGTTGAGCAAGCTTGTTAATAGTTTGTGGTTTCAGGTGAGTGATGAAATTAAATAACTATATTTTATTTATTATGTACAGGATATTTGTTCAGTTGCTTCACAAAATTATGTTTAGTTTTCGGATACCAATAAATGTGAGTTATTATTTCACATTTAGATGTTTGATTTTGTGCGTTTATAAGCTTATTTATTTGTGTGACTTTGAACATCAATTGTATTTGAAATCAAACCACTTTACTGAGTTTAACTCGCCAATGAACACTGCTTATAATTTTATGATTTGAAATCAAATGAGGATATTGAAATCAAAAAACTTCCTAATTTTAATAGAGTAAATGGTTAGAGTGTACCATCAGCTTGGGACCACATCATGTGAATATAAAAGTCTCAAGCCCGTCTTCACACTATCCAACAAACCGACACTTCATGTTCATGAATTGGACAACACAAAAATAATGTACAGAAGTTAACTTATAAACTTATCAAAGACCACTGACATGTTCAGTCCTCCTGTGAATCCTATCCTATCCTTCCTATCGAATTGAAAAAGAATTTTGAAAATTGACAGAAAATTGACAGAGAAATCTGTGAACATAGATACAATAAAAACATGCAGCAGAACATAGAATCTCCTTCTTTTTTGAAGTCGGTTAAAAAAGGAACGCATAGGAACTAGACATACAGCCTTAAATTTTTATGTTACAGTAAATTAATGAAACGCGAGTAAATCTTGTAAAATAGGTTTTATGTCAAATATGAAGTGTTTAAGGAAATATATGACAATATTATCAATTGTATTTTTATAAGACACATTAATTTTACCAAAATCAATAAAACGCTTCCGAAATGCAGTTAAAACCAGATTAAGAGTCAGGGCATTATATATTTTGGTTGTGGGTGATAATCTATTTGTTCTAGGATATCGCAGATTCAGCGTACAGACATAGGCGCGGGCGGCCTCAGTTCATGTCTAGCGTGAGCAAAATAATTGCAGACTCCCTTTTCAGTCTGCTGGTGCAAGCATTATTTTTAGTTCAGGTTTGTAATATTATTATGATAAGATATAGGTTGTTACTGCAACCGCATTAACCCACCAACAACATGGGACCAGCATGGTAATGTTATGAATTGAAAATATCTATCTAAGCGACCAACTGGAAATAATTTATTTATAAACAGATTAAAAAAAATAGATTCCCATAGTTTATTACCTTTTTATTAACATAGTTCGGGTTTTAATTGTTTGTCTCACGAAACGGAAAAACGAATGGCATGTTTTGACTTAAAATACTTCATTGATTAATCATGTTTACCCGTCATGCATCAGAAGTCAGAGACATTTGATTTTACAATTGTCATAGTCCTCCAGTGGTTTGACACACTGTATCATGGTGCGGATGACATCAGGCAAACATTTCCTTTTTATAATTGCCGCTATTTTCAATAATGATTTAATATTTTAGCTGCAAATTAAATTGATTAAATTGATAAATGTAATAAATGAAACAAATTTACTCTGCCAGAATATTATTGTCTACGAATCAATTAAAATAATATTCATCATCATCATCACCAGCCTATATACGTCCCACTGCCGAGCACAGGCCGTCCTACATGGGAGAAACACATGAGGAGCTTTGGCCATTACACCACCACGCTGGCCCAATGCGGGTTGGTGGGTTAAAGCAGTTGCAGTAACAACCGGGACCAACGGCTTAACGTGCCTTCCGAAGCACGGAGGAGCTCGAGACTATAAATTTGATTGACCCATACCGGGACCGACCATGGCGAAAGTTGCTTTGTTTTTCGTATCGAAACCAAAGCGCTCAAACCAATACGCCACCGAGCTCCTCAAAAATAATATTATAAGAAAAAAAATTAATTTACTTGTTTCTTTTCATCTTTAGCGTTTCATAAAATCTTAGATAATCCATAGTAAAGTTATAGTTTGTAATAAGTACAAACAGCAGACAGAAAGGTATTTTATTTATTTATTTATTTAGCCTCTTATGCCAAGTTACAGGAAATTTATATTCACTTTACACTTGTACATTTGTTATATTATGTCCCTTCGCTCGGCGTGCCTTTTGGCAAAGGCCTCCTCCAGATTTTTCCAGTGTGCTCTATCGAGAGCTGCCCTCCTCCAAAAAGAACCTGCGGTATGTTTCAAATCATCCTCCCATCTCTGATGCTGCCGCCCTCTGCTCCGCTTACCATCGCGTGGGTACCAGTTCGTTACAATTTTTCTCCATTTCTCCTGGTGGCCGCGCAATAGATGCCCTGTCCACCTCCACTTAAGTTGATCAATCCTCTCTAGTACATCAAGTACTTTTGTTTTAGCCCGTATATCTATGCTTTGGATTTTATCTGCTCTGCGCAGTGTTAGCATACTTCGCTCCATTCCTCTTTGGCATACTCTAAGTTTGTTTCTTTGAGCTTTATTAAGGGACCATGTCTCACATCCATAAATTAGGCAAGGTAAGATACAGAGGTTGAATGTTTTACTCTTAATGTTCAAGGGCAGGTTTTTGTTCTTCATGATCTCCTTGAGGGCCCAATATTTTTTCCATCCGGATGCAATCCTTGCTTGGAGTTCTTTTTCTACTTGATCTGTAGGAGAGATGATACATCCCAGATATTTGTATTCCTTAACATACTCAAGAGCTGTTCCTTCTATACAGATTTTGATCTTTGATGGGGTATTCGTCATAACTTTAGTTTTTGTTTTATTCATGGATAAACCTACTTTTTCACTTTCCGTGTTCAGTGATTGCAACATTTTCTCAAGTTTGGAGTTTTGGAGATTCTTCTTCTTTTTTTTGAGAACTTTGGAGACCTTTTCCAATTGTCTCCAATCGGATTTTAGATGTGCTATTGCCATATATGTTTTTTTATTATATTTATGTATTGTTTGCTTAGCCCTTGTTTTTTTAAGCTTTCCAGTATGCAGGTATGGTCCAAGCTATCGAAAGCTTTGGTGTAATCAACAAACCCCATGAATAATGGCTTGTTGTATTCCCTATATTTTTCCAATACCTGTTTCAATGTGTGGACATGGTCAACTGTTGAGAAGTTTTTCCTAAAACCGGCTTGTTCCATAGGTTGATTTTCATCCAGCTTCCTACTTATTCTGTCTAAAATAATTTTCGCAAACACTTTGTATATATTTGACATAAGGCTGATTGGTCTATAGTTGTCAATATTTTCTTTTGGGCGTTTTTTGTGTAGGAGTACTATATGTGATGATCCCCATTGTTGCGGTATATGCCCAGTACTTAGGACTTCATTAAAGATTTTGGTAAGTATTGGCAGGATTTCTTCCCTAGTTCCTTTAAGAATCTCATTTGAGATATGATCTGGGCCAGGTGAGTTTTCGTCTTTTTGACTTCGTAGCGCTCTATCTATCTCGCTAGGTAATATTGCTGGTTTTAATTCTATTTGTGTGCTCTCTGAAGTACTCCCCTCATTCTCTTGTCTAGTATCCCGTTTTGAGTATAGATTTCTGTAAAACTCCGAAGCTATTTCTTTGATTTCTACCCTTTTTGTTTTGCTTTGTTTGTTTGTTTGCTTTGTTTTATTTGTACAAATAATTTCATCTCTTTCTACCTTTCTGTCTGTTGCTCTCTCGCTCGAACGGGCAGTTAAGATTATTGCTGTTTGTACATTTCAAAATTATATGAATAATTATTAGACATGTGTAAGTAATGCGCGTAATATCACAAATGATATATCACTCAAACGCGTGATATTACATTACGCATCACTCCGAGAAATCAAGTATCACTTTATACATCACGCGAAATAACATTACACTAGCTCCGAGCGCGAGCGTAAGGGACCGACCGAAGCGCACGTACCTATATCTATAGGTACGTTCACTTCGGTCGGTCTGTTGTGAATGGATGTTTCATCTAGCGCGCGTTGCGTGCGTATCACGCGATACGCAGCATCACTGTTCGGGCGATGTTTCGACTTTTCGAGTGATTTGATATCTCAGTGTAATAAGTAATAACTGTGACCATGTGATGTTTCATCTAGCGCGCGTTGCGTGCGCATCGCACTATACGCACCATCTCATCTGTTCGCGTGATGTTTCGAGTGATGTGATATCTCAGTGTAATATTACGTTTTCGTAAAAGTGATGTGATATAGCATTACTTTTTGAAGCACTGAGGGCCTAGACAAGATGCCATTTGACAATCGCTACCGCTATCGCTAAATGGAAAATGTATGGGATTTGACATTTACAATCGAAAGTCAATCGAGAGCTTATGTCAAATCCCATACATTTTCTGGTTAGCGATAGCGATAGCGATTATCGAAAGGCATCTTGTCTAGGCCCTCTGATTTGCGCATGTCTAATAATTATGAACCAAACAAGATTTATGCTGTGAGAATCGTTATCGATAAAGTCGAGTTGTATAGTGTCACTTCTCTGAGGGCCTGGACAAGATGCCTTGCCTTTCAATAATCGCTATCGCTATCGCTAACCAGAAAATGTATGGGATTTGACATTAGCTCTCGAACGACTTTCGATCACTAATATTATTATTATTATTTAGCGGTTGCGATAGCGAATGTCAAATGGCATCTTGTCTAGGCTCTCTAGTCATGTGATTCTGACATTGTCACCCGCACCATGCTACAGTGCAAATAGTGTAGGTATCGCCTCAAATAGAATCGACACCATTTTTAAAATACGATAAATAGGATTTTGTGTCGTTTAATCATGTAAATAAGATTCAATTTTCTTCTCCCTAGAGTATGCTAGTCAGCTTGCTACCTATAACATATGTGGGCGAGCTGCTTTGTCTAGTGCACATGTGCCTGTTGTACTCTCTGTACTCTTTCGAGTATAAATGGTTCAACATGGGCTGGGAGCTCCATAAGAGGCTCACCTTCATTGAAACCAACTGGCCCTATTTCCTTGGGTTCGGACTGCCATTAGCTGTGCTGACGCAGATTCCACAGTCTTATATTATAAGGTAATTTGTTTTTTTAGTTATGCCTATTTTACACGTTCATACGTTGCTGTCAGTGGGTGGAAAACTGAACTTTTGTGAAGAGAAGTTGTATGTTGACTTCAAATGTTTCAGTTATCAAACCCGCCTGCATAAATTAACCATATTTAAAAGACGGCAAAGGGTCAAGCCCATACAGCCATGACTTAAGTATTTTTAAAACCTGTAGAGCATAGTCGTATTTTACTATGAAAAGAGATGTTCCATAAATGTATGCAGACCCGGCCAGGTCTATGTACACTATACTGAAAATAGGTAAAAATATACAGAACTATGTTTATTCGTTTTCTTTTTATTTGCTTTGTTGCGTGGTACAAAATAAGATTTTTTATAGAGAAACCTGCAACACAGTCAAATATTTATCATGGCGCCTATGCTAGACCTGAGTCGATCGTGATTGATCGAATCACTTTGATTGGATCACTATTCATTCAGGAGTGATCGGGTCGCGAGCCATAGAAAGATTCGATCACTGAGATCGATGTTTACGCGCTAACTCGATCACTCACTTTGTTTCGAAAGACAAAATTTTCTATTTACACAGTGATCAAATCTAATCATCGTGATTAAAAATTTGAATTAATAACACAAAACGAACCAATACTTTATAAAAAATATTGATATTATTTTTAAAATATTTAAATATACTATTATTTATAACCTCGAAACATAATTATGTGTTTATTATATAACGCTATAACAACGCGCGCGCGACACGAATCGTACACAGTACCCAAAAGACCCGAGACCCACGTTGCGACCCGTGACGTGCGTGATCCACGACCCGTGAGCATAGAGAACCGAATCATGTGTTGTGCGGCTAGAAAACACTTGAGACTCGCGATCGATCATTTGATCGGATCATTGTGAGTCGATCACCAACCTAATAGGTCGTGATCGACCTGGGTCGCGGGAAATGATCGATCGACACAGGTCTAGCCTATGCCACTTTGGTGACGTTTAGTTGACTTCTATGTCCTTTCTTATTTCAGCCGTAAAACAGTTCGCTGTGTTTCGGATTGAAGGGAAAGGTAGCCAGTGTAATTACTGGGCATGGACGGCATTTCATCTTAGGCCTCAGGATGACAACGCACCTGCAATATCAAGTGATTCACCTTGTTATTGCAGGTGTAAATAGGCGGCGGTAACCGCTTACCATCAGGTGGGCCGTCAGCTTGTTTGTCATGTAGTTTTATAAAAATAAATGTCGCCCGCCATATTGCCATATTGAAAAACGGTGAAGTCGACGAAAAATTTATACTTTGTACAAAGTAAATATGCATGAAAACAAATTATTAGTATTTTTCCGGGATTCAGGAGTTTTTTTCTGATTTTTTGAGATAGTGTAGATATACCTGGCCGGATATTAAACATCTCCTTTTAGCGCCCGACCTCACGAAAGATCGCATTCATATCATGAGTAATGTAGCCGAAGGTAATTGAGGAAGCCTTATATTCGGAGCAGCGGGACTGGTTTTCTATAAGGCTATCTCTTGGTTTTTCATGAGTAGTGCCCAAGATGCTACGAGCGTCTATTGGTTACGCTAACCGCTCACAAACAGGCATCAAATATCTACTTATTGGTGCAAAAAAATGTAAAATTTTTTCAATTTGAGCCGGTTTTCGTCATGCCCTCCATATAATTAATAATATTATAATTAAAGAGACGTATTAAGCTATCAAATTGGTAAATAATCTTTTTTTATTTCGTTTTAATATTTATAAATAAAAAACAGATCATATTAAAAATCTACACTAGATGGTAGACCCGTATGTAGGGTCGTCTGGGTAGGTACCGAACAGTTCGCTGTGTTTCGGATTGAAGGGAAAGGTAGCCAGTGTAATTACTGGGCATGGACGGCATTGCATCCTAGGCCCCAGGATGACAACACCTGCAATCTCAAGTGATTTTTCCTGGTTATTGCAGGTGTCTATAGGAGGCGGTAACCGCTTACCATCAGGTGGGCCGTCAGCTTGTTTGTCATCTAGTTGTATATAAAAAAATAAAAAACAATCTCCTAGAACTAATGTTTGGTGGGTGAAGTGCCTAAAATAAATGATTCTTTTATTCTTCCAGCGGTTGTGTGTTTTCGATATTCTTTCCGGTGTTTATATTGAGTGGGAATGAAGCTACACCGGTGACGGGAAGGTAACACCATAAGATTATAATAATTTCATGCCTACATAATAATAAGATAAGATTATATTTGCATGACTACAAAAATTAAGGTATAACACTGATAAAACTATATATGTATATAAAATGTGTCACTTACCATCTGAATTGTAATACAGTATGAAGCAAATTAATTTCATTCATTCAATCACATTTATGTTTGGCGTATTTATGTACGCCACCGGAGGACTGAGTGTAAACAACCTGCTATAAAAACATTGAAAAAGTAGAAAGCGGTGAAGAAATTGGTAGGTTAGGTACTCCTAGTGATTGCGTAGTGGTAATCGCGTCTGGCCGGACCCCAGGAGACGCGGGTTCGATTCCCGTCTGGAGCATACAATTTTATAAACGCACAAAATAAAACATTTAAATGTTTTCATAATTAGAAGAAAAAATAGAAGAAATTGATAAGGTTATCCCAAGTCCTTGGTAGCAGTGGTCAGAGCAGTCACCCGGATTATGAAAGGTCGCGGGTTCGTTTCTCGCTCCACGACATGAATATTACCTAGTTAGATATTGTTCTCTAACATGATTTGTTGTAAATAACCTATATTATTTCTTCCAGCGAATATCCGCTGCGACTCTTTTCACCAGTCGTGGCGATTTCAAACGGAATGTTCCGATTCGTGAAACAAGGAGCCGAGGCGGTCACGCACCGAAGTAGGTGATATCGTCTAATACAAATCACTTAATATATTAATATGTACATAATATTATGTATTGTTTTGTCATTGTGAGATATAAAGGGATATTTAAGGAATGTACATGGTGTGAAGAGACTTGTGAAAAATTTATGGATGTAAGTCATATAATTTTAGGAATATTGAAAATTTTATTTTGTTGCATTATTTTGTAAATGGTTACCAATTGTAAAGGACTTGAAGCATGTAAGTCCAACTATTTCGTTCATACCTTACCACTTGGATTTTTAGTGGTGTCCAACAGGCTGTATAATAATAAAGTTGCACTGAAATGTATTTGACTTATACAATCACGAGCAATAATGAGCCTGATTCTGAAGACACACTCTAAGTTTAAATTTAAGAACAGTATATCTCTTTCTCGCAATATGTAACAGAAAAAAGATAGCAAGAATTTGTTTAGAGCTGTCAACTAAATTAAGACAGATTTCAAAGGAACTATAGACAATTTTAGACGGCATTTACGGAGGTGCCTTCTAAACACTGCATTTTATCACGGTCAATAAGGTCGAAAATTGAACGCACGTTTCTAAATATCAAATCATATGATAGCCATCCTTTTCGTATTTATATTGAGAGAAAGAAATGCACTGAACTTAAATTTAAACTTAGCATAATTATGTTTTCCAGAATTAGGCCCAATATTTACCCGCTTTTAACTTATCGTCCTTGTTACCCTTGCAACAAGAGTCAAGAACTGTCAAAAGTAGTTGAGTACATTTTACTCGGCACTGTATACCGTTTTTCAAATTACCACAAACCTTTTAGGTGGCGGTTTAGACCATCAAAATGAACTTTTATACAATACCTACTCGACCGAGAGGAGATGATAAAAGTTTGTATAAGATTACGGGCAGCTCATGAGCACCATATTTTCGTAAAGTTGTTTTTGTAAAAAAAATAATTTCCAAAGATTCCCATAAAACTTGACTGTAATCACTAATCAGTCAACTGTTATGGAAATATTTAGATATTATTTTTATATGCTTATTACTGGCAAACAAATATTTTAATATGCTGTTAAACAGGTTCAAGTATGTACTTAAAGGTTCTATGTAAAGATGTTATTATAGTACTTCTACTTAATGTGGGTAGATTCTCCTTGCACAAACCACAGCCGGCGAATTTTTGGTTTTAAATTTTTCGTGAAAGCATAGATAGTGATTATAATCCTTTTTATATGGTTTTGTTTTGATTATCTCTTAGATTTTTGCCGTGTTGATTGACGGTTTTGGTATGTGCTTCCGACCATCATACTAAAGTCTTTTGTAAATTTAGGTAGGTATTTTAATATTTGGATTTCGCCAAAATGCGAGTATATCAACTGGGACTGTGTACGTGCCTCCACACCGGTGCTTTCTGATATCTAAGACATTTCAGTGGAAATTTATGGAGCATTTGAAAACAGCTCCTCTTCAAGTCGCCATATACCTATAATAATATAATATTATTTTGAAGTAATGTCAATATAATGCCTGAACATTAAATTAAAACTTTAGTTGTGCTGTATCTTTCTTCCAAGAAACGTAAACTAAAAAGTTTAAATTACTTTCAGTGTGGACGCACCTTGAGTATTAAGAAAATTATGTGTAAAATTTTTATATTTTATTTCATTTAAAAAATTGTTACTTATTTTTACTCGCGGTGTGTGTTTTGGGATTGCAGGACTGTGCAAAATTACGTGGTTGGTAAGTTATAGATATGTAGTCATAGATTATTAGTCAAAAAGACATTTTTATTAATTAAAGTTAACTTCCACTTTTCAGGTGTTGATTAAAAGGCTAGGTACAGGCAAAGCTATCTTAAAATAAAATAAAAAAAATATTGCACTATTACAAACTTCACAAGCTTTAAACTACTGAGACCTTACGGAACATTTCTAGTCTTGAATACTTTTAAGTTTAAAAATTTTGCACATTTCTGCAAATTGATTCTTTGGAAATATATTACTTTAAATTTACGCTAATACTACTCTTATGAATGACGTTTATGTTAAAAAAAACTATTCTTCGTATTAGAAGTACTATTATACCACAGAGAATAATAGTCTGGGATAGTCTGGATTCAAGAGTTGTCGTTCTATTCTAAATACGGTCAGTAATACAGTACATTCACCCTTATTGCAAAGATAACAAGGCACATGAAATGACAAAAGTCTATCCTTATAAGTATAGTATTAACGTTACATATTTATATTACCTTTAGAAGTACTCTTGCAGCTATGTAAACTGAATTTCTGAGAACATAATTAATAAAGTTAAAATTCCCATATGAAAGCCATTTAATAATAGAAAAATTTCTAAACTAGTGGGGACGTGAAATTTTTCTATGTAAATATATTTTTCAAACATTTATAACTGTGTTAAAAAAAATAGAATAAATTAAATTCGTTCTTTACTTAAAACATTCGGCACTTTATACATTATGTTCTTTGAAGTACGGTCCAAAGTGCGTTATTCAAATGGTGCCTGGATGTAACATTTACATTATAATTAATCAATTGTAAGTCGATAGTCGACCGCGTGGGCTATCTATACCTACTGTGATTTCTCGAAACGCAATTAAAAATAGCCATGTTTTGACACGGCCTGGTCACGGGAAATTCGCAGAGCATATTCGCGCTTCTATTCGCCCGAATGAAAACAAATGTATGGCAATATACAGGGTGGTGCTGTCAATGCGACAATAAATTAAAACATGGGCTATATCAGTTCATAGAAATGGTTTGCCACTTTCAAAAACATCTTATTCATTTGATAATTTTTGGACATTTCTATGAAATAATGTAGCCAATGTTTATATTATTCCATATTTCAAATGTCATGAAATTATCAAATGACTGCGATGTTTTTCAAAGTGGCAAACCATTTCCATGAACAAATGTAGCCCATGTTTTGATTTATTGTCGCATTGACAGCACCATCCTGTATACTAAGCACGCCACGCGTAGCGGAGACCTCGCCAGTCGCCAGTCGCACCGCCGCCGCCCGTCCCCGTGCCCAGCCCCCTTATTCAGAAACTGTCGGATCACGGATTCGATTCGAAAAGTCACATGCCGTCTCGCTTTGACCCACCGTGATAAAAAGTGACAAGCATCGAGTTTCAGAAATTCGAATCTTTTCCGACAGTTGTGAATAAGGGGGCAGGCCATCACTCCATTCGAGCGTTTGGACAACCGAACTCGTCTTTCATAATAAATTGCGCTTTGAGAACAGTACCTACGGCTGTTTAATTTTATATTAAAATCATTCTCATCTAGAGTTGTCTGAAATTGTGATTGATTTTATACATGACATTATTTATTAAAGGACTGATCTATTACCCATGATTTATTTATTTTTCTAATTAGTCATCATCATCATCATCATCATCGGTCGCGTTTGGTGGGTTTATTTTGTAACCGATTACTGTCGTGGTCCAGCCGCGCTGTGCACCTGGGTGGACCACAGGATTTTTTTTACACCAGAATGTCCACATGTTTAAATCATGCTGTCACGAAAGAATATCAAGGGTGTTAAAAAGATTCGTTGATTTATTGATCATTTAACATGTGAATTTCCAACCTGAAGTACCAGGCTACCATAATTATGTAGGAGATGTTTAGTTTATATATTTTTCCATTCATAGGTAATCGTAATATGGATATAAAAAATCTTTTATATTAAATAACCTCTGATATGCTTATGGAAGCCTGATAGTTTAGGATGGAGCATTCTAATGCATGTATGCTTACCTACCTACATGCAGCTAATAATAAATAAATAATAATAGGTTATTGGGAACAAACCCTAATTGAAGGTGAAATTGAAGAAAGATGAGATTGGTGAAATTGATGAGTGCGTTACCCCAGCAAGAAAATATTTGCTAGATGACATTGAGTTATGCCAATAATTAGAGTGTAATGTGGTGTAAATGTGACCCAAATAAAAAATTTGTGTGTGCTGTAGTTTTGGAGAAAAAGCAAAAAAACCGTTCCTGCTGGAGTAACGCTGTTCCAGCAGGAAGATTCTAAACGAATGATCGGAGGGAAAAGTAAAGTACATGAGCAGGTAGGTTATATTTGTGCATGAATGTGCGCCAAAAATGAGATTTGTGCGTCTTAAGGTTTTAGAGATATACGGTTTCCTGCTGGAGTAACGTTTTGCAGAATCCGGTATCTCAGAAACCTTAGATTGTGCGCACGTAAAATAAATGTATTTCAGTAGCTGTTGATTTGTGCGTATTTGTGAATCAATAAGTTATTAAAATATATTTATCGTTTTAAAGTAATCATACATTTCTTAAATAACAATAAAAAATTCTAGCGCTTAAATGAGCAAACGTATAAGCCAACTGAAAATGGAATTCGCTTCTTCTTGTTAATCTTCTTGTCCACAAAAAGTTTCAAAACTAAATATACACACGTTTTTGAATAATTTAACTTTAATTCATAACTGACAATGCCATAACTCCAACGACAAATTACAAGAACCAGTATTAACCAAATACAATTTGGTAGTAACGCACAATTAGAGTATTTCGTGAAATATAAATGCTGAAAATTTCAGCTTCATATGTTTCGTATTAATGTAGATATAAACAAAAAACCAAAATAACCACTAGATTACCGATAATCCGACAGAATTCAAATGACCACTAAAAAGCGACCGTTTCATACATTTTGAGGACCTCTTTGAAAGAACAGCATTATATTATTCTATTCTCCATACAATCGCGTTCATAACGTTTACAGGCAATCGTATTGTTTTAATAGTGAATTTTGTTCAGTAGGTACCTATCCTTATTTTAAAATTAACTGTAGTTATTTGTCATCTAGTTGTAAAAAAAACAAAATGTATTTATTAAATATTGATAATGTGCTTAGAGTATATTTATTAATTGTTAAAGAAAAACATTTACGGCCTGGCTACGACCATTGGGTAGGGCGACCGACGACGTCCAATCCAGTAGGGTCAGTCAGTAACGTTTAGCGGCAACGATGGAGATGGACGTAATTAGACATTTTTTTTAAACTCAGTAGTGGTAGCTATAATTTGGCGAATCGAATATTTCGTAATTATATTTTTTTTACACTTTCGTGTTTTTACATTAGTAGGCGACAAGATATAAGTTAGGTCAGATTGGGTTAGATCTGAAAGATAATTCACTCTTTTCTTCACAGTGAATATATTCAATACAGGGTGGTGCCGTCAATGCGACAATAAATTTAAATATAGGCTATATTAGTCCATAGAAATGGTATGCCACTTTCAAAAATATCGTATTCATTTGATAATTTCATGACATTTGTATGGAATAGTGTAACGTTGGCAGCATTATTTCATACAAAGCTCATGAAATTATCAATTGAATACGAAATTTTTGAAAGTGGCAAACCATTTCTATGGACTAATATAGCCCATGTTTAAATTTATTGTCGCATTGACGGCACCACCCTGTATAACAAAACCGCTCCAAAATCGTCTAAAATATTTTGTTTATAAGTCGCCGCTCAGTCAGCCGAAGCCGCTGTTGAGTCTTAAGCATGATTGCACTTCGTCCGCCATACATTTGTTCTCGCCGCTCGCCTTCCCGCGCGTCAACCCTGCAGCGAGAGTCCGCTTTGTAAAAACAGCTCAGGCGGCACCAACTCCAAATAATTTACGAGCATGGTAGGTATAATAATAAATAAGAGTATCTTTGAAACAAGTACTGTATTTATTAAAAGTTTCTGTATTACCAGCATGTGGTAGGTACTTATATTTACATATAATTACTTATGTTGTGACTGAGAAAAGGTCTATGAAACAGCCTCCCAGTAGTTACTCGATGTGATTTATATCATGAAAATGGCATCTCAACCCTGGATGGATGACTGATGTAGTAATCCGCCTTGCTGCTGCCATACAATTACATTGACTAGGTATTCATACGACCTGCCCCCTTATTCTCAACTGTCGGAAAATATTCGAATTTCGGAAACTCTATAGGTACCTGTCACTTTTTATCTCTATGCGTCAAAACGAGACGGCATGTGACTTTTCGAATCGAATTCGTGATCCGACAGTTGAGAATAAGGGGGCAGAAGCGTGAACTCGGACTTACTTTAGATAGCAATAACTCGTTTAGAGCTGGCAATTAAATTTAGACAGATTTCAAAGGAACCATAGACAATTTTCGACGGCATGTACGGAGGTGCCTCCTAAACACTGCATTTTATCACGTTCAATAAGGTCGAAAATTGAACGCACGTTTCTAAATGTCAAATTATATGACAGCTATCCTTTTCGTATTCATTTCGAGAGAAAGAAATGGACTGAACTTAAATTTAGACTTAGCATGTATTCTCCAGAATTAGGGCCATTGTCACATACCAGCATATGTAAAGTACTTTTTATATAACCTAAAATGCATTTTAATAACTTTCTCTAACAGTTTTGTGCTTCAGTGTACCCAGGAACCAAATGTTCACACGTGTTTGTGAGCCAATTTATGAAGGTCATCAATATGTATGAAACGGTCGCTTTTTAGTGGTCATTTGAATTCTGTCGGATTATCGGTAATCTAGTGGTTATTTTGGTTTTTTGTTTATATCTACATTAATACGAAACATATGAAGCTGAAATTTTCAGCATTTATATTTCACGAAATACTCTAATTGTGCGTTACTACCAAATTGTATTTGGTTAATACTGGTTCTTGTAATTTGTCGTTGGAGTTATGGCATTGTCAGTTATGAATTAAAGTTAAATTATTCAAAAACGTGTGTATATTTAGTTTTGAAACTTTTTGTGGACAAGAAGATTAACAAGAAGAAGCGAATTCCATTTTCAGTTGGCTTATACGTTTGCTCATTTAAGCGCTAGAATTTTTTATTGTTATTTAAGAAATGTATGATTACTTTAAAACGATAAATATATTTTAATAACTTATTGATTCACAAATACGCACAAATCAACAGCTACTGAAATACATTTATTTTACGTGCGCACAATCAAAGGTTTCCGAGATACCGGATTCTGCAAAACGTTACTCCAGCAGGAAACCGTATATCTCTAAAACCTTAAGACGCACAAATCTCATTTTTGGCGCACATTCATGCACAAATATAACCTACCTGCTCATGTACTTTACTTTTCCCTCCGATCATTCGTTTAGAATCTTCCTGCTGGAACAGCGTTACTCCAGCAGGAACGGTTTTTTTGCTTTTTCTCCAAAACTACAGCACACACAAATTTTTTATTTGGGTCACATTTACACCACATTACACTCTAATTATTGGCATAACTCAATGTCACCTAGCAAATATTTTCTTGCTGGGGTAAAGTACTTACGGGAATAGGGAATAAAGTATTCCTTTAGTCTAACTAGGTGGACACCGGGAAAAAAATCTCCCGTGTTCCACCTCTTAGGTGTATCACGAGTAGAAAAAACTAGTGGTCCACCTAGGTGTACCACGGGTCAGATATAAATCCCGTGGTCCACCTAGGTGGACAGAGCGGGTGGCCCACGGCCAATAAAGGTTTTGTCAACGGCCAGTAGTTGATCGATAAAAACGCAAATGAGACGCTCTGCAAACGCGTTAGTATCGATATGAGCGCAAACTATGTGCTAGAGACCACCTTCCTCAGATCTAGAGGTCCAGGGTTCAATTCCCGTGGAGGCAGAAATTTCTTGGTTGCTTTGATTGGTGGTAGGGCCTTTCTAAGTCCGCCTAGCTAGCCAGCTATACCAAGACAGAAGCTTAGAAAGCTATACCGCCATCTTAATTGAACTAATTGACAGTTATCACAGTCATCACACAAAGAAATTTGGTGCCTCGTTTTTTTGTGGTACTTGGAGAACTTGGAATCCTCCAAAAGAGGCGTGAAAAGGCACCTTTTTGGGCCGGCAAGCTGGAGGCGGCTAGTGCAATGCCTATTGCACTAGCTGTCTTCGCATATGGACTCTCCTTACCGCTTTACATCAGGTGGTGTTGGGTCAATTGCCGTGCTTTGTATAAAAAAAAACACGACGACGAACGTTTTCGTTTCAATCCGATGGAACTTACACTAGGCACTAATCGCTTAAAAACCGTCTTGTGAGTAGGCTCAAAGTCGATTCTTACGTTGCTCATTAGAGGAAGAATATCCATGTGGGTGCCTGTCAACAATAGCCCATCATTATTGTCACCAGCCTATATACGGACCACTGCTGTCACAGGCCTTCCTACATGGGCGTAACACATGCGGAGTTTGGACTATAACACCACCACGCTAACACGCTTATCCTAGGTGGTAGGCCCGTATGTAGGGTCGTCTGGGTAGGTAGGTATCACCGCCTTTCTTATTTCAGCCGTGAAACAGTTCGCTGTGTTTCGGATTGAAGGGAAAAGTAGCCAGTGTAATTACTGGGCATGGACGGCATTTCATTTTAGGCCCCAGGATGACAACGCACCTGCAATATCAGTGATTTTTCCTTGCTTTTGCAGGTGTTAAAGGCGGCCGTAACCGCTTACCATCAGGTGGGCCGTCAGCTTGTTTGTCATTGTCATCTAGTTGATAAAAAAACACGCTGGCCCAATGCGGGTTGGTGGATTAAAGCGCTTGCTTTTGAAATTTTGATCGACCATGGCGATTGTTGCTTGGTTTTTGTAACTGAAACCAGAGTGAGGGTGGGATAAATCGGTTACAATTACAGCTGGGACCAAGTAATGGCTCAACGTGCCTCTGCGTGTTTATACAAGTTTTTGATCGACCCATTCAGGATTCTATGGCGATAAAATTGATGTTTTCGTAATTTAAACCAAAACAAACTGTAAATTTTATTGATTAGAGATTTAACTAAAAAATTAAAGGTTTTTGCCAGAATTACTAGATTACGAAATGGATCTAAACAAAAAAAGGTATATGTAAAGGTAAAGGTACAGGTAGGTTTTAGGTATAATAAAATAAGGCAATAATAATCCATAAGATTAATTGGTGGGTGGTGTCAACAATACGACAATAAATATGTTTGCAACTTTCAAAAACATCTTAATCATTTGATAATTTCATGACATTTCTATTTTGCCCTTGCAGTCAATGTTATGTTGTTTTTTTTATACGTTAGATGACAAACAAGCTGACGGCCCACCTGGTGTTAAGCGGTTACCGCCGCAATGGCCTAAGATGAAAAGCCTGAAATGCCTGTTGTGTTACAAATGTCGTGAAATTATCGAATGAATAAGATTTTTTTGAAAGTTGCATAGGTAAACCATAAAAAAAATATAGCACATGTTTTAATTTACTGTCGTATTCCACCGGCAAATTTTAAGTTAAGTACGTAGGTAGGTAGTAAGTAAACTTAGATGAAATTATTTTTCTCAGTGAGAAATTATATTTCATCTCTTTCTACTTTTCTGTCTGTTGCGTCTCGAACGGGCAGTGCTGTTTGTACCTACATATTCAAGCTGTCACCAAATAGGTAAAGCGAGATCTTTTTAAAACTTTTTGATTAATAGAATTTATGATTAGAAAAATCTAGCACACATATTAAGTACTTTTGGTCTAGTCTAGCCATATATCATAATTTCGAGATCTCTGTTATATTCTATTCTAATTATACCAATGCATTAAGTTCTGTGACAGACAACAGACAGTTAGATAAGCTGATGATGACTAATTGTATGTTGGTATTAATCATTAATTACAAAGTAAACAAACGGCTAAGCTTACATACCATTAACATTAATTGATGTGATGACCAAATGATCGATCAAAACCACAGAAAAACAATATCACTAGAAAGACCGGCATTCGTATGCTACCTAAAAAGACCAACGTCGTCATTTTGACGCTAAGACGAACCTGACATTGATATGAAATTATTATTATGATTAATACCGAAAAACAACAGTGGTTCTTTACTACTTTTTATTTATTTTAATTAGAAATACATTTAGAGCATATAATTGTTTTTTTTTTTGTACTTTTAATCATTTCCCACAAACTGGTTTTTTACAACTATCACAAAAGCAAGACGTTTTATTTCGTTTACATTTTGACAAGTTCGTCTTTTGTTTGACCTTGTCTCCTCTACAATTTCATCTGCATTTTCGGGATCGCAAAGTAGACGAGCCGGGCCTGGATGATTTTTTTGATGTTCTGCTCGTAACTCACAAACAAGTTGCAGTATGAAATTATGACGTGAAATATTGCTATTATCATATAGCAGGAGGTGCCGATTGCCGTGAAGAAAAACGTCCACCTGGCATACCTCGAATTCCTCTACGGCTGCTTCTCGATCGGATGCTACGCCGGCTAGGAACCACACTAGACGGTGTTTCTTATCTAATATCTTCGCTCGAATCTGAGCTGTCCCTCAATAATGCGTCGTTGGTTGCCATACAAATTTATGCAGCTTATAAACCACTAAAAGTTTCAACACTGATTGAAAAATAAGAAAGCATAACTAAATATAAACCGGTGTGTAATGTAAACAAATACTTCTAAGTACCCTCAGGTCGATAATTGAGTTATTTACTATATAAGTATTATAAATATATTATGAATTTACAATGCGTCATTTTGACGACTGTGGTCTTTGTAGATATGACTCATTGTATTTCCAAAACTAATTAAGATAACAACTATTTCTTTAAATGGGGGCTATAAAACTACAAAATATTAAAAGTCAATGAGTGTCATCTTTTAATAAGGCATATCTTACAAAATATGAGCACTTTACTTCGCCGAATCGTCAATTTGACGACAGCGGTCTTTCTAGTGATATAGGTACTTACCTACTGTACAATACAAGTATTCTTCGTTGCACACAATTAAATTTAAGCAATAACAAAGGAAAATTTTAATCAAATCGAAACATGTCGAACGCTTGTGTTTCAGTGTCAAATCACCATATATATTATCTCTAATCTATGGTCAAATGCACAAAGTAGTTTCTAATAAAAAGTAGTTTCAAATACTCCACAACAGAGGCGCTCCAATCGCCTTCATACGACTTGATAGCTGAACGCAATCGAGAAGTTTCGATTGATTGAAACTATCCAATATTGAATATTATTTATATTGAAACACACACCGGCGGCAGTGCGATTCATTATATTAACAGAAACATTCGACATTGAGCTTGACGAACACGACGAGCCGCCATTGATTTTGATTTGATGTTTGAGCACAGCAGTGTGATTCACTAAAAGAAATATTCGACATCGAGCTTAACGTACGACTGACAAGACGACGAGATGCCATAGATTTTGAAGTTTGAGTACAGTGTAAGCGATTCACTCACTACAGGCTACAGGTACTATTGGCGCCATCTATTGAAGGATAGACGCACTAACTAACGCATCTTCCTTCTCCGCCCCCTTAATATCTCTTGCGTAAAAAAAGCCCATTGCTTCGCTTGTAAATCGTCCCAAATTGCTTGCATAAACTCTCCCACGCATTATTGTGTGTGCTCAGTGACACTACGTCCTTTTCCCAAGAATCCAGCCTGCAGGAAAATAAGAGCGCGCGAGACGTTGTGTCACCTCGATCGATTAATATTTAGAGAACTTAATTTTTAACCGACTTAAAAAAAACCAGGAGGTTCTCAATTCGGCCGCACCGATTAGGTACGCCGAGATTACTAATCCGATTTACGCGATTCTTTTTTGTTCGATGCGGAATAGCTGCCATTTGGTCCCATAAAAATTTTTTCGAAAACATTTGGGTACTTTGGTTCTAAATTAAAAAAAAAACTGAAATTATTAAGTCGTCTACATATGCGATATTGCGAATTTTTGCTTTTCTAATGACTTTTTAGTGAAACGATACGATAATAGGAAACAATATAAGTTGACGGTCACCCATCTAGCTTCGACCGTAGAAAGTTATCACTAAAATTGTGAAATAAAAAATTTTAAACAAAAATTAAAACCGACTACAAAAAACTGAAAAGGATAAAATAATTAAATTTAAGTAGGTTATCACTAAAATTGTAAAATAAAAAATTTTAAACAAAAATTAAAACCGACTCCAAAAAACTGAAAAGGATAAAATAATTAAATTTAAGTAGGTATTAAGCTAAGTGGTGGTAAGTGACTAAGTGGTTTCCAAAAACAATAGAAAGTGAAGCACCGACTCCAAAAATATGTTTCTTGGGGATGAATACCTACTTAAATTTAATTATTTTATCCTTTTCAGTTTTATTGAAGTCGGTTTTAATTTTTGTTAAAAAATTTTTCTTTCACTGCATTCGGTCACTGTTATGTCTTCCCTCTGGCATCTTTACCTACGTTTCATGATCTGATGATGATTTATAAAGCTTTAATACGTTGTCACACCCGACGCAGATAAAAATAAGGTATCTGAAGACAATACATATATCATACGATATCGCTTTTCATAGAAATCATCGATAGGATGATATAATGACAATGGGCCTTATTCTGGGAACACACTTTAATTCTAAATTTAAGTACAGTATATCTCTTTCTCGCAATAAGTAATACGAAAAAGATAGCAAGAATCTGTTTAGAGCTGTCACTTAAATTTAGATAGATTTCAAAGAAACCATAGACAATTTTAGACGGCATGTACGGAGGTGCCTCCTAAACACTCCATTTTAGCCGGCGACCGATAATAACAACGTTCGCCGATTTTAGCACGTTCAATAAGGTCGTAAATTGAACGCACCTTTCTAAATGTCAATTTATATGACTGCCATCCTTTTCTTTTTCATTTTGAGGGAAAGAAATAGACTGAACTTAAATTTAAACTTAGCATGTGTTCGCCAGAATTAGGGCCATTGTCGTCGATACGGCGCACCTAGTAACTTATGCATATATTTTTTTAAGCTATACAGGTTGGTGCCGTCAATGCGACAATAAATTTAAACATGGGCTATATTAGTCCATAGAAATGATTTGCCACTTTTTTTTATTATAAATTTTTATAAAATATTTTATGTATAAAAAACTAACGCACCAATCTCTTAATTAACGTAATAATTTACATATCGATAATCTAAAATAACAATCAAAATACAAGCAACTATAATAAACTAATTAGTTCATTTGAACGAATAACACACAGCACTACGGTTCATTCAATCGGTGCAAACGCGAATCAATTTTAGGAAGATGATGGTACGAAAGAAAACGATGCAGTTTAGGAACCAATACTGAACCGAGCGGAATATGAATTGCTTTTATAAAGATGGTGGTAAGGCCCCAGGCGTACCACCGGGTTTGATGCATTTGGTGCACTTCTCAACCCTAGTACTACTATGGACACTAATAGACGAGTGAATAAGTGTAACAATATCGTTTAAAAAAAATGAGAATTCATTTTGTCTTTGAAGTCCCTTATAGGGAATTATTTTATTGTTAAATAGCATTATAGGATGCTGTCCACGGGTACAGTCAACGGTAGAGTGAACTGGCTATTACTCTACTAGTTTTGAGAACGAACTCTATTTTGCCAATGCTGTCTTGTCTACATTGGTAGGTATAGTTAGTACTCTATCGGGTGGCGGAAATGGTCACCGACATTCGTTTATTCATAGAACTACCAGCCGATACAACATTTCGTGTATCGCCTTTTCGCCAACAGAACCTTCACCGGCGTACGATTCGTCGACAGAACGTTTCGCCATCGGGCAGTTTACCGACAGAATCTTTCACCCTAAGAACGATTCGCCGACAGTCGCATACCCCTCGGGCATTATACGAGACCAGAGCAGTCCGCGGAAGCTCGATACAGCCGTGGTAGGCTACAAATGTAATAATTTCGTGGTTCCAGACTCACTCTACCGTGCTACTATATACTATGTATACTATACTACGTTTACTCTACCAGTAGACATCATAGTTTATAGGAATTCAGTCCGAGGTAAAGTATACACATCACGTTGTATCACCAGCAAAATACCTACGTCCCACTGCCGGGCACAGGCCGTCGTAAATGGAAAAATTCGAGGAGTTTGGGCCATAACACCACCACGCCCGCCCTTTCTTTTCCATTGGCCATACTGGGAAACTGCCCATGCAGACGGGCTAGACAAGAAGCCTTTCTATAATCGCTAGCTACATACACGACTAGATAATACAGGACGTGGGACGGGAACGGCCTGCTGTGAGGGGGTGTAAGTCTTGGACCAAATTAAAATCGCTCTTGCGTTCTTCAACAGAGGAACTACTAGGTAATGCTAAAAATGAAATACGTTTTAAAAGATTTTGAGGTAAATTGCTTTAAAATATGTCAAAATCTGTTGTTTCGTTTTTCGGAGTAGGCCCTTACTTTCCTGTTATCCCCGTTTTGATCATTAGTGCCTTCTGTGACAAGTTGACAACCGTTGATAAGTGTTAGATAAAAATATGAATAGTTGATTACTTGTAATTAATGTCTCTTTTAATGTACGTACAAACAGCAACAATCTTAACTGCCCGTTCGAGACGAAACAGACAGAAAGGTAGAAAGAGATGAAATTATTTGTAGAACAAACAGAAAGTTAAAAAAAACAGATTTAAGAAAATTAAAAAAAAAACGGACAGAAAGGTAGAAAGAGATGGAATTATTTGGATAAATAATTTCATCTCTTTCTACCTTTCTGTCTGTTGCGTCTCGAACGGGCAGTTAAGAGTGTTGCTGTTTGTACCTATGCCTTATTGTAATTGTTTCATAATTAAAAGTCAACTAATGATCAATCTTGAATTCCATTAAAGAAAGTAATGGAAGCCACAAACAACGAAATAAATTCAGAATTTTTAAATATTTCGAGGATGTTATTCGTGTACATTGCAATATTATGTGTGGTTCCTTTAACGGATGGTTCAAGTATACTAATACCAAAACCAGATGATAATTTTCATGAACAATGCGTATTTAATATTTTTGAAAAATACTTCAAAAATGTCGACGTTACATATGTGAATATACAATATGACGATAGTTCTATATTGAAAACTATCAGTCAGAATTATTTAGTATCATTAACTATTCGACAGCCGTACTCATTTACGACGAGTTCTAATGGTGGATATCTGATACTTGCAAAAAACGTATCAGTATTCGTAAATAACTTTCTAGGCGTGGTCAGGGACCCAGGATGGAATCCACGTGTTCGATTTCTAATCATCATTAAAAATTTGAATGTTGAAGAACTACGAAATATCTTCAACCAATTTATGACACATCATGTACTGGATGTTCACGTTTTAGACGGATTCTCCCATGAATTATATACATACAATCCATATGAAGAAAATGGTTGCGGGAAAAAGTACAAAAAAGTCCTATACGATGGCAAGTGTAGCAAGGAGGTTATCAATGAATTGTACCCAGCGAAGTTTATAACGGGATTACGTAACTGCACGTTGAATGTGCTGGCATCGTCCAACTGGCTTCCGTTTAGTGCCGATGTAAAATCACACCCGGATGCCACCACCATAGGAATAGAGCAGTTTCTGCTTGAAGTTTTTGCTGAAGTGTTCCAATTCAAACTAAACTACTTTTATATCGATGGCGACTTTTATGCAATGGTAGACGCTAACATGTCAGCATCTGGCACTCTTCGTCTTATACAGAGCAATGAAATAGACATTCAAATAGGTGGGATGTTATTGTCACCGTTAAGAGCGAAAGCCTTCGACTATGTCTGGGCCCACCTTGCGTATACGGATTGCGTTTTGATTCTCGTAAAAAAATCTAAATATGCTGCCCTAACAAAGTACATGTATCAAGAATTTCAACCTTCTCTTTGGGGTTTACTATTGCTGACATATGTTGGTTACTGCCTATTGACGATACTAATGTCCAGAGTTGCAGATAAAGTGGGGTTGTTTCTAAAATTTTTAGATGCTTTATTATTGCACGCTTACAGGAGCCCCAGAAAGTTTCCTTTTAGAATACTTTACATTTCTTGGATTTGGTTTGCGTACCTAATGAATACGTTTTATCAGTCTAGCTTGACGAGCATTTCTGTGCGGTCTCTGCGCGATTACCAGGTATCGACAGAACAAGATCTGGATACTTACAATTTTAAACGCTGTTTATCAAATACAATGACATCTGTGCTAGCCGATGCAAATGCCTCGCAGTTCTTTGAATATGAGTCTATAGACGAAGGATGTGACAGTGTGCTGGAAAGCATGGCGACAGTCGCCAAGAGAAGTAACGTGTTTACTTTGTCTTTTCTATCACTTTATGTCATGCATGCGGAGGATTCGAAAGGAAACTACTCCTTTTCATCAACCTTTTTTTTTCGCAAACCCGTGTTTAAACTTATTTATGCCATTTATCTGTACAAGGGGTTCTTGTTGATGGAAAAGTTTAATATATACGCAATGCAGTTGCATGAGACTGGTTTCATTAATAAAGTCTTTCAGGATATTTACAAAAGGAAGGTGCTCAGATATAATGTAGGAAAGAAACTAAAATACACCATGAAGTTCATAGTTCCTGTGGTATTTTTAGAATACGGGTGTGGGGTGTCTCTCCTTGTCTTTCTTTTAGAAGTAATCATCGGCAATAACAATAGGTTTTGGCGGCGCATTAAGTTTTAGATAGCAAGCCCTGGTTTTGTTAGAACAGGTAAGGTAGGGGAAAAATATAGTTTTTTGCAAATTAGTAGGTAAGTTTCAGTTAGATATCTAGAAGTGTATGCTTTTTGTGTACCTATCTACTTGAATTGTAAACTTTACATGTTTGATATGGAATGTAATATGTTAAAAACCACATTTAGCCTGTTTTTTACAATTAGCTAAATTGACTTTGTTTTGAATTGTAACATTTTTCAAAGAATTATTAATGATTTGTAGAGGGAGGGACATATCTTGCTGAGTTTCTTTGCTCGTTCTTCTCAGAGCAAGGCGCCTCGGTAGAGTTAAGAACGGCTGTGCTTTGGACTTCGGCTTAGAATTAATGATCAATAAGATATTGTGTAGCGGACAATTTGTTTTATTAGTCCGTTTGCAAATCTCGTTGTCCTTTTACAAACGATCGCGACATCACGTACAAAAGCTTTAATAGCTCATGTTTCTATTTTATTGGGTTACCTATTTTAAAGAGAAAATAAATTATTATTTAGATTTATTGTCTTTAAGTTATGTTATTAATATAGTTATTAATATAGTCAAGTAAATTTATCTAAAAAAGTTAAAATGTTAATATGTAATAAGTAATATTATATCCAAATTATAATAAACTTAGGTACTACTCTCATCATCTATAAATTCCGCAAAACTGCTACTACAGTGTTAAAGATGAACATTGATATATGTACCTAATAACATGGCAAGTACGAGGGTCAAACTGAAAGTTTTTGGAAAATATAATACTGAGCAAACTAGCAAAGTTATTAGTTTTATTATACCTTTTCAAAATAGTGTCCATTAACATCAATACATCCCTGTATCTGATGGAACCACTGAGAAAAGCACTTTGCCCACTCGTCCTTTGGGGTATCTTGCCACTGCTTCCTCGGCGTCCATAAAACGTTTTTCTTGAAATTTTTCTTTAGTTTGTAGAATAAATAAAAATCGCTAGTTGCGAGGTCGGGGCTATACGGCGGTGACCTAGTAATTCTACGTCTGATGTCGCCAAATAGTCGATCGTTTGCCTGAATTGCCTGGCGATGTGCGACGAAGCGTTGTCGTGTTGAAGGTGATCCCACTGCGAGGTCGTTTCTCCCGAACTTTTTCCAAGACAAGTGGCAAACGATTGTTAGTGTACCACTCTGCAGTAACTGTTTTTCGATCCTCTAAAACGATTGTTGCGTAATGACCTGTTCTTCCCATGAACGAGGACATCATGTTTTCTTCTTCACTTGAGTTGGTAACTCCGTCGAAGGAAACACACACTGAGCAAACTGTCTTTTGGGTTCGGGATCATAACAGTAAATCCAGCTTCACCCGTAAGTATGTCGAACACAGCATTTGAGTCACATCCGTTAAATCTTTGAATAATTTCACAGCACCAATCAACACGACGGAGCTTTTGGGCTTCTGTTAAATTATGAGGTATCCACCGGGCACAAAGCTTCCTGACCGGTAACTGTTCATGGAGGATTTTGTGCACTTGACTCATACCGATGCCTAAGCTTGTCCAAATCTGCTTTTGTCAGTCTCTATCATACGTCACTCAATACTGATGTTATCTTCAGTCGTCGCAGATCATCGGTGACATTAGTGCGACCACAGACAGACATTATGAAATTGTTAGTTATCGTAATTTTAGACATGACAGACAGACAGACAGAGAGATAGACAGACAGACACTATGTCGCTGGTTGTTTTATTTTGTGATATACAAATTAAATATATTTGAAATTGAATGCCGTATTTGAATGAAGATATTTTCATTTCATTACCACGCTTAAACTCATTAAACCAGTTGTAAACAGTGGCATGGGCTTCACCATGAAAGGCCATTCCATAGGCCAAATTGAAGTCTACCATAACTTTCTTGTGGCCTGAAATCACATCGAAAGTTGTAAAACATCATTGCACGAAAATTTTGTCGCGTTAAATTCGTGCTGACGTTATACCCAGACAAATCAGACAATTTTCTATTTAGCGCCAAATCGTAAAACAAAATAAATGATAATTGTTTATGTAAGTTTAATTTTGAAAATGGAACTCTTTGCAAATTGAGTTAGGTACATACTCAATTTGATAAGAGTTCCATTTTCAAAATTTAACTTTTTTTATAATATATTGTTTACAATTACAAGTAACCAGTTCTACAAACTTTCAGTGTCGCCCTTGTAAATGTAAATTTTTGTAAGTTCTTTATTTATTGAATTTAATATTTTATTTAAATATCAAGCCATACCTAGTAGGTAGGTTCACCTTTCCTTAACAACATTTATATAAGTATATATTTCTAGAGTGGGTTCCAGAATAAGTTATAACTTTATAAGTTATATATAACTCACCGCGACCGTCTAATTTTATCGATATGAAGATTGGTATGGCTTATGAAGTCACATTGTCATATTGAATTCAATTATATCATATTTGCTTTCAATTGTGACATTGACTAACGTGGGATCGTGGATTAAATAATTATGTGTAAACCAACGTAGGCTAGACGGTTAAGAAAATGATTATGTAAATCTTAGCTAAAATTAGATTTTGGGTTTTCTAATTTATCACATAAACAAGGCTCTTAATACTTTTTTCTTATTTTAAAGTTATATGGTAACATTGACTATCCACAAAATGACACCAACACTATTTCTCTGGATTCCATACTTTATTGTTTATTGAATAAGTCCCTTGAGTTTTTCAAAGATTAATTTCGAAGTTTCGTGTGCAAGAAGGCATACAAAGTTCTTGTGAGGCAAGGGTCATCTTCAAAAAATAATAGGGGCCTATAGGTTTTGTGATAAATTACACAAATATAATAATAGGTTGGGAAAAAAGTTTCTTCGCATTTTTTAAGAAAATTCAAAACATTTTTTAATATAGTTTATTTACATTTAACTAAAGTATGTAGGTACCATTTTGTTCGATAACTTTTTGCCATCTTGTAGGTAGGAGCCTTTGATCAAAATACCGCGACAAGTGGTTTTGGCAGTCCTCTCGTGATGTTAACCTGACACTGCCTAGAGAATTCTGAAGAGAGCAAAACACGTGGAAATCTGAAGGTGCAAGGTCAGGACTATACGGCGGATGCATTAACACCTCCCAACCAAATTCTCTTAATTTTTGCTGAGTGGCTAAAGATGTGTGAGGTCTAGCGTTATCATGATGAAAAACCACATCCCTTCTGTTGATTAATTCCGGCCGCTTTCTCTCAACTTCTTGCTTTAATCTCATCAGTTGTTCGCAGTAGAGTTCAGAATCGATAGTCCTGCCTGGTGGTAACAGCTCATAATGAATAATGCCCTTCCTATCCCACCACACACACAGCATCACCTTGTTGCGAGTTAACCCGGGTTTCGCCACAGTCTGTGAAGCCTGACCGGCCTTTGACCACGACCTTTTTCGCATGTTCTTGTCGTACGTGATCCACTTTTCATCACCAGTTATCAGCTTCTTCAAAAATGGTTCGGTTTCATTACGTCGTAATAAAGAATCACAAATGTGTACACGGTTCATTAGGTTTCTTTCAGTGAGCTCGTGGGATACCCAAATATCGAGCTTTTTTGTGTACCCTTTTTTTTAAAATGAGCCAAAAGTGTTTTGTGGTCAATTCCCAGTTCTTCAGCTACGTCGAAACTACTGATATGCCGATCTTGCTCCAGTTTTTCAAAAATGGCATCAATTTTATCCGTAATAGGGCGACCTGAGCGACGTGCATCTTTGACATCAAAATTTCCGGATTGAAAACGCTTAAACCAAATTTGTGCTACTCTCACAGACACTGCACTAGGTCCATAAACATCGCAAATTTTTTTCGCGGCTTGCGTTGCATTTTTACCTTTTTTGTAGTATTTTAAAATGTATCGAATTTCTTGATTAGATTCACTCATCTTGACAGCACGAAAAACATTTAATGAAAAACATACATTTTCCTAATTTGAATTTGGAATTATCTTTTTTAAAATCTTAACTTTTTAATGATACCAAAACCAGCGAGATACAAATAGTACAGCCAAAGAGATTTTATTACAAGTTCATACACACTATAATGCGAAAAGAATTTTTCCCCAACCTAATATAATTCGCATAAATGTTTAGGAATTTAGAGATTTTGCACTATATGACAGTCACAAATTTTGAAATAAGTATTTTGTTACAAAACACGTGTGTGCAAAATAAAATGATGTTTCAACATTAACTTTCTAATTGTTTTATTTACTTTGATTTTTTTATATCATCAATTTAAGCATAATGACCATTGGTTTATTTTTTTAAGAACCTTTTAATCCTAACTCCTAAGTATGTACCATAACACAAAATAATGGAATTGGAGCCTCCGTATGAAGCTCATTGTAAGCGGCCAGCGGCCACGTCTCACATCACACCCGTATTCAAAGTTATTCCTCCAAGATATCCTCCACTCAACCTCAACTGAGGTAATAATAATAATATTCATACAATCACACCTATTATCTAAAGTCTAGCCCAAAGTAAGCATCATTAAGAGCTTGTGTTATGGTTATAAAGGAGACATATAACGAGTAAACACACAAACACCCTTGACTCGTGAACAAACGCTCGTACTCATCATACAAACATACCAGGATTTGAATCCAAAACCCCAGACCTAGTAGCCTGTATCGTAGGGTTATTCATCTTCTCAAAATCAATCAAATCAAAATCAAAATAGTTTATTTTCTTCTCGCCCGAAAACAACTCGCCCGATCGGGTGACTTGGCACCTTTCGAATTTACCTAATATTTCTGTCGTCAACTCGCACGCTCGTTACAAAGTACAGCCAGGTAAAAAATTATAAACTAAATTTCCGAAACGACTTCGAATAAAACGACATTGTTATCAATCTTAAAATAAAGCTACTGAGTAGTTTTATTTTAAGTTAATTTTAATTGACTGTACATTTTTATGGTCGTTACCTCACATTATTATGGTCGGGCGAGTTGGCGACAGAAATATTAGGTAAATTCGAAAGGTGCCAAGTCGGGCAAGTTTTTGTCGGGCGAGATGGCGAATAACTCGTATAGTAAAGGTACAGCGGCCCACGATTTAATATTTGAGTCTGAAGAATTAAAGAGGAGAGTGGTGTGATGACTGGTACATTTTTACCTCGGGGAGGAATTCGATTAGGGACCTACACGCATACGGCCGCGCCTAGGACGCAGGAAGCCGGGGGATCACCCCGGTGATCCCTCTACGCCGGATAAGGGTGACTAAAGCATCCTCCCCCCCCCCCCCCCCCGCTGCCTTATTCTGCGTGAGCACAGTCTTGCAAAATGAGGCAACAGCCTCCCATACCCTCTCGCTACCAACCATGGCCTGTATCATGATTGCAGTGAGAGGTGACCGCCACCGAATGCTGCACTAAGTTCGCGGCGCTCGTTTGTCAGGCCACTAGATACTCCACAAGGGTGTGCTCGGCCGTATATGTGTGAGACATAAAATACAAAATTAAAAATTTTCAGTAACCCCCGGCCTCATCAATAATCGTGTATCTAACACCTACTCATTGAGACCAATTTTATGAGCCCAAACACGCTATATCTGCTGTAAGTTTCTGAAGAGTTAAGCATCCCGCAGACTTTTTGATGATATAGGATCAGCATCAGGTTAGTATGTCATGAGAATGTCACCGAAGTGACAGTACACCAAATTTCAAATCAACTGGATCTGTGAAAGTTTAAACCCTTTTATTATCATGTAATTACTGGGCATGGACGGCATTTCATCTTAAGCCTCAGGATGACAATGCACCTGCAATATAAAGAGATTTTTCCTTGTTCTTGCAGGTGCCTATAGGCGGTGGTAACCGCCTACCATCAGGTGGGCCGTCAGCTTCTTTGTCATCAAGTTGTATAAAATAAAATGCAGAAAATGAGCTGATAGTCATCAAACGCATGACAAGATCTTCATAAATTATAGCTAAGAATCATCCTAATCACGTCAGCTTTCAAACATAAAAACCATATCAGAATCGGTCCATTCGTTTAGGAGCTACGATGCCACAGACAGACACGTCAAACTTATGACACCCCTCTTTTTTCGTCGGGGCTAAAAATACTAACCATCTGTAACAACGTGATGATAATCAAGTCTAGAGTCTAGACTATTGATAAACCTTAGATAAGAATATGAATAGGTAATTACTTGTTATAAATGTATGTTTTAAATAATGTATGTCTTGTGGTAATTACTTAATAATTACAAAGTAAGCTAATGGAATGGCTAATCAAGAAAAGTGATGGAAGCCACGAACAGATCGAAAGAAATTCATAACTTTGAAAGATTTTGATGATGTTATTCGTGTGCATTGCAATATTATGTATAATTCCTCTAACGTATGGTTCAAGTATACCATTACCCCAACCGGATGATAGCTCTCAAAGACAATGTGTGATTTACATTTTTAAACAATACTTTAAAGATGTTGAGGTTACTTACGTGCCTATACAATATGATGATAATTCTATATTGAAAACTATCAGTCAGAATTATTTAGTATCATTAACTATTCGACAGCCGTACTCATTTACGACGAGTTCTAATGGTGGATATCTGATACTTGCAAAAAACGTATCAGTATTCGTAAATAACTTTCTAGGCGTGGTCAGGGACCCAGGATGGAATCCACGTGTTCGATTTCTAATCATCATTAAAAATTTGAATGTTGAGGAACTACGAAATATCTTTAACCAATTTATGACACATCACGTATTAAATGTTCATGTTTTAGACGGATTCTCCCATGAATTATATACATACAATCCTTATGAAGACAATAGTTGTGGGAAAAAATACAAAAAAGTCATTAACGACGGCAAGTGTAGCAAGGAGGTTATCAATGAATTGTACCCAGCAAAGTTTACAACGGGATTACGTAACTGCACCTTGAACGTGCTGGCATCATCCAACTGGCTTCCGTTTAGTGTTGATGTAAAATCACAGCCGGGTGTCACCACCATAGGAATAGAGCAGTTTGTGCTTGAAGTTTTTGCTGAAGTGTTCCAAATCAAACTAAACTACATTTATATCGATGGCGACTTTTATGCAATGGTAGACGCTAACATGTCAGCATCTGGCACTCTTCATCTTATACAGAGCAATGAAGTAGATATACAAATAGGTGGTATGTTATTGTCACCGTTAAGAGCGAAAGCCTTCGACTATGTCTGGGCTCACCTCGCTTTTACGGATAGTGTGTTGATCTTCGTAAAAAAATCTCCTTCTGTTGCATTAACAAGGTACATGTATGAAGAATTTCAAACTTCTCTTTGGGGTTTACTATTTCTGACATATGTTGGTTACTGCCTATTGACGATACAAATGTCCAGAGTTTCAGATAAAGTGGGATTATTTCTAACATTTTTAGATGCTTTATTATTGCACGCTTACAGGAGTCCCAGAAAGTTTCCTTTTAGAATACTTTACATTTCTTGGATTTGGTTTGCGTACCTAATGAATACGTTTTATCAGTCTAGCTTGTCGAGCATTTCTGTCCAGCCTCTGCGCGATTACCAAGTATCAACAGAACAAGATCTGGATACTTACAAATTTAAAAGCTGTTTATCAAATACAATAATATCTGTGCTAGCCGATGGAAATGCCTCGCAGTTTTTTAAATATGAACCTTTAAACGAGGGATGTGATAGTATGCTGGAAAGCATAGGAACGGTGGCCAAGAGGAGTAACGTGTTTACTTTGTCATTTCTATCACTTTATGTAATGCATGCGGAGGATTTGAAAGGAAACTATTCCTATGCATCAACGTATTTTTTTGGCAAACCCGTGTTTAAGCTTATTTATGCCATTTATCTTTACAAGGGGTTCTTGTTGAACGAGAAGTTTAATATATACGCGATTCGATTGCATGAGACTGGTTTAATTGAAAAAGCTTTCCAGGATATTTATAAAAAGAAGATTATCAAATATAATGTGGACAAGAAACAAAAATACACAATGCAGTTCATAGTTCCTTTGGTATTCTTAGAATACGGATGTGCACTGTCTCTTTTTGTGTTCCTTTTAGAATTAATCATTGGAAATAACACCAGGTTTTGGCGGCGCATTAAATTTTAAATAGCAAGCATTCAGTCTATATGCACGTACAGGTAAGGTAGGGAAAATTTAAGTTTAATGCAACTTAGTAGGATTTAAGTCTTAATTCAGCCACCTGCAGCAAGCGTTAAGTTTGTAAGCATAGATTAGGGTGGATTTTTGGGCAAAATAATATAGGCACTGGCTGCATTATTTCATAGAAATGTCATGAAATTGTCAAATCAATAAGATGTTTTTGAAAGTGGCAAGCTATTTCATGAACTAATATATATATAATTTATTGTCGTATTGACGGCCCTATATACAATGGTAGTAGTAATAGTTTCCTGGTAAGATCGTTACCGAATACCTTTTAATAAATTAGTCTTGGTTTTAATGGTATTTTTAATATATGCATAGCATGAATAAGGAGAAGCCCGGTTGTATTATCTTAACACCACCTATGTCCTTTGTAAAAATTGTAAGTGAGATTGTAAAATGTACCTAACTGATTTATTTATTCAGTTTGCTTAAACTGTCGTCTTCTCGTTAATCTTGTGTATTAACTAGCAGGGGAAACTGTTATTTGCTAATGTATCACAAATTGTTTTAAGTTTAAATGTACTTTTAAAGCTGTAGTTTTCATAATAAAAAGAGGGAGAAGAAACAAGTCCATGGAACTGGTTCCAGAAAAGGTCACAGGAAGAATTGCTCAAACAAGAAACGCTGATCGTCAAATCAAAACTGTGAATAAAATTTATAAGTCACCGGACTGTGAAAGGTCGTGGATTAAATAATTAAGTGTAAAGCTACGTAGGATAATTGAAAAAGTTTTTGCGAATCTCAGCTAAAGAAAACCTAAAATTGGAGGAAAGTTTTCCATAACCTACATATAGGTTTTACAGTCGCATAAATAGCCGAAATTGTTAACCCAATGATTCGTGTACGAGCAGGCCTTAGACCAAAGGGATTGTTCTTATGGTCTACAGATTACGCGTGTGGGTCATGTTCAAAAAAGTAATAAGGGCCAATAGTATTGTCATAAATTAGACGAAAATTTAATTTTAGATTATAGCAAAAATTTTTTTAAGATCCGCTTAAATGCTTAGGTACTTTATAGTATTAAATTAACAAGTGTGTATGTACAAAAATAAATTGATGTGTCCACATTAACTCTATAATATGTTTTATTTAGTATTGGGTTCTTTGAAGGGATCAAATATAATACGGGAAAATTTTTCACAACTTAATTTTTGACACACTATAAATTCTTACTTGGCGCACACAAATCTCGAGCGTACGACTGATGAGGCAGTACCTCCACCTTATAGAAGTCCGCAGATAAATGACACTGCCTTATTGTGTTGTGCTTCTGCGGTGAGTAAGGTCTCCAGAGCTGAGAAGAACTCGTCTCCTAGCTATCAACATAAGGCTTTCTCTTGATTTTTTAGATTTTTTAGACGTATATGAACGTAGGTACAGTCCTATTACGGCGGTAGTCAAAATTAACGCCAATTACGGAGGTATGTTTATTTTCATGTTTTATTCTTTTTTGGTTATCCAAACAATAGTGAAACACAAAAATAAAAATATATGCATTGTGTCTGTCTGTGGCAACGTAGCTTTTAAACGAATTAACCGATTTTGATTCAGTTTTTTTAAATTTTTATTTGTTCAACTAGATGACAAAGAAGCTGACGGCCCACCTGGTGGTAAGTGGTTACCGCCGCCTATAGACACCTGCAATAACTCGGAAGGAAAAATCTGTTGATATTGCAGGTGCGTTGTCATCCTGAGGCCTAGGATGAAATGCCGTCCATGCCCAGTAATTACACTGGCTACCTTTCCCTTCAATCCGAAACACAGCGAACTGCTTCACGGCTGAAATAAGAAAGGCGGTGGTCTCATTGAGACTTTTCTTATGAGCCCAAACACGCTTTATCTATCTATCACGCTTATTCTGAAGAATTGAGCATCCCGCAGACTATTTGATGGTACAGGATCAGCTCAAGGTTAGCTTGGAAATACCATCGAAGTAACAACCCTTTTCTCAAGTAGTAATGATAGTCACTAAACGCCTGAACAGGTCTTCATAAATTATAGCTAAGAACCAACTAGATGACGTCAACCATCAACTATTTACTACATGGTAGGCCCGTATGTAGGTCGTCTGGGTAGGTACCACCCTACCCTATTTCAGCAGTAAAGCAGTTCGCTGATTTTCGGATTGAAGGTAGCCAGAGTAATGCACAGAAGGCATTTTATCTTAGCCCTGAGGATGACAACGCATCTGCGATACCAAGTGATGTTTTCCTTGTTAATGCAGGTGTCTATAGGCGACGGTAGCCACTTACCACCAGGTGGGCCGTCAGCTTGCTTGTCATCTAGTTGCATAAAAAATCAGCAATAATAAATGTAGGCAAAGTAAGGATACTAAATATCCTAGCCTATCTAACGTGTATGCCAAACCGTGTGTGGAGTATTTTTTCCATGTTTGGCACAGAATTTCTCTGGCAAGGTTTTTTTACCACTAAAATGGCAATCAAGCATACGGCCCACCTGATAGCAAGTGGTTACCGTAGCGTAGGGACGCTTGTAACACCAGGGGTATCACATGCACGTTGTCAACCCTGTACAACCTATTTCACATCCTTTTTAAAGAACCCCATGCTGTCTCGATCCAGAAAACTTTATTCTGCAACCTCAGCGTACCTATCCGGGAGAAAGTTTCTCTAAAACTGTACAATACGCGATCACTTCGCTTCCAATGTGTGTACCTGCTGGTGGCAAGCGGCGCGAAGGAAAAAACAGGCCGTGGGACGTCATGTCAAATAATTCTTCAGAACACACCCTATTACACAAACGGTACAACACACGCCAAGAGGCAAAATCTCTCCTCAGACTTAGAGTTCAGCTAAATATTCATCATCATCATCGTCAGCCTATATACGTCCCACTGCTGGGCACAGGTCTTCCTACATAAAACACATGAGGAGCTTGGGCCTTAACACAACCACGCTGGCCCAATGCGGGTTGGTGGGTTAAGCCGGTTGCAGTAGCACCCTTTTTTCAAAAAAAATTTTTAGGGGGGAAAATGGCCTTTATGCCTACCCTACATTGTTGGGAAAAGGAACAATGCTAGGTTATGTGGGACTCTTCGGTTAAAGATGGTATCGACCGAACCTACCCACTAAAATAACCCCCGTTCCCCTTACCTCTCTCATGTAGACAGGTACCAGGTAACAGTCACCCTTATCCTAGTGTTCCTGTCATGCGGTCGTCCGATTCCTGGACTCTTCTTTCTATCTTTCCTGTCGTGTCACGCGGGGTACCCAATGGTACCGTTATTACTCCTGGGCCTTAGCTTGAGCAACGGATTTCCCTGATCCGGTACACAAAAGCCCACTCAAGGGGGCAGCAAACCGACAAAGATACGCCGACGCCGACCAGTTCTGCGCCTTCTGATGGGATCGGCCGAAGGGTCGTTTTCCCGGGCTCGTTCCTCATTCTCCTTGGCTCTCATTACACTTTTGCAGAAGGTGTAAAAAGCCACCATAACACCACCACGCTGGCGCCTGGCCCAATGCGGGTTGGTGGGTTAAACCGGTTGTAGTAACAACCGGGACCAACAGCTTAACGTGCCTTCCGAAGCAAGGAGGAGCTCGAGATTATAAATTTGATTTACCCATCCTGGGACCGATCATGGCGAAAGTTGCTTTGTTTTCGTAATCGAAACCAGAGCGTTGAAACCACTACGCCACTGAGCTCCACAAATGCAGTGTATCTCCTCGGAGGTAAATATTAACTGGCTACATTGCACTCGACAGATAATCTGCCACAAAATTTTAAAACAATCCCAAATTAATTTCTAATCTCCAGAATCTCTATCGCCGCAGAGTAGCTTTATCAATACGTAGGAGAGTGTGCAAAGGAATTGTTCGAAGTCATTTTACCAGCCCTCTTTCACCATCCGGGAACCAGTCCATCCGCTTTTTTGAAATTCTACCTATCCGGATAAAACGTTTCGCATATAATCCTTAGGCTTAATGCGGACAATCAAGGAGTGGGGTTCTTATCTGACAGTACGATATGGTTTCCTTTAAGACTCGAGTGAATTCGTACCTTCTAGGTAAGCTTGATCTATCGTCGTCTACATCTTAATACCACGTAAGATTAAGCCAAATGCTGGCCTACCATAAATTAGATTCTAATGTTACAGAAATATGCCAGAGTACAAATCCCGTTAGAGGGAGGTCTTTTTTCTAATATCGCGGTGCCCGACAGGGTCCACAATGATCCTTATGTTGTATTTACTATCTCATTTAGGTACATTGTGGTTTGCAATAATTTTAATTTTTTTTTTGTATGATGAATACAAACCTTTGTTCAGAACACATAATTTGATTGTACGTTTATTTAGTGTTCTAATATTTATAATTATGCATACTTACTACTAGGTAGAGACCTATATGTAGTGTCGCTTGGGTAGTTAGGTACCACCGTCTTTCTTATTCCAGCCGTGAAACAGTTCGCTGTGTTTCGGATTGAAGAGAAAGGTAGCCAGTGTAATTTCTGGGCATGGACGGCATTTCATCTTAGGCCTCAGGATGACAACGCACCTGCAATATCAAGTGCTTTTCCTTGTTATTGCAGGTGTATATAGGTGGCGGTAACCGCTTACCACCTGGTGGGCCGTCAGCTTGTTTGTCATCTAGTCACGTCATAACTGGATATACTTAATAGAAATAAAGACACCTTCTGAAGAACTGTATGTCCTAGATCATTGTTGTTACACTCGTATTAAAAGAAGTCCTGGCAAAATGTACAAAAAATAGATTTTTACTAGTACTGAAATAATCGACTTAGGAAGGTTTCTCTTGGTATCTGAATTTATGATATCCAAAGGAATCTCGATAGGCCGGAACATTATCAAGACGGAATCTCGATTTACTCGTTCTGTTGTTGATATTCTGTGTTGTCGAAGAAAAGTCCTGTTGAAGTTCCGTTTAGTCGAATTTTATTCTAGTCCGGCCCCGATCGCGCTAATTTACAACTTATTTACTAAAACAAAATAAAAAACGTTACGTTGCGCACAATTTGCGTAGCGCTAAATATTTGAACGACCACCTTTTTTTCGGAACTTTGATCTCTTTGATTAATAACTAAATTACACATTTATTAATTGATGTATACTAATAAATGTGTGTATACTAACGTATGTTACGAAAAAACCATATTGGTGTAGCCGCTCAAATGTTGACCGCAACACAATTTGTGAGCAACGGAACGTTTTTGGTTTTGCTTTGTTGAATAAGTTGAAAATTAGCGCAATCGAGGCCCAGTACTGTGACAATCAAAAACCATTAGTTTTATAAGACTGTTGGAAATAGACCTTAGATTAACGATAACCAAGTAATTTTTGATATTTATAATTACAAGGTAAGCTAATGGCCAAATTCGTTCCATAAACAGTGATTGATTGATTTATTACTTAATGAAAGAACGAAACGAAAGTAAAACAGAATAATCCAATATTTCGATTATGTTGGTCACGTACATTTTAGTATGTGTTGTTCCTCTTACAATAGGTTTAAGCATACCATTACCTCAACCGGAGAATAATTTACACATAGATTGCATGTTTAATATTTTTAAAACATACTTCAACGGTAGCGACGTTACTTACACCAATATGCAATATGAGGATAGTTCTATATTGAAAGTTATCAGTCAGAAACTCTTAATGCCGCTAACGATGCGTCAGCCATATTCGGAAATAATGAGTGCTAATGGAGGATATTTCATACTTGCAAAAAACATACCAATTTTTGTGAAGAATTTCTTGGGCGTCGTCAGGGAGCCGGGGTGGAAACCTGGTGCTCTACATTTAGTTGTCATTATGAACCTCAATATTGAGAATCTCCGAGATATATTCGATCAATTTATGATGAATCATGTAATAAATGTTCATGTTCTTGACGGAACCACCCAAGATTTGTATACGTACAATCCATATGCAAGTTTTGGATGTGGAAAGAGGTATAAAAATGTTATAAATGATGGTAAGTGCATCAACAGGGTTATCAAAGAAATGTACCGAGAAAAAATTACAACTGGACTACGTAACTGTACATTAAATGTGCTGGCACCTTCCAATTGGCCTCCGTTTAGTGTTGACTTAAAATCAAAATTGGGTGCAACTACAAAAGGAATGGAACAATTGCTCCTTGATGTTTTCGCTGAATTGGAACACTTCAATATAAATTACACTTACATAGATGGTGATTTTTATCCAATAGTGAACACTAACACATCAGCGTCTGGTAGTCTTCATCTTCTGCAGAGTAATGAAGCCGATGTCCACATAGGTGGAATGTTATTATCACCGGTTAGAGCGAACGCTTTTGATTATGTCTGGGCTCATCTCGCATACACAGACTACGTTATGATTCTCGTAAAAAAAAATTCAAATATTGCTCTAATCAAGTATACGTATCTAGAATTTCAACCTTTTGTGTGGATATCACTATTTCTATGCTATGTTGTAAGCTGTTTATTAATGACGTGTATATTCAAAGTGTCAGATAAAGTTGGTTTGGCTCTGAAAATGTTAGATGCATTGTTTTTGCACGGTTATAGGAGTCCCAGAATATTATCTAACAGAATGTTATACTTCTCTTGGATGTGGTTTGCGTATTTAATGAATACGTATTACCAGTCTAGTATGACGAGCCTTTCTGTGCGGCCACTGCAGGAGTACCAGGTATCGACAGAAGAAGATCTGGATACTTATAAATTCAAAAGCTGTTTGTCAAATACCATGACATCTGTGCTGACTGGTGCAAGTGCTGTTCAGTTTTTAAGTTACGAGGCTTTAGGTGAGGGATGTAGCAGCTACAAGGATATCATTGAAACTGTCACCAAGAGAAATAATGTGTTCACCATGTCCTTTATGTCATTATATGTTTATAATTGTAAAAATTTGGTGGACAACAGAACTTATTCTTTTAAGAAGCCTGTATTTCAAGTTATTTATGCCATTTATTTTTACAAGGGATTCTATTTGAGAGATAAGCTTAATTTATATGCACTTCAGTTGAGAGAGAATGGTATGGTATATAAATTTTCACGTGAAATATATAAACAGAAAGTGGCCACACTAATTCAACAGAAACGACGAAAAACAATCATAGTACCATGGGTGATTTTTGAATACGGGTGTGGTGCGGCTTTCCTTGTATTTCTTTCAGAATTATTCATTGCTTATAGAAGTAAGTTTCAGCGACGCATTCGATTTTAATAAGCAAGTTTTCGGCAGTAAATGTACGAGTGGTCTTTCTCGTTTTATTTCTTTTGCTATTCCTTACTAAACATAACCTGTAAAGCATCAGATTCCAGACACAATTGATTTTTTTAATTGTCATAGCTCTCCGGTGGGATAACGCCGCTCTACAGATTAATACATACGACATATTACCTGATAGAGGAAATATTACAAAATATCAATAAAGCCAATTACACGTCAGTGCTATTCCTAGATTTGTCAAAGGCCTTTGACTTTGTGGCACATGATCTACTTTTGACAAAGCTGGAACACAATGGAATAAGAGGACCTGCTAAAGATTGGTTAAAATCATATCTAAAAAATCGGCTACAATACGTAGAAATAAAAAAACTAGATGAAATGCATACTACGCAAGTCTACAACTCTGACCGTAAAATAAACAGCTATGGAGTGCCACAAGGTAGTATCCTCGGACCACTTCTGTTTTTGTTGTATATAAATGACCTACCAAATGTGACTATGCATAAAATGATTTTGTTTGCCGATGACGTATCGGTCATCGTTACTTCAGATAAAGTTAATAGTTTAGAACAACACAAAATAGAAATAACTAAAACATTGACATCAATAATTAAATGGTTAACAAATAATAATCTACAATTAAATTTAAGAAAGACGAAGCTAGTTAATTTCAATAATTTTAAGAATAGAATAGTTGACATTGATATAAATGAACATAAAATAAGACATGAAAATATAGTGACGTTTTTAGGTTTAAAGATAGAACCATGTCTAAATTGGAAAGAACAAATACAAAAGGTCTGCAATAAAATAAACGGATTTTCATTTGCACTGTACAAACTTAGAAAAATCGCAAACAAAGCAACAGCTGTTACATCCTACTTTGCTTATGTAGAATCTGTGCTCAGATATGGGCTTTTGATTTGGGGAAACGGGACAGATATACAAAAAGCTTTCATATCCCAAAAAAAGTGCATCCGTGCGATATGTAATATTGCACCGGATATCTCCTGTAAACCACACTTCGGAAAATTAAATATATTACCATTACCTTGTTTATACATACTGGAAGTAAGTACATTTGTTAAACAACACTACCACAGGCTTACTAAGGCAGAGGACGTAACAAAAAGAAGTTGTAGATTTCCAAATAAAATTATATTAAATACCCTTCCAAAAACAAAACGTTTCCAACGGAACGCACCGACAATGTCAATAAATATATTTAATAAAATACCGGAACATATAAAACAGTTGCCTTTTAACAAATTCAAAACCGCTCTTTGTAAATGGCTTTTGAAACATTCTTTTTATAGTGTTGACGAATTTATGAAGTATGACAAATAGATTATAGAACATGGACTGATCAATTATTTTATATGTATTTTTCCCCCTTTTACCAACTGACTCGAGATTGTAAATCTAATTATTTTATATTGAATACCTATTGTTGTTTTTATGTAGAATATTTGAATAATAATTAAATGTAGAATAGATGTATCATTAAATTTTGACACAACGTAATTAGGTATTATATAAATTTGCATGCTATTATTGATAATGGCTAAATAGGTTTAAGATCACACACTGAAATTGTAAACATCTTGTAAATTACCCTATTTATCGCAAATAAAGAATTTGATTGATTGAATACTATTTTTGCTTTTCCTTAAATTATACTTAATATTTTAATTTTAAGTATTACTTTAGTCACGCCTAAGCAATTCATAAGTAGATAATGTTTAATACCTTATTGAACAGAAGTTAATTAGTAGAACTTTAGTAATTAGTAGATTTAGAAGACCGTAAGTGTTTTAATGCTTGTTTAACATACTAATGTAAAATTGTGGAATAAAAACTAGCTACAAACGTTTATGATTTAATTATAGTAATGAATGTTGAGGAATTTATTTTATAGTATATATAGAATAAATTAGAAGAGAAAGAAGTTTATTTGGCACATAAATACAGTAATACTTAAAGTTATCAGACTAACATTAACAAATGCACCAAGAATTGATAATTTTATGTAATCCCCGGCCTTATTAATCATCTATCTAACACCATCTCATTGAGACTATTCATAAGAGCTCAAACACGCAGATATATCAGAAACTTACAGCAGATATATCTGCTGTAAGTTTATGATGGATAGTGATATGAATTGGGATCCCGCATACTTTTTGATGGTATAGGATCAGCTCAAGGTTAGTACCTACACCAAATTTCAAATCATTTGGATCTGTGAAATTTAGTAAAACCTTATCATGTAGAAAATTTGCTAATAGTCATCAAATGCCTGAACTGATCTTCATAAATTATAGCTAAAAACAACAAACAAACAAAACTGAATCAAATTTGGTCAGACAGATACACAGACAGACAGTACAGGCACGTCAAATTTATAACACCGCTCAGCATAATGTCGCGGCAGGGGCTGCCACGACGCTGGTATTCTGTGGATGTCTTACAATGGAATAAGATCAGGCGAATGGCTCTGCGTAGACACATAAATGATACAGAAATACTTAAAAAAAAACTCGCACAAAAACACTCACCTAACCAACTGTGTGGGGTGCTTTAAACTCACTTCACCCAATACCCATTTTTTTTAATTTAGTAGAATAGCACGGGTTTAATAGTAGTTAAATAACGTAGGTAGTGTCGCGGCCCGGTTACACAGTACCTACATATAACATAGCTTTAGTTTAGCCAAATAATATTCAGAAAAATGGTGTGTTGGTGAAGTGAAAGTAAGCTAAATACTTCGGTCAATACAAAATAGGTATTTGTAAAAATTTATGAAAAGTAGTTTGGTGAAGTGATACTTCTGTCAAATAATATTTCGATAATTTAAAATTATGGCAAACAATACATATGGCAAAAGAGAAGTTGGTCAACCGCTTTCGGGAAAATGAAAATCGAACAAGTAAATTTCGGGAAAGTAATCGGTTCCCCTTTAAAGAATCGCATGGCTCTGTCTGTCTGCGCTCCCTGGCTCCGCCATCGCATTACTGTAGTGCGGTTCACTAACAGAAATATTAGATATCGAGCTTGACGACTGACAAGATGACGAGCCGCCATTGATTTTGGTTTCTTTGGTTAGCGTAGTTCCTTAGGCGGTTGGCCTGCACACATTCAATTATGGCGTAGACTTCCGCCAGGAAGTTGGTGGCGTATTTTCCGAGGTTTACGCTTTTACTAAACCTTGGTCTGATTCCATACACCCCACATCCTACGTTATTACCCATTTTGGAGCCATCTGTAAACCATGTGAGGCATCCAGCTTCGCAGGGAGCAGTGACTTGTGGACAAATATTGTTTTGAATATTCGCCCACTCTTCCCTGCTAGGCAGTTCAACTGTATAGTTTTTGTGGAAGTTGAGTTGTGGTAGCATGACGTCAGAAGTCATTGCTAATGGATATGAACAAACTTCGCCAAGTATCTTCTTGATGCACTGGACAGATTACAGCGTCGTGCTGTCCTTATTGTTGGCGATGTAGATATCACGAACAACCTTGAACCTCTGCGATTGCGAGACATTGCGTCGCATAGTACCTTCTATCGGCTATATCATGGAGAGAGCTATATCATGAAGAGCTTTTCCACCTTAGCCCACTTTCCCCTTCCTACTAAGGAGCACGGTTTTTGGCAGTTATCAATTCACTGTCTCCACCTCAATATCACACACTATGAAATTTAGTAACTCCTGTCTTTGTCGTATTCTCAAAACTTGGAATTGTTTGCCAGGATATTTTGTGTGCTTACTAAAGGCCTTCTGTGCAAGTTCACAATCGCCGAACAAGCTATGTTAGGTTTTTCCCTACGAGATAGAATTGGAAATGGGGACTTCCGTAAAAGAATTAAAGTCACTGACATAGCTCATAGGATTAGCAAGTTGAAATGGCACTGGGCAGAACTAAGGGCGAATGGGGTTCTAGCGTGAAGACCACGTACGGGATAGCGTAAAGTAGGACGGCTCCCACTAGATGGACAGACACTCTGATCAGGGTGGCGCGGAGATGTTGGATGCAAGCTGCGCAGAACTGATCAACTGGGAAATCGATGGGGGAGGCCTTTGTTCAGCAGTGGACATCATAGGCTGATATCGTGATGATGACATTTGTTCCCTACTCCCTATCTAAAATACGTGCTCCTTCAAAAGAGGCGCGAAGAGGCAGGCATGGTGGAGGCGGCTAGAACAGTATGTTAAAAAGCTACATTAGCTGTCTTAGTATTTTATATGGACTCTTCTTAGTAATCCACATCAGGTGATGTTGAGTCCTTTGCCGTGCTTTGTGTAAAAAAAATCTTTGTATTTCGTATGTATGAAGTTGTATTCCGCTTTTGTAATTGTTTCGCTTTACAATAGTTAGAAAGGTCGAAAATGTTTTTGTCTAGAGTACGGAACTCTTACTAACGAAATACGAACCCCTTCGATCGATAGTTTTTTTTATACAACTAGATGACAAACAAGCTGACGGCCCACCTGGTGGTAAGCGGTTACCGCTGCCTATAGACACCTGCAATAGAAAGGAAAAGCACTTAACATTGCAGGTGCGTTGTCATCCTGAGGCCTAAGATGAAATGCCGTCCATGCCCAGTAATTACACTGGCTGGCTGGCTGGAGTTTTAAAGCTTTTGTGGCAATAGATTATGAAGATGAATCATTGTAAGGTAAAAACACATTGACTGATATGGCTTAAAATATCAAATAGTTAGGACTTCTCAATGTGTGACTTACATAATATTGTGATACAACTGACATTAAGACCACAAACTACGATAACGTCACAAAATAAGTAAAAAAAAGTAAAATAGTAATGAACATAAATATAGTAAAGTAAGGAAATGCTCTTAGTTCATTAAAAGTGATGGATGACTTAATGATGTTACTCACTAACATAACATAAAGAATTATTTCATATTTCCACGATGCTATTCGTGTATATTGCAATATTATGTGTCTTCTCTCTGACGGGCACTTCAAGCTTATCGCTACCCGAACCCGATGATAATTTTCAGGTAGATTGTGTATTTCATATTTTAAAAAAATACTTTAAAGGTATTTCCGTCACTTACGTTAATATGCAATATGATGACAGTTCGTTGTTAAAAGCGATTAGTCGGGAACTTTTGATATCGCTTAAAATACGCCAACCGTACTCAATTGATAATATTAAGGCGAGTTCTAATGAGGGATATTTGATACTTGCAAAAAACATACAAGTCTTTGTAAATAATTTCTTGGGCATTGTCAGAGAACCAGGGTGGAACCCTCAAGCTCGGTTCCTTGTGATCATTAAGAACTTGAGTTCTGAGAAGTTTCAAGATATTTTCGACCAATTTATGATATATCATGTAATTAATGTTCATGTTCTAGATGGTTTCTCCCGAAAACTTTATACTTATAATCCGTTTGAAAACTATAATTGTGGAAAAAAATATGAAGATGTCATAAGTAATGGTGAGTGCATCAAGGAGGTTATCGATGAATTATATCCAGCAAAAATTATGACCGGACTGCGAAATTGTACTTTAAATGTCCTGGCACCATTCAATTGGCCTCCGTTTAGTGTTGATGTGGCATATCAGCAGAGTGGAACTGAAGGAGGACTGGAACAATTCATGATGGAAGTTTTCGCTGAATTGGAACAATTCAATATTAACTACATTTACATTGAAGGTGATTATTATTCCGCTGTATATGCTAATATGTCCGCTTCTGGTACTCTTCAAATTCTTCAAAATAATGAAGCTGATATACACATAGGTGGAATGTTATTATCAATAAACAGAATAAACGCCTTCGACTACGTCTGGGCTCACCTCACATTCACGGACAGTATTGTGATAGTAGTGAAAAAAACGGATAATAATGCTTTGAACAAATATCTGTATCAAGAATTTCAACCTGTTGTGTGGATTTTATTATTTTTGACATATGTTTTTTATTATTTACTCTTGGCATACTTATTTAAAATTGCAGATAAAGTTGATTTTGCTCTAAAATTGTTGGATTGCTTCTTTTTACATGGTAACAGGAATCCAAGAAAGTTTGTTTCTAGATTATTAATCATAGTTTGGCTTTGGTTTGCGTATATGATGAATACGTATTATCAGTCTAGCTTAACAAGCCTATCTGTTCAGCCTCTGCGGGAGTATCAGGTGTCAACTGAAGAAGATTTGGATACTTATAAATTCAATAGCTGTTTTTCGCAGTCCATTAAATCGATGTTGGTGTTTGCAAAGGCCGTGCAGTTTTTGACCCATGAACCCGATTACGAGGGATGTAGTGATCTTTTGGACTGCGTAAGAAAAGTCAGTATTAGAAATGGAATATATACTATGACCTTGAAGTCAATATATACATATCATGCTAAGGATTTTGCCGGAAGATACTTCTCTGACACAACGTATTGCTTTCACCAACCAGTATTTAAACTTATTTACGGCATTTATACTTACAAGGGTTTCCCCTTGATAGATAAGTTTAATATATACGCACTTCGCCTAAGGGAAAATGGCTTAATACACAAAGTTATTAACGATATTTATGGATTCCAGCATCGTCAGACTGAAGTGCTCACGCAAAAACATACGATAATCATACTTCCTTGGGTAGTCTTAGAGTACGGGTGCGGTGTGGCTCTCATTGTGTTCCTTTTAGAATTAATGATTGGCTATAAGGCCAGGTCTCGACGACGACGCCGTGTTTAATTTTAATAATATGTTACTGAGTATGCCAGGGACGGGTATGGCTTGGGACGGGCTGAAATCATGATATTATGTCTTTTACCATTGATTTTTACAAGATTTTTGTTAAATTTAATAACAATGGTAGGGACTAACATAATGTAATTATTGTTTTGTTTAGTATTAAGGAACAACTACAATTCCAAACATTTAACATTTACATATCACAATATATTTAGGTATAATGTGACATATGAAAAATAAAAGAAAACAAACGTTAACCGGTTATCAAAAAGCAAACTATATAGGTAGGTACCAATCATCATCATCATCACCAGCCTATATACGTCCCACTGCTGGGCACAGGCTTTTTTCCACATGGGAGAGACACATGAGGAGTTTGGGCCATAACACCACCACGCTGGCCCAATGCGGGTTGGTGGGTCCAAAGGTCCAAACACCCTAAAAATATAACACCTATCTAGAAAAGGTTGAATTTGAGCTATCATTTCGCATCATTGCAGTGAAATGAAATGTTAGATCATTGGAATTTCAATAGTGCTAAGGTAGTAGTAGTTTTTAGTATTTAAATTCAGTTTTTATATGGTCTTTTTAGGGTCATCTTAACAATTACAAATAAAGAAAGAAAACGATGAAATAAAATTATTTGTACCTACTTGTTACAATAGAGTAGGCGTTTAAACGCATCAAAAACATTAAAATGTGATAAGAGTCATCATTTATTAGATATATTTTATTAAATATTTTTTAAGATGATTTTATTTATTTAAATCAAATAAATAAATTAAATCATCTTTAAAAATATTTATTATTGATTGTTTTTTCTAATTTTTAACCGACTTCAAAAACGAGGAGGTTCTCAATTCGACCGGTATGTTTTTTTTTCTTTGTATGTACACCGATTACGCCGAGACTACTGAACCGATTTACGTGGTTCTTTTTTTGTTCGATGCGGAATAGTTGCCATTGGATCTCATAAAAATTTTTCAAAATCAGTGGGGTAATTTGGTTTTTATATAAAAAAAATCTGAAATTATTAAGTCGTCTACGTATGCGAAATTGGCGGATTTTGCTTTCATAAGACTATTTAGTGAAACGATACGATAGTAGGAAACAATATAAGTTGACGGGCACCCATCTAGCTTCGACCTTAGAAAGTTATCACTAAAAATTATAAAAAAAAAATTAAACAAAAATTAAAACCGACTTCAAAAAAAAACTGAAAAGGTTAAAATAATTTAATTTAAGTAGGTACTCATCCCCTAGATATTTTTTAGAGTTGGTGCTAAGTTGTTTCCAAAAACAATAGAAAGTGAAGCACCGACCCAAAAAAATATGTTTCTAGGGAATGAGTACCTACTTAAATTAAAATATATTAACCTTTTCAGTTTTTTTTGAAGTCGGTTTTAATTTTTGTTTAAAATTTTTAAAGGATAATTATAAAATTACGCGGGTTTTTTTCTCCAAGCGTTATTGGTCAGAGAACATTGTTATATTTAATGTCCTTCTACTATATATTTAAAACATACATGTAGAAAATAAATGTGTTTAAATTGAAGACTGGTCGTATTATTAGTATGTTTTCGTCCTTAAAATAAAAATTCTTTAAAAATATCAAATAACAAGAGACTGAATTACGGGTCTATATTGGCTCACATAAAATTCTAAATCCTAATCTTTGTCTTACTACCGATTTATTTGTGTTTATAATAATCACTCTTCATAATTTGATTTTTCATACTTTTTTTATTCATACATTTTTATTAGTACTAACGGAGCTCTTTACATCATAATTTTCTTTATTAATACTGTTAGGTCCTACCAATAACCTGGTTGATGTCTAATGTTGTCTGGAATCTGATATTTAACGGATTATAAAAAATACAATGAGTAGTCAAAAAAGAATTAATTGCTTTGGTTGGTTTCGGCTCACATGGACAGACCCAATCAAACGATTGCTGCTTTGTTTTGGGATAGTAGCTGTAAAACCATATTTCACCTGGCCTATCACTATATCCTGAGTATAGTTTGAAACTGGATTTCGTGGATTTAAATCCGCTCTAAATTTGTGTAAAACGGTATAAATCCACGAATTCTTGTTTGGAACGGTTTATTTACAACTATAGTCATGGGTTATAATAGGAATTGTAGTTTTAGGCCGTTTAGAACAAATTTGGAACGGTTTAAAACCAGGAATTCTGGTTTACAACTATAATCCTGACGCTACTAATGGGGTGATTGTATCTGACTCCTACCTATGCCTAAGGATACCCTAATCTCTTGGTCACATGCTCATCTGTTTCGATCATAAGGCGACAGTATTGATGTTTTCGTTTTTTACAACTGTAGGCGGATGATAATCACGATATTCATTACTGAGACTAACACAACCGCGTTTCAGTGCTGGAAACCAGCTATAAACAATTGACTTGCTTAGCTGTTCATCGCTAAAAGCAGTTTGAATGCTATCGATACTCTGCTTACGCATAAAACTACGTTCAAAATCTTACTGCAAAATTTTCACGAGGTAAATCCATGGTAGGTAACTAGATACCTACCGTTTAAAGACATACATACAATATTTAAAATGGCGCCAAGATGTTTTTTGTCCTTCCCAGGGTCGTAAACTATCACCATACAATATTATCACAATGTTAAGCTGACAGGTGAAATCAAGCAGGATCATACAAATTGGCAAAATCCCTTGACGTTAAAGGGAATAACTGGTTTGTCACGAAGTTGAATGCCCTAAAATGGGACCGGCGGAGTGCATCGAACCATGCCCCGTGATTAGAACTAGTATCTAGCACTTGTAATGATGCCTAGCCTAGGCGACAAGCCGGAAGCGTGACCTATTGCTTTACATTCGTACAGTTATTAACATAAAGTACAATGCTGTGAAGACAATACATTTGACCTTTAATTGATTATTTGCAAACATTTGACAATAAAGATCTTTGTGGTAAGGACGCACAGAGCTTTGACAATGTCTACGACGTCGTCGGCACAGCCATGGATGTGCAGACATCCAGTGCATGGACTAATAAGATGGCCCTAGATGTGCAAGAAGTTGCTCAACTGTTTTGACACCTCGTGTATTTTCATGAATGTCTATACTCGATCCACTTACGGTCCTAAAGCAATGACATCGCCGCACGGGCGTCCTGCGTGTTGCGTCTGCCACCACTGAGCGGTAACGACCTGCTGAGAGGCCGCGACATCGAGTCAGCGACTGCCTACGGAAGCGATATCGCTTTCGCATGGATGGATGAAGACTAACCCTAATTATCTCTGTGGATAGTAATATTTGGACCGGTCGTAAGACAACTTGTTCTTTAACCACCGACGAAAAAAAGGGGTGTGTTATAAGTTTGACGTGTCTGTCTGTGTATCTGTGTGTCTGTGTGTCTGTCTGTGGCATCGTAGTTCCTAAACAAATGAACCTATTTTGATTTGTTTTTTTTTAAAGCTGACATGACTAGGAATGGTTCTTTGCTATAATTTATGAAGATCAGTTGCGTTTGATGACTAACTGCTCATTTTTTACATGATAAAAGGGTTTTACTAACTTTGAAAGATCCGATTGATTTGAAATTTGGTGTACTGTCACTTCGGTGACATTCCCATGACATACTAACCTTGAGCAGGTCCTATGCTGTCAAAAAAAAACAACTTGTTATAAGAAATACGTATGGCGGGTGTGTAATGTGACGTCAAATTTTATATAGCATCTAATTATCTAACACGCAACTTTATGTGGTTACGGTATTCAACAATTAAAAAAAAAACAGTTTAAAAATGAACAGTTTCGTAAATTGTAGCTGTGTGGAATCACATAATTTCAAAACCTATAAAAAATGATACTTATTACCCCATTGTAGTAAGAGAAACGGAACGGAGTCCGCTCCGCTTACACTGGAAAGCTGGCTTATGCTGCCTGTCCACTGGAGCGTAGCGGGGCAGAGCTATCTTAACAAAATAAATATATTCTTTGCAATATTAGCGAAATTCGAAGCGCAGTGTGGCGGAGATGTGTTATCCGTGAAATAGCTAAAGTGAATAGTGTTCTAAAACAACGTAATTAGGTTTATTTTCCTTTTTTATTGAAGCTCGCTCCGCTCGTGTCCGCTTCAGTGGACAGGCAGCCTAATGAACGGTCACGGTCATAATCTTAAATACTAATATGTCATTGTCATTATGTAACATACCGGTTATAAAATGTGTTGACGAATGTTTTTTTCGTATCTGCTACTTTTAATTGCTAAATAATAATAATGAATTTATAAACATTGTTGACGATTGGACGCCAACCTTTTCTTTAATTAAATTCGAATTTTGTTTTTTTAATACTCTCACACCTACTAGCCAAAAGTTGGCATCATTAAGAGCTTGTGTTATGGATACTAGATAACGGACTCAACGTTTGTGACGTGTTTCCTTTCTCATCCTACACACTTTCCTACACCCTAGAGACACTATTTCCGCCTTCAAGCGACGCGTCAAAGAACACTATCTTTCCTCTATTCTATAAATGCAGTTTATATCTATGTATATTAAGTATCTACTTAATTATTTACATTTTGTTTTATTTTTAGTCAAGTTATATTCACACTCACTGTGTCTACATTAATTTTAATTAATATATTCTTCTCGCAAGTCTGCTGGCAGAATTTTCTTTAGAAATAAGCAGTGCCTTTATTTATTCAGGACTACAAACAACTGTATAATAAATTCACTAGTTGATACATGTATTTTTATGGTTGTAGATGTATAATCAGCAGGTTCATAAATTCAATCAATGAAAAATTACTTAGTAATTAAAATAGAATAAAACTAGAAAAATTCCACGTCCTGAGGCAGGAATCGAACCCGCGACCTTTCGCAATCCGGGCGACTGCTCTGACCACTGAGCCACCCAGGACTTGGGATATCCCTGTGAAATTCTTCTAGTCTATTATTTGGTGACTGGGCTACAAAAGGTATATATAAAAGTAGAAATAAGATGTATGAATTATACGCACATAAGAAATACAATCACAATAAGGACTTTCATGAGTATGTAAAGAAATATTCCAAGACTTTCAAAAAGATATGTAACCGCGCCAAAGCGATACACATCCGAGACAAAATTGAAAAATCTAATAACAAAACAAAAACTACATGGAATATAATAAACCGTGAAACTGGTAAAGTCAAGTCACAAAACACCACGTTCACAATAAATGTAGATAATCAAATTATTAATTCTGACCACGAAATAGCTAGCATATTTGAAGATTACTTTTCAAAAATACCTTCGATTACAACATCTCATTTAGATTCTTCTTCTCTTGAAGCAAGTTCCATCCTGAGGCATTGTGTGCCCGAGTGTAGCGAGACTTTCCAATTTACCCATGTTGTTCCTCAAAAAATCATTAAAATTTTTAAATCCCTAAAATTGAAAAATACAGGGGATTTATGGGATGTATCTGTAAAAATAGTTAAGAATATCATTGATATTATTGCCCCTTATCTCGCGCAAATTTTTAATAACTGTATAGATGAAAGTATTTTTCCTAATTTAATGAAATACAGTAAGATTATTCCGCTATTTAAATCAGGTGATAGAGAGGATCCTAGTAATTTTCGTCCAATTTCTATTTTACCAGCACTTAGTAAAATATTTGAAAAAATTATTTTGGAACAATTGATTAAGCATTTTAATTTAAATAATCTTTTCCATAGTGCGCAATATGGATTTACAAAGGGTCGTTCTACTACTGATGCTGGTGTAGCGCTGTTAAGGCACATATTTGATGCATGGGAGAGTTCACAAAATGCTATTGGTATATTCTGTGACTTATCAAAGGCATTTGACTGCGTTGACCATCAGACGCTAATTTTAAAATTACAACACTATGGGGTTACAAATTCAGCTCTGAAGTTAATCACATCTTACTTAAGTTCTAGAACTCAAATAGTTGACATCAATGGAACAAAATCTTCAGGGTCTTATGTCAAAATGGGAGTTCCACAGGGTTCAATTCTAGGGCCTTTTTTATTTTTAATATACGTAAACGACTTGCCTTTCTTTGCTAAGGAATTTTGTGAGATTGTGTTGTTTGCAGATGATACTTCTTTAATTTTTAAATGTGATAGAAATAAAGTTAACTTTGACGACGTAAACAATGCGCTATCTCAAGTAATGAATTGGTTTACTGTGAACAATTTACAACTGAATGCAAAGAAAACTAAATGTATTAAATTTATTTTACCTAATGTTAGGGAAGTGGATACAAACATTAAATTAAATAATCAGTCGCTAAATTTAATTCAATCCACCACGTTTTTAGGCATTACAATCGATGCGAAACTCCAGTGGAACCCTCACATCACAACACTTTGTAGTAGACTTAGCTCCGCGGCTTATGCTATTAGAAAAATAAGGCAATATACTGATATTGCCACGGCGCGCTTGGTTTACTTTAGTTACTTCCATAGTATTATGTCGTATGGTATTCTTCTGTGGGGTAAAGCAGCAGACATTGAAACAGTATTTATCTTACAAAAACGTGCAATTAGAGCAATCTACTGCCTTGCTGCTCGAACATCTCTTAGAGACTTATTTAAAGAAATAGATATACTAACAGTGGCTTCTCAATATATTTATGCTTGCATAATTTTTGTACGTCAAAATTTAAATTCCTACTTAAGACACAGCGATGTACATGCATTAAATACAAGAAATAAAAATAAGTTGATCTTACCGTCTCTAAGACTGCATAAAGTTTTTAATACTTTTATGGCTCAAAGCATACTTTACTATAACAAGATTCCTAATAACGTACTAGACTTGCCATTTGACAAATTTAAAATTCACATTAAGAAAATTCTAATGTCCAAAGGTTACTATACTATTAACGATTATATAAATGACAAAAATGCTTGGTTGTAACTTATAATGTCATATAGTTATTTCCACCAATAGCATTTCATTGATTTTGTGGTTGCTGGAAGATGTCATGCTCTCTATAAGTTTCTGCGGTGGTGGCGTCGTGTGCCGGGTCGCTCCGTTCCCTATAATATGGTTGAGCGGAGCGATGGCTGGCACATGCGTCATACTTGTGAACAGGTGCCACTAGTGGAAATGGTCATCTCTAAGCTTCCTTGATTTTGTAATCATTTACCTACATATTCATCAATAGTATCATTTTTGAGGGATTTTTGAGGTATATGGCATTATATGATATTATATATAAAACAATACAATTATTATTGTAATGACGTGGTCAGACAAGTGTTTAAAATTAATGAAAGATGATTGGCTTTATTAGGTTTTTGTATATTAATTGTTGACCTTTGTGTATTGTAATACCTATATTGTGAAGGTGCATTGTCGGACAGCCTTTGAATACAGTAAATATTCTTATCATTAGGTAATTATTGGTACTTTAATATACCTTTTTTATACTCTGTGCGACACTGCGCTGCTAAATACTATTACTGTGTAATTAAACATTGTAACTTAATGATTGAAAAGAGTGACTACACGAGTTTGTTGCCGGAATCTTCTCGGTAGTTCAACTTTTGGAACCGGTGTAAATTCAGACAGACTGACAGACAGACGGACCGACAGACAGACCGATAGACAGACTGACATAACATTCTTAGCTTACGTAGATGCAGATAAGACAGAGAGACAAACATTATGAAATTGTTAGTTAGTTAATATTATTTTTATGTGATAGACTTAAGGGTTTTTTTGTTGACGATTCAAAAGTGCTTCTTGGGGGCCTAATTGAATAAAAATATTTTCATTTTCATTTTCATTTTCTATCTTGTATTTGCGTTTATGAGCTAACGTCCACCCTACAATGTCGAAATATTCTATTTCAACATCCGAAACGAGTATTTTTACAAATACCGACGATTCGGTTAAGTTGGGGCAGTGCTTTCAAATATTCTTTATTTTTGATTTTAACATTATTATAATGTTTGAAAAATTACTTAGTAATTAAAATAGAATAAAACTAGAAAAATTCCACGTCCTGAGGCAGGAATCGAACCCGCGACCTTTCGCAATCCGGGCGACTGCTCTGACCACTAAGCCACCCAGGACTTGGGATATCCCTGTGAAATTCTTCTAGCCTATCTGTATTTGCGTTTATGAGCTAACGTCCACCCTACAAATAGAATATTTCGATTCTATTTTAATTACTAAGTAATTTTTCAAACATTATAATAATGTTAAAATCAATCAATGAAATCAATAAAGTTTCTTTTCTAATATTATGCGTTCATGAAGTTATAAATAAATAAGAATACTACAATTCAACCTCATATAATTCTTTTAGGCAGTCTCTCCCGAGTCTCCGACATAGTTCAGACTCCACCACACTCTACTATTAGAGTACCACACTCTAATCTAAGAGTAGAGTGTGGTACTCGGAACTTGGACTATTTTTGTCTTGAACAGGAGCACCTAAAGAAGTTATATAATAGAAACCAACATTTTCCTTACCCACTTTTCAATCTTAATAAAAAATCAGACCGTTTTATAAAACAAATAGGAAAAGGAATATAATAAACTGAGCAAACAAAAAATACTAAGTTAACGACTGAAAATCTGTTTTTGGTCGACTATTCAACGATTTGTCGCCGAAATTAGATTTTTTTTAGTCGCTCACTTAGTATTTTCATTGGTTAAGTTAGGTTAGTATGATGTTCAGTTTCTCCCCGTGTGTCAGGTCCATTGTGGGACCGGTACTCACGTTTGATGTGGTCCTGTAAAGCATTCGATGTGAAGAGTGGTTCCGCAATGGCCCTGGCTGGCGCACCCTGGGCAATCCCTATATATCTAATATATGGGTGATTATAATATTAGTCGCGATTGGCTAATCTCCATTCAGGGGGTGAAATGGTTAAGCCCTTGTGGGTTCCTGCCGGGAGGGAGAATTGTCTTTTGATGCTTTCCCTGCTGTGAGAAAGGGCTCTTAAGGCCAGAGCCTTTGCGGTCGGTAGATGGCTGGTCTCCAAGGCCAGCGGGCCGGTTAATGCGGCCGCGTAGGACACGCCAGTTCGTTGAGAGTGGGCCGCTAGCTCCACTTACTCTTCAAACTGTGTCTAACACGTCGCGGTCCTAGCTTAGCACCAGCGGACCCCCCTCCAAGGAGGAGGATCGTGGTATGGAAGCAGGCCTCCTAGGCTTGCGGGGCACTTCGGTGAGGGGTGAGACCTTTGCTGCCCTGTACGTCCCCTAGTAGGGGGAAAGTACCCAATCCCTCCGGGGAGTGGCAGAGTCCAGATATGGTCATTGCGGGCCGAATGCGGACGACTACCAAGTTCCTTGGATCCGGTCCTCGTAAGGATCTCGGTGACGTAGTGGTTAGTGGCAACTTTCGCCATGGTCGATACTAGAATGGGTCACTCAAAGTGTGTTATCTCGAGCTCTTCCCTCCGTTATTGAGGCACGTTAAGCCGTTGGTCCCGGTTTTTTCCTGCAACCGCTTCAACCCATCAACCCGCATTGGGCCAGCGTGGTGGTGATATGGCCCAAACTTCTCATGTGTTTTTTCCATGTAAGAAGGCCTGTGCCCAGCAGTGGGACGTATGGTGGCTGGTGATGATGATGAAGCAGCTTCCTGATGGGAGAAGGACGATTTTTAGTCGGTAGGGCCGTCGCATCATTATCTTTGCTGCGGAGGAGTCCCACATAACCTCGGAGCCGCCCACAGGCACCGGGATATGCATTAAGCATTTTCCGCCCGAAAAAAAGTATGATGCTCCGTTGATAGGAATATAAGGCGTCAGATGACAGTTGACACACGCAGTCTTGACCGTTGGGAGTGGCTGATTCTGTCACATCAGGAAATAGGGAAATGGCGCCGAGCCAGGTGTTCACTCAGGGAGTGCGGTCCGACTGAAGATCGTTAGAACTTACATACATATAGGTACTGATGTACCTCGAAAACTTCGTAAGGGTGATTCAGGCTTTCACATAACGTATTATTCACTGATTAACCGTTTGTCGGTTAGTGGATACTACGTGATACTACTGTCTATGTAATCGCTATGAAGAAGCAGCTAAAATATCATATTTGCATTTGAAAAGATGCATCAAACAATATTAATTTAAAAATGCTATAAATATATTTTTTAGTAGTTAGAGTACTTACCCATGAAATAAATTAACTCGGAATATTTTTAGCCCCCAAAATCATTAATAATTAGACCTGTTTCGTGACTATATTATACCATGCATTGTAGCTGTCATTTGCATTCAGCCTTAGATCACCTAGACACGCACGAGACATTTCCGAATAATGTATAACATATCATTATCATCACCAACTAAGTATGGCTGGGCACAGGCTTTCCTACATGGGAAAAACACATGGGGAGTTTGGGCCATAACACTACCACGCTGGCCCAATGCGAGTTGGTGGGCTAAAGCGGTTGCATGAACAACCGGGACCAACTGCTTAACGTGCCTTGCGAAGCACGGAGGAGCTCGAGATAACAAACTTTGATTTGATTGACCCATCCCAGTATCGACCATGGCGAAAGTTGCTATGTACCTAACTGTTGCTAAGTAAATATACCTTATTTACGTCAATATATCAATATCAATACGTGAAGTCGTACCGTTCATAATATCTATGGTAACATTATTCAATAAATAATTTTAACGATGTAATAATTGAACGGAACGTGGAATTGATTCGCAAGTTGACATTGACATCGTTTTCTTGTTTTATAAGTAATAAAATCAAAATCAGATAATGGCTGTTGCCAGGGTAGTACTGAGCTCCGTTAAGGATAGTTTTTATACTTAATCTATTCATAGTTTTCACCATATTATATATAAATATTAAATTATCTGTCTCGGGACATAAGTGCCAGTGTTATCAATAGTAAAAAGTGTTGTGATAAAGTAATAAAATAACAAAATATTCAGCAAACGGGCATTTGCACTGCGAACTTCTATAGTGGCAGTATCGCAGAGGCGGACGTGTGCTGTGGATTTTTTTGGGTGCAACTGGGTTCCTCAGATGTTTTTAACGTAATTAATTGTGATAAACTGTTTTCAAGATAATAATGTAACATTAAAATTTTGGTACCTTCGTTTGTCCAGTATAATACCCTACAATTAATTAACACAAACACCCACCTTCACAAAAATATCACAATATTTTCTTGCAACTACTTAAACTATTTAATCAGTAAACTATCTGATTGTATAGCCGAGTGGCTTAGATACTGGACTTAACACTCATCGGGACCGCGTTCAAATCTCGCCATTGACCTGATTTTTTTTTTTTTTTTTTTTTTTGAATAAAATTTAATGAAATCTCGGTGATACTTTTTTATAAGGACTATTGTTTTTTTTTTTCTGATTAATAAAAATGGGGAAAAATAAATCATCAATTCAGTCTGAAAACGTCACAGGCGAAGCCAGTGTTAGAGATATGCCTGAAAATATAAAAACTTTTATTAGAACGGAAATGAGAAATATTATAAGAGACGACCTACGCGAATTATTACGACAGGAGTTCAGTCCGTTTAATACAAAATTGGAGGAGATTGGAGATTCAATGAACTTTATTAGTAAACAGTATGAGACTATAAAAGAGGCCATTGCTGTGAATTTCGAGAAGGTTCAACTACTTGTAGCAGAAAATGACTCGTTAAAGACTTCTGTCAAGGAACTTAACACTAGGGTAAAGATAATGGAACAATATTTGAGAGAGACAAATGTGGAAATCAACGGCATTCCTGAACAGCGTAATGAGACATTGCCGAGCATTATCGGCCAGCTGACACGAGTTGTAAGCAATCCCTTAGAACCCAATGACATGTTATACTGTAAAAGAGTCGCAAAAATGAATAAAGACTCAAAGGCACCTCGTGCAATAGTAGTCAAATTTAATAGCTCTTTTCGTCGTGATGCTTTATTGGCTGCTGTGACTAAATTCAATAGGAATAATCAGCAAGACAAATTGCACTCCCATCACTTAGGACTACAAGGCGATAAGAAACCTATATTTGTTTCGGAACACTTAAGCCCGGCAAATAAATTTCTTCATGCTGAAACTAGGAAAATTGCCAAACAACGAGGCTACAAATTTATCTGGGTGCGGAATGGCCATATATATGTGCGGAAGGACGAAAGTGCTCAAGCTGTCTTGATCGGAAGCTTAGATAAACTGAAGTTACTGTGAAAAAAAAAAAAAACTAAAAGTAGTATAGTTAAGCTTAAGTATTAAAATTCAATTTATACTACCAAAATGTAAGAGGAGTTAGGACTAAGACAAATAATATTTACAGTAATATATTGCAAACTAATTTCGATGTCATAATTTTTACCGAAACATGGTTAGATGTTTATATTAAAGATAATGAAATTGTTGATGAGCGATATGTTGTATATCGAAAAGACCGCGAGGAATCACTATGTAAAAAAAAACGGGGAGGTGGAGTGATGATTGCAGTATTGAATAAGTATAATTCTTATCGTTTACGCTCTTTTGAAACAGATTGTGAAGATCTTTGGGTTATTCTTGAAGTTGTTGTAGGAAATCAAACTAAAAAGATTGGTATATGTGCGGTTTATCTTTCTCCGCCGGTTAAACTTGATGCACTTAGAAATTACCTAGGCGGTGTGGACAGGGCTTTGCAGTGTATGGACGAGGTAATAATTGTTGGTGATTTTAACATGAGCACTATTTCATGGATACCAGCAATCGGTACAAACAGCACCTTACCTCAATATCCGAACTCAGCACTTAATAATTGTTTCATAGATTTTATAAACACGAGTGGCTTATCTCAATTTAACGTTCTTCTTAATTCTCAAGACAAAATTCTCGACCTTGTGTTGTCTACCTTGTCAACTGTCAGGGTCACTAGGCCACTAGACTTGTTGACAAAACTTGATTCTTACCATCCAAATTTACTTGTAATTATAAGTAATGAAGTTGAAAACCGCATGCAAGTGGAAGGTAGAACGGACCATAACTTTTACAAAGCACCGTATGAAATAATTAGATCGGAGCTATTGTTAGTTGATTGGTCAAATATATTGCAAAATACAGAAAACGTCAACGACGCTGTTTCAGATTTTTATGACAAAATTAATAGGATAATTGGAACCCACGTCCCTTTGCACAAAGCTAAAAATCAAAGTGAGTCTAGATATCCGCAGTGGTTTAAGCCTCCACTTATCAAGTTACTTAAAGAAAAAGAGAAAATTAGGAAAAAGTTTCTTAAGTATCATAATCCTCGCGATGAAATTGAATTTTCGATTTTACGTGATCGCTGTAAAAGTTTATATAATCAATGCTATAAATCTTATATGGAACAAATTGAAAATAACATGATACATGATACAAAAACATTTTGGCGCTTCATGAAAAACAAAAACAATAATAACAGTAGATTTCCGAATACTATGTACTTAGATAAAAGAGTTGGAAAGAATGGGAAAGAAGTGAGTGACTTGTTTGCTGAACATTTTTCGTCAGTATTCAGCAATCCCTCAAATGTAAAAAAAGAATATCCAATTATGGATGAAGTTCTCGCTCCGCTCACTTATATCAAACTTGAAGTGAAAGAGGTAATGGAAACTTTGAAAAAGCTCAATCCGTCGAAAGGTCCTGGCCCAGATGGAATTCCTTGTGCGTTTGCTAAGAATTGTGCGAAGGAACTAGCTTTTCCACTGACTTCATTATTTAATAAGTCCTTATCTACTGGAATTTTTCCTAATATATGGAAAAAAGCCAGAATTGTTCCTGTTCTTAAAAAGGGGGATAAGTCTAATATTAGTAACTATAGGCCAATTTCAATATTATCATGTTTTGCAAAGGTGTTCGAATCTTTAGTTTGCCCCATTGTCTGCGGCCACGTGGATCGTCTTATAGTTACACAGCAACATGGATTCATGAGAGGGAGATCTGTAACCACAAACCTTGCATCGTTTTTGGACAATGTAGTCGCTAGAGTCGATTGTGGTTCTCAGATAGATGCGATTTATACGGACTTCTCCAGTGCCTTTGACAAGGTCGATCATGGTACTCTGTTGGCCAAACTAAAACTATATGGTATTGAAGGACAATTACACAGATGGTTTTGTTCATACCTAAAGGATAGATATCAGAATGTGGTGGTGAATGGTTACATGTCCGGTGAATACTACTCGTCTTCAGGAGTACCACAGGGGTCACACCTGGGACCTAAATTGTTTTTAATGTTTATCAACGATATTGTAAATTGTGTTACTGGTAGCCATTGTTCGCTCTTTGCTGATGACTTAAAACTATTTAGAGAGGTAAACAATATTCAGGATGCAAATTGTTTGCAAAATGATCTTAATGCTGTTTTGATTTGGTGTAAGAATAATAACATGAATCTCAACTCTTCTAAGTGTTATCATATCAAATTCACTCGTAAAAAAATACCGTTTTGTTCATCTTATGAAATTAACCACACTAAATTACAGGAAGTAGATAAAATCCGTGACTTGGGTGTCATTATCGATGCGAGGTTGAGTTTCATACCTCATATTGAACAAATAACCACGAAAGCAGCAAAGATGGTAGGATTCATCAAAAGAAATACAAAGAGTTTTCATAAAATAGAAGTGAAAATTTTATTGTTCAAAACATTCGTTAGAAGTGTACTGGAGTTCTCAAGTGTCATATGGAATCCGTTCTACTCTGCTCATTCGCAACGTATTGAGTCGATTCAACGTTCTTTTACAAGACATCTGTCTTGGTTCAGTCCTGGTATGACACGGCGAAGCTGCTATCAGGATCGTATCAAGTATTTCAAACTCGAACCTCTTAATGAACGTAGAAAAGTAGCGGATATGATATTCCTGTATAAGTTAATTAATGATAGGTATAATGACAAAGATCTTCTTGCTAAGATTCGATTAACAATACCTAGATCACCTCCACCACTTCGACAACCTATAAGATATACATTTGTAATTCCCAAATACAGGACCAATCTTGGAAAAAACTCGACTATCAGTAGATTGTTGAACACATATAATTACATTAATAAAAATAACTTTGAGAAAATTGATATATTTGGTAATAGTTTAACAACATTTAAGACTCAATTAAGAAAATGTCATTGATGTGTTACATAATTACATTAGACGCATAATACGCAATTATATTTTTTCATACATATATAATCAGATGTTAGTAAATAAAAATAAAAATAAAATAAAAACATGTTACATTTTAAGGCGTGCTTTTAAAAATATATACATCAGTAATTGTGAATGTTGTGGACACATGTCATTAGTGTATGTACTGGAACAAAGCCTTAGGTAGTATAGATCTTAAGAAGTTTGTACAATACATCGTTTGTGTTCCTTAATAAATAAAATAAAAAAAAAAATATTCAGATTATTATGTTTTACCGGATTTTCGTTACGCAGATTCTTTTTTGCAGGATTTACAGAATTTATTTAAAACATTTAATATAGCGTTAAAAATAAAATTAAGGAAATAATTAATCAACTCATCAATAATTTTAGTCGCTGAAGCCACAAAAAATAGGAAGAATAAAGAGGATTTTTTTTTGTCTAGATTATGATTTTATTATTATTTTATTTCCTTTCATATAGTTTTTATTGAAATCGCAGGAGCTCGAGATTATACAACTAGTAAATATTTATTAAAGGAAGAGTCTTTTAGACTAAGTAAAATTTAAACCCAATTCAAAGAAAGTTGTATATTTTGATTTTTTATTATTCATTTTGGTGGCAATGAAGCATCGGTTATCGCGCTAAAACCCAGCCTATGCAGGTCTCAGGTATCTCAGGATGCCAATGACAAATTATATCTGAATCGGTTTAGCGGCTTAGGAATGAAAACATTGTAGTTAGTAATATAGACAGATAGACTGATAGAGGTACTATCGGATTTATAATATTAGTATGGTTGACGCGCACCCGTACTACAGTATATAGTGAAGATTAATAAATAAAATAGTACTCAATAACTTGGCTAGTTGTCCTTCAGCTGTTTCATTGGATGCCGGCGGCGGCGTTCAATCAACGGGCTAGGCGTCCAGTTAAGCGGCCAATTTAACCAGACGGCTGCGACATATACTTATACTTCATCGAAGCTTTCCCCCGCGCACGCTCAGGTTGTGGAATGAGCTCGCTGCTGAGATTTTCTTGAAAGAGTACAGCATGGAATTCTTCAAAAAGGCCGTGAAAAGGTTCATACAGATCGGCAGCACGCAAGTGATACCCCCTAGTGTAGCAAGCATCCACAGGCTACATTAACCGATTACCATCAGGTGGGCCGCATGCTTGATTTCCATTGCCACCTTATGTAGTGGTAAAAAAACTTGATGAGATACTTTTATAAATTCACTAATTCCTTAATAAAACAAAATACCAAATTACCAGATCTTACTCGTCAGTAAAAAATGTATTCAGTAAGATCTTTAATGTCAGTTGTTTGACGATTGACCAAAGAATGACAGGTTAGGATAGAAAAAGTAGCCGACAGAAAGACAGACAGGCAGACAGACGGGCAGACACAGAGTTGGGTACTTTCGCATTTATAATATTAGTATGACAATATGAATGAGGCGTACCCGTAGCACAGAATACATAATAGGAGCCCGTAGTAACTCTCTGAATGATAGCTTTTGCCTGCGTCTACGCATGATACTTTGGACCTACGGTCGATCGCCAAATACCTAGGTAGGATAGGACCGCGGACGTTAGACGTATAAAAACGATAGTAGTGCTGTGAGAATTGATGATAAATTAATACCCGTCCATATCTAATTAGATGATAAATTCTGAAATATATCTCCGCAAACTTAAAAAATTAAACAAAGTTATATTAAGTTGTAGAACTCAAAAAACCAGGCCCTGCACTTTCTCAAAAGCAAACTCATACAGGAGTCCTCCGAACAGTGGCTAAGGACACCTGGTTTGATACATTCAAAGTCTCTGATACATAACTACCATGCTTAACGAACTGAAGAGCTGATAAAGCTCAGCAGGAGTGACGCGAGTGCCATGATTAGAGCTTTGACAGGCCACTGCAAACTGAACAGACACTTATTCAACATTAAAACTAAGTGATTCGGATGTTTGCAGATTCTGTGCACAGGAGCGTGAAACCCCAATGCATCTCCTTTGCAACTGTGGACCACAAACCACAAACGAAGCCTTCATCTGGGGAGACACACTATTGAACCAAATGAAATTAAGACCCTTGAGGTTGGGAAAATTCTAAAATTTATGTAAATTGCCCAAATCAAGGCTTTACTATAAACTATTGGCGGCAAGTCACAATAGATCTTTTAAGTCGCGGTGATAAATCGGTCTCAACAAGACAAAAATAATAATAATAATATATAAAGTTGTTCTTTTAGTTATTCTGTGACCAAAGTCGATAATATCAAGAGAATCAAGACGCCAAAGTTTATTCGACAGCAAAAAATGTATTAAGCGAGAGCCTTAATGTCACTTGTTTAACGATTGCCACCGCATTGGACCAAAGAATGGCGAAGTTACAAAAGAACCAAGGAGAACTGCTATACCTTACACAACAGGGCTTGGTCGCCATAAAAATTTTTGATATCTTGTTTCTGTTTTGAATTCGGTACGTAAAGAATATTAGCATAACGTAAAGAGTATATATTCAAAAGTTATTTGATGTAAGTAGTAGGTGTTTTTTTAAAGATCTTAAATATTTATTGAACAACTAATAACCAGAGGTCGGAATACAAAAATCCGCCAATTTTACATATGTAGACGTCTTAATGATTTCAGTTTTTTTAAATAAAAACCAAAGTACCCAACAAATTTAAAAAAAAAAATTACGGGACCAAATGGCAACTATTCCGCATCGAACAAAAAAAGAATCACGTAAATCGGATCAGTAGTATCGGCGTAATCGGTGTACATAGGTACATAGAAAAAAAAACATACCGGCCGAATTGAGAACCTCTTCGTTTTTGAAGTCAGTTAAAAAGCAGAAAAATCCCGTGTTTTTTTTTAAATTTTTTTTTATACAACTAGATGACAAACAAGCTGACGGCCCACCTGGTGGTAAGCGGTTATAGCCGCCTATAGGCACCTGCAATAACAAGGAAAATCACTTGATATTGCAGGTGCGTTGTCATGCTGAGGCCTAACATGAAATGCCGTCCATGCCCAGTAATTAAACTTGAATAAAAACTTAACTTACACTTAACCTAACTCTTAACTTAACTCCTAAAGCCATGTCTTTCTCTTAACTTAACTTAAACTTTACTTGATTTATTGAATAAAAACTTATTTACTTTTACAAAATTTAAACCAGGATGTCCGAAGTTGCAAAATTTGACATTTCGATGGAAGTACATAGATAACTCTACCTAATTCCGACCTCTGCTAATAACCCAGGATTGAAGAACTCGCTGGCGCAGATAAAGCAACTTTCGCCAAGTATAACCCGGATGGGTCAGTGAAAAAATTATTTCAATTGGTATAATTTTACCCTATAGCATGAACCTTTAAAAAGACTTACGTTTTAAGGGAGGTAAAGAATAGTGGTAATTACCGCTCTATTAACTCCACTTTACAGAACATCTAAGATTCACAGCTAAATAGCAGAACCTTTTACACGATGCGAATGCGAGTTTCTCCCCTGTAGCATACAGAAATAGAAGCAAGAAATAACTTGCATATAAACAACACATAACATTCTTGATGTTGTAAGGCAAGTTTCGTCTCAAAACTATCCTTTGTGTAACAAGACTTACATTCAATAATTACAAACCATTTTTAACTTAATATCTCCGCGTTTAAACAGTTGCTTACAATAATATTGATGGTCAATTATTGCGCTTCTTTATTGCATTCAATTATGTACTGAAGACAGCACATCAAGTGTAACAGTTGCACTACGAAAGCCGCCTCTATTACGAACTCAGTAAGGGCGGTCTCAAGGTCAAACTGTTACGTTTGATCTGCTGTCGACTGTACAAGAAAATGGTATCATGTAAATAGGCGCTGAGTAAGGTCGCCAGAGCTCATGGAGAAAGCGTTATGAAGGGAGCAGGGGGACTCGTGTTGTATGCTGTCAAAATTCAAACGCATGCTTTTGATTTTTACCCCCGTCGAAAAAGGTGTGTTATAAGTTTGACGTGTCTGTCTGTGTATCTGTGTGTCTATCTGTGGCATCGTAACTCCTAAAGGAATGGACTGATTTTGATTATGTTTTTTTTTTGTTTGAAATCTGACGTGACTAGGATGGTTCACAGCTATAATTTATGAAGATCAGTTCAGGGGTTTTGATGACTATCAGCTCATTTTCTACATGATAAATGGGCTTTACTAACTTTCACAGATCCGATTGATTTAAATTTTGGGTACTGTTACTTCGGAGGTATTTCCATGACATACTAATCTTGATACCATCAAAAAGTCTGTATAAATGCTTAATTCTTCAGATCAGAAACTTAGAGCAGATATAGCGTGTTTGGGCTCTTATGAATAGTCTCAATGAGATCGTGTTAGATAGATGATTAATAAGGCTGGGGGTTACTTAGAATTTTCAATTTTATGTTTTTTATTTACAGGGAAGGCAGCGCGTGAGTAGTGCACAAGGTGCTACGGTTAGGTTCGTAATAATAATAAGCGTGCATATGCTCCTTGTAAAAAGTCATAGGAAAGCAAAAATCCACAATTTCGCATATGTAGACGACTTAGTGATTTCAGGTTTTTTTATTTAAAAACCAAACTACCCAACTGATTTTGAAAAAAAAATTATGGGACCAAATGGCAGCTATTCCGCATCGAACAAAAAAAGAATCACGTAAATCGGATTTGTAATCTCGGCGTCATCGGTGTACATACAAAGAAAAAAAAAACATACCGGCCGAATTGAGAATCTCCTCGTTTTTGAAAGCGGTTAAAATAAAATAGTTTGATACATAACAGATGCATTGGTGCTAGGTACCTACTATCTTCATGATAACTGGTGTGACCTTGACCTATCCATTTAACAGAGGATGATCAAATAAATCTGTGTCACAATCACATGGAGTTTTGAACAGCGCGCCGCTGGACTAGATTCGGCTATCGCGACCTATTTTGGTGGACCAGTTGCGTAAGCGCAATGCGCACTCATATGTCGTTTTGTTAGATTTGATGTAGAAAATATTTTTCATTTTCAGTACAAACACGGAATGTAAATATAATTACAATTATTGGTTATTATTTTTGTGTATGATTTAACAATGTACGACGTTCTTTATTTTGACATACCTACCTTTTTAATAATCATGTAAAATTATTTATCCGATTTGGAAATACTAATTTTAAAAATAGTGACAGTTAAATTATTGGTAAGTATTGATTTATTCTATTGATTTTTTATTGTTATTATGTAATATAACGATTTGAATTGTAATAATATATGTATTAAATTGTGACAAACGACAAAGTTCTGCGCGCTGAAATTTGCATGCTATTTAATAGCTAAATAGGATGCTACTTATTATTTGCACAGCTGCAAATAAAGAAAGAAAACAATAAAAAACTTATACGCTTCAGGCGGGAATCAAACCCGCTTCTCCGGGTCCGGTCGATTACCACTACGCCATCGGAGCACTAGGTGTAACCTACGAATTTTATCACCGCTTTCTACCCTTTTTTAACGTTTCTTTTTATAACAACGTTTATCTCACCACTCATTGAAGTTAACACCTCTAGTGCTCCGAAAGAAAACTTATATTTAAAGTTCTAGTTAAGGTGAGAAAAACAATTTTTAACCGACTTTAAAAAAAGGAGGAGGTTATCAATTCGACTGTATATTTTTTTTATGTTTGTTACCTCAGAACTTTCGGCTGGGTGAACCGATATTGATGATTCTTTTTTTGTTCGATGCGGAATAGTTCCCATTTGGTCCCTTTTTTTTAAATCCATTGGGTAGTTTGGTTTTTAAAATAAAGTAACTGGAATAAGTAAATCATCTACGTATGCAAAATTGCGGATTTTTGCTTTCCTATGATTTTTTTGTGAAATTATACGATAGTAGAAAACAATATAAGCTCACGGTCACCCATCTAGCTTTGACCTTAAAAAGTTATCACTAAAAATTGTAAAAAAAAAAAAAAACAAAAATTAAAACCGTCTCCAAAGAACTGAAAAGGATAAAATTATTAAATTTTAATAGGTACTCATCCCCTAGAAACATTTTATTGGAGTTGGTGCTAAGTTATTACCAGAAACAAATAGTGAAGCACCGACCCCAAAAACATGTTTCTAGGGGATGAGTACCTGCTAAAATTTAATTATTTATCCTTTTCAGTTTTTTGGAGTCAGTTTTAATTTATGTTTTAATTTTTCTTAATTACACGTGTTTAAGGTGTTATTAAAAAAATAGTTGAAGTAGTTCTTTAAACTATAAAGTAGGTAGGTACCTATGCTTTCTCAGTCAAAACGTTTTCAAATATTTTGTGAATTTACTATATTTTGTTTCTTTTTCACATTGTTTGGAAGTTAGTACTAAGTTTTATTTCCATAACATAATTATTGAACTCGTGATGTTTCTGCGGTGATAAAGGCTGAAGAGCTCGACGTGGAAGCTTCCACCAGAAGCAAGAGGCGATGTCCCTTATGCTGCCGATATGGGGAAGGTTCTAAAAAGTTGGACCAACGGTATGGCGAATGCGGGCACTACGGCAAGCCTTTGTCCAGCATTGGACCTCTTTCAGCGGAAATGATGATAGGCAATACGAGTGTAAGATATGGAAACCGCTTACATCATCAAGCGGGCCATTTGCTTGTTTGCTACCCAAATAACATTGAAAATATAACATTAACAAAATATGGCCTATTATTGCCATAAATTAAGACGAGCGGTTATTAAATGTCAAGATATTTGTTGCTCAATAACTTGATGATAACATTTGATTTGATGGTTTGATTATGGTCGTTAATGTGTATTATGTTACAGCTAAATTACGGTGTGGGTCAATTCTGCTATTCATTTTCCTAAACGGATCGGCTGCTATTCAGTATCGTTACTAATGCGGTGGTATTACAAAAAGGTATTCCACTAACATTGCATATAAAGCCGGAACGCTAACAAAACGCTTTCGGTTGGTTCAACTTCGGCCGAATAATGTTGCAAGAAACAAATATAATTTAGCAAGTGCGCCGACAGTTGATAACTTTTGACAGTTCAACCAAAAAAGTGTCGACGCGTTTCGGCTGCCACAAATGCCAAATATTTTGCAGAATACAAAACAATGATTGAACCGAACGGTTCGCGTTACGTGTTTGTTACTAGAATACCAAACTTATGCGTTTCGACTACGTTTTGATTGCGTTGAGTTAGCAGAATACAAAAACGTTGTAACTAAAGCGTTTCTGATTCGTTTCAGATCAAAATACAATAGCAGAATTGGGGGGCTGGCTATTATTTAGATTAGCCATAAAACAAAAGCACGCAGAACGTTTGCTTCTTAGTTGGGCTTCATTTATAGCACAAATCATTTACGTGTTACGTACGATACGACTACATGAGACTTCGTAAATTCATTTAAATATTTTAATAACCCTCTTGTACTTTACTTGTAAAGTAAACTTTACGAAGACACTGAACTGAACTGAACTTTACGAACTGTACGAAGTGATATAGTTAGATACGTATTTTAAATCCATGTCTGCGTCGAACAAATGTCATGGCTTTCAAATTAGATCTTAAATATTTGCGAAAACTCGAGGCCAGATAAACAATAAAAATGTTTTTTTACATTCATCCGGTTATTATAAAGGCAAAGCATTGTTAATTATAAATCGTTTAAATATTATCTCCTTATGTGATACTCCCATGTAGGAAGGCCTGTGCCCAACAGTGGGCCGTATTATAGGCTGATGATGATATGCGTCAGTGAAAAAAAATTATGGAAAAACTGAATATGCAACAACAATATACAATGAATTCTTGGATGATGGGGTCCTTAAGTTAATCTCGTTGGTTAGAACTAGTGCTAATCAGGCTACCGCATTATGTATATATCAGTATTTGTAAACAACAGCTGTAGAGTCACGGTGTCACATAATATAAAAAGATGTATGCAACACTTTAATGGCTCATATACAACAGAGTCCATTTTACAAATTGTAAAACTTAGGTGTTTATATCTTTTCAGACGTGACCGTAACCATAGTAACACTTGTTATTGGTTAAGGGCTAGGGTATGATCCTCAGCTCGAGGTAGAATTGTGCTTTTGAAATGTAATTATATGTAGTAGGTACTTACATTATTAGGGTTATGCAACTTAAATGGCAGATATACTCTTATTTGACTGAAGCGTGTGTAGGTACTTAAAAGACGTGCCGACTCACCTTGAAGTTGGGGATTTAAAAAAAAAAATATGTCTAACATATTATGATAAATTTTTGTTGTTGACGTCAATGAGTAAAAACTAGTTAAAAAACCTTCTAACTATTGCTAAAAAAAAGCTAGCAGTGTAGATAATGTTGTAATTACAAGCCCGATAAACCAGACACAATTAAAGTTTAATTTTTAAATCATACAATTGATGACGTCTGGGCATCTATTGTTATAGGATTTTATTTTGAAAATAGAATAGGCGAGTGGTTGAAGTGTTCCTGACGTGAATTTGAAAATTTGTAAGAGTTTGATACATTGGTTGGTTTTATATTCTACTAGCTTCACCCGGCAAACTTTTTTTTTTTTATACCACTAAGGTGGCAATCAAGCATACGGCCCACCTGATGGTAAGCGGTTACCGTAGCCTATGGACGCTTGCAACACCAGGGGTATCACTTGCCGACCCTGTAAAAACCTTTTCACGCCTTTTTTGAAGAACCCCATGCTGTACTCATTCGAGAAAACCTCTGCAGGGAGGTTAGGTTAAAGTTTATTATAATCCAGGAAACTTTCGTGATTCCCCAGAATACCCCACCAAAGTTTCATCACAATCTGTTTAACGGTTTCGGAGCGCATAGGGGACAAATATAATTTACGACTGCCATTAAGACTTTGCGTTTTTTTACCGTGCTGTTTTTTATATAAAAAGTAGGTTAATAAACAAGCAGCTGATCGACCTGATAGTGGATCAATTAAATTCTTTCTGGATGGACTCAGCGATTGATAGGTGATGGTTACCACTTACCATCAGATAGACACAATAGAATGGAAATCGCTCGATTTAGTTGGCGTGAGGACATTCTGAAGACTGACAGAAAAGGCGGTAGTTTTTACGCAGATACAAAAGGAATCATATTGGTAGGTACCACCCTAGTGCTCTAGGGCCCATGGAAAATGGGCGTTGAGGAGTGAAAGGCTGGCCGTACTTCTACATATGTGCTACTGAATTTTAGGATTAACCTGTAAAGCGGCGGTATACCTCTGGAGGTCTATGACAATTGAAAAATGAATTGTGTCTGGAATCTGATGCTTGACGGGTTCATGGAGCTTGGGTGTGCTAGAAATGCGGGACTTTATACAGGCTGGTGATTACAATACGACAATAAATTTAAACATGGGCTATATAAGTTTATAAATGTTTTGCAACTTTCATAAGACCTACATCCATACCGCCATACTAATATTATAAATGCGAAAGTATGTCTGTCTGTCTGTCTTACTTTCTGTCTGTTACATTTTTACACCTAAACATCTGAACCGATTTAAATGAAATTTGGCATGGAGATAGATTAAACAAAAGCTACTTTTTGGCGCTATAACCGACTTTCACGCGGGCAGAGCCGCGGGCGGCCACTAGTTATTTAAATTGTCAACGTAATTTACAAGGGAAGGTGCTCGGTGGCGAAGTGGTTTGATGGCTCTGGTTTCAACCTTCGAAAACAAAGCAACCTTCGCCATTGTTGATCCCAATCTGAATTTTGAAATCTCGAGCTCCTCCGTGCTTCGGAAGGCACGTTAAGCTGTGGTCCCGGTTGTTACTGCAACCGCTTTAGTCGACCAAGACGCCTTGGGCCAGCGTTGTTTTATGTAGGCAAGCCTGTGCCAGCAGTGGGACATAATTAGGCTGGTGATGATGATGATGATGAATTAATTTCAGAGAACTACAGGATACCATTTTTTTGTTGACAACAAAAAAATTTTTTTTTTTAACACACCTATTATCTAGCCCAAAGTAAGCATCATTAAGAGTTTGTGTTGTGGATACTAGAAAACGGAGAAATAATGATAATAATATGTATATAAATATTAGAAATATACTAAATAAACTTATAAACTTAACTTATAAACTATCTTAACAATATACTGCATTCTGAACAGGTAAGTACTTTATGTTTGAAATCTATTAGAGGCAATTCAAGAAATTCACACTTCCTTAGTATACAATTATGTATAAACAGCCAATAAATATAAAATACGTCTCTAATTGTGTACCTACTAACATACCTATTCAATATAAACATGTATTTATTGATATTCTAATATATTATGCAAACAGTTGACGTCCAGCCTAAACCATTATGTTGTTTAATGAGTAATTTAATTGTAAAAAGGAAATATTTAAATGGGCAACTAAAATACTTGCTTTCACATCGAAATTCCCTTTACCGATTGCACAGTAGACATAAGGTTTGATGTACAGTCGACAACACATTAAGTGTGACATTTTGACCTTGAGACCGCCCTTATTCCGTTCGTAACAGAGACGCCTTTCGTAGTGCAACTGTTACACTTAATGTGATGTCAACTGTACAGACAGCAACATCAACTTTGTGGCACTATACGAAAGTGCTCTTTTTCGAACGGAGCTATTGCGGTCTCAAGGTCAAACTGTTATGCTTGATGTGCTTTGGCCTGTACATCCGAATAACAGTTGTGTTGGCGACAGACTGGCATGATTAATACTTTTTTATAACTAAACAGTTTTTGAATATATTTTAATTAATGTCGTAAATTTGGTTTGATGTTTGTTGTCATTGCAAAATGTAGGTATTATCGATTCCTTTGGTGGTAATATTTTTCTGTTTTGTTGACTTTTGTAATTATTGTTATAGTGATCAATCCATTTTACGTTACTATTATACAGTCCACACCTTATTTCCTTCCTTTGGTTTAATTTACGTAATACGGTCCCAAGTTCAAACTGTCACTCTTGATGTTCTTTTGGCTACGCAATAAAGACTTTTTGTTATGAACTTTATTTTTTATTGGTTATGTTAGTATCATGTAAAATAATCATCATTAAACATTGCTCTGTCATAGTGTAAGTATACCTGATTCTGTTCCTTTATAGATGCTAATAAAACAATATGAAGTCCCCATTATGGGTGATAACATATAGGTACCTGCTTCTATAAGTTTAAGTCTTTATTGTTTTCACCCTAAGGGTGACAATATAAAGAAGCAGGTTGTCGCTGCCGGTAATCGATTTCTTCACGTTATCACCCCAATCAATGCATCAAGTAGAATAACTTATTGTTGTTTCTATACAAAATGATGTTTCACTTTAAAACGTTCAGGATAAGTTCCCAGTCCACTGTAATGTTTAAAACGAGTAATATACTAGTAACATTGCAGCCGCTATGCTTGCTTGCGCCTTTACTAGTCAGTCGGTCGGCTTTACGCGGCAAACACGCGTGCGTGCTTTGTGAAAATTATCTGTGGTAAAAAAAAAACAAATTGTATGAAAGACGTTCAAAAAGTTTGGATACTGTGGTCTCAGTGAAAAGGTAAAGTATTAACTAGTGATTTCTTTATTTGAACCTTATTAGTAAAAATTGTGTTACGTGTATTATACTATCGGTTCCTGTGCGTCCGGAGAAATTATTTCCGTAGCTGCACGTTCTATTGTATTGCGAAGGACTTGCATGATACTTTAAGCTGATATTACTGGTACAATATTCTTATAAAATACCCAAAAATAATGCAGGCACCATAGAACCTCAACTTTATTATTCACTCTAATTAACTTTATTATTCTTCCTAATTTTTTTTTAACCATTACAATATGTGTATGAAAAAAATTTAAAGTAGAAAAAAATTACGTCCCGCGACGAACCCTAATTTATTTCTAGTTTAATATTATTTTATACGTACATTTTTGTTTATTGTTATGAAAACAACACATCGATCTTTGTGTTAAGTTTAGTAAACAAGGAATAGGGCAACCGACTGCTACGAATTAATTCGAAACGAATGACACAATTTGACAAGACCAGTGTTATCTCTCAACCTAATTAACTAGTTAGTTTAATGGTCAATGACAGTGTACACAAAGTTGCGTTTTTGTATTTAGAAAGGAAACTTTTTTTATTAATTTTCAAGACCACAACTTAGAATGGCAAATTTATACCGAAACATTATAATTTCTAAAAATATTTACACTAGAAAAAAACGTCCTGAGGCGGGAATCGAATCCGTGACCGTTCTACCGAGGATGTGGGATTTTTTTCTAGTTTAGATATACAAACAGAACAGAAAACAGGTTAATTTATTCACTTAGTTTTTAATTGTTCATAAATTCATAAACACACAAAATTAAAAAAAGAAACAATTCATACAAAAATATAAGTACAAAGACACTGCTTATTTCTAAAGAAATATAAAAATTTTAACTATCAGTATGATCATTTTTAACTTAGTTAAAATTTTCACGAGGACGTAATCTTACATTTAGGTTTGAAAAAATATCACCATTCGGACACTTATTAATTTTTTAATATACTTACTACATCTAGCGGGGTATCATTAGGAAGGTCTATAATAAACTAAATTAAGTAGGTATATGTCACGGAATATGTATTTATTAACTACAATAGTAAGTAGTTAGTAAATACAAAAAAAATTGAGCTACAGACATGAAGTGCTATGGAACCCGTTACTAGGCATGTTCGACACGCTGTTGACCAATTAAATAAGTCTCTTACATCAAAGTTAATATATTATGTATTGATTTTTTAAAACGATTTCATGACTTAAATTCAGGGTTGCTACCGCTAGGACCATAACAAGTCTATGGTTCCTCGATGTTTTTCTGTAAGACTGTGGGCATCGAGATGTCAATAGAAAGAAACATAACAAATTAACGTTTGCTTCGACAAATATGTCGCACAGCAATAATTTCATAGATTACTGACTGTAAAATGTAAAGTACCTCTACAATTCACCTACTGCTGCCATCGAGTTTCTAAGTTGCCTTTAAACACTTTATTCAATGCCGCACGGCTTCTCATACAAAATCTCAAGTCGAAATTGCAGGAGCAAGTCAGGCTAGTGTAAAAAGTTGTTAGAGAAAAAAGTAATTAGGTACCATCGATTTTTAGCCGACCTCTAAAAGGAGGAGGTTCTCAATTCGGTTGCTATTTTTTTGGTTAGTAGTATGAACGTTTGAAAATGGTTCTTACTCAACTATAATGCAGTTTTAGTGTTGTCCTGTATTTTCGCGAGAACTACACATTTGAAATAAAACCATTTTACCGGATTTAACTCGCGTTTAATTAGATGATACATTATTATTATACACCCGACGTTTCGAGTACTTTACAGACCCGTGCCCGGGATCCCGTGACCACGATCGCTGTCAAGTAATCGAAACGTCTGGTGTATAATTAATCGCGAGTTAAATCCGGTAAATTGGTTTCATAATACTGTTTTTTGAAAAATCCTCTGACAGCTTTTAGATTAGCCTCACTTGTTTATTCATGGCAATTATTGTTACAGTTTATTCGTTTTCAATATTTTTGATTTGTGAGTTTGTATGAAAAGCCATGCGTTGTATTCGCGGCAACTTTCATTTTTTACATAATAACTAACTTAGATAATTTACATCATTATCTACCTAGCGGATACGGTTTATGAATACACTACTAATAGTCAGTATACTACACACGTTTGTGAGTCTTAAAATATCGACAAGTGAAAGGTACCAAGTGTAAAAGTTTAAGCTAAAGAATAGTAATAAAATGGTCTTTGTTAAATTTTTCATTATCAGAAAACCTGTTTTCATAGAGGGTGGTGCTGTCATTGCGACAATAAATTAAAACATGAGCTATATTACTTCATATAAATGGTTTGCCACTTTCAAAAACATCTTATTCATTTGATAATTTCTGGACATTTGTATGAAATAATAATATGACATTGTCTGCATTATTTCATACAAATGTCCAGAAATTATCAAACTTTCTATGAACTAATATAGCTCATGTATTAATTTACTGTCGCATTGATAGCACCATTCTGTATAAGTACATAAACTTGAAGTTTTTGTCCGAGTGTGGCAGTACCTATATTATGACTATTAAGTACAGACGACAACACATCAAGTGTAACAGTTGCACTACGAAAGCCGCCTCTATTACGAACGCAGTAAGGGCGGTCTCAAGGTCGAACTGTTACGTTTGATGTACTGTCGACTGTACATAATAGTAATTAAATACAAATAAAAAGAAATCAATTCGATCTAAGTGTTTGATAGTTTATTCAATTAAATTTTTATTGCTTCTCCAATATGACTCCAGGGAGTGTATGACATTTATAAACCAATATTTGGAATCTGCGGTTTGACAGGCTAAATACTGATTTACCAAACTTGTCAATTTATATTATCAAAAAACACACACTGGTACACTTTGTTGTCAAATGTTTTACCTAACACTTTAAACGGAATGGACGGGCCGAAGCAAGAGTTCAAAACAGATCAATGAGATTATCCAGAAGTTCATAATTTGTAGAACAAATATTTTGACTGTGTACGGAAAAGGCCTTAGGTTGCTGACGCATTTTCATTTGGTACAACAATTAGCTAAAACTCGAAAAGCCTCGAGTACCCGGTGAAGTTTTCCGGGGCAGGTGTGCTCATCTCGCCAGAAGTAGGTACACCGCTCTAATAAATTAACTGATGCCGCTGACTTATGGTACCGCATTCATTCCTCATTACTAAAGCTCTTGAACCTGATGCAGACGAGTTTTCGCGTAAAGAGAAATGTTAGGAAATGAAATTACTGGCCATGACTTTAAATATCTATTGTTTCTAGAATGAGAGTCTCACATCATACACAAAATGTCAAAAAATCCCCTGGGTAAATTCGAACCTGGGATCTCTGTCTTAATAGACGTGGGGTCTTTGACCACATCACCAGCCGATCGGTATTAATAGGTAGATGGTTAAAAAATGCAAATTTTTATGTCATCTTTATAAATAAAAATAATTCTTATTTTTGTTTTGCTTGTCACCTTAGAACTCCGTCATTTATAGGCTCATTTGGAAAAATGATTTTTTAATTTATAAAATACACTGTCAGATTGCTCTCGCAGAGTCGTTTTGGTAGCGGGAGGGGTTCTCTTCTGTAGTTATGTCATAGCGTATCCTCGAATTAAAATTTTCAGCGGGACGAGTGTACGCTATTTTCTGTAACACATGTTATGTTGTATACCTTTTTGTATTAGTAAATATAAGTTAGGCCCCTAATTTATTGTACACTATAGTTTAGGTTCCTATTATATAATCAGGTACTTTCGGCACTGGTATTATGGTAGCAGGTCCGCATTTCCTTGATTCTTTCTCAGAATATTATTAAATACCAATTTATTACATTGTAAGATGTCTCCTTGACATTGTAGCTACAAAGTGACCATTAATAATGTGTATATATGACAAATGCGTTGCTCATATTAAATGAAGGAATATTAAATGAGGTATCTTATGGAAAACAATCTAATTGCAGACAATTTTGTATGCAAAATTTGTATTAATAGATTACGTTAGTTATCTTTTTTTTCGCTAACGGGAAGGTCTTCCAGCTCATCTCCTGCTCCTAAGGGTTGGGAGGGGGTGGAGGAGAGGGGGCTCTCACCACAGAATTCATCAGCTGTGGATCTCTTCCTTCTTTCTGCTGACAGGGTAGGGTAGCAACCGTTTCACTGAACCTTTTATGACGAATTGCGTTTCTTTCAGTATCAAATACGACGGTTCGTATGACTATCAAAGCGCCTATAATGATGCATACGCAACGACTTGCATAACTTGATGATCGATTAGAACTGGTTACCTCAACTTCATGATAATGTATCAAGTATAGAGTTGGACAGTGGTCGCTTTTATTCCAAGGTGTTAGATGTTAAATTAGTATGGAAGGTAGTATAAAAAGCAATCGAGTGTGTTATTAGGTATGTCTGTTTGCTGCATTGGTTATTCACGTGATTAAACATGTTAGTTTAGTTGTTTTCTAATAGTCCTTACTAGTTGGATGCTTGTAGTACTTTTTTACTACCTATAAAAATAATGCAGCCAATATTATATTATTTCATACAAATGCCATAAAATTATCAAAATATGATTACAATGTTTTTGAAAGTGGCAAACAATTTCTATGACTTCTGGGTCTCCTTACTTCTATATAAAAGTGCAGTGTATAAAATATTGTATTCGGCCAAAGGACTTGCATCCAGGCTATGTAATTTTAATAAATAAATAAAAAAAAAAACTTCTGAGAACTACTACAGCCCATGTGTCAATGTAATTGTATTGTCGTATTGACGACACCACCCTGTATAACCCTGGTTCTCTTTTGTTATGATTTCAGCTTAATATAAGTTCAGTGCCACAATTTAATTAGTCACGACAACCTAAAAAAATGTAAATAAAATGTTGTGTGATTTGCTATTAAATTCCAAGACAGAAAATTTAAAATCATTTTCGTTTCATTTTCTTTCGCTTATAAAAGTCAGTGAAGTTTCTAAAAATCTTCTCTTAGTTTGAATAAAGGGGCGCCAAGTTACTTTAGTAATATTTTGAGAATGCACCTTGTGATGCATATGGCACCAGAATATACCTGCATTGTCTAGTACTAGTAGTTCAGTGTCCCTCGTTTATTCTTTACCGCACAAGTAAAGGATAGTTGCCTAGAGCAGTCCGGGGCAGTGGTCCAACTGCTCTGTCCAACTCGTTGTACGAGAGTTCATTTTTAACCGACTTCAAAAACGAGGAGGTTCTCAATTCGGCCGGTATGTTTTTTTTTTCTATGTATGTACACCGATTACGCCGAGATTACTGATGCGATTTACGTGATTCTTTTTTTGTTCGATGTGGAATAGCTGCCATTTGGTCCCATAAATTTTTTTTCAAAAACAGTTGGGTACTTTGGTTTTAAATTTAAAAAAACTGAAATTATGAAATCGTCTACATAAGCGAAATTGCGAATTTTTGCTTTTCCAATGACTTTTTAGTGAAACGATACGATAGTAGGAAACAATATAAGTTGACGGTCACTCATCTAGCTTCGACCGTAGAAAGTTATCACTAAAAATTGTAAAAAAAAAATTTTAAACAAAAATTAAAACCGACTTCAAAAAACTGTAAAGGATGAAATAATTAATTTTAAGTAGGTATTCATCCCCTAGAAACATATTTTTGGAGTTGGTGCTAAGTGGTTTCCAAAAACAATAGAAAGTAAAGCACCGACTCCAAAAATATGTTTCTAGGGGATGAATACCTACTTAAAATTAATTATTTCATCCTTTTCAGTTTTTTGAAGTCGGTTTTAATTTTTGTTTAAAATTTTAAGTATCTAAAATAGAACTTTGAAAGTATTGATAGCACACTTAAATTTCTTCATAAAATAATTATGAAAATGAAGAATCTTTATTCAATTAGGCCAAGAAGCTCTTTCGAATCGTCAAAAATCCCTTATGTACCCATATCACGAAAAATAATATTAACTTGTTCGTTAATATTATATCATATATCATAATCTCTGTCATGTCTGAATTTACGTAAGCTAACAATGTCATATTGTCAGTCTGCCTATCGGTCTGTCTGTCGGTGTGTCTGTCGATCTGTCCGTCGGTCTGTCTGTGGGTCTGTCTGTCGGTCTGTATAACAATCTGTGTCTGTCTGTCTGTCTGTATCTATCTGTCGGTCTTTCTGTATCTGTCTGTCTGTCTTGTCTGAATTTACACCGGTTCCAAAAATTTAACTACCGAGGAGATTCTGGCAACAAACTCGTGTAGTCACTATTTTCAATTATTAAGTTGCAATGTTTACAGTTACATAGTAATATTATTTAGCAGCGCAGTGTCGCACAGGTTATAAAAAATAAGTATATTAACGTACCAAGAAGGTACCTAATGACAAGATTATTTACTTTATTCAAAAGGCTGTCCGACAATGCACAATCACAATATAAGTATTATAATATTTATAATACACAAAGGTCAACAATTAATATACAAAAACCTAATAAAGCCAAACATCAAACATTACAAAATTTAAAAAAAATAATGGTTACAAGTTCACGAGCTGTGAAATAATTTCGTTAATTAATTAACAATGGGATATTTTTGATAAAATAAAGGTAAAATTAAATACGTTTTCGGTAATAGAATTTAGTAACAGCTACTTATGTAATTTCGAACACTTGTCTGACACTACGTCATTATAATGCCTAATAATTGTATTATTTTATATTATTCCTATAATGCCATAACCCTCAAAAACTATACTAGTGGTGTATATTTAAGTAAATGATTATTATGTTCGCTTTTCCAAGAAACAGGCATAGTTTGGCAATCTCTGACATGGAAAGGTTATTTGATGTATGTTTTTTAACATGTTCCGTTGTTAAGAAATCTGAGTAAATAACCTTTCGATATGCAATCTACAGGGTAACTAAGTACATTTATTTTTTAAATATGAATCTATAAATTACACAAAACGAAGATTTCATTATTATAATTTGTATCGGCGTTTTTCGACAGCGTATAGATATTTATCGGAGTGTTTCGCATATTTTTATCACCATTTCTATACCTAAACACAAAGTTTGTAACCCAGCAATGAAAAGATAATAATAATGTTTTTGTAATGACTAATATTGTACAGTGTTTATACAATGCGTTCCACAAACAAAATGAACTGAGTCCATCAAATTAGTTACAAACTTTCATACAAAAAAGACAGAGAGACAATTGATGATTTCACTCAAATCTTAGGTCTGAAACTAAAAATTTAAATATTCGTGCCAGAAATCTCAAAAACACGAGTTATGGGAGGAAGCACAAATTAATGATTTATTTATGTATCTACGATAGGAGGAAGTTGGTTAGTCCCTGGCAAGGAACTTATATAAGTTCCTGGGTCCCTGGTTGTCAATCTGAAAGATAAGAGTGAAAAGGATATATGCGACAAAAAAGATTTCTTGGGTAAGGTGGTTTTGACTGATGGGTTACACGAAATACGACAGCGATATCAAAGAGAATAAGTGATACAACGGATTTTGTACATTTTTGGCGTATGTTGCTTTGAAAACTGTCATAAACTAATGCTACATGTATGGATTTAGTAAATTTTTGACGTATGTTACTTTGAAAACTGCGAAAAACCGATCCTATATGTATCTACCTCTCGTATTAAATAGTTAAGTACCTAATAGAAAGTATTTTACCACTACCTTTTAGTAATTCCATTCACGCAGACGGTGAAAGGACAATTTAACAATAGAAGTCCGCAGGCGGTCCGAGTCGCCCTTGACTACTAAACGTGAACCCGTGTTGTACCATAATATGGTTACATCACCTTGGACTTGAGAGTATTGCACTTTCAAAAACAATGTCTTAAGCCTAGACCGAATTTTTCTCGTCGTTATCATTTTGATTTCGTCAATTACAGTTAAATTTAGCTTGAATGCAGTTCTTATTGCCATTGTAGCAAAATACTAATTTCTGTCTCTACTTAAAAACTTACCTCATTAATTTTTTGATTGCGGTATAAACCACAACCGCTTTCACACACCAACTCTTATTGAGAAAAAAGTGTGATGCTCTTTGTTCCTCCTATAGGTATGGAGGCATATGCCCAGCAGTGGGACGTATATAGACTGCTGCTGCTGATGATGATGATGATAACACTATCCACTAAAGATTCTGGCTATGGCATTTGTTTGGTGTTTCTATCGTATTTAGTGGTTTATTGAATTAGTAATAATATGTCTGTAATTAATTACGCGTCGTGTTTTTTGAAGACCATAACACCATTAACAGCTATTGTTTTAATATTCTTTTAAACCTGACTACAAGACCCTCGACGTTGACAAATGAGTTTGTTGACAAAACTTAGCTATGATTGTATGAAATTGCTCAAAAATTCGACCAGCCAATTGTGCTACAGCAAAACTCTTGCACAACGGATCGCAAGGAGCATTAAATATTAAGTGCAAATATAAAATGTTGCCAACATTTAGTAACAACGCGCACACACCGCTATCCCCAGCGTGCATTTAATTTTTCATTTAAGTCGTAAAATGAAATACTTGCAGTAAAGTATGAATTCCAAGAAGTTAATAGTTCTCTTGTTTATTCAATATATTTACGGCTTGTTTCGAAATTGCACTTCAGTATTATTACACTTACTCGTATCGTATAATATGTTGGCAATAACGATGATGCTATCCCCTTTTATTGAGTAGGGTTGCCAATTTTTATATAATGGACTCTATAATTGTGGGGTGTATACAGATATACATACAGATAGATACTATTCGTAAGAGCCCAAACACGCATTACCTATCTGCTGTAAGTTTTTGAAGAATTAGGGATCCCGCAGACTTTTTGATGGTGTAGAATCAGCTCAAGGTTAGTATGTCATGGGAATTTCACCGAAGTGACAGTACACCAAATTTCAAATAAATCGCGCCTGTGAAAGTAAGTAAAATCCTTTTATCATGTAGAAAAAGAGCTGATAGTCATCTGAAGCCTGAACTGATCTTCATAAATTATAGCTAAAAACCTCAGATCATAGAACAGCTAAAACCATCGTAGTCAGGTCAGCTTTCAAATAAAAAAAACTTAATCAAATCGGTCCATTCGTTTAGGAGGTACGATGCCACAGACAGACACACAAATACACAGATACACAGACCGTTACGTCAATTTTAGAACACCCCTCTTTTTTCATCAGGGGTTAAAAATAAAGTTAGAAAAAGAATCGGAATTACTGTGATAAAGTATTTTAACAGTATTATGTTTATCACAAAGTCGAATCTCAAAATCAAAAATATCAGAAATTAAAAAGTCTTTATTTAAATGGATTCAAATTAAACTAAGTTTTGAGTTGTCATAATTCAATCAGATACTTTAGTTGTGGTAGACGAAGTGACGGCGGCGGAGTATCATAATCCTCCAACTTTTAAATTTTTGTAATGACATTTACAAATTATCTTTGCTTTTATATGTCAATGTATAGGTATGACAAGACAATCATTATTAATGTATAAATTTTGAGAATTCACTCCCAAACTTTGGTATTATATCTATTGATAGATAAATCAGTTAAGTTAAAGTAAGTTAAGTTTGGCACCCTTCGCTTGAAAGGAGGCTCTAAGTCTTTTAGTCCCTTCTGTTAGTTCAAAAACTGAATTAAAAAACTTTTTCATTATTAATAACACTTCATAAAGTGTGGACTCGCAGCTAAACTCGTTTTTATACAGCAAGGGCGGCAAGCAAGCAAAATTACCCGCATTTGCCTATAGCGGAGTATAGTGCTTGTAACACTGAAGGTGATACTCACACTTTACCTGCTACCCTCAAAAATAACCTAACACAACGCTTCCTAAATGAGCTGTGTCGACCTCACAACAGGAACACAACACTACGATGTGTATTAAACAAAAAGTCTGCCTGTAGTACCAAGTCGTCATACCCTACAGGGTTTATATGTCTACATAATAACATATTGTAACATCTTAATGTAACATTATGATTGTCAATAAAGTATTCTGTATTATTTGGCTGCGATATTCAGTAAGGTGCGGTGCCCAGTCTAAATTGGAAAAGAAAATAGCTCTATGATCTCTCTATATCTTTCATAAAAAAAGTTGATCTCTCTCTTCGTTTAACAAGGCGAGGTTCAAGTTCGAAGATGGCAACCATATACACAACTTGTTTCTATTTATAGAAGCCCTTTCAACAGTCGCTGTGGTAAATCTGCATTCAAATGGCATGTGAACGGATATGATTGACTAAATGAAATTGGATAATTCCCATTCAAAGCTAAGAATGGGGCTGGAGCAACTAAGTTGACTTTTCCTCTTTATTTCGATGACCGGCTGATGCAATGGTCCGGTTTCTGAATTGACTTTTTACAATTATAATTGAGTCTAAAAATAAGACTCCAATTTGAAAACCAAGTCTTTTTGAAAACAAAGGTTAGATATTGTGAAAGCAAAGCAAGCGAAGCGAGCGGAACATTAAACTACTCTCTGGCTTTTCTCAACCATGCGAACAGCATGATTGGTGAAAAATACGGCGATAAAAACTGCCAGGAAGTGAAAATCGCAGAAAACGTAAGTGACGATTGTGCGAATAATTTAGGCCTATTATTTATATTGCAATGACAATTAGAGCTCCAAAAATTAGGGGATCCAATATACCTACGCCTTATTATTATATATCAATGAATTACTAAAATTAATGCCCATAAGAAAGACGCGAGTACTTCAAAGAAAAGTTGCGTAGGTACTCAGCGACTCAAATTCTAAAGACGTTCTTTTTCTTAAAGCAACAATAAAAGAGAGAGCACAGCACAAGAACATAAGTGTTTCAGAGGCAGCAACAATACCCTCGTGTGTCAATGTCCGGTATCAAATTAACATTCGGCTATTTACGCTCGGGATAAATGCGTGTCCAAACAAATTAACTATAAGGCAGACTCTCCATTGAGTTAGACGAGTGAAGCGGTGCTTTTTGGATCAAATAAATAGGGTCTTTATATTACCTATATAATTTCGAAATTTATTTCAATACTAGCGAAATCCAAAGAAGTAACAGAGTTACACTAAATAATATTCTAAAGCAATATACATAGGTTTCATTTTTGTCAGCTCATAAAAGCTCGGCTACGCTCGACTCTACCTCAGTGGAGTGTCAGCCTAAAGAAGACTTTATATTTTATGAAGCCGTTTTTTATTAATGATTGAACATGTTGAACTATCAAATTAAATATTGACGTAAAAAATTAAATAATGCGTAAATAATCTATCAAAGCCCGAATGCCATAATTTTTACGACTCAAAGGTTATTAATTTGAGTTCGTGCAGACGCACATAGACGTTTTATGTTAGCAGAAAAAGTAGATAAAATAAAAATATTAATTATACACAGCCAATTAATTTTGTTTTTTTTGCATAATCTTTGCGTCTGTTTGTATTTGAAAATTGCGTTTGAGTGGATGTTTTGGTATGAATTAGTTTGTTTTAGTGTCAAATATACCTTAAGAGATTGTTTAATCGGCTTATAATACTGTTGGCTAATATGGAATGCACTTTTGAATCGAAATAATAAATTATAAAGTAGATATAACAAAAAATAGGAAGATACCGTCAGCCCCGCATCAAGTGATAATTACATCGGATTATAAGTAGTTCCTTCCTACAAATACAGTAGTGTTTCGCCTGATCTGTAGTGTAAACATAACAATTTGCATTAATCATTAACTTATCAGTAAATATTTTTTTCACACTTTCGTAGCCGCTAGTCACAAATGTCTGATTGGACGAAAAATGTCGTTGATACAAAAGTTTATTAGTATTACAAATAAACTTTTGTATCAACAAATTAAAATATATTAACAGCTAGCCTTTATAATAAACTAAAAATAAAATATTCAATAAATAAGTGATGTGTACAATATTATAATTAGATTAGAAATTAAATTAGAAATGTGAATATAGTGCTAAATTAAATTCACCCACCTAAGCTAGGTTAGAAGCTTGCGAGAAAAGTAATTTATATTTTTAGTTCGAATTCCAAATTGAATTTGGACGAGCGTGAAAATACACTGTGTAAACATTGTATACGAGCACTATACAATACAGTTATTATTATTAATATACAAAGTGCGGCAATTGACCCAACATCACCTGATGTGAAGCGGTAAGAAAAGTCCATATGCGAAGACAGCTAGTGCAGAATAGACATTGCACTTACCGCCTCAACCTTGCCGTCCCGAAAGGTGCTTTTTTACGCCTATCTTGAAGGACCCCATGTTATAGGAAGGAGGAGAACACATGTGGTGGCAAAGAGTTCCATGTTCTGGAAGTACGACAAAGAAACGAGGCACTAAATTTCTTTGTGCGTGATGTTGAGGTGGAAACAGTGGATTGATGACTCAGAATTATGGAGATTATTGTAAAGAAAGACAACCTTGCTTCCCAAAGGGACAACCAAATTAGCTCTAAACGATTTTTTGACCTGTCTTCCTTCAACGCCTCTTCAAGAATAAAAAACGTGTTTAATATTAAAAGTCTTATTAATACTAATAAATAGTAACATGAATAATTTATTTAATGGGAAAAAGTATTTTATTATGATGATAACAAAATATATCAAGGTAGCTAAGCGTATGTGTTATGGAGGTCATTGGTGCCGATTCTAATTCTGTTCAGTGTTTTTTTTCTTTAAAATATATACAACAATAAAAGGTTTAGACGACAGTTGACGCTATCTTACATTTCTGAAGATTAAATGTTAAAACATTTGCCCTACTTTTAATTTAGGTATTTACTAGGTGGTAGGCCCGTATGTAGGGTCGTTTGGGTAGGTACCACCGCCTTTCTTATTTCAGCAGTGAAACAGTTCGCTGTGTTTGTAGGGAAAGTTAGCCAGTGTAATTACTGGGCATGGATGGCATTTCGGCTTAGGCCTCAGGGTGACAACTTACCTGCAATGTCAAGTGATTTTCCTTGTAATTGCAGGTGTGTATAGGCGGCGGTAACCGCTTACCATCAGGTGGGCCGTCAGCTTGTTTATCATCTAGTTGTATGAAAAGAAAGTGGTAAATCTATGAAATTCACATCATAATACTATCATTAGGTATATGGCTGGACTAGCTGTCATTACTTACGTTACGTTAAAACTTACGTTTTAATACAAGCAAACCTCCGGCCCGGCAATAGTAAGCGGTGACTGTAGCCTAGAGACACACGTAGCACCTTGGGCACTACTCACGCGTTGCCTAGGTAGTTAGGTAGCCTGTAGAAATGAAGAGAAAACGTTATGTTGGCAGCATAAGAGAAAAGAAGGGAACTCTTCTCTTCTGCTCTCGACATTAAAGCTTGTTCGATTATCTCTAGTGATTTTGATCACCGCTGAGTACAATATAAATTTGAGAGGTAAAATTCTCCTCTCACACAATAACATTAAAATCTAATTTATTTTTGACAATTTACGGAATGGAGGCTCGAAACATAAATTATTATTTTGTTCTAGACATTACATTTAATACTACAGAATCGGCACCACTATCGAACGATGCAGAAAAGCAAGAAATCAGCATTCTTATGTAACGGTTCCATAATTATATTTTTACTTTGGAGATGAACTTGACATGGTTATATGTCAATGTCAGTGAATAACGCATTGTATATATTATGTTTGAGCACGATTTCTGGGTAAGGAAAAATAAATAATTGTTATGACGACAATGAAAGAAGATTAACGTATTCTGATAAAATTTAACGTCCTTGGCTTTATATGGACAATTAAAGTAAATACAAAGTTAACTTTTCAGTATTCTGGGTAGCAATCGCGTGGAAAGAAAAACTTTCTCATGCCACGTAACAAACAAAAAAGTATGGCTGGACTTTTAATATAATAAAGCCTCTAGCGCTCATAATAAGACTTATGTCTGTTTTCACCAACCATTTCTTAAGCTTATGTGACTCTTAACGACATCTGTCTCTTTCTATCTCCTTTAGATAGACTGAGCTAAAAATCGCTTAGAGACTCTCACCGCTCAGCGAATGTCAGTGAAAATGAGCATGAGTTACATTCCAATCACCAGATCTATATATCTAAATCTTTCACATACCACATTCAAAATCTTGCACAGCAAGCGATGTGATATCGTAAGTTATTTATTTTGTGTAAACAACAGATCTTTAACCTTATTATAATTACTAAACAATTTGGCCAAGAATTCAACAACTTTAAATTTTGTTTGACATTAAGCTATAAATATGATCGCTTTTTATAATATGTGCATTTTAAACATTTTTACTACAGCAATTCTGGAACTAGTATTGCCATAATGAAACAGACCAAGGTATTCGACGAAAATAAATTTCGAAGGAAGAAAAAATTGATGTGCTGTCTGTACAGTCATTAGCTGTATAGTAAGTACCACTCTTTTGACAGTTAAAACGCTTACGAGCTGTCAGAAACGATCACCTACTTTTGTCAATAACAGTACCACACATATGAGTAAAGAATTTTTTTAATTATTTAATACTGCTGCACTGAGCAAGCATTGCAATGCCCGTAAAGAGAAAACTGTTTTACAATAAACGTTTTATAATCCAGGCACTTTTACGGGCGTCCTCATACAGAACATGCTACCAAAGCTTCGTCTCAATTCGATCCATAGTTTCGTACCATTATGTTATAAACGAGATTTTCAATTCTGGCATCATTAATGCAAAATCCAATGAATGCAATGCCCATCAAATATAAATGCGATATTAATTTACTTTTATATAATTTATATTATACACATTAAAAGTAAGGGAATTTCACTAAGTACACTAATAGAAATTTCTTTCTACCCCCCTGCGATAGAATTGTATTCGTCCTTCAAACTCCATGAAGGAAAAGTTTGAATGAAGGTTCTTGCGCATCGGAGGATATATGTATGTTTACAGGTGGCCACACAGTGTTTAAAAAACATAATCGCTCTTGTAGGTACCTGGTTACAAAATTTTTACTATGGTTACTTGTATCAAGTTAGTTCATTACCAAATTTCATGTGACTTAAAGAAATATTTTAGCAAGAAGAGTGATTTGAGAGATGGAAGTAAATAATAAAATATTTATTTTCGCTGAAGAATTTCCTTGTCTCAAATTAATGTATGTACATGAGTCATTCAGTATTGTTGTTATCCTTTATGTTTATAGATCGGAGATCTTAGTATTAGTAAAGTTAAAAATAAATGTTATAATCATATTCATGTGAAAGAGTGATATTACTGACTTGATCTCTGAGATTAATTTAACTATATCAATCAAAATTAAGGCCAAAAATGGAATGTAAGGCCGAATGTTAAGAAGGTCTTCCATCTGCCTGCACGACAGCCACGGGGTATATATTACCTACAGTGAAGAACCTCATCATATATGTGCATGTGTTTAATATTTTAAGATTGAATGCGGTGTCATCATTTTTATTGCGTACATTAAATTTAGCTGTTGCGAAGTATCGGTCCCTTGATTTTAATAAAAGGTGATATTACAAATAAAATTGTTTGATTTAGTTGCTAATAAGTCAAAGGTACCGAATATTTAATATGTGTGGTGATAAGATAAAGGTACATAGTGGAGTTACCAGGAAGGTGAAGGTGAAAAAAAAGTAAAGACCTTATAAATAAGATCTCAGTTATGCAACCATGCTTTTTTATTGTTGAGTTTTCTGAGCAATGCGTGCAAGGATTGCTCGCGAAGGTTGTACGAGGGCAATATGTGCGAGAGATGCGTGCAAGGGTGTGTGCGATGCGATGTGTAGCACTTTCTTCACTACCCAGTCAACAGACAGCAGTTGTTAGAAGTACACATGTTGTAGTTTGATTGAAGTCTACAGAAAATAGACATGGATTATGCACACGTATCTGAAATGAGTGCTTATCTTCGCACCGCTTACCTGCACTTAGTTTTACCGCATTACCATACATTCTGGTACCGCTCATCTTCTTTTCTCCGGTGGAAAAGCAGTGTAAGATGAATGGAAAATTAATGTGAAGTAAAATGTATTTGCTTCCCACCACATACCTACTTATATTTGAAGACATCATAACTGTTACTGCCTTAGTAGGATTTCAGATTTTGGCATTGGGTTTGTGTGCAATATAGTGATGTGTACAAAAGTTTGTTTGCCATTCACATTACAAGTAAACAAATATCGAGGCAGGGGATTTTTCCATATTAAATAGTAAATCTTATTAAGCATACAAGCTAGTAAAGACTAAGCAAATACAAATTTGAATTTATCACTATCACGATTGTCAACGTAGAGAGTACATAGGTCCGTCCTTTATTTTGCAAATATTAAGTTTGCTCAAAGATACATCAGAATATTCACAATGCATATTGATTTTTCCTATTTCAAATACATAATATTAAGTTTTTATATTTTTCACAGAAGGAAACCCTTGAGTTTTGAGTGGTTACACAGTTTTTTCAGAATTTAGTACGACAGTCATGATGACTTGTAATATTTAATCACGAATTCCTACGTAAATACAAAGTAAGCCATTTTTTGTCAATAACGTTTCAGTTTTTTTTTATCAAAGCTTCTTTGGGACTTTGATTATTGTTCATGGTCTGGAGTGGGAAGATGTTCGCCTGTATGCTGAATCTGCCTTAAAATTAGTCATGTTATGGCTGTCTAATAATGTGCTGACTCTCAACTTAAGCAAAACCAGCTTCACGACTTTTGGTTCGATGGTCTTATCACAGCCTGACTCGTCAGTCACCATAGCAGCACATAAATGAAGCATAGCCTCGTGTGCTTCAATATCGCGTACACATAAGGTCAGATACCTGGGTATATTATTGTCGACAGTTTGTTGTTTTGGCACGAACATGCCAATTCTATAACCGCGCGAATCAGAAAATTGATCTTTGTTTTTTGTAAATTAAGGAGACGGCACTGATCCAGCTATACCTAGGACTGCCTATTTTGCCTTAGCACAGTCCATCCTAACGTACTGTATTACAGTCTGGGTTGCCTCAGGTAAGACAAAACTGTTACAGCTTGAAGGGGCACAAAGGGCAGTCCTCAAAGTCATGGCCTATAAGCCTATAAGATATCCAACAATAGCAATATATGACTTCCGGGAATTTTTATTTATTTTAAAGCGCCAACACATGCTCCTTTCCTACGACTCTTCTATCTTTGAAAATAAAAGAAGAAAAGATAAAGTCTGCCAGACTATAAAGTATACAGTTGTTTTAGTTAAACATCACAATGAAAAATTTCAACTTTTTTTTTGTCACGTGATACTCATATCAAATTTTGAATGTATTTGCGCCATCAAACAATAATATATCAATGAAAAAAAATTGACAAGTCAACTTTCCTTGTGACATCAAAATATACATTTTCGTTAAAAGTACAAAGATCAGCTACACTTGGAGAAATTTTATTGCTTGATGTGCAATAAATACTTATAATTTTCGTGAAATTTGCTTTTGGTAGGTCTCTTCTAAGGCTCTAACAATAATTTGCTAGCATTCTTGGATTCCATTTCCCTTGATAGTGCTGGAACCTCTCATAATGTTCAACACTCACAGCATCCCAATTTGCCGAACATAAATCCAAATCAGAGTCCAACATATGTATTTTGAAGGACATATTACTCCCCAAAGATATAAATGACATTTTTATGTTCATTTATTGTAACTTTCCTCTTTATGGTTTCCAAGAAAATTTTGGACAACATTCACAAAACATCGCCAGATTTTCCTGATCATTCAATATTCCTTCAAAGCTCTTATCCTTTATCAGTTGCCATATTTATCCCCCTCTTTTATTTTTGCATCGCTGAGTTTGAGGAATTTCTCTTTCAGATATAAAAATCCAATGCCATCTTTAGGCATAGTATTTACAAAAAACATTCAAGCCAAATTTTACGTGCAACGTTGGTAAAAGTATGTCATCAGGGTTCACTAAAGGATCATTTTAACATTAAAATGGTCTGGTGTAAGTGGTTAAGCTTGGGCCAGAATTTCTTTGTGTGTGTAGACTTTTGCTGTCTCTACTGTACCATTAATATATAACAGTAAAAGTTGATTCTCCACACACATAAAACAAAACTGTCAGGGTTGTTAGAAAACGTTCTTGGCATATTTGCGATGCAACTGACGTCAAGTAAACGTCAGTTAGTTGAATGCAATACTTATACAGTCACCTAAGTGAATTTATTCAAACAAAGTAACGCCTAAGAGGACGACAATGAGTATGTAGCTATCATAAAAAAACTGGATGTGATTGAAACAAAATTATTACATATTTTTAATAAGGGTACACTAACATAAACAAAAAATATCACAAAGTTCGTGTGACAAAAACAATGTTTACCAGAGTTATAAAGCGCCTTTACTGCCAGTAAAGGCTATACAGGTTACTCAGTCGGGGGTTCGAATCCCAGTGGGAGGAAATGTTTGTATGATGAGTACGAGCATCAGTTCACGAGTCATGGATATTTTTATGTTTATTTAGTTTATTAATAATATTTATGGTATACATATTATGATCATTATTTCTCCATTATCTAGTAGCCATAGCTTCCTTGGGGCTAGATGAAAGGTGTGAGAGTATGAATATTATTATTATGATTATTATTTATAAATTGATTTGTTAATAGCCTGATTTGGTCTGTAAGAGAGTTAAAATTCTCAATATCAAAACGTACCTTGCTTATTTCGTTTTACCTCAAGCTCAGAAGAAATATTCAAGCTCGCCATGCGTTTTCTTTGCTTGTGTCGCTCTGTATTCACCGTTGCATTCACTTTTTTGTTAATCTAAGGTTTCTGGTTCCTAATAATTCTAAACCATATAAACTATAAAAACGCCCGAAAAACTTTTAGATAAAGATGTTTTTATTTTAAAATTGACACAGATATTTTTCAAAAAATTTAATAGCCTAAGTGTGTGTTGTTCATGTAGTACCTTACCTATTCCTGTTCCTGCCTACTTAAAAGTAGATTGGTCTTATGCTTAATGTTTCCAAAATATAAAATTTAAAAATACTTAAAACGCCTAAAATACTTTTCTCTAAATAGATTTTTATAAAAATAAAAATATTATTTTTTCAAAAAGCCAACATCACGTGGTGTTCCCAGGCGGTCACCCATCCAAGTACTGACCACGCCCGACGTTGCTTGACTTCGGTGATCGGACGAGAACCGGTGTTTTCAACGTGGTATGGACGTTGGCATTTGAGGTGTTGAATTCAATGTATACAACATTCGAGTCTAAAAATAGATGTGAGTCATATATGTATTTTTGTACATAACGTCTATTTCAGTAAATGCTTTGCCAACGTCCATACCACGTTGAAAACACCGGTTCTCGTCCGATCACCGAAGTCAAGCAACGTCGGGCGTGGTTAGTACTTGGATGGGTGACCGCCTGGGAACACCACGTGATGTTGCCTTTTGACAAAATAATACTTTTTGTACTTTTTAAAAAAATATATCTATTTCACCAAGGAAGATAATATGACATAGTGTTTTTTGGGCGATTCAAAGTATTACGTCTATGTTTGCATTAGTACAAAACACTATCGGTTTTGATATATTTGACCGTTTCGACTGCGAGTCAAACGTTATGTATTTTAACTCAATTAAATAATAATATTATCGACACAAAATGATATTTCTTTTCATTAGTTAGTAAAAATGTATCTACTAACATACTTAATTAAATACTGTAGGGCCTCGGTAATCCGGACTCCCGCTTGTTCGGTGATCGCTGTAATCCGGCCGGGCGGGCAATGGGCCTCGCGGGGGAGCCGCGGGCGGGGGACCCGCGGGCGGGGGTATAGGTGCGGGCTGCCATGAGCCAATTGCGGATTATAGAAATGTTAGATAAAGGTGGCAGCTACCCTGTCATTGCTCGGAACTACTCGGAAGTTTGGTATAGGCAGGTCTTTATGCTTTAATTTAAAAATTTATTTAAGAAACTAAGGTTAAACATGTGTTTTATTACTATTAAATATGGCATACTTATAATCCGGACGCCTCAATAATCCGGATAGGGTCTAGTTTTTGCCTCTCCGGATTAACGAGGCCCTACCACAGATTAATAACAGGCCCTACTGTAGTCAAGTTCCCGTGATAAAACTGGAATACTTAACACAAAGAACTTACCAAACGCATATTTTAAAAATAAAACGCAGGTATTATTATGCCCGGGCTAGGGGTGGTATTAAAATCTAAATTAAAATAAAATTGTAAGTAAAATTTAGAAGGTACCTATTGAAAAATCGTACGATCCAAAACCTGGACCTTTCAGTTAAAACAAACACATAAATATTTTATAGAAGTTTGCAGCCAATAACATAGCTTTGTAGTGTAGTGTATTTGCAGTAAGTAAGGTCGCCAGAGCTCAATAAGGATGCGTTGTAATGGGAGTTTGGGAGCAAGGGATTAATCTCCCACTCTGTCAACAGAATGCTTTTTCGTGATATTTACAGGGTGGGTGATAATTACAATTTGCCAGACAGACAAAACGCTCGCAGAGCAAAACTAAAAAATAGGTTAAGCACGTAACATGAAGCGATTTTGCGAATTTGCGTGGATCTTGAGCCTAAGCATATCGACTTATAGAAATAGCACAGGGCTTCTTAATAAAAGCTATAGTCAAAGTACTTTATTGCTTTCATGTGTGAGTACAGTTGTAAACTATAACATTTTGATACAAAACGATGCCCGTTACATGACCAAATAAATGAAATACCTAAAATTAATATTTTAATTACATAATTATTTTTTAACATGAAACTTATACCGTTAGGTATACGAAAACTTTATTTTTTTTTTATTTTTTTTACAGAAAATTATTATTTCTTATAAATAAATTTATTTCAGTTTATCAATAAAAATTCGTGTAAATTATCATAACTTACTTAGCCTGTCAATCATCAGATTCCAGACACAATTGATTTTTCCATTGTCATAGCCCCCGGTGGGATAAAGCCGCTTCAGGGATTAATATAATATTACGAAAAGAAAAGATTAAATTGGTCTGAAGCCTTGCAAAACGTTTCGTGGTAGGCTGGACTCAAAAACGTCTCAAATGGAGCATCTTACGGAAGGAATATGAATTGAAATTTAAAAAGTTAAATTTCAACGCCAATCACCACGAAGGTAATATATCAGTGGCCTTACCTATAAATATTTAATAAATAAATAAACACCTATTTCAGTAAAAAACTGTTTGATTATGTTTAGTTTATCTCATTCAAATTTATTTATCTTCATAAAGACAAACAGCTTAAGTACATAGTAGAATAAAGCCGACAAAAATAGGCAACCAATAAATGATCTCCACTCCACTAGTACAAATAACATAGGTAAATTTAAACACAATGTACATAATAAATTTGTCTTTAGTAACTTATAGCCCAATTGCAACGAAGTTGTAACCTAAAAGATAAAAACTTAGTTGTTTAATTAAAACCTAACCGGCAAAGTAGCCACTTTGCATTTGAACTTAAGACTTGCTCGCCTACAAAATTTAACCTATAAAACTGATGAAATAATATCACCATTTCATTTCAAGACATCAATTATGGACAGGTTAGGTTGCCACCAATAAGTTACATCAATAATATAAAATTAAAGTGAAAATGAAATGAAAAATAAAATGAAAATGAAATGATTTTTTCATTTAAACTATTCTTACGAGCCCAAACACGCTATCTGCTGTAAATGTCTGAAAAATTAAGCATCCTGAAGACTATGTCTTGCTACAGCATCAGCTTAGGGTTAGCATGTCTTGAAATAAGTAGAAAATGAGCTGATAGTCATCAAACGCCTGAACTGATTTTCATAAATTATAGCTAAAAACTGTCCTAATCAAGCCAGCTTTCAAACAAAAAAAAATCAAAATTGGTCCACTCGTTTAGGTGCTACGATGCCACAGACGGACAGAGAGACACGTCAATCTTATAACACCCCTCTTTTTTCGCCATGGGTACTGTACCACCTAACGCTGCTACTAAACTGTATTAACCACCATATTTCTTCTTGTTACAGCCCATCGTTTCAATCCTCTCTTCGTCTGAATAATGCGTTGAGGCTTAGCAAAGATGTCTGCCCCGGATGCGTCAGCTACCCGCGTGCTGGGTCGAGCACACCTTTCACACTTGCCCCAGCGTCCACCTGTGGACCTCAGCTTTCAAGATCTGACGTACACTGTCAATAATGGAAAAAGTAAGTGTTTAAAATTATTATTCGGTAATTATAGGTTTTCGTCGAAGGCCGACCGCAGATTTACGTACACAAGCACTTTTTGTGGCTTTTGCTTTTAAGTGGACACAAAAACCTTGGACCCGCCAATCAAATAAACAGGTGAACTAATATAGCAAACAGTCTCCAGTTCTAGACGATCTGCTTAATTCAGGTGACCCGCAATACACACACAGCTAGAAGGGGATGGTGAAAACCAAAACTTCAAGATTTGACCTAAGTAGAAAAAGTGTGGTAATTTTAGTGCTTCTCGTTACATCTGTTACAAAGAGAAGAATAGACTTAAAGCAGAGAAGGTAGTGTAACAAAAGAGGGAAGCTGGAGGAAGAAAAGAGGGGAAAGCTCTAAAACTACGAAATGAAAATATGTAAATTTTAAAACATTCATTATAATTATTCTCTTTTATGTTGTAATGCCCTCCAAGGCGCATATGTTTATGATCGATATTGTAATTTGTGTTTGTGATATTAGTTAACATTCATAAGTAAAGCAATTATATCAATAAATAAATAAATAATGTTATCTGTATAAAAGAAGGGACAAGATAGGCAAAAAACCGTTTACCTCACATAGACAATAATGTAGCGCGCAAGTGTGCATAGTGTAAATAATATCCTTGGGACTTTTCCAAAACCTGAGCGCATGTTCGCAAACTGTAGCGTAGCTCAACAGCCCATTTTAAAAATGTAGGTAACTTTCTATTCGCATTTAATTTATATTTTCTTTTTTATGCCTCGTTCAGACATTTGATTCGTGAGACCTTGCACCCCTATAGGATATATCTATCAAGATAATTCCCATTATTATATCCTATTTCATAACACGTAGGAAAAACCTTACACCTTTTACAGTTTTGTAATTTGAACAACACCAAAAGATGTCGTTGTCAAATCATATGAAAATATATTCCATTTATTTATTTATTTTACAATTGTGTTTACTTGAACGTAAAAATCAATCACATTTCATAACTACATTACATATAATGGTACAGATAAGTGCAACAATCACAAAGGTAATCACCACATGCGCGAAAAAAATATGGTTGAGTACTATTTAAGTAGATAGTTATGCGAAGAGATAAACATAACTTATACAAATTGTATAAATGGGAAAACTAACCATATATTAGTATAATGAATTAAAGTCTGACACAAACATAAAAAACATTATGAGGATTTTCACAGCAGACAGTTACAAATTAACATAAAGATCACACTTTAGCAATCATACAACACGTAGGTTTCTGTTGGTTCTTTATTTTCCTAGTAAAAAAAAGAAAATTAAGCTAATTATTTACGCCATGCCCAAAGCGGCAGTTAGGTACATCATCATAATTGTGTCAATTATTGTGATCTTATGCGCATTCATCTCCGGGTCGGTTATGTAGTTGCATTCTCTAAAAACAATTAGATTTCTATGTTAATTATTTTTAATAAATTCTATTTTTCGCGGCTCGCTTGACGGCAAACCTGTAGCATCAAAGTTACTACTCACACGATTCCTGTAAAAATTAAAAGAAAGCGTTATGTTGATCGCAGAGGTGATAAGTGCTCCTGTGCCCAACATAATAATACTACTAGTCTGCTTATATTACTAGTATGTCGAAACTTGTGACAACCATTAAGTAGTTAAAAAGGTCAGAGGCCTAGACAGAGAGGAATGGATGGTGGCGCTGCCGCCCTTCATTAGAAAAGATTTGTGGGACGAGTTTCTAAATATGTAATCATTTATCATAGCACAAAACTCTGAAACTTTGGAAATTGTATCATGGTTAGCCTATACCGTTTTAAAATGGCTAACCAAAGGACAAGGAGAAATACTAAAATAATGAATATAATCTGCTCTCAAAAATGATTGAGTACTTATTTTTGCCCTTGACCTTACCTTCCGTGGTGCAAAGGTCGATATGAATGATGTTGCGTGGAACGACTTCCATCACATTAATTATATACTTTTAATTGTCTGACACTGCCATCCTAGTAGTATGAAAAGAAAAGAGTCTTGACGAGGCTGGTTCTATACTCCGTGAGCTAACAAGTGCACCTTACACTCAAAGACACGATCTTGTGGCGATTTATAATCAAAACAAATACATTTTTCATTTTTCTTGTTAAACAGATATAAGAAGGTAAGTGACATAACTGTAATCCTTTAAGTTGTATATGTAAGCAAAGAGAAAGTAGATCTTTTCTACGATATAATATTTTCTTCGAAATATGCTGGAGGGAAAAGTTGTATGTATGAAAATCCATTTCTGACGTGTTTTAGCGGCAGGAAAAGTTGTAAGAAAATCCATTTCTAACGATTCACACCCACCACAACTCGCACTGCATTTTGCCGCGCTGCGAGGTGGCTGTATGATCTTAGATCTCTTTTTTTCATTTAAAAAACGCGCGAACGGCGCATGTTTATCATCAAATTGTGAACTTTTCATAAGTTCTTTGCTACGAGATGACTGTATGATCTTAGATCCCATTGTTTTTATTGAAAAAAAGTGAAGACGCGTGAATATTTCTTCAAATCTGTGAACTTTTCATAAATTCTCTGATAAGCGACGGGCGGCCGACGTGAGTTTACTACGTAATAAAAATTACAATGTCGAAGTCTAGCAGTGAAAGTGATATTGAGATGACACCACCCAATATAAAAGCATCTGCCAAAACAGCTATTTTAAACCTACTAACGGATAAACCGAAGCAGAAATTGTAACATAATCTTTATTAAATTTAGTCTTATGTCATTACTTGCTCCAACAATGCGGCGCCTTCAATTTTTGCATTAGTCCCATACAAATATAATAATCTCTTTATAATTCTATTAAAATGCTTATTTCAATTAAACTAGTCTTTGAATGCTCCACACAGGTGTAGAATAAAGCACTATGTAGCACTTGGGAGTAAGTTCTATTCCCAACTCGGGTTAATGGTACAAACTGCTCCCTCGTTAGTAATCTGTCACTTTTTCCCGCAGTGAACAATGTACTATTGTATAGGTTTGTTCTTTTCGCTCGCTACATTTCTTGCTCGTCACTCTCACTCATAAAAAACTGACAGCGGTTTTTTTACATTTTTTCACCGAATTACTATTAGCATCCGGAAAGGATTGCAGTTACTAATCGCCATTCGCGTTTGTGTGTGTGCGTTGGTTATCGCTAGTTGCATGAAGGCGGCTGTCTCTATGTATCATTATTACTTAAAACTTACGCCAAAGTTACGAGACCGGTAAAACAAAGCGTTTTGTCTCAATATCTGCTTTTAGCATACAAAAATATTGTTGCACTTTTCAAACAAAGACGCAGCTCCAACCTTCGTGGTTGTTTAGCACGCATGTAACAGTGTATTGTGAGGAGTGAAGTAAATAACCCTGGGTAGCAACAACAATAGTACTGACTGAGAGAGAACATTGACAAATGCAAGCCACTCTAGTCTCATTGAAAAAACGTCACATGGGTAATCAACCTATTCTGAATAAGTCCAATTAAAAACTTGAACATCATCTCTGTAATCTATGACATCCTTATTGAACAAAGGCTTCTCCCATACATTTCCTAACGGACCGGTTACTATTCAATTCAATTTAGTAACAAAACGAATCACCGTTAAACACTGCTTATTTATTAAAATTCTACGAACCTGAATCCGTTGGAGCAGATTGAAAATTTAATTCTTTTTAAAGAACTTTTCTATATTTAAGAAAAAAAATACGTTGATAAGATGGCGAAACTAGAAAGTCATCTTCATCATCATTACCAGCCTATTTGCATCCCACTGATGGGCACAGGCCTTCCTACATAGGAGAAACACACGAGGAGTTTGGGCCATAACACCACCACGCTGGCCCAATACGGATTGGGCCAGCGTGATGGTGATAAATTAAAGCCCATGTTTCAATTTATTTCCGTATAGACGGCACCACCCTGTATAGTCGACTAAACTTTCAATGTTTGCCAAAAGATTACCTACTCTTTAAAAACCAGTCGTATTACTATCAAAGTTACAAAGTAAATTCTTAAAGAAATACCTTTAAAATTGGTTAACAGTAGACCCTCCCGAGTAAATTACGTCATTTTAATATTAGGAAAACAAATATAAAACTCGTTATAGCGCTAGGTTATAATTATAGATATTATTTTAATGGCATGTGTAGATTTAATAACAGGTTTTAATTTTATTTATAGATATTATATCACGAAAGCGATTAAAGACACTTTAAAATTATTTAAAAGTTTTTTGGACAGATAGAAACAGTTTGAATTTCAAAACCAATTTTCAAAAATAATTCATGCAATATTATTTCATAGAAATGTCATTAAATTATAAAAGGAATAATTTTGATCACCTGAATCTTGTGAAACGGGAAGTGTGACAATGTACCAAGCTAAACTCGCGGCGTCCCTTGGCCGTAAAATATCCACACAAAATCTTTATGGTTTTAAGTTATTTTTTCTTTTATACAATTAGATGACAAACAAGCTGACGGCCCACCTGATGGTAAGCGGTTACAGCTGCCTATAGACACCTGCAATAACAATGAAAAATCACTTGATATTACAGGTGAAATGCCGTCCATGCCCAGTAATTACACTGGCTACCTTTCTCTTCGAGAAACACAGCGATCTGTTCCACGGCTGAAATAAGAAAGGCAGTGGTACCTACTCAGGCGACCCGGGCGATACGGGCCTAGTATTACCACTGTTTTAGATTTCGATATCAAAAAGTGATTTTATCAGTTTTTGATAAACTTTCTCAAATTCTAGACCTTGTCATATTTAATACGAATATCCAATTAACGAAAGAGTCAGTTAGCAGACTTCTGTTCATAGATACTTCCGTAGATATTATTGATATTAATTTTATTGTATTTTTATGTGGATCTTGCATTTATTTATTTATTTAATTACAACAGTGGACTTACAGCACTAAACCAAAACGTATACTGGTTAGAACAAGAAATAATTGTAATACATTCAATATTTTCCATTAAGGTAAGATGATACATACTGACTGAAAGTACACATTTGTTGGGATAATATGTCGGCCTCGGGGAACTGATTATGTATTGCATGAAGTAAAGCGATTACTCTGGCAGTTGGCTGCATATATTAGTTACAATGGTTTTATGCTTTGTGACCCTTGTGATTATTTTGTATACACCTCACTGTATATTCGTTAAGTAAACTACATGTGTGAATCTGTAATTAGCTTCAAGTTTCTACTTATCTGTTTATATATAGGGTGGTGCCGTTAATGCGACAATAAAGTTAAACGTGGGCTATATTAGTCCATAGAAATGGTTTGCCGTCACCTTGTTTGTCATCTAGTTGTTTATACAAAAAAAAAATTGATAATTTCATGACATTTGTATGAAATAATGCTGCCAACGTTACACTATTCCATACAAATGTCATGAAATTATCAAATTTTTTTTTGTATAAACAACTAGATGACAAACAAGGTGACGGCCCACCTGATGGTAAGCGGTTACCGCTGCCTATAGACACCTGCAATAACAAGGAAAAATCACTTGATATTGCAGGTGCGTTGTCATCCTGGGGCCTAAGATGAAATGCCGTCCATGCCCAGTACGATATTTTTGAAAGTGGCTAACCATTTCTATGGACTAATATAGCCCATGTTTAAATTTATTGTCGCATTGACGGCACCATCCTGTATAACTGACGATTTACCAAATAAAGTAAATAAATATCGTTTGTGCTTTATGCACATTTTGCCCTTCCTGTCTGGATGCTTACACAAGAATTAAATTGCTGGTTTTTATTGCAAGCATTATGTCAATGATATTTACCCACTTTTATACTATTACTGAGTTAGCGCGCATTGAAAATCTCATTTTCTCAATGACAGGTGATCAACTGAAATGCATTTTATAATGTCACAAGAAACTGCATTGATGCAAACGCATACTCGCAGTTATTAGAGCCCACTACACAGAATGTTGGTCAATCTTTAGAAAGCTACCTTGTAGTGATGTTTATAAAATTTACTATCGATGTTTCGATTTTGCACGATTATAAAATTCCTTAATCAAAATTCTAAGTTAAAAAGCTAAGTCTAAATTTAACTTCAGTGCATCTCTTTCTCTCAATGTGAATACGAAAAGGATGGCTGTCATATAATTTGACATTTAGAAACGTGCGTTTAATTTTAGACCTTATTGAACGTGATAAAATGCAGTGTTTAGAAGGCACCTACGTACAACCTCCTCCAGATTTCAAAGGAACCATAAACAATTTTAGACGGCAGTCTAAAATTGTCTATGGTTCTTTTGAAATCTGTTTAAATTTAGTTGACTGCTGTAAACGAATTCTGGCTATCTAATTCCTATTACATGTTGCGAGAAAGAGATATAATGAACTTAAACTTAGACTAAGAGTGTGTCTTCAAATTAGGCCCAATATCTGATGTGTAGGTACAGTCATGAGCCAGAAAAATTATTTACTAATAAAAATCTAAACTAGAAAAATTTCACGTCCTGAGGCGGGGATCGAACTCGCGACCTTCCGCAATCCGGGCGACAGCTCTAACCATCTGAGCTACCCAGGACTTGGGATATCCCTGTGAAATTCTTCTTGTCTATCTGTATTTGCGTTATGAGCTAACGTCCACCCTACAATGTCGAAATGTTCTATTTCAACATCCAAAACGAGTATTTTTACAAATACCTACGATTCCGTTAAATTGGGGCATTGCTTTCAAATATTCTTTAATTTGATTTTAACATTATTATGAATGTTTAAAAAAAATATTTACTAATAAAAATCTAAACTAGAAAAATTTCACGTCCTGAGGCGGGGATCGAACCCGCGACCTTCCGCAATCCGGGCGACCGCTGCTCTAAATATTAATTTTATCGGTAGCGAGATTATCGATACCGCCCCGGACTAGTGCGGTTACAGTCACGTGGCGGACCGTGTCCCAAATACGCGGCGGCGGCGCGCGCTCACGTGAATGCACTTGCACCGTAACGCACCGGTCTGCGCTCCTTTGAATGTCATAATCGTATTACATCGGATATGGCTAGCGTAATTCTTGTGTTTCTTTCTATTTGTTTTCTTAAATATGTTTTAACTAAGTACCTACTTACTTAGTGTCGCCAGTAAGAGATAAAAGATAAGCAGAATGCAACAAGCAGATAACTTAATTTTGGTTTGAAAAAATTCCAACAAAATCGACTCCATTTATAAACCCTGTTACAGAAGAATGTTGAAAAAAAAAAACAAATATTTATCTATAATATTTTTTTGAGATAAGGGTGACAAGCAAGCGTACAGTCCGCCTAATTGCGTAAGTAGTATTTCTTGTAAGTAACTTAAAAATAAATTTATTTTTAAATACCTTATTCACAAGAAATACTTTATTTAGTTTAGCCTTTCCAGGAAAGCGGAACTAACTACATTTAGAACTGCGTTTCTACCGGTATTATGTAACTATGACACAATATATATTGCACTTACTCAGTAAGAAATTCACTTATGCGGAAAAACTACATACTTCTTCAACGTATACAATCAAGTATCAATTTGAAAATGAGATTGGGCATTAATTGAAATTAAACTATACCCCACCCCTTTTATTCGTATAATGCACGAAAACGAAACTCTTATAATTATGTGGAGGTTCTACCCCAAGCTGGAGTGGGAAATACGAATTTTCCACTCCAATTTGGATTAGCACCTCCCACCTTCACATAAAACAGTTACGTAGCTCTTTAACACTACTCTGTAGCAGTGTGTTCCAAAGGTGAGTAGGTACATAAGGTCGGCAGAGCTAGAGAAAGCCACATGTTGGGAGCAGAAAAGCTACACTATGCTAAAAATAAACATAATAGTTATTTGTTATACAAAAGTGCAAAGTTGCTTTTTAACCGCGTGCTCAATTTTGATGACCGAGCAAGCGAAGGATTCTAAAATTATCAAAAGAGTACGAGGTGAAAAATCTTTGCACTCGAGTACAACATGTAACTTTTCATCCAACCTCAGCGAGGCTAATGACTCAATGCAAAAAAAAACATTTGCGCATTATTAACGGTTTCAGTCAATTCTGTTGGCGTCAAATAAACTTCTTTGACGCTAGAATCACTCATTTTAGGGTTTTTACTTGTTTTTAAGTTTTTTTGTTTTAAACCTAAGGTTTACAAATATGTCGTAAAAAAAAATGGCGCGCGCAAAGCAAATTAAACAAAAAGTACACCAAGAAGGAGCCGAGTCTGAGTTTTTAACAAGTTCGAAAAGGTTGTATGATAAATTCGGCACCATGGAGGTAGAAGTAAAGAGATTTAATGATGTTTTGAATTCACAAAGTTAGTGCACACGATGTTCTAAATTTAATGTTACTTTATCCTCTAGCGGATAAAAACTGCTTTTGCACTCAGATATCGAAGAGCAAAAATACTCTTTCCGAGATGAAGGGATGAAAAGATAATTTATTTGTCAGAACATGTGTGTCATTAATTAAATGGATCTTACATAAAATAGGTACACTGTATCAACATGTTTTGCCATGAAAGGCGTACAAAAATATAAATTACAATTAAATTAAATACAACTAATATAGAGCATAGACTGTCAATTAATAAATTCAGTATACAATAATTATGTCAAAGTTAAATCACTTCAATAAAATAAATATTAATGTCAATTATTGAATACATTTGTCGCTTAGAAAATAATTCGCATTGTAATAACATTTGCCAATCAATAAGGTTTTCAAATTAATGCCACATTCTTTTATTGAGTTTGGAAGTTTATTATGAAGCTTAGGGCCCAAGCAATTAAGTATATGCTTTTCCTCAACCAACTAGTTTTAGCAGTCTGTATTTCCAATTTATGTTTATCACGCCTATTGCGGATGACATTGTCTGAAAGACGAGGGAACAGGTGTGGGTTCCACTTCACAAACATGATTACCTCAAAAATATATAGAGACGGAAGCGAAAGAATTTTATATTTAATAAAATAAGGCTTGCAACTGTCATTTATTTTTAGCCTGAACATCGATCTTACACACCGTTTTTGCATTTTAAATGCTATCTCATGATTTTACCCAATAAGGTGTTACGGGAATATAGCGTTCTGTTTAGTTACACTGTCACTCAAGGGGGAAAAAATAGTGGCATTGAGTTACGGTGTTACTCATCGGGAATATTTTTCCCGTTGAGTAACAGTGTGACACAAAATGGTGTGACTCAACGTGAACAAAGGCTCTCTGTTAGTAGAATTACCCATAAAGATTATGCAGAATGTTAATATCGATGCCACTAAACCGTGGTATGCAGTTAATAACGCATCAGTATTGAGTACAGGCTCTACTTTAAATAACGCATAGGCTGCACTGCTTAATCTCTTACAAACAGTTTCAACGTGAGCTTTCCAGTAAATCTATTATCTATTGTGAGTCCAAGAAATTTAGTTGGTAGACCCATATGTAGGGTCGCCTGGGTAGGTACCACCGCCTTTCTTATTTCAGCCGTGAAACAGTTCGCTGTGTTTCAGATTGAAGGGCATGGTAGCCAGTGTAATTACTGGGCATGGACGGCATTTCATCTTAGGCCTCAGGATGACAACGCACCTGCAATATCAAGTGCTTTTCCTTGTTATTGCAGGTGTCTATAGGCGGCGGTAACCGCTTACCACCAGGTGGACCGTCAGCTTGTTTGTCATCTAGTTGTATAAAAAAAAATGTAGTTGCTTCAGTTTCAGCTATCATGTTACTAAGACTATTAAACTCTGTGCTATTAAAGTGCTTTCATAATCTCATGGACTGAACTGACTTAGCAATTAACATTGATGAAACTTTTTATTTTACTAAAAATGTCAAAACGACGGCCATAAAATACGTAGGTATATCATCCACTAGAAAATGATGTCATATTTTTTCGAAGATAAATGACTGTTAAGAATAGTATAATACTGCAAAAAAATATACATACCTATTTTAATTTATGAATTCGTTGTTTTTGTAAATGTTATCATCTATACCTCGAAGTCAATGACCTTGTGTGTGTAAATTATGTATGAGTTAAAGCAGTATTACCTAAGTCGCTAATAACAATACTCTAACAATTTGATAGAAAAAATTGTTTTGTATTATACATAATGACACATGATATTTGGAATTTTTATAATGTTTAGTTGTCATACGAGCTTTTGTTCATAATTTTTCACAAACTGATTTGCCATCCATTCTGCTTTAGAAGTACAAGGTAATTTAAGTTGATAATGATTGTTCTTGTTCTCCTGGCATGAGTATCATCATCATCATTTCAGCCGAGAGACGCCCACTGCTGGACATAGGCCTCCCCCAAAGATCTCCATACCGATCAGTTCTGCGCTGTTCGCATCCATCGGCTTCCCGCGACCCTCACCAGATCGTCATTCCACCTTGTGGCATGCCTACCAACGCTGCATCTCCCGGTACGCGGCCGCCACTCAAGGACCTTTCCGCCCCAACGGCCGTCAGCCCTCCTTGCAATATGGTCTGCCCACTGCCACTTGAGGCTCGCAATTCTTCGGGAATGTCAGTTCTTCTGCAAGTCTCATCATTTTTGATTTGATCACCCAGAGAAACCCCGAGTATAGCCCTCTCCATTGCCCTTTGGGTGACATTGAGCCTTCTTATGAGGCCCATTGTAAGCGGCCACGTCTCAGAATGAGTATAATGCCAGGAATATTATGCAGTCACTAAAAATTTCAGGTTTTTTTTTTGTTTCAATATTATTTGGTTTAAACGTAATTAAGAGTACATACTTACACTACACAGTTCCTATTACGGTGTCGAAAGTCGAAACATTATTGCCATCATTTGTAATTTTGAAAGCGTCTCGTTAATTTATGTAAATTAGTGTTTCTTTAAATTTTACTAAACGTATGGGAGGAATTTTCATGCGTTCATCCTATACCAATAATTTAAAATGTCTTTCGCCTATCTAAATAGGCATACCTTCATCAGAAGACGCTTCTTTACTCCTTTGTCAGATAGGTACGTCTAAAGTAATAATAAGGTGAGCCGGTTGGTACAAAAAATATTCTTTAATATTTAGTGGTTTGATACTGACTTACAAATTTTGGCAATGGTCCTTCGAACCGGACTTACAGTATACCGTTTATAAATAAGTATATGAACAAAAATAACCTTTTATTTCATCAAGCACGAAGGAACATTCACGTGCGGGTGGTTGAGCCATAATTCTTGCTTCTCTTGTTCGCAATTAACTGAACCGAATGTAGGTCAATTACGCGGTTGATATAAAATAATAACTATGGTTCAGAGTCAGTACTAAAATATCAATGCTATCTTTATTATATCTATAATTAATGATATCAAGAATTGATTTCAAATATATTCATTGGAGGATAGAGTAAACTGTTTTCGCGTTAAAGAGTGGTGAGATTTGAAATTGTTGGATGGATGGTCCAGCGCAAAGACTTAAGTTTATTCCAGTGTCTCCATTTTTAATAGGAATATCGTTTAAATTTTCAACAAGGCTATTTCGAACCGTATTAAAAAACACTACAATTTTATTATTAAAAAGAAGAAGACAATGTTTTATTTTTGTCATTTTGGGGGAAAACTTCTGAGCCCATTGTTGTCCTATTGAAGTTACGTTATTAGGTAGCTTGCATGTATACTTATTTGCAGCTACAATATAGGTGATCTGTGCTCTGCCTACTATCAACTGACCGAAGCAATGCAAGGTAACTAAATATTTGTGTAAAATCGAAGGTGCTGAGATCATGTGGCGTGAGGTCGGTCGTTGAACCCACACAATCACTTGTACTTCACAGCCGAATTAACAGCTCGCGAATCTGAGGAGTTGCAGAAACCGTGACAGGAAAAGTCTTGTAACGTCACTAAAATGATATATTAGCATCTACTAAATGACACTAAATTATATTGTTTGTTCCATGTAATGACTGACATAGGATGAATTTATTGTAGACTGAGGTTATAATTATATGACCAGAACAAACTAAAGCTTTACCGTAGCTCGAAGGTTCGTCAAACAAGCGGTGCCGGATTAAAGAGAACCAGTATCTACTTGCTGCCTTAAGCAATTCAAGCATATTTAAGACTGACTACTGAAAAGGGTCCTGAATTTTTCTTAGAATATGTACGAAAAACATAAAATAAAAGCAAACGATACAATATTAAACACTCTATAGTTATTTGCAACTCATAGCGAATTCCCAAAAAATATTGTGAGCAAAGACGTCAGCTTATAAATTAATAAACTAGTAGGAGAAAGATTAGTAGCTCAGTCACGGTAAGGCTCGGTGTTCCTTTTCATTCTAGAATATTTTTTTAAAAAGCCTTTCAAGCGGTCATTGTGATGTTCAAAATTAAGTTTAACAATACTGTGCACCGGACAAAGTATTGAGACGATTTTTTTTCATTGCTGAAAGCCTTCAAAATCCTGAAATGCTAAAGAGTTGCTTGATTTGGAATGTGATTTCAGAAGAACATTTTATTGAATATAGCACACACATATTCAATTGATTCAGGTTTTCATTTGCTTCGCCTCTGTAAAGCACATGAAAAGCTTGTAGGTATAGCTCATATGAAAAAGTAAAAACTCACTCTTTTTTCGATTCTGTGATCGTTTTCAAAATATTAAGCTTTTAAAATGCTAACTTTACTAGTTGAACTACGCCGGTGGGCGTGCAAGACCGCGTAACAGCAGTTTGCAATACCGCGTATTTACAAAAGTCGTGCCCGCGGGTTCTTAGCGCTGATTCGCATATACTAGATTCACCAGAGAAATCAGAAACAAGTTCAGTCAAAGAAATGTGTAGAAATATCCTAGATATTAACTTTTTTCTTCCTCCTGTGAAATAAAGAAAAAGCTGATAGGCGGTATTGCAAAATGCTCTTACGCGGTCTTGCACGCCCACCAACGACTAAAGTGAAATTCTTAATACTTAGTATTAGTACGAGCATATCAAACAACAACCCTACTTCTATATTTGAGCCAAATTCGATGAAGAGTAAATTGAAACAAACCACTGTCATTTTTGTATGAGTGATGAGCAAAACAGGTAGCGAGTGACAGGGACAAACCTATACAAAATGTGATAATCTGTTTGATAAATATAAAAAAGTCCGCATATTGATTTGTGACGGAAAACTACGGAACCCCGCATGTTTGTGGCTCGACACGCATTTGGCTGGTTTTAGTTAAAGGTAGATCATATTAAAACTAGTTCTTAAGTCGATAAGTATTTATCTATGCATATTATTAAGTGTTTTTTGTATACATCGCTCGATAGCTTATTTCATTCTTTCGACTTTTATACGTAGAGCGTAAATATTATAATCCAACGTATTGTGCAGCGGCTTAGACTGACCTCTCTTGAACTCTTCTATTGTTGTGATGCAAAGTGATGTGCCATTGAATTGAATGTCTAATAAAAGTTAATTTGAAATGAAAGGCAATTCTTTGTGCTTTTATTATTAAAATTGGAGTTCTTAATGAGATAAAGTGTTGCACATATACAACCGTCTGTTCGAATAGGTAATCAGTGGCGCTGTTTACTAAAGAAGTAATATTTATAATAATCTTTATTTAAACTTTCAAATAAATTACATTATAAGGTTGGTACATCTTCTTTTAGGGGCTAAAAATGACGCTTTGTTACATCTACATGAAATTTAAACTGTAATTCTCAATATTAAAATTATTCAAGATAAATTGACAAATTTGACAGTTAACTTAATATCTGTTCAAGGAAGAGACCTTTAATCTATACTGTATTTAATTTAATTTCGTATTTACAAAAATTCAACTGTTCTATTAGCTATTCCCAGCGGAAGTAACGTAAAAGGCCACGGATCACTGTTGTGTGCGCATGAGCATTGTAATTAAAATTCTTACAAATAGTAGGAAATGGTAATAACTCATTTTATAAAATACAACGCTTTATCGCGCAATAAAAAGAAAAGAGTGAAGGAAATAAACGTACTCGAGATTTTTTTATGCAATTCAACGCAAAGTTGCAAAAAATGTTTTAGAAATTTGAGGTTCATCAAATTTCTTGCTAGCTGTACTTGGTATGCTTTGTAATGTAAAGAGAAAACCATTAGGTTTCATAATAAAATGAAAAAAGAAAAGTTTTACATCCAGGAACCATCGCGGGCGTTCCCAGGACACCCTACCAAAATTTCATCACAATCTGGGCCCCGATCGCGCTAATTTACTACGTATTTACCGAAGCCAAACCAAAAACGTTTCGTTGAGTACAATTTGCATGGCGTTTTTAACAGCATTTAGATCCAAAGATGCTACTATGGGAACCATTATTTATGGGAACGTATTTTCCGGAGTCTAATAAATATTTCTGACGTATTTTTCTAAATGTTCGTAACGCTAACAAAAGTTGCTAGGCACCAACTAAATCAAAAACGTTCGTCCGACAGCGGTAAATACGTCCCCACAGATGGTTGCCATAGTAACGTCATTGTTCTAAATGCTGTCAAAACCGCTCGTTAAATTGACACAATTTAGAAAGTATTTATTTTTATTAATGTACGTAATATTCTGTCACTATGACAATAAATTAAAACATGAGCTATATCCGTCCATAGAAATGGTTTGCCACTTTAAATTTATTTTATTTTATTTTATTTATCAAGGAAGGTTTACAGCCTTATTATTTATTTAATGAATAATATAATATCCAGTTTTTCCCAGTGGTCAGACTGATGGTCAGACTAGTCTGACCAACAGGATTTTTTTCCCATTGGCCAGATTTATATGACAGCTGGAAATATTAGCCAAACCCGCACATGTGGACAACAAAATACTCCTTACTGTGACAACAGCCAAAAGATAGTAGGTGTTTTTTTTCTTTAAATTAATTTTCTTAATAGCTACTAATATACCCTTTTGACAACCTAACAGTTCGTTTGCCAATATCGTATTCATTTGATAATTTGATGACATTTCTATGAAATAAAGCATAGTCCATGTTTTAATTTATTGTCGTAGTGACGGCACCACCCTGTATATTATGTACCCTTGAGGTAACATTTGCAATACGAAAGAAGGGCGGTCTCAATGTTAAACTGTTACTTGATGTGCTGTCGACTGTACATTCTCTTTTCCGCCTTTTTCTGTTTGCATTGAAAGAAATGAGATAAATAGATCTTTCGAGGGTTTCTATTGAGTACTTACATAATAAATATGCATAATTGTCTGGCTAAATTGTTATTAACATGACAATAAGAATATTTTGAGGACATAAATTATGGCAAAAACCAATGCTGAACTCTCCATGACATTTCTTAGTCGGAAAAGTGATGTCGTGTTTCCGTAATGTCTAAGTGACAGAAACATCACGAATTGACATGACTGTGAAATATTTCAATTAGAAAATTAAAGGTAAAAATAATTATTAGCACGGTATGATTTCTGAAAATCTAAGATTAACAATGACTTTGCGGGAATCGACTTTGACTTATAGAAAATATAATACAAAATAAATAATATGCTCTCGTAAATTACCAGAGACATTTATGTAAATTTATAGTTTTTGAACCAGACATAATCAGAAATTTCATTATCATCTTATTATATCTTTTTATTTTCATTTAAATATGTAGGTACACACGACAGCACGTCAAGTAGATCAGTTGCACTAAAAAACCGATTCTATTACAAACGTAATAAGGGCGGCTTCAAGGTCAAACTATCGCGCTTGATGTGCTATCGACTGTACTTAGGTATATTATTTTTTATCTATCTACCTATTACCTATGTTATCCGTTGTAGCCACTCATAACATTATGCAATAATAATAATTAATAAAACTTAATTACATTCTTACAATTATTAACAGACTTTTCTAAATGTATTTTCAGCGTTTGCTGATTTGTAAACTAGACATGGATGCCGAGGAGCTCGGTGGCGTAATCGTTTCGATCGAAAACAAAGCAACTTTCGCCATGGTTGGTCCCGGGATGGGTCAATCAAATTTATAATCTCGAGCTCCTCCGTGCTTCGGAAGGCACGTTAAGCCGTTGGTCCCGGTTGTTACTGCAACCGTCTTAACCCACCAACCCGCATTGGGCCAGCGTGGTGGTGTTATGGCCTAATCTCCTTATGTGTTTCTCCCATGTAGGAAAGCCTGTGCCCAGCAGTGGGACGTATATAGGCTGATGATGATGATGATGATGGATGCTGATTACTAAAATATGGTTTCTTCATCATCACCCTGCCTTTATACGTCCCACTGCTGGGCACGAGCTATACATGGATGATACGAAATACATGTAGAGTTTGGGCTTTAATTCCACCACGCTGGCCCAATACGGCCCAAGGCGAAGCGGTTGCAGTAACATTCGGCTTAGCGTGACCGTGCTTCGGAAGGCACGCTAAGCCGAATATTACTGCAACCGCTTCGCCTTCCGAAGCACGGTGGACCTCGAGATTACAAAGTTCGATTGACCTATTCCGAGATCGAGAAAGTTGCTTTGTTTTTGTAATGGGCCTTTGAGCTCAGACCACTTTGCCCCTGAGCTCCTCACATTGGTTTGGTTAGGGAATGTTATCAAGACCGTGCTGATGTCCATCATGATTGATCTCGTCTGACCTGTCATTATAGTTACTCCTCAATTCAGATCAACGAAATCTCGTAGTAGCCACAATAGAAAATCTATTGTAAGGGCGTCCTTATTAAGAACCGTTTCTTGACTAACAATATTCTCGAAATTATAAATAATTTATGAGGTCACGTTGGTTTGGGCTTTGAAATCTTTAAGGAATTCTTCAAGGATATTTAAGGAAATCGATGACGGTAGACATCCTATATTTTTTAATACCAGTAGATGACAAACAAGCTGACGGTCCACCTGGTGGTAAGTACCGCCGCCTACAGACAGCTGCAACAGCTAGGAAAAATCACTTGACATTGCAGGTGCGTTGTAATCCTGAGGCTTAAGATGAAAAGCCCAGTAATTACACTGGCTACCTTTTCCTTGAATCCGTAACACAGCAAACTGTTTCACGGCTGAAATAAGAAAGGCGGTGGTAGAACGAGCCGCCCTGCCAATTTCAAAACATTTTCGCTTGAAAGTTGAAACTGGCTACTTTAGCAGACCCCAGCTATTGAATGATTCACCCATCGGAAGCCCTTATTTTATGTAAAAGGTTGTTGCTTTTAATTGTTTTCAAAAAACATCTGTGTACCCCTAGCGCTAACATCTGAAAGACATTATGGCCAGATGTCTTTTTGACAAAAATAAGTATTAGCTTCTGTGTGTAGTGTCTTTTTTTTATTTTTCTATTCTTTTTAATTGACACAAAAAATTTCGGAGGCACCCTTAAATTCTATTGGCGAACGACACCCAAAGTAGGCGGCAGGTAGTTGCGGACCGTTGTGTACAAAAATGATCTTTAGTGTGGTGGGGTGGCTTATTCTGATGGTATACCCAGACGACCCTACTTACAGACCTACTACCAAAGTTATTGTTCCACTTCAACGGTATACTCACGGAGTACCAAACCAGTATACTCGGCTCATTATAGGAATGATCATTGTGTCTTTGATTGAGAGCTTTAGGTAAGTGACTATACAATATACGCATGTATATCTACTAATTAATTAAATGTTGTGGTTAGGCTTAGCCACACCACGTAATATATATTTATAGCAATTAGATTTAATCAATTACGAAGATTGTTCATTATCTAACGAACAATCTTCGTAATTGATTAAATCATTAATATCTATTAATGATATTATGTTAACAGGTCAGTTACCCAAAGCTATTAGGTACCGCGCTATCAGTAATGGAGAAATTTTCTGAAAATTTGTAATTAAAACGATTGAAATGTATTGTAATGGAAAATTATTTTTAACAATGAAGGTGATTTCATTTAAAATGTAGTATTTTGCCCTTACTATAGTTGACATTCAAGTATTGAGGTAGGTATAAATAAATAACAATTAAATTTATTAAAGTTGATAAAAACTTTTGTATTGGAATGTAAAATATTATTATTTATAGAGAAACTCAAAGTCGGAACACAAATCCCTTTGCGAAATAAGCATTTTGTTTCATTTTGAACTATTTATTTGGCATTAAAATTAATACTAGTTGACGTGTCTCCGTGGCAACGGTTGCTAGGATATTATTTAATTGCTATTACTATTAAAATCATGTTTATAAATTCTTGCTTCTAATGCTTCTAATTTCTAATTTAAATATTTAGTACACAACAATTGGCGACGATGTCGATTGCAGAAATTACGAAATGCAAACGGGTTAGAGCATCCCTTCGCGGTACTCTGACTAAACTACAAAATACTACGAAAGATTTAACGGAAATGTTTGATGAGGAAGTAAATTTACCACGAACCCTTGGCAAAGGGTTTACATAGACTTTGCCGGACCAATAGATGGTTATCATCTATTCATTCTTATTGATGCATTTTCCAAATGGGTAGAAATCATTCCCTCTAAAACTATTACAAGTGCGTGTTGTATAAATAAACTGAAAGAGGTATTCTCCTCATTTGGGTTACCCAACTTGATTGTTTCCGATAATGGTCGGCAATTCACTTCTATAAAATTTGAAACTTTTCTTAAGGGAACAAACATATTACATCGCACTTCGGCTCCGTATCACCCGGCCACAAACGGACAAGTGGAAAGATGTGTCCAAACGATCAAAAAAGCACTTAAAAAATGGGCCGTCGGGGCGAAGACAGAATATAAGTTGTTAAAACCCAACTAAGACGGACACCCAACAGGACAGGATATAGCCCCTATCAACTGATGTTTGGAAGAGATATTAGGACAAATTTTCATGGTGGCGGTCACCTCTCGCTGCCAACCATGGTTAGAGCTATGATTGGTAGCGAGAGGGTATGGGAGGCTGTTGCCTCCTTCTGCGAGACTGTGCTCACGCAGAAGGAGGCAGCGGAGAGGGAGCGGGAAGAGAATCCTCTGGCCGCCCCTATCCGGCGTAGACGGGTGGGCGTCAGGAGGCGGGCGGTGATCGCCCATCTCCGAGCGCCCTAGGCGCGGCCGCGTGCGTGGGTGGCCCCCACGCACGCATTGCACAGGCCGCCACGTCTGGGATTGCCCAAGTAACTCTGGGTAATCTCCATTGGCGCGAAACCTGGCCGTAAGGCTGGGTTGCCTGGGGGTAGGCTAGTGAAATTGCTTCGGCAGAGCCTAGGCTACCCCTGCGAAGGGCAGTGTAGTTACCGGGGAGTTTTAGTGGGTATTCCTAGTGTCTTTATCACTGGCGACCCCCACACACGCCCGTCGCCTAGCCAGCGGCGGGTAGGTCTGTAAACAGATTTCTCCCCGACAAAAAAAAAAGGACAAATTTTCATGCAATATTTTATAAAACCGCTAAATTGCGTAGAACCATTAATAGCAACCCTATATGGAAAAATTTTTCACCAGGAGATAAGGTTCAGATACGTTCCTACAGCAGTCCTAACGTGAAATTCGGCTCTGTAATACGTCGTTTGGGTAGGCTCCACTACGAAGTGTCTACAGAGGGGGGCAGTCTAGTACGGCGCCACGTCGACCAGATGCTCCCAGCTAAGGGATTCGCGGCGGAGGACTGACGTGTCTCCGTAGCAACGGTTGCTAGGATATTATTGAATTGCTATTACTATTAAAATAATGTTTATAAATATGCATTGCTTCTAATTTAAATATTTAGTCCTCTTACTATTGATAACGGGATATGTATAATACCTACATCATCGGAGTTCGTTTATTTTGTATCTACTCCGCCCACGGCTCCGTCCGCGTGGATGCGCTAAAAGGTAGCTTGTGTCCTTCCTCTGGATGTAATCTACGTCCATGCCAAATTTCATGTAAATTGGTCTAGCGTTGTAGAAGTGAAAACTTAGCAGACAGGCAGATGAGTTACGTTCGCAGTGGCCGACCGCGGCTTCACCCGTGAGTTTGCAAGTATTTTATGTTCTTTCCAAGGTCTCTAACAATCTCTTATGTCCAATTTTACTTAAATCGGTTCACAGTTTTTGAGCGTGAAAAGGTATTATATGAATAAGAAAAGGTATTATAGAGGTAAGTATATTATAGTGTGTATTGGTATGGATTAATACAATTTGGTATTACTTTTTTAATACAAAACCGCGATCAAAACTGCCTTCCGGAAACTCGATGTCCTGAACAAGGTGCATCGATTTTTCACGACTCACCAATTATGACTGCTCTACAAAACTCAGGTCCGGTCTCGCGTGGAATATTGCTCGCACTTATGGGATGGCTCCGCTAAGTACCTCCTCGATGCACTGGACAGATTGCAACGTCGTCGTGCTGTCCGTATCATTGGCGATGTAGAGGTTCCTCTAAGTTAGAGCCAACACTCTTGTCGGTGGAGTGTAAAATACACTAGTGTTTTTTACTCTCGTTTGATCGATTTTTAACCTAACTTCTCCATTCCATTCGACACGACTCTATCAGTCTATCTTGTCTTGACTGAGCTTACCCACAAATTTTAAATTGTTTCGCTTGACCTTAAAGTGTCAATGAAAATAACTGACATAGATACCTATACTGAAGTAGAAGACGGACATGGCGAAATTGTAATCAAGTTTTAAAGAACTTTATACAATAGATCAAATACAAATGGCATTTATATCCGATATTCAGCAGTACTTTAGGCAATTAAAGGCTTATCTAGATCTGCGGTATCTATTCCAGCGGTTAATTACAAGTTTCGACACACTTCCGTGGGATGTTGCCAATGAATGCCTGGGCATTGTGCGCTAGACCATATTGTTGCAAATTGTTTCGTAACACCAACTATTTAGAGTCCATTGTTTTCTAATCAAACAGTAATCAATTTAACAGAGATTCAGGGTCCAGTCGCAAAAAGAGATTCTCCAGCCAACTAACGCCACCGCGGCCACAGTTTAGTTTCATTTAAATTGTTATTCCTTCTAACATTTTAGCGAGGTAGCTTTTTTTTACTAAAAATAAATAATAACAGGGGGACTTATGAAACAAAAATAAAAACCGACTTCAAAACATTCAAAAGGCAAAAAATAAAAACAATTATAAAAATTAAAGTAAGTTCTTACCTAATCATATAAAAATGTTTTTTTAGACACAGCGCCTTATTTCTATTGTTTCTGGGAACAGTGTGGCACCAACTCCAAAAAAAAAATCCTAGATTAGACGTAACTACTTATTTAAATTTCATTATTTAGCCTCTAGTAGTTATTAATTTTAAAGGAAAGCGAGCAGCCCCTCTTTTTTCGACATGTCTAAACTCATTTTTTGTTAAAAAAAGGAGTTTAGACATGTCTACGGGTCCCTTTCACTGATAGTCTCGCTCACGCTACAGTAAGTTTCGTAAGTAATTTCACGTCTTCAAGATGAACACAAAGGGTAAGCTTAAAAGACTTAATTGCTACCTTTAACATAATAGATCTTTGCACGCCATGGTACCTACAATTATCTTTAAGTATCTGATAATCAGTTATAACAAAACTGTTTCTTTCTGCAAGATCCTTTACTGCTTTTGTTATAAGATTCATGATCTGTTAGATGTTTACTTTTATATATTTATTTATTGCTTGTCACATGGTACATTATGGTGGTACTTACTCTGTAGTAGGTACCTACACGTGCAATACATTTTTTATAGAGTTGTGTGTGATCGCTAATGGGTTTGTAAGGGCGAAAGGTTCCCCTTTCCCGGAAGGAGAGCCCTTCTATCATGTCTTTTAAAACTAGAGTTAAGTAGTTGGCAGTGCACTTACGAAAAAAAATCAGATGTTTCATATATTATCATGTAAATAGGTATCACACCTGCACGACCTGATTGTTTGAAAAATCAGGCAATTTTATACACTAATATAATAATTATAATAATTCATTTATTTTCAGATAGGAATTGATCCAAATTTTGTTAGTAACAATGAGAACTTAAAAATATGTCAATATATCAATGAATTAAATTAAATTAAATCATATCAAATCAAATTTAATAGAATTATAATATTATTTACAATATTTTAATACCAACAAATATAATATTGTTCCTAAAGTACTTTTTTTTGTCATCATGTATGTACTGTCGCGAAATCATGGACGATGATGAAAAAAATTTTTTTTTAATATGTACCTTTTATTCTAGATGTATATTTATGAAGCCGAGTAGATCAGGAAAGAGTGTTTAATGTCAAATAATGTCCCTTTTAATATCCTTGAACCATAGATAATAATATTCTACTAGATTGTTACAGATTATTAAACCTTTCCAGCACCCGTACCACCATCTTTTATCGCGATCCAGTTTAGGATCTAAACTGAGTAGAATCATTAATTCGTACTACGACGCTATCTACGACTATGACAGCGATTCAGTTTAGGAACCAATACTGAACCGAGCGGAATATGAATCGATTTTATAAAGATGGCGGTAAGGCCCCTGATCTGCAACAGTCTTCGTAACGTTGAGGTATCAAATAAAAATGGAAAATACAAAATTCAAAATCCAAATCGCTTTAATAAGCCTTTAGCATCCCGTCGGTGCTCAAACACAACAGAAAATCTATTGTGTTTGATATGGGGATACTTCGAGAGTTATAGAGTCATTTATACCAAAGTCCGCCTCTGTGGTATAGTGGTTGAGACCACCGAACTAAGATCTAGAGGTCCGGGGTTCGAGTCCCGTGGGGGCAGAAATTTTCTGCTCGGGTTTGGTTGGTGGTAGGGCTTTTTAAAGGCCGCCTAGCTAGATACCACCATCTTACCTAAGTCTGCCGCCATAGCAATAATGTTAACGTTGTTGTGTTCCGGCAGTTAGAAGGTAAGATAGCCAGTTCTTCTGTGGTTGAGGAATCCGGGTGTAGCTCGCTTCCATCGTCGGCCTTATCTTACTTACCATCAGGTAAGATGAAGGTCAAGCAAGAGTTACTCCGTTAATATTTTTTAAAAAAGTCCGCAATAAGATTTAAGGCGCTGGTTGTGTTTCTTGACAAGGGTTACCTTTGAAAGTTAAACACTTATCAGACCAGTTTTATTTTCCGATTAAATTATTATCATAAACATTGTTCACACATACTCGTAACAACCATAAAAAATGCGTAGGTACTATCGCGTATACTACGATATCGACACATAATAATAATAATAATAATAAAAACGACATATACCTATTATCTAGCCCAAATTAAGCATCATTAAGATCTTGTGTTATGGATACTAGATTAGATAAGGGAGGAATAATTATAATAATATAAATATTAGAAATATTTTACATAAACATATAAACAGCCATGACTCGTAAACAAATGCTCGTACTCATCATACAAACATTTGCTCCTACCGGGATTCGAACCCGGAACCTCTTGACCAAGTAGCCTGCATAGCAAGGGGTACAGACTACTCGGCCAGCCGGTCGTCAAATAATAGAAATTAAGGAAGCCGGTCGTCATTAGAATATATGAGTTTCTGACAAAATTAAGAAATCAAGGAAGCTTAAGCAAACATGGGAAAACAAAGAAAGATTAGTTTTCCTAGTAGGGCCGATTAAAGGTTAGCCAGTTGCTAAAGTCGTCGTAAGTAGATATCGATTGATCTTGGAACTAGATAATTGATCTTGCAATCCACTGATCAGGTAACATTGAATAATCAAGTTGAAAAATGTCAATACACATACAGTTTACAACCAATAAATTCTTTATTTTACGTAGGGAGTAAAGAACAAGGCAATGGCAGAATAGGTAAGACTAATTTTAGACTTTTCTAAGGAAAAAAGACATAAAGATCATATGAAGGAAGGAGGCCCCATACACAAAACACACACACACAAACACACACACAGACACATACAACACAACACGCATAAGATGTTATAAATAACGCAAATGTCATTAAATGGTCGATTAATTTGTCTTTTTTTTGGTTGATATATTGGTCATTGGTTGGTCGTGAAATGTTTAATCCTCGAGCACAGATTCCTTATATTTCCAAATATCTAATAGGTCATTTAAGGAACCACTAACTCTGAAGATACACAATGGCTATCCTTTTTAGGGATGCTTACAAAACTTTTGTTCCAGTGTAACGAACAATTGGAACGGAAATGAATAATATTTTTTAATATGGAACTTTGACCTCCCTTATTCCATCTTACCCCTCCCAAACTAATTAAGTACAGGTTAAGATGACAACAAAAAAAAACGATGGGCAGAAGCCATTCGGGGATAGTTGGGAATAAAGGACCTTTTACCTCGAAATATTCTTATAACAGAGAACCCATCACCAGCCCGCATTTGGCTAGCGAAGTGGTGTTATGGCCCCAACTCTTAATGTGTTCCTCCCGTGTAGGAAGACCATGTGGAACGTATAGGCTGGTGATGATGATGATTACAGAGAAACGAAAAGAAATTAAAACGTTTTTCTATTGCAGGTTCAAAAATAATCCTACGAAGTATCACCGGAGAGTTCAAATCTGGACAGCTGACAGCGATCCTGGGACCTTCAGGAGCTGGGAAAAGTACTCTGCTGAACATACTGGCTGGATATAGGTAGGTAACTGTGTTGTTAAAGAAACAAATGACCGATGTTGGGATTTTACATTTAATAATAATATAATAATATTCATACACTCACACCTATTGTTATGGATACTAGATAACGGATATACAGGATGGTGGACAAGTTCATAAAAATGGTTTGTCACTTTCAAAAACATCGTATTCATTTGTAATTTCATGACATTTCTATGAAATAAAGCAGCCAATGTTATATTATTTCATACAAATGTCATGAAATTATCAAATGAATACGATGTTCATAAAAGTGGCAAACCATTTCTATAAACTAATATAGCCATGTTTTAATTTATTGTCGCATTGACAGCACCACCCTGTATATTGATAATAATATGTACATAAATATAAGAATATACTAAATAAACATATAAACATCCATGACTCGTAAACAAATGCTCGTACTCATCATACAAACATTTGCTCCTACCGGGACTCGAACCCGGGACCTCTTGACCGAGTAGCCTGCATAGCAAGGGGTACAGACAGCTCAATCAATATGGAATAAAATTAAAAATTATAAGTAACACCCGGCCTTATTAATCATCTATCTAACACTATTACTAGGCATGGAAGGCAATGTAAGCCCCAGGTGCCCATGATAACAACGCACCTGCAAAAGCAAGTGAAGTTTTCCTTGTTATTGCAGGTGTCTATAAGCTTCAGTAACCACTTACCACCAGGTGGGCCGTCAGCTTGTTTGTCATCTAGTTGTATAAAAAACCATTATATTAAAGCAACATTAATAAGATACAATATAATTACTTACATTGTCGTTTGGTTACGACAATATGGATTATAATTAGCAATGTAACTATGTTATTCCTTTACGTCAATGACTTGGCAAATAAAGACTAAACTAGCTAATCTAAATAACAACCAGGTTTGTAAATGGCGAAATAATTGAGGAAACTAAAGGTTTCTACATTATCTTTTGTAGACTGGAAGCCTCCGACAGTTTTCTTGGTTGTTTTAGTTTACCATCTATCCTCTTATCCATAGCAATATTATATTTTATTATTTTATAATACCACTAGGGAGGCATAGGGCCCACCTGATGGTAAGCGGTTACCGTAGCCTATGAACGCTTGCTACACCAGGGTTATCACTTGCTGGTTGCCGACCCTGTAAATACCTTTATACATGCAAAAGTAATAATGTCTGTCTGTCTCTTTTCACGCATAAACATACTCTCTCGTCCTTTTTCACTAATACATCTCATAATTTATTTATTAAAAGTATAAGTGCAATGAATTTTAAATTTTGTGTAAGTAGCATAAAGTCTATACTTATAATATAAAATTGCAAATTTGCCTTAAACCTTAGGCCTCATTAATTATCTAACACCATCTCAATCAAACGATTCTTATGAGCCCTTACACGCTATATCTGCTGTAAGTTACTGAAGAATTGAGCATCCCGAAGATTACTTGATGGTACAGGATTAGCACAAGGTAAGCGTGTCTTGGAAATACCACAGAAGTAACAGTCAAGTAAACCAAATTTCAAATCAAAGATCTGTCGTCAAACGCGTAAACTGTTCTTCATCATAAATTATAGCTAAGAACCGGGGTACCGTAATATTCATATGCCATACTCATTGTTTACTATATTAGTCACGTGCTAGAAACTTTGTTTCCCATAAAGTAAATTTTCATAACATTATTTGTTATAATCATTGTAAGCCGTAATTATCACATGCCATAACATAATTTGCCGTCGACATTGCTTCTAGAAAAAAAACATAAAATCGGTTTAAACTAAACAATCAATAGGTTAAGGTTAAGTTAGCTTAAAGTAAACAATCAATAGGTTTAGGTTAGGTCCGATAATGAAAGACGACGACAGAAGACAGCCCAAAAAGAAGTACCTACACTAACATACTATTGCCTCTCTGAGAAATGCAGCAATAAAAAAGAAACTTAAAAGTTACTACATAGCCAGGGTAATACCTAGCCAAACAATAAGGTGCATTTATTGTTAAAGAAAGTTAACCATAATTACCTACACTATTATAACTTAAGAAATCGAATTAGTTTCGTGACATATTTTTTCAGTAAACTTTTCTTCCATTATTAGGAAGAACTTTTAGAAATAAATTATTTTTATGTTTGGTGTATAAAATGCTGTAAGCAAATTTGTTACCAGCTCCTGATGTTATAGTTGTGCGTCCATGGTTAATATAGTCTGACATTTCGACCCCAGAACCTAGAAGGTAATTATTATATGTACCTACCTCATAGAACCAAGGTTAACTATATAGTTGGGAGTAATTACACATTATAAACTCTGCGGTGGTAGATGTAATGTAATAATTGATATAACTATGTCAATACAGTAATAATAGGTCCATTTGATTTGTGATTTATATTTACACAGGTAATAATTCTTTGAAAAAATTTTTACACCAAAAATAAAATTGTTTAGAAAACATAAAGTGGTCAGTGACTCTGTATAATGAAACAGACGAGACGTCTCGGGTTCGAATCCCGGTAGCCAGATATTTTTATATCTTTTTGTACGATAGATATGATTTTTTAATAGTACATTATGATATAAGAGCGGTAAGTTGAAAATTACAGCCGAGGCGATATTGCTAGCCCGAGCCGTAGGCGAGGGCTACAAGAAAGCAGAGGCTGTAATTATCAAAGCGCACGAATGTCATACGACGTTTTATAACATATTTGCGAGGAAATAAATAAAACTCGGACTTTCGAAACTTTTTTCGAACAAATAAATATTTAATCACTTGTCAAAGCAGTAATAAAAATTTGAACAATTTGTAAAATTTATTGATTTTTTTTTTGCATTCAATAGTAGCACCACAATGAGCTTGACTAATATTTTTGAGAAATTTTCATGAAATAGGCTAAAACACACTTTCTGAATATAAATTTTCATCATTGCTTGTTTTCCATATTTTGATACGCTTGTAAGTATGTATCGGTCGTTTTTTTTTATACAAACTGGATGACAAACAAGCTGACGGCCCACCTGATGGAAAGCGGTAACCGCCGCCGCGCCGCCTATAGACACCTGCAATAACAAGCGAAAATCACTTGATATTGCAGGTGCGTTGTCATCCTGGTACCTAAGAAATGCCGTCCATGCCCAGTAATTACACTGGCTACCTTTCCCTTCAATCCGAAACACAGCGAACTGTTTCACGGCTGAAATAAGAAAGGCGAAAGGCCTACCACCTAGTGGCCCGTATGCCATGATTTTTCGGGCAAGAGGCTTAGAGTAGCCTTTTTCGCTACCTCTGAGACTTCTGGCGGTATCGAATAATAAATTTATCACTACTTGACGACATTTTCAAATAAAAATAATATAACGAAAAGAAAAAGCGCGCGGAATAATTTTTACTTGTTCACAAATTAGCGATGCCCGCGCATCAGCGCTTTTTTTAGGCAAAGGCACAAAAAACAGCCATTATTACTAATAAAGTAAATTAATATTTTTGTGTTTTTGTTACAGATAAATGTTTGTAATTTATTGATAAAATTAACTAAATTAAAGTATTAAATGTTTATTTATTATATATATTTTGTCTCCCAAAGTTAATTTTATTCATAAAATGTTGACCACTTTCTGCCATAGAAACTCTTTGCTAAGATTTTAAAAAGTACCGTTCTTTTTTAGACGGAGCCACAAATTAATAACAGTGCATCTTGATAAACCGTGCGTTTTACATTACATTACCTACCGCACAAGTGCGTAATGAGATACATTAATGAAATTGATGAAATAAGAGACCATTTACGAGGTGTTATAAAATAAATAAATAGTTGTGTGATATTTTGTTATCTCATATCCATTATCTTTCATAAAGTAATAAAGCTAAGTAATACACTAAACCTGAATTTTATTTTTTAAACATTTTATTGAATGTTCGAAATAGGTACACTTTTTCAGCGCTCTTAATAATGTTTCGTTTGAGCTAGATGATTCGTATGTCGGTATAATAAAATCCTTTTTATAATGACAAACATATTAAGTATGGTTACATGAATATGGTTTTCATTACCAGTCATGCCGTAACATATTAGAATTCTTAAACCAGATAGATCTTTGATGTTTAATCAAGCGGCGTCATACCTCTGGAGGACTAAGACAATTGAAAAATCAATTGCTTCTGGAATTTGATGCTTGACGGTTTAAAACGCCATTACAAGACGTCTTCACTCATAGTATCGTGTTTGAAGGCTTTTTATTGCCCTACTTTAGGTTCATTAGGGTCTGTCATCATATTATTCAGGCAACATCAAGAGAAATTAAATGTCGTTTGTATGTACGGAGCATGAGATAGGCGCAGTAGAATAGCTCGATTTAAGTGTAGGACGAGTGGCCTTGTGCTCGTTCGCGTGCACGCAGTTTCGGGCCACGGTTGGTATAACATAAATTGCCTTAAAAACAAAGAAATTACACTAGCTACAACCAAAGGAGGAGCTCCGTGGCGTAGTGCTTTAACCGCTTATGAAAACTAAGCAACTTTCGCAATGGTCGATCCCGGAATGTGTCAATCAAATTTGTGATCTCGAGCTCCTCTGTGCTTGGGAAGGCACGTGGAGCCGTTGGTCGTATTTGCTAATGAAACCGCCTTGACCCACAAACCCGCATTGGGCCAGCGTGGTGTTGCTGCCCAAATTCCTCATGTGTTTCTCCCATGCAGGAAGGTTTACTTAGTAGTGGGACGTATATACAAGGTGATTGGTACATGGTATAACAAGCAGGCGCCTACCCATGTTAACATAGTCATATAAATACTATGGTGTTATCCAAAATTCAAAATTGTAAAATTAATTTTGAAATTTCCCATACATTCAATCATCCAATTTCATTCATCCAATTTTATTAAGTGGTAGGCCCGTATGTAGGGTCGTCTGGGTAGGTACCACCGTCTTTCTTATTTCAGCCGTGAAACTGTTCGCTTTGTTTCGGATTGAAGGTGAAAGGTAGCCAGTGGAATTACTGGGCATGGATGGCATTTCATCTTAGGCCCCAGGATGACAACGCACCTGCAATATCAAGTGATTTTTCCTTGTTTTTGCATGTGTCTATAGGTGGCGATAACCGCTTACCATCAGGTAGGCCGTCAGCTTGTTTGTCATCTAGTTGTAAAAAAAAAAATGTTTTCAGTGGACGAACTGTTTGTATGAAGAAATTTGAAATTTATTTCACAATTTTGAATTTTTGATAACATCATAGTATTTATATGACTATGTTAACATGGGTAGGTGCCCGCTTGTTATACTTTGTACCAAACCCAATACTGGCGATGAAAATACTAAGATTTGTAATAAATTATTTTGCCAAGTGTCAGTTGCACTACGAAAGCCGCCTCTATCACTAATGCAATAAGGGCAGGTCAAAATGTTATGCTTGATGTGCTGTCGACTGCACTGCCATCGCACCATTATTGAAAACAGTCGAATATCGAAAACACTATTCTTGTCACTTTTTATCGCAGCGCGTTAAAGAAAGATGGGATATGAGCTCCCGAATCGAATCCGTATTTCGACTGTTTAGGGAGCAGGTAGGTGTAACCTAAGGGGAGAAAGACAAAATTTTGAAAATTTACAAGGAAACTAGCGCCATCTTACTTCCGTCACCATCAACTTATTATTATGGTTTGAACCGTTTAGGACCTAGATGGCTGCAGTAAAGTAATTGACTGATATGTTTTAATGAGGTAGTAATAATACAAAATCTAAACTCAAAAATGTGACTGTGTATTTTTTTCATATGTTTGGAAAATATTTAAAAAATGCATATGTTGTGTGTGTGCAACCATGTTAGTATAAAAGTACCTATATGTACAATCTATGGGCTAGCTAGGTAGGTATTAGAAACCCCCAAGCGGTTACGTGGACGACTATATACCAAGTTCCCTGTGTGGTCGCGTCAGTATAGCTATATGTACAATCTATGGGCTAGCTAGGTAGGTATTAGAAACCCCCAAGCGATTACGTGGACGACTATATACCAAGTTCCCTGTGTGGTCGCGTCAGTATAGCTAGGATGCGAGGTCGGAAGAAGAATCACTGATGGTTTTCAATGTGTATGCCAGTCGGAGAGTCTCACATGATCCAACTGTGGCTCTGTATCACGTCTGGGGTAGCTATGAAAGCTTTTCCATAAAAAAAGTATTAGAAACGTCAAAGAACGCAGGAAACGGCATAATACCTCTATACAGAACGTCATGAAAATCATTTTTCGTGACAAAGATTTAACTTTTGACAGTCCATGACTAGGTAGGTATTTCAAAAATACTCGTATCTAGGGGTGTACCGTACGGTACAAGTATTTTCGAAATATCTACAATTTGGTTAAGTTGGACGTTGCTTTTTTAACACATTTTAAGACTCGACGACCCGGAGCAGTCATCGCCATTGTGATCATTTTTTCCTAGTTTAAATATTTTTCTTATTATTGTATTGGTTATGGTTATCATTTCATTTTATAAATGTTTTAAAACTAATTTTCCTTGTTGTAAAAATAGTTTACAACTTTGTTAACCTTGGGATTTTTTTTATTGATTGCCTTATAGAACTTAGTTATGTTTTATTATTTTTAATATTTTCTTCAAAAAAATAATAACGCCAATGGTTGCTTGACAACTTTGTTGTAAAAAATAACACAACGATTCTAGAATATTTTGATTTATTGGTATATTACACGAAATGTTTAAAAGCAGGTTTAAGCATAGCTACTATTTAATTTTAATCATAATCAATTTAAAAAAAGTGTTTTTACGAAAAGGAAACTATAATCTGAAATAGTAGTTAATAAAAAATATATTTTGGAATGAAGATAGTTCATTCCAAAATAATTGCTATCTTTTTCGTGTTAAAAAAAAGTAGATCATAAAAATTTTCACAATATTTAACAATATATCCGTTATCGAAAATCCATAACACAAGCTCTTAATGATGCTTACTTTGGGCTAGATAATAGGTGTGAGTGTATGAATATTATATTATATTATATTAATATAAAAAATACATTATATCGTATTTTAGAGTGACTGGAGCCAGTGGTCAAATATGCACCAATGGGGAGGCGCGCAACCTCAAGCAGTTCAGAAAGCTGTCGAGGTACATCATGCAAGAGGACCTGCTACAGCCCTTCATCACGGTGCAGGAAGCCATGGCGATAGCCGCAGATTTGAAGCTCGGAACTGCTATAACGAAGCAAAAGAAGGCTGTTGTGGTAAGTATAGTTAATTTGAGCATAATCTACTATTTCAGGGTATCTGAGCAAGCGCAGGTACAGTCCGTGTTGCTTATTTACAGATCTATTAGTAAAAGCTCTACTGAATAAATTAATTAAAAACCCATAGTCTTTGGAACACCTGTCAAGCCACAGATTCCAGACACAAATCATTTTTAATTGCCATAAGATCTCCGGAAGTCTAATGCTGTTTCACAAAAAAAAAGTAATAGCATGCATAGCTAAAAGTAGAAGGTAAGGATTTTTTCCAAATATTTATTTTTGAAAATGTATATCCAATGATTCCTATCGCATTTAGATATTAGATTAACCTATGGAATCTTAACATTTAAGAATTATTATGGATTCCTTGCAATTATTTCACATTCTTCACTAAGATTTACTGTCGCTAACAGACTAACGATTTTCCATTCCTTAAGCACTACTTTGATTAGATTATAACAAAGCCAGAGAAAATCTTCCCATGATTTTCAAAGAACTACTTATTATCTTGCTATTAGGCACTTACTTTACCAACATGCTACTTAGATGTTGATGATGATTGATGTAGTTTTATTGTTCTATAAAGAAGAACAGCTGTCTGTAGCGCAAACAATGTCTAGAGCGACATCAGGACCTAACGTTGGTCTAATATCTAATAAATTATATACTACGAAATTACGTTGAGCCTTACTTTATTACAAAATTTTTGGAGTTAAAAAAGTTAAAGGGGCTGTGTTTACATTAGCTGTGTTCTAAACATAGTCATCTTTGAATTGTTTCAGGTGGACGAGATAGTTCAGTTGTTAAGGTTGACTAAAGCCAGACACACGGCGACAGAGCGATTGTCTGGTGGGGAGAGGAAACGTCTGTCTATTGCCTTAGAACTATTAAACAACCCTCCTGTCATCTTTCTTGACGAACCCACTACGTAAGTACCTACATCCACTACTGGTGCTTATCTTTTATGCATGCTAATGAAGTAAAAAGAAATTGTAAATAGAACAAAAGTATGGATGTCAAAAATATTTTCACTGCTGAACATAGGCCTCTCACGTAGATTATCACGAGAATCGGTCAGACGTAGCCTGCATACAATTATTTGTTGGGATTCTTGTCACGTAGTCTTAATCTATATTTAATTAATTTGTAGTCACTGCCTGTAAGATCTAGGTATTACTGCTGATTTGCATTCAGATTTCATACTTAGTGGTAAAAACGTGAGCATATTAGAGAAATTAGAAGATATTTTATATTCGGGAAGAGAAATCGAAATGTTAGTGCAGTATGGATAATACTGCTCTAGTCCATAGTTACAGGCGTCTTTTGACGCTATAGCGATAGCTATATCGTAGGAAAGTAAAGAATTTCGTTTTGAATTTTAAAACAAATGGACACTCCTTGTATAAGGATTGTCACAATAGCACTGAAGGCGATTTATAATTTCACACTCAAATGTGCAGAATGCTTGTTAGTGTCAAAACCACGCTTTGATATTGAACAAGTGGCAGCTAATTTTAATGATTACTTAAATACCGAATAATTGTACTCATACCTGCCACTCTTCAAAACTCACCGAGTAAGCTATTAGTTGGGAGCAGGAAGCTTTTGTCATAACAATATAACACTCGCTCTTGAATAACATTTGTGGCCTACGATAACAGCGCGTACTAAACTTATCATCAGTATGAAAATTTATCAGTAAGAATAACAAATCAGCTGGTATCATTCGTATCAATCTTTCCAGTGGTCTAGACGATGTCGCTTCATCGACATGCGTGTCCCTCTTGAAGCGAGTGGCACGAGGCGGCCGCACTGTGGTTTGCTCCCTGCACACGCCGTCAGCACGTCTCTTCGCTGAGTTCGACCACGTATACGTAGTAGCCAGCGGCCGGTGCGCGTACCAGGGCACCGCGGGCGGAGTGGTACCGTTTTTGAATGAACTTCAGCTGCCTTGCCCGAAGACTTATAATCCGGCGGACTTTAGTAAGCTATTTTCACCCGTAATTACCTAATTAATTAGTCATCTATCAGGTTGCACTCTCATTTCCACCTCTAGACCTTCTTGAATTTTTCTTGTTTTCTGCAAATGGCAACATATACAATGTTTGTTATAAATAACATTAAGTAGCCCAGTGAGCTAATATTGTAATATGTAAAGAACTATCCAACTAAAGGTTAATATATTACAACATTGACAACAAACATAAAATGAGGAATACAATTTAAATTTCGATTGCTTTAGAGTTACTATCTACTGAACACAACATAATATATATCTATAATGCTTTACAGTCATAGAAGTATCTAGTGGCGAGTATGGTCCCCATGCTGATAAAATGGTTGCGGCGGTCGAAAACGGGCGCTGTCATCGGTGGAGGGATTACACCATCGAAGAACCCATTATTGAAGACCTGGAACTTGAGCAGCTGAATGCGGGTGGCGTGGAAAAGCACAACTACAAGCACGGCAGTACAGCTTGCCAGCAATTTCTGGTGTTACTACGACGGATGCTGTTACAGACTGTTAGAAATACGGTAATGACTTGTTTACGACCTTATCTTGTCCTAATAATTTAAGATTATATTTTGACTTGAATTAACGATGCAATAGTAGCTCGCCAAATTTTGTTATATCTGTAGGCATGCGATGAATATCCATCAATTTAGCAAATGCAGTTTAGTTCTCAGTACGGCTCAATACATTTTCAATTAGAATACTTTTCTTATTCAATTAATTCAAAATCTATATACTTACCTACTAGTTTTATTACTTCAATTATTATTTTAAGGTTTATTCGTCTTCTTTTATTAATGACTTCGGATTGGTCTTTCAGAATTATTTATGGCTTCGAGTCGGTCTTCACGTGTTTCTCGGATTCATCGTGGCTACATTATTCTACAGGATGGGTTATGATGCTTCTAAAACCATTTTCAACTTCGGCTTCTGTTACGCGTGCATTATCGCCATGTTGTATATTCCAATGATGCCCGTTTTATTAGCTTGTAAGTATGGTATAACTATGACATGAATTGCTTTTTTTTCTAATTTTCTAGTTATTTTGTTTAAATTTAATTCAGATTTCGAATTCTATCAATAAGTTTAATTAAAACTATTGTGTCGCATCTTGGCCTGTTATTCGTACACTATTAGTTTCTCTTTTGATCATCATCATCATTATCAGCCTATATACGTCCCACTGCTAGGAACAGGCCTTCCTACATGGGAGAAACACATAAGAAGATTGGGCCACAATACCACCACGGTGGCCCAATGCAAATTGGTGGGTTAAAGTTACTGTAACCGGCTACTGTAACCGACTTAACGTATATTTCGAAGCACGGAGGAACTCAAGATTATAAATTTGATTGACCCATCCCGGGACCGACCATGGCGGAAGTTGCTTTGTTTTCGTAATCGAAACCAGAGCGCTCAAACCACTACGCCACCAAGCTCCTCCCACTGAGCTCTCTTTTGGTACCTTAAATAATCTAAATATAAATGATACGTCATGAATATCCTATTATACTTATAATAACCCTATAATCGCAAAAACTTACATTTCAAGAATATCAAGTTTTTAATCCTATTCTTATTGTCTAAATATTGTGTTTATTATTATATTTGTTAGGAACTCTAAAGTTTTTTATCCACTTATCCATTTTTCCAGTTCCAAAAGAAGTCCAACTAATCAAGCGAGAGTACTTCAACCGTTGGTACGGCCTCAAGCCGTACTACGCCGCCCTAGTGGTAGCCAGAACGCCACCCACCATATTCTTCAGCTTGATCTACCTGGTCATCACCTACCCGCTGACGTCACAGCCCATGGAGCTGTCTAGGATATTGATGTTCACGACCATTTGCATCATGGTGGCGCTGATTTCAGAATCCATGGGGACAGTTATATCATCAATGTTGAATGTTGTTGTAAGTAAAAAACATCATAAAATTTGGTATTTTGAAAATTATAACGTGTTATAATCAATAAAAGGACGATTTTGCGATGAAGCATGAATAATTATAAGAATGCTTAAAAATCTCATGATAAGGGGCTGTTCGCAAAGGCAAAGCGCAAAAGCTGTTCACAAGCAAAGGTTTCGCAAGGTGGTTGTGTCTGATTAACAATAAGTCCAAGTGGTGTGAATGACGTTGAGAGTTTTTTATAAGTCGTGCTTTACAGGAAAATAGTGCTGTCGAACCTGTTATTATTCTCTAATACTAAAAATAAGTTAATTGTGATACTGATATCATTGAGTTGTATGCAAATCCAGTGCTATATTACTTAAGCTTTATATATTGCCATCTAATACACTTTATAATTAACCTTATACAGCTTTAACTGTTGTGAAATTTCAGAATTCTGTATTCCTGGGACCAGCTCTAAGTGTTCCTCTGATGCTGCTAGCAGTATACGGCATTGGTTACGGTGATGTGCCACCGCCTTTGATATGGAAAATGGCAAGATCGTGTTCCTTCTTGCGGTACGGCATCGAAGGCCTGGTGGTTGCTATCTACGGCCCTCCAAGAGACGATTTAGTATGTCCAGATCATGTGGATTACTGCGAGTATAAGAATGTCAAGTGAGTCTTAATTATTTTAGCACTTAGTACCTAGCTTATTTAGTCTGGATTTATTACGAAGTACCTGCTGAATGATTTTTAATTCGTCATCTTAATCTATCAAGCGGCGTTAAGCCTCCGGAGGGCTATAACAGTCGAAAAATCAATTGCGTCTGGAATCTGATGCATATGACATGGGTGGCGTGGCACATAAGCGTAAGGTGCTCTTCATTTTAAGAGGTTGACGTACATATATGTTTAAGTGTTATGCTGCATTATGCTGAAGCCGCGTTGAGAGAGGTCATGTAATGGTTTTGGCATAACTTTTTAACAATAAATTTTCATTAGACGTAGGATAATAGCATACACACACCTGGAATACAGTTGCCAAATTGCCCATGCTGTGATACTTCTTTATTATAGACTCCAGCACCTGTTTCGGAGTACATCTGGGATCCGTCCGTTGTATTAATGTTTAACATTATAGCTTGATAAAAAGGTTTTGTCAAGTTGTAACGTCAAATTTGCTTATCGATAGATCCATGCTCAAATGTTTGTTGATGATTGGTTTGTTTACAGTCACGTTATGGGCGTCAATATGGTGGCTGTCATTTGGTTATCTATTATAAAATGGAAATCAACTTATTTTAATATTTTTGCTTATGGATAAAACTATATTATTTAGTATTTTTGTGAACAAAAGTAGGTACATATTTAAAAAAAATATGATATTAATAATATGTTCTTTCATTTTCCAGCTATTTCGTGAAACTAATGGGAATGGCTGGCGTGTCTTTCTGGATGGACTTCGGCGTCTTAGTCCTCATGCTGCTGTCCATGAACCTGGCCGGTTACTACTTGCTGAGGCAGAGGCTGTCCCCCAACTACGCGTTCAGGGCTATCAAGGTCATCGGCAGTTTCATCAAGACCAAGATGAGCGGGACATACCACTGACGGCGCTGGAATTTTTACTTGTAGTTCCTTTTAATTAGAATTTTAATTGTCCATACGAGCAGTTGTCACGTGTTCTTTAAGCAGAATCTGCGCTTTCACTGCTTGTCGTTAAGGTTTTTAAGCACACGTGAAGCACGTGGTGTGAATAGTCTCTTAAAAATATCAAGTTTCTAGGAAATTTGATATATTAGAATTTGTAAAACTATTAAGTTATAGGTTGAGCGCAAAATTATAGTACTAATTTTCTAGTTATTTATTCTTTCTTGTAATAACTATTGATGGGTGATAAATTGTGGCTTATTAGCATTATTAGGCATATGCATAAGAAAAGAAATTGGTAAACGTGACTTTAATATTCTCTTTAAGTACCTAACAAGAAGCAATCCAAAATTTTACTAACATAATAAATAAATTAGTTTTGTATAAGATACTCTGGTATATGAAACCAGGTACAGTGTGATAATCGTACTTTAAACGTTAATTTTAGATTTAATTCCGAACCTGTGGTATAATGTAGAGCTCTCGCCGGGCGGGAAATATATTTTAAGACTGATGTTGATTTTGTAAGAGAAGAAAAATGTTTTTTATATATATATATATTGTATGATTCACGTGTTCATATCACAAATCGAATAGTTATGGAAGACTTGATTCTTAACATTTCATTGTGAGATACGATTAAATACGATTCTGTTTCGCATTAAACATGTATCTCAATGTTAACTTAATTATTGCATAATGATTTCCTTGTAAATGTTAAAGCAATGTTAGGTATTATTTAATACTCCCTGTATGTAAATTATTTGCCTTATTTTTGTAAGTTTGTAGGTGAGATATACGGTTGCGGGAACAGACATTTGCGAAAGAATAATAAAGAAAATGATTGTCATTTTTGTTTTATTTATCAAATGTTTTTCTCACTAAAATAAAATCACACATTTGATATAAGTTTGAGTAGAACAAAATTTTTATATTTATATAATTATTATTTCAACAAAAGTATGACTAGGGCAGTCACGATGCCATTTAAAATAAACATCAAAATATTTTTTTACAAAAATTCGTACACAAATAATTACAAATCAAATAAAGTTAATTTATGTGAACTAGTGCTAATCTATGGTGCACTTTTCAAAGTTTTTTACAATGAATAACGTTTTTATATTAAATGAATTGAAGATACCTATATAAATTGGTACCTAATTCTATTATTATAGTCATAAGAGCGATAAGTACATAGTTGCATACTATGTGTGCATGTTTTTAAGATATTCTTCGAATTTCCAATAACAATGCATCTCTTTTGTATGTATTGCAGCAAAGGAACATGACATTTAATATAATAGATTGGTATTAATAGAAATTTGAAGAATACCCATTAGTCCTATTCATTATAGTAAGTATATGATTTATACAGTATAATATTTAGGAATGTTTTATTAACTATGAATAAAGATAGGCCATGATAGCTGTTTTGTTAACATAAAACATTGATACAGTCGCAATAAACAGCGATGAAATAAGACTGAAAATGCTAAACTGAATTAAATAAATGTTTTAAATTTCGGTAGGTATATAAGAATACCTATTTCATAAAAATGCGATATTCAACAAAGTCAATTGTAACAAAAATCGTTTTCTATAACTTCTTAAAACCATTTTTAACCTCATTTGAATATTCTTTAAAATACAGATAAGATAAGGTTAGCTCTTAAACATGGTGCTTCATTTGGGCTACATAATAAAGGTGTGAGATTATTTATTTAATTACAAATTAAATTCTTATCTTATCCCATCTTATCTAAACAAAAATTTTCATTTTATAATCACGGCATTGAACAAGTATAAATTATTATTAGACACATTACCAAAAGGTATCATAATTGCGTCGAGTTAGATAATACTTGTTTAATGAATCTCATACAAAAGTACATGAAAACTTATGATCGAAGCTTATCAAAAATGAGTATTGGAAACTTAGAGTTAAGTATTCGAATTCCTTGGTAAACATTAAATAAACCTAGGCCGTTATTAAAAGCATAAAACATTTGTAAATCTTTCAAGAGCACATGAGCTCTTATGGAAATCGTTAATTTACAATAAATTTAAATGTAGGTTGTTGCGATGCCTTCGAAGAAAAAAAATTGAAAACTTCAATACAATTTGACTATAATTAACTTTTATAATTCAACAACTTTTTAATGACAATGAACTTAATATATTTTTTTTTGTAATTACTTAAATTAACTTAAATAATGATGAACCTTTATTATTTTATATAGCAATTACCATGTAGCACATAGAATATTTCATTTCATGTTGCTTAAAATTTGTTTTATCGAAATAACTGTCCATAATCGGTTTCTGTCGATGAATTTAGGAATGCCGTAAAAGCTCATGGCCGAGATGTCTTCACTTAATTAATTTTTATAAACAAAATAATAATATATATTTACTTATATTGTGATAATAACTTGTACTCCAAGGCAAATATCTATGATTAAATTATTGAATTAAAAATTAAAAGATTAAATATCTGGATATACTTCTATTAGTAGGGTACCTAAGAGTTCGTACCAAAATTCGAAATATGTACCTAATATAATTTCTAATGATAGTGGTTGAGTTCATGGAGATGGTTAGTAAAAGCTTTTGATAGTAAGCTATTACCGTTATCCACGTATGGCTATAGATCCTAAAATTAAAGGATGATAGAGTAACGACCTAATAGAGTAGGCAGACAGGGTAAGGGCCCGTCCTCTTCCGTTAGGACCAAGAATTTTTGTTCACACACCGGTTTTCAAATTAGCACGTCATCATAGTAACGACGGCGACGCAACCAAAAAGTAGTTTAATCCACCTACTCAAATTACACGCACTTTTAAAAGGTAATAACTACTTCTGAATTTTACGTACTTGCATAATTATTTAAAAACATTCGCTGAAACCTTATCGTGTAGGGTATAGGAGCGGTTTCATAAGAAGCGAAAACAAAGTGACCTAACTTTAATATCATTATTTTCTCCACCCACCACGCCTATGTAATGTCTGTTTCTAAATATATATATATATATATATATATATATATATATATTTAATCTACAAATTTGAGCATTAGTAAATCGATATTTCTGAAAGAATTGATAGGTAATTTACATTACAATATTATTCGGTACTTTAAAGAGATTATTCATCTCGACTCGCGATTTTTATCTATTTCGAATTTATGGACAGTAAAAATTGGAAATACTAGACTATTAGATATTATCGTTACACGAATGTCTTTTAAGACAATGTACATTGAGTAACTTAATTTAAGGTGCTTAAAATTAATATCTTAATTAACGAACTCATTGTTACTAAACCTACTTTCGTTTGTGACAGTCAAACTAGCTGCGTACGTGATGCCTGTTGTAATACTTATAGCTAACCACATTCCACGTTCCCGGCACTTACAGTGTAAAAACCTTACAATAATGGTAACTATAGATATTGTAAATAATATATTCTACTTTATATTTAAAGATATTCACATGTTAAGTTCAAAACTTAAAATAAACTATACAAAACAAAAAAATAAATTAACAAACAATGAGTAATTTGGATTTTAAAATAAATTTCACATCAAAAATGGAATGTTATTGTTTTTGGATCCTAAATAAATATTTACAAAATCATTTTGGCACCCAATAAAGGAAGGATTGCAATTGATGTCCGGGGCCATTATACCTAGTTATAATTATTAAGTATATAAATTAATTATTACTCAGATAAGTACATACCAATTCGAGGTGCTTGTTAAAGCGAATTGTCTAAGTCTTCTTTGTGACTATGTCATAATAGTAATTGAATTAGAATTGCATTCTTACTATAGGAATTTGAAGTCGTTGAACCCGATATAACAATGCTGATAGGAGCTAAATTTCTTATCTAATTTTAGGATAAATTATTACTCAATCATGATAGGATCAGATCTTAGATACACGAGATATTATTATTGTCTTTTTAAGATACTATTTTAATGCGAGCTGTTAAATCTGTTAAGGTCCGTTATATTTATACATTTACAATTTAACGAGCAAAGTAAAATGAAATTTGATATTTTTTAAATACTGATTTAATCTCACGTATTTTAAGGATTTAAAATTTTAATGTTATTTAAATTATTTAAAAATTTTGTTTGTCTTATTGTTAGAGCTTAATACGTTCTTCGTACTTATTAGGTGTAAGACTTTAGGGGTCGTTTCGGCATTACACCCTTGCGTACAAGACCCCGGAAGGACGTAAGTACCTTCAGGTAGATTTTATGTCGTAGATAAAGAACTGATGGATGAATTACACGAAATGTTAAAAACATTCCGTTACCTTAGATCTTTTTAAAATATGACGACATATCAAATTGTCAATCTTTCGTCTTAGTTGTACGAAGTGATGACGTGAGCTTAATTTGTTAAAATAACGAGATTTTGACAGATTATCAAGTGATAATTAGTACCTTAATTGTGACAGATCATAAATGTGAACTACTTAAGTCCAAAAGAATTTCCTAAAGAAAGTCGTTTAGTTTAATTATCCGCAAACTCTAATCCGTTTTCCTTAAATTACTGTAATATAATGTATCACTCAGTATTATTAACAATAATAGTGATAGGTCCTAATTTGTGAAATTCGAATGTTTTCATCCTTCAATATCAAACAAGCTCTTATGATAAAGCAACAGTCTATAAGTTTTATTATTGGACGATTCAGGCACTAGTTTAGAAAGAAAATTGTTGACTCAGTTTGTCTTCGTCGCATTGTTCTAAATAGAGGGCTGGTCGGTCGGAGTCGAGGCAGGCGTCGAGATTGGCGTGTCTAATCATGACGCCTCTTCGCCTCCATAGTTGGGCGTCGTCGGAGGCGTCACATGCGGCCAACACGGCGGTCACCCTGTCCTCTGATGAGAGGGAGATGCATAGACTGTGATGGCGGATCAAGCCGTTTTCGAAACGCCATTCCTGATTCCCGCCGGTGTTGTGGCAGGGGTACATGCCTGGAATTGCAGTGCGAAATGTTGTGTTAGCTGATATTTTTCTCAAAATGTCTGAAGTAAACGTTACTCCGTTTATGGTAATAGAACAGAACCATGACAATCTTTGATGAAACCGCAAGCATAGTATAGAAGGTAACTATTACTTCAATCAAGACTACGTAATCGTAGTTAGAGTTAAAGTTTTTAGGAAATCATAAAAAAAGATCTGAGGCTAATCATAAATAACACTTAAACGATCGGCTATAGCTGTAAAATTTCCAAGGAAAACATGGACAGGTACAATAAACTAACCATATTTTTTGACCTTTGGGAATTGAAAATGTTAAATCAACTGGATCTAAGTAATTGCCGTCCAGATTTTGAACTGTATTTGATTTACGTTGGACTAGATTTTACTTAGTAATAAGGTTTTACCTAAAGTTCCATCAACAAGATGTCCCATTGTGTCCAGGCATCTAGTGCCTTGTTTGATGGCATGAGATGCTCCCGCCAGGGCTGGCACTTGAAGTTCAGGGTACACATGCTCTAGATACCAACGGAACGGCTTGCAGTGAAGCTTCTCCCGGAGAGTGGTGCGTTCTGAAATGCTGTGGTAACCAAACACTTAGGTATATCAAACCTGAGGTCGCGATAAAAATAAAATAGTATTTAGTAAGTTATAGTTAAACTATTCTTTAGAATTTATTTTAAGACATCATAAATCAAATACAGAATAAGGTAATGATTCTCATGACATAAAAGTTAAAGTAAATAATGATAAAGTAGCCATTAACGACCATATTTGTATTCAACTAAAGGTAAGTAACATAAACAATAATGGTCTGTACAAATAATGTTTTGAATGATGAGGCTTAAAAGTTCTTCGTAATTCTACTAACTCTGTCTTGTGAAGTTGCCCTGAACTTTGAACTGTTCAGAAAAGTGTACTAAGACGCAAGAATGTATGTTGTGTGGGTACGAAAGTTGTTCCAAACTAGTTCCCAAACTTTATCATAGGGTATCGAGACTGTTGTCCTGAAATAACTTTAAATCAAAGTTAAGTCTGCAAACTATATAAAGATCAAGGAGAGACATTAGTTGAACTAGTCTTCGTGACCTAGAAGTTTTCCGTACATAATTTGAAGGCTAAATGTTTTCACGCGATGTGTTAAAGACATTAAGTAAGATAATTTATAATGTATCGCAGAGAAAGGATATTGTGCATGTTGCTAAATTTAAATAAGCATTTGAAATTTTTTTCGGATATGCATTGATGATAGTGAGAAGGATTTGAAAGAGCAACCTGAAACTCTTTTCGGGTATCGGAAAATTGGGTCTAATTCTGAAATGCATACGCTAAATCGATGAAGTGCAGTTCACATCGATCTATCAGATTATGAATGCAAAATAGACAACCGTCTCATGATTTGACATTTAGGAAGGTGTGTTAAATTTTGTCCTTAATGATAAATGCAGGTTTTAAGAAGCACTTCCTTAAAAGCTGTCTATATTTGAGTAATGAGTCAGTTTATAATATGTGCTCCTATACATTTTGCTAGAAAGCGCAGTGTTGTACTTTTTAAGTTTAGTGTGTGTTCAGAATTGGAATTGAGCCAACTAGACCTTTTTATTAAAAGCTTACAGTGAATAAGCACTTTCTTAGTAATAGTCCACAGGCTGCATAATCATTAAGATCAGTTTGGATGTCAAAGTTTGATTATCAACAATATAATAATAATAATAATAATAATAATATTTATACACTCACACATATTGAATTAAATCATTACGTTGTCGTAACAACAACATCTTTATATAATATGTTACTTGTTGGTTTGGTTGGTGGTAGGGCTTTTCTTAGTTCGCCAGGCTAACAGCCACCATCTTACCTAAGTCTGCCGCCATAACAATAATGTTAACAGAATTGTTGTGTTCCGGCAGTTAGAGGTAAGATAGCCAGTTCCTCTGTGGTTGAGGAATCCGGGTGTAGCTTGTTCCCATCGCCGGCCTTATCTTCACTTACTATCAGGTGCGGTGAAGGCCAAAAGTTACGGTTAAAAAAATATAAATATGTTACTTACTCTCCGAATTCGACCTGCTTAGCTAACGGTTGTGATCTATAGTACAGTTCTTTATAATCATCCATCCACACTTCAGCAGCTCGTCTGGTATTCCTCGCGAAGACTGCTCCAGATCCACCAGGGAAGGTGTAAGGATGACGCTTTCGGAAGACATGCCCTACTCGAGAACACGGTACTATTTCTAGCGAACCTCCACATTGCCATACTCTGTAACATATAGTTATAGAAACTGTTTATTACATTTTAGTTCAAAGTTATTCTACATTTCTAGAAAAATATGTAAATTTCGTAAAGTTTCCTACAATGCGACACAAAATAGTAACAGTAAAACTATTAAAAAGTTTAAGGTCATTTAAATTTACTATGAATTTATATATCTCTGGTTTTTTTACCCCCGACGAAAAAAGACGGGTGTTATAAGTTTGACGTGTCTGTCTGTGGCATCGTAGCGCCTAAACGAATCGACCGATTAAGATTCAGTTTTTTTTTGGTTGAAAGCTGTTGTGCCTACGATGGTTCTTAGCTATAATTTATGAAGATTATAAGCGTTTGATGACTATCAGATTATTTTCTACATAATAATAGGGTTTTAATAACTTTTACAGATCCGATTGATTTGAAATTTGGTGTGCTTTCACTTCGGTGACATTCCCATGACATACTATCTTTGAGCTGATCCTATACCATCAAAAAGTCTGCGAAATGCTTAATTCTTCAAAAACTTTCAGCAGATATAGCGTAGATATAGCGTTAGATAGATGATTAATGACGCCGGGGCTACTTAAAATTTTTAATTTTGTATTTTATTATAATACCTACTTGTTACCAAATTTAAGAAACGTATCTCTATTGAAGAATTATTTTAAAAAAATGCTGATTTTATTAGATGCAACTAAGAGTTAAAATATTTTTGATTATCATAGCAAATATAAAAGTAATTTACAAAGATGCAATTATTTATTACAAAAATCATTTATTTTAAAATTAAGGTAGGCTACACAAATTATTGATACGATTAAATAAAATAATTGATTAAAATATGAAATTATAGCAGTAGCAATTTTTGAGTAGAGGTAGGTAAGTTGAGCGTTTATATTTAGGTACATAATTACCTACAACATTAAAAACTATTGAAAAAATAAATTATGGTATAAATACTTTGCTATCTTCATTGATCTCTTATTTAAGACTATGAATAAAAATAAGCCTATATTTCTAATTTTCAAATAAGTAGAATAAATAAAAAAGAAATTCCAAAAATAGAAATTTATTTATTTGGTTACTTACCTGAATGATATCTCAAGGTTTTCTCCCCCCCAGACGTCCATCTTCATATCATATTTGCCAAGCTTGTTGAAGTACTGCCGATCCATGCTGAATAATCCTCCAGCTATCATGGGGGTCCTGATGACCTGGGTGGGATCGCTGAGCCTAGCGGATCGTTCCGCATGCGATAGATACTCCCACTGGAATCAGATATAAACAATCATCAGTTTTATTCTATTTTAATTACTAAGTAATTTTTCAAACATTTATAATAATGTTAAAATCAAAAATTAAGAATAAACAATCAAATTAACACAAAAAACCCCATTTAAATTGTAACTGATTCTATCGTATTATTTTTATCGTATTAGACTGAATAAATTGAGCTTCATATTTATGGAGAGTAAGTAACACACAATGTCGCTACATCTTTACTTAAAAATACGGAAACAAATCTTTTAATAAAATTTTGGTGAATCACTTTTCTTTGATTTACTCATACTTCTGGACATGTTATCATTCTCAAAATCAATTAAGATGACGTAATATTGTAACTCGAACGTGTCCCATACTCAAGATCTAAATTTGGATAAATATATTTTGAAATGGGCTTGCCTTGAAAACTAAGTTCCAATCAAAGCCACCTCGAAGATCGGCAGATGCACCGATGTACTGGAAAGTGTCCATACTGATGACATCAATAACGGGACACACTACCCTCGTTGGATCCTGCAAACAATGAATGCAACCAATAAAAATGTATCTAAACTAGAAAAACATACAACAACACACAAACATTAATAATAATGTTAAAATCAAAATTAAGAATAATAAATTCAACTTTAGATTTCTATGACTTAAGTATATGTACTTAAGATATATAGATAATAGTATGGAGATTTGGACTCGTAAGGTTATACTTATCTATAATATGTGAGTTTTGGTAATCTATTGGCTTTGCCTAATGGATCTAGATTACGATTAACATCGGCAACCTTAAACTTATTATTTAAGGATTGAGGAACTTTTCTATAGTAAATAAACATATCTCACATTGCATGCAAAAATGTAACCAAACGATAGTTTTTTACATTACTTACAGATTTATTTAAATATAATAATGAAATTTTATGCTGCATAATGAAATATTTCATATTAAATTCATCAGAAAACTTATTTCCATTATAAACATGGATCTGCATAATTACATAGGATAGTTGCGGCAGTCAGATGATCGATGTGATAGGCGACTAGTATTGCACCAGCTACACCTTCTAATATAGACCCTGACCGATATAAGACTGAATTAAGTCTAAAATTTCAGATGCAATTAGAATGTCAGAGGTCAGGTGACTAAGCCATAATAATTGCTCTATAATAACAATACAACACACGATGCAAAATTAATGACAAAAATATATTTTGACCCCATCATTAAGTATTTATGAACGCTTTTTGTTCACGTCTATTGTGGCATGATTTATTTTGTAGTTGCAATAGACATTATATTGCAATCACCCTTTTAATTATTTTGGAAATCAAAAATAATATCATTTATGATAACCTAACTAATTTTAAGATTCTCAAGTCTGCATTAAAACGCTCTTTCGAATGTTGCACGTACTCGATTCCGGGAAGATAACCCTACAAGCTGCAAAGCGATCACCGTTTAGACATTTAATCGTGGTCGACCTTAGATTTTGGAATTGAATCATGAATATTTAATAAGTTTGCGTATCGCTTAATGTTGATAATATTCAAAACTTAAATGTTCTCAATAATCTGAATTAAGAAATGCTTAGAGTATTGGCAAAACTAAGGAATGCTTAGAATATTGGCAAATTAAACTTATACAACAACATGCGTCCTTAACACGAACTATATAGGTACCAAAAAATCTAGAAATCAAAGAAAAAATAAAGCATTCAGAAAGTAATTAGTCTTAATAACGCTTGATAAACTAGTAGATGTATCTAAGATTTAAATAATGCCTTGTAGATATACACTATGAGCATTTTTATTCTTAGCGAATGTAGTTTTGTCAACTTTTCGTGTAACAATATACTAACACTTATAAATCTGATTCGATTGGTCATCGCATTGAATGCGGAACAAATTGGTCGTTTGATAGAGAGCATGATAAATAATTTTGTTACGAGTGCCGTGACCGCTATGACAATACAAACCTCAAACAATTAATTCTTTTTTGATACGGCATCGAATTCTCCACAGAAAATAGAATCATCTACCAAGTCTTGTACGGCATAAAATTATTTAAGTAATAAAAGTAATAATGTGCTCTACTAAAATCTAGGCTGAAATGAAAGGTTTGATCATTTCATATAAGTAGCCTACATGTTACATAGTCGCTTGTCGAACATTCTAGATTCCTTTCAACTGGTGTCAAGGTCACGGAATTCGGAACTATTATGCGAATGTCACGGACTAAACCGGCTCTACCGCCGCTAATGTTACGACACTCTACAAATTGTCGAGTGTCACAGAAGTGACAGACGTACTTAAAGTTGTAGATAACGTTATTATATTATAGGTCGAGAATGCGGAAACTATTAATAACCAAACAAGCTATCACTAAGGGATGATGATGGTGAATGTTGTTAAGCGTTGATCTGAACTGGCATTTCATTATATTAATGTACGAGTAAATGAACTAAAATCAAAACTAGCTGTCGTTTTAGTAGTAACGGTAGCATTGCGTGTCTATAACAGAGCGTTTACTAGACCTTGTGTGTTAAAATTTTGTAGCCCAAATATTGCTTTAGCGAACACATCAAGGGCTGTACAGAGTTTGGAGGTAGTTTTAATATATTTTTTTCGTCGACTATTGTATGAATCTGGATAATAATGGAATTTTTAACAGAACTTGAATTTTTAAAGTACCAACCCACCAAACCCACAAAGCAGATACAAGGTTAAGGAGACGCCGGCGGGCTGGTAAGAGACGAAATGCTAATAATAAAAAATGATTATTCCAGATTATATTTGGATCCATAGTTAATAGTAGTTTCACACAAAGACTAATGTTAGTATTTTTTTAACAAAATAATGAAGCCATCAGATTTTTTTTTACTGTAAAACAATATCCCTACTGGATAATATGACGTCCATGTTTTATTAAGTAGTCGTGTCTCATCTTTGGTTTTACGACAGCCGTAAGCCTTTCTCACCCATAACAAGCACTCTATAACATATCTGAGTACAGCAAGTCTTATTTTCACGTCAAAATAAAAACAATAAGTTTCTCAACGATTGCAAATTAACACGTATGCTTACAAGGGTGAAGGGATAAACTATTATGATCTTGCACAAGCGATATATCTTCCGTTCACTGCGCTTAAGTAACTTAGCTGTGGTTTGAAGCACAAGAAGTAGAGGGATTCAATATCTATTACATAATTTGATCTGATTTGAAACACAATCGCTAGGGTGAAAGGATAACAGAAATATACAGACATATTAGCAAATAAATTATTCTGATTCTGATTCTGATTCTGAAAAGTTCCTCTTTATACTTGCAAGATTTATTTGGGTATTTAGTTCACTAAGTTCGAGTAATTTTAATGTGGTATAAGGTGTAGAATTCGTAAGCTTTTCATGTGTTCACGCCATACCTTTCTAATTTGGTTTGGACGAATAGAAATACACCAACCCGCATTGGGCCCGCTAGGTGGTGTTATGACCCAAACTTATGTGTGTCCATAAACAACCATACCAACCAAATACAAATTAGAAAAATAATCGTTTACTGTAGTATGCAAAGTACTATTAGAAATGTTAATGAAAAAACATTAGAAATAAACTCTTATGTGTTATAATTTTTAGATAGTTATTAATCTGCATGATTATTCAGTCTGCTATTTAATATCAGGAACATGAACTTTTCACTTATGGAAATGGACCATTTAATTTTAACTGAACCGATTTTCATTATATTTACTTGTTCTGTGTTATCAAAAATAATTTCACGATTTAAATGTTTCTAATAATCAATGTTTACTAAATGATAACGGATTAAACGTTTGTATGAGATATCTAATTAATGTTCAATAACTATTATTTTTCAATAGAAATGTTGTCCTTAATTCAAGATACTTCTACACTGAGGCAGTTGTAGGTATCCATCCACTTTCACGTTTTCCTCAAAATATACACTTGTTTGTCAGAAAGTAGAAATAGGTAGGTGCCTAAACTACGATAAATAATATAAAATTAACCTGTTTACATGTTGCTTAACTTATAGATAAAATTAAATTGTTAAATACTGTTGTAAGCATTTGTTGTAATTACTTGCTTATTGTGTACAATACTCTTTTATATGAGAAAAAGCCTAGCTCACACAGTTGCACCGTTTTTGCACGTTCTTCTCAAAGACCTTTCATCATTACCAAACAATGCATTACATTCACGACTGTTAATTAATATGAAAATCGAATAATAGTATTGACTGGATATTTGCACCAATCACGATCCATAAAATGTGGTTCGCTTGTGGCGTTTGTAACATCTTCGCAACTCACTTTCGAGCTGAATAGGTTTTGCAATTTCGTTCACGTTTTTATTTTATCTTGTTGCGACTGTGGTTGGCACAATGTTAAATGTGGTGCTTCGTACTAGGCATACAAAATTAAGTGAAGAACTGCCCACAAACGAGGAGAAATTTAATGTTCTTATTATGTTATTTAAATAAATGAAAGCAGGATATTTTACGTACAGTCAAAGAATATATACAGTAATGGTACAGATGCTTATAATCTGGGAGAACGTACCTACGCCTAAAAGACGACAGTTGTTGTTCTCAAGTCGGATACGTCTTCTTTTCTGATGACGTCAGAGGTTGTAAATCGATATTAAAAACTTTGATATTTCATTGAATTTTATAAGCATTTGAAAGCGGGAATCAGAGCTATTGTTATTCAGCATAACTCTAATGATAAAAGTAATTGTAACGAAGCAAGGGTGGTTTTATAAGTAAAAGACAATGGTTTAAAATAAAACTAAATCTGACATTTATGAATGTAAGAGCTTGTAAGTGTAAAGTAAGTACCTCCAGTCTCCAGTACCTTGATGGAACCCTACCGATACAGAATCCAACTTTGAAGCAATTAGTAAAGACAAAAAAGCATAGAGTTATTTGCATAGGTCCTAATTTAAAATATAAACAACAGGATTCGAAGAACATCATTTTTATTAACAGGAACGACCAAAATTCTTTTGATTACATATTTGAATACGGCAATTGGTTACAAGAAAAATTTAAAACTCTCGTTGTTAAAGAAAGGTAAGTACGTATCAAATGGGTCAAATTTGACTTTTGACGTAAGATATCAAAGTGTTGAAAAGCAATTTATAAATTAATAAATTTTACAAACCATAGTAAATGTGCTTGATTTATATTGCATACAAGTAAGATATAAAGAGAAGAGAGAAAGAGTAAGATATAGATATTCTACTGATGTATAATATATAACCACTTAAATACTACTCAGAGTTGTCAAAATACATGCGTTATTACCATACGTTACAAACTTCGTAGAAATTTATTTCTTAAAATAGCCTATAATTTGTGAACTATTGCAGAAAATAGGTGCTTGTAAACGAGCAGATTGTACACTAATGGACGTCTTTATCACGTCAAGATGCAATCTATCTAGAGTAATAAACCTAAAAGACTCTGCTTATGTAGTAAGTTATGTTAAAAATCGCTTGACAGCAAAAAGTGAGTGTATGCGTTAAGCAACAATTGCAAAACGACCACATGCAGTAGCCGTTCTCATAGTCAAATGACTGGAAATCACTCAATCTAACGCCACATGTAAAAGAAAATTTCGACTTTACTCCAAAGATATTAAGTTCACAGTTGCAGTCGATGTTTACGATTATGAGGTCGGTAATGAATGATTTCATAGGATCGATGATGGAATGATTGTTGCAAACGACATCGTCAGGTGGTCAGGACGTAACAACGAAACTTCCTGGGTCGTTGTCTTACTCTGTTTAGCTACATATGATTCGATTAGGAATACCGCTTGTATTAGGTCTGGTTTTCGATTCGTAGTAATTTTACCAATTTTATTCTTGTTTTAAGAATTCCCGGGGGAGCTCGGTGGCGTAATTATTCGATCGCTCTGATTTCTATTACAGAAACAAAGCAACTTTCACCATGGTCGATCCTGGGGTGGGTCAATTAAAAATTATTATTTTGAGCTCTACCCTACTTCGGAAGGCACGTTAAGCCGTTGGTTCTGGTTGTTACTGCAACCGCTTTAACCCACATTTCACTAGTTGATCCTATATATGAAAATTAGATTGGACTCTCAGCCCCCTTATTCTCAACTGTCGGATCACGGATTCGATTCGAAAAGTCACATGCCGTCTCGCTTTGACGCAGTGCGATAAAAAGTGACAGGTATAGAGTTTCCGAAATTCGAATTCTTTCCGACAGTTGAGAATAAGGGGGCTGATCCCGTTCCGTAGAGTTTTAATTTATTTAAAAAGTAATCTGTTTAAAAACGTATTTTTTTCTAAAACTATTAAATAAAATTTTTTTTTAAAATAAAGGTAAATATATTTACCTTTATTTTAATCATTTGTTTCTTTTTAGTGTATTGAAGTCGGCAATTTTAAAATTTTATTTACTGTCAAATGTATCTATCGCAGTGATCGTCATGAGCGACAGCCTTTACGTAAAGCTGTTTGTTTATATCACAGGTGTTATTCAAGATATATCGACAAGGTTGCATAACTTTGAGTAAACTATGAAATACCTACTTCAAAAGTATTTCTTTAATAAATTGTGCATTCTTAAATTTGCATAAACATATCATTTTTTATGTGGCAGTCATTCATGATATTTCTAAGTGAAGAAAACGAATCTAATTTTCATTAACAGTTTCTATTCTGTAGTTTATGCTTACGTGGCGTCGTTCTTTATATAGGTACCTATGTATATTCCTAAACCGATATTCAGATCTAAGGCATCATATTCCTAAGACAATTCCTAACTGTAGTTCAGAATGAAGTATTGACACAATGCACAATAGAACCTATTGCACCGGCGCCGGCGCCGGACGATCTTAATCTTTGCGCCGACGGAGTCATAGCTTCATTTAATTTTAAGCGAAATGTTAATATGTTTGTTGATTAGCCAGTACAGTCCAGAAGAACACGATTCACGAGCAATTGATCAAGTTTAGAATCGTACGGTAGAATGTTAGCATCAAATTAAGTTGCGTAATTAATTTGACAAGTAGGTATTAAATGGACAATAAATTGAGCAACTAAAAAATGTTAAGTGGGCTACCAACTATAATGAACTGACATCTAATCGTTGAATAGAATCCCAATTCAGTTTTTTTTGTATTATTTTTATTGGTTAATCCTTCAAACGGCGCCGGCGTTATCCCACCGGATTGTGTCAAGCATCAGATTGGAATCTGATGCCACAATTCATTTTTCAATTGTCAAAGCCCTCCGGAGGGATAACGGTGCTTGAGAGATTTTAAGTTAAGGTAACTAGTTTGATGCTCAATTAATTATTTATATAAATATTAATTTTGTCACTAAGTATGAAATAGAGTTAAAAAATAGCCATTCGTTTTTAATTTGATTGTAATGTCTTTGTTGAACAAAAGTCAAGCTACTGTTGACTATAAGATGGCTCAGGTCTTCGCTGATGAACAAAACTCCAATAAAAAAAGTTGTACGGTAATCCCAATCCAAAACAGAGCGAGTTTATTAAAAAAAATAGTCAATAATTATAACATCATTCTGTAACCATGCATGAAAACTTGAAATAATATAGAAGACTGCTTTCAAATGTGTCTGTCCGTCATTCAACTACTTGACTTATCACTCTTGACCCCGTCTGATGTAAGTCAATGGTATAATATGATGACCACACATGGAGTAATTTATCCGATTAATAAACAAGAGAGTAGTGTAGGTATGTTTTTTTAAACTAAGTATCATCATGTAATTTTTTATGGGGTTTAAGAGTTATTTTATTCATACCTAAACCAATACCAATATACTTGACATGCATTTTGACAATGCTATGAAATTTTGGAGGTTTATAAACACTTTGATAATAAAAACCGAGATCTAGAAAAATATTATAAATCCATATTAATTGTGCAAATATTACAAATGCTTAAGCAGCTACTTATGTCTGTCGGTTACCTTTTCACGCCTAAGCCCCTGAACCGATTTAGATAAAATTTGGAATGTAGATAGTTTGACATCCTGGTAAGGACATAGGATACTTTTTGGAGCGATAACTAGTAAGTGCGTTAAATGAGATGTTCCAAAAATGTATGGAGACCCGGCCAGGTCTATGTATAGTATACTGAAAAATAGGTGAAAATATACAGAACAGTGTTCAATTCTCCATTTTCTTTTTATTTGCTTTGCTGCGTGGTACAAAACTTTATTTTATATAGAAAAAACTGCAACACAGTCAAATATTCATCATGGCGGCTAAGTCACTATGGTGACGTTTAGTTGACTTCCTGTGACGCCCGCCATATTGCCATACTAAATAACTGTGATATCGACAAAGAAATTCAACATTTGTACAAACAAACTAAGCATGAAAACGAACTATTAGTATTTTTCACGGATTCAGAAGATTTTTCCTGATTTTTTTAGATAGTGTACATATATCTGGCCGAATATGAAACATCTCTTTTGGGCGACTAGTAAGTACATAAAAAGTAAATATTTCATCAGCAACAAAAGGTTTTGGTGCTTCATCATAGCTCCAAATTATGTCTGTTTAAACAATTAAAAACTGAAGTCCCTGCTTTCCGCGCCGCGTTGTCGTGAGTCGTGACGTCGTGAGTCATGTTTGCCTTGACATTAACTCTCGAATGTCTGTTTCGAGCTGTCTCTTGAACTTTACAGGAATTGTTTTAAAACTAGACTACACGATTGTCTACGAAACATCGTGTAGTCGAGTAGCAAGAAGATGCTTTGTTGAAAAACTACTGTGCTTCTTTAATTGTGCGTGAATTGAGCTTATTGGAATAAGTAATTCGGTGTTGAATAGGGTAAGAAGGTAAAAGGTGATATAGGGTGTGGGCCTTCTACTACGGTGTGGGGTTACCGTATAGGCAAGTGCTTGACCACAATCTATCTGATGTTAAGTGCCGATGTGGTTAACGATATTTCGTGCTCACTAAGATTTTTTTTTATTAACTCAAGCCGAGGAAGCTCTTTTAAAACAAAAACTGAGGAAGAACGAGCGAAAACTTGAGGAAGTATTTTGTGCAGATGCTTGAAATATCCACAACTATATAGGCTTTTCGACGCCTGGATCTTTGATGGAGGCAGGTGGAAACAAATCATGCAGCTCGTTTGCACACTCCCTGAAGTGTAACCAATAAAAACCGATACATGAGCAGATATTATACGACTTGTTGGCAATGTTACAGGTCTTGCTACTGATCCTGCTCAAGTTTTGGGTTGCCAATGAATCCTCTGGTACGGTTTTCAGTCGAGTATAAAGCACCTAAGTAGGTACTAGGTACCTAGTGTTTAGCAGATCCATCCCAAAGAATTATCGTTTCATTACTATTAGGTTTCTCATAGACATCAAATTCAACCAGTTATGGCTATGGAGCGATATTAGCAGTAGTTGAGTTCGACATAAATATTTTGATAAAAATTTGACATGATTGTATTTTGAATTTAGTAATCAGTAGCTTTTGAACGACTTAAACAAACTGTACGAGATATGAAATAACTAAAACTTTTGTACGGTTCAAAACTGAAGATTATTCCAAAGGGAAGTTGTTGATCGAAATAACTTGAAAGTGTGACTTTAATTACGGTAAGGTCGCAAGATATAAATAGCGTATAGGTGCTTAGGTCATGTGTAAAGTTAATCGGTTAATCATGGATTAAAGTGCGAGTTACGCTGACAAAGTGATGCGTGCTCGTGCAACCTTCGAGGGCACAATGCTGGCTTTAGCTGTATATCGTCTGTGAATTAATGAGTTTGTTAATACACCTTATTCTTTGGAATAGCCACGATTCATAAATTATTCAGATCACTAGCTATCAGTTCCAAGGATTCTTTTACAACTCTCACTCTGTACCTACTCTGAATTAATCTCTAATAGGATTTATAAATATGTGATTTTCATTTTTACCTGCAATTTTACATTAATTTTTCAAGCCACATAAGACCTTCGGGAGTCTTACATGACAGTTAAAACTTGTGTCTGGAACCTGTGAGTCGTATGCTAGTTTACCACCCTTTTTATGTAAGAAAATGCAATATGGCAAAAATTTTACTCCGAGCACCAGTTTTAGTCAAACGTGATGAAATTCACCACTTTTTACCAAAAGATACACTGCATAAGCTGCATAAAGTAATCGAAACATCAGGTGTATGTAACTATGATTAGATGTAACATACACCTGATGTTTTGATTACTTTACAGTGATCGTCGTCACGGGAAGATTGACTTCAATTGTCTTATAAGTTTAAAAGGTAAATTATAGCTAAGACCCATTCTAATCATGTCGACTTTCAAACAAAAAAAAACAAATGTGTAATCATGTTTGGCTATCCAATTAGGACACCAATTAAAACACGAATATAAAAATACCTCCGTATTAGGCGCCGATTTCGACTACCTCTGTTATAGGGTAATAGGATTATTTACGTTAATGTTTTATAATAATGTTAAAACTTTTGTCACAGCTAGTAACGATGTAGGAAGAACACACAATGTTGACGAAACCTTTGCATGTTTAATGTCGAATGATAAAACAGGTTGTCGTTTTAAGTTTCAAGGTTTGAACTTCACAGTGGAGACGCGCCAATGTCAAGAATCAACTTTGTTGGGGGTCAATACTGACTACTGAGTGAATTATGTAAGTTTCTCCATTGTTATGTCAATGGCAAAGATTTCTTCACCGGTGAAATGATGTTTAGAGAACATTTTACACTTCTTGTAACAATAAATTTCAATTTGAAATATTTAATTGCAAATCGGTCTTTTCTGTTAAGAATCAAAATGATATCTTAAAATTAATATCAATCTTGCGAATAGCTATATAAAAAAAATAAAGTACTCATCAAGAGGTCTATGTTTGCATTACTTTGACTAGTCGATAGTATTCTCTGCAATGCTTTAATATGATTTCCAAATCCATTGGTAACAATGTATTTGGTATTTTATACCATTATTCAAGAGAAGTCTCTATTGGTTTCTTGTTCAGAAAGGTCAATATAGACTTAATGAATTTATGAATAAAAAATCCACTTTTTTAATATTATAAATCTGAAAACTGCCGCATTAAGCTATGTCTTAGGTCGGAGAGACAGGAGTAATTTCGAACGTGGGAACCCCAGACAAAGCCGTTAATACCATGATAAATAATAATACTTGATTATCTATTTCTGTCTTGATATATAGAGGTGGGTACGCCCCAAAGAACCCATAGCTAGTGCCAGGTATTGAGCTTCCCAAATATTGAGCTCCTCACTCTGCTCTATGACCTATACTAAAACTATTACTAACCTCTTTGATCCTCTGCAGCAGTGGCTCCAACCAGTGCACGTTGCACTCCACGTGTGAGTCCAAGAAGGTCAATACTGGTGCAGTGGCAGCGTCAGCTCCCCGCACTCTGGACCTCATCAGACCCTCGCGCTTGGAGTTTCTGATGACACGCACTTTGCGGATAGCTCTTAGGGCAGCACCATCTTCCGCTGTTTAGGGAGTAAACTACCTTAAGAATGGACTATAGTGTTTGATAAAGCAAAGGTGAGAACAAAAAATGTATAGAGCCGTGGATTTAAATAATTTTAATTTTGAACAGTGTTCTACCTATGTGATACTATTAGGTGGAAATTAATAATAATAAATAATTATTATAATAAATAAATAATTATTTTCCTAATCTTTGCATTTAAAAAAAAGTGACTTAAAATTTTACTGTCTTTAAAATCAGGTATTCAATTGCTGTTTACTTCTTCGGAATAAAAGCGCAAAAAGTGAGGTATCTATGGTAATTTTATTAATTTGTGAAGTACCTGTACATAAGACAATCGTATTTTTAAAGCAATTACCTACATTAAAAACATAGTGTCCGAAAGCTTATTATTTAATTATTATGAATTATTGTTAAAGAAATCGGAGAGTTATTTTCAGATTTCATCTGTTCAACCGCTAGTCCAGTAAAGACCGTCTGCGATATTTATTGAAACAGCAATGTACCTATGTCGAATTTAAAGGCAATTGCAAGCGTAACAAGAAAATACAGAACGGGTCAAAATCGTAACTGGCCTTCATAAAGACCAGCGAAGTTTATTACGTTGATAAAGTTATTCGCTTTGAAAATTCACAACAAAGACGTAACAGTGATACGAAACAGATTTGATGGCAATAGACTTTTTTGGTGATTTATTCCCATAAATTCTAACAACTAGCAATCATATACCGTCGTAAGTAGGTATTCCTACGGTTTATCTTCTCACAGACAACATCAAGTGCAACAGTTGCACTACGAAAGCCGCCTCTATTATCAACTTAATAAGGGCGGTCTCAAGGTCAAACTGTTACGCTTGATATGCTGTCGACTGTACGTGTTCAATGTTCTATTAAAATCACATTTCTAAAACCAGTGGTGAAGGTGTCTTGTATGTAATATAATACTAGCAATACCAAGTTGTGACAACGTGTTTACATAATGGATAATATACAATGAAGTTTACTCAAACTAATGAAAAGTAAACTCACTGCGAGGTAAACATTAATAACTTATTATATGATTATGTAGTAAAATATTGTTGCAACTGTTACAAGGTGCTTTGAAAACAATTGTGAAGATAGTGAATTGTTTTGTACGTCTTTTATATTTTAATTTAGCCAAGAGCGCTTAGAAATATAGGTACAATGATTTTGTTGGAGAGGTCCATGATATTATTTATAATTGAGATAATTTATTTCAAGATTACGGCAAGGATAACTCAGCGGTATTCATGTAATGTTCACAAAGGGAAAGTAGAAAGATAAAATTAATAAGAAACGTCTTTGACCAAAAAGGATCTTATATTTTAAGGTGGAAGTGAAAGATATAAAATGAAATATAATTTATATTACGTCTTATTTAACAATTATAAATTAGTTAGTAAGTCATTAGTTAGTTAAGTATAAAATCTACAAAGTATTAGTATTTTACAAATTACTTGCTTATTTTCCAAATTTAATTTTTAGCTTAATAGATAAATGTTTATGCCTAACTTATCCCAAACGTCGTTATTAGTAAAAAGTCTCGTGCGAGTGTTGAAATAGACAGGGTACTGACGACAATACGACATCAATTTAATCCGTCAAGTGGCGTTATCCCTCCGGAGGGCTATGACAATTGAAAATCAATTGTGTCTGGAATCTGATGTTTAATGGGTTAAAACATTCGCTATATTTGTTCATAGAAATGTTTTGCAAGTCTTGGCATTATTATATTGGTAAGGTTAATATTGCAAAGGCGTCTAGTATACTAGATTTCATTAATCTAGGCCATCCATGTTGCAAGTGTTTGATGGCTTGTTGCGAAGTGAAGTAACTGTTAAAATCTCTATTGTTCTCAATACAATCAGTGTGAAAAACTGTTTTGTTTTACCTAACTGTATGTAATTAGGATTGTGAGACTAAGATCTAGGAATAGATCGTATAATCAATTAGCGTTTATGTTAATATATTACCTAGTAGCGGCAACCCGCAACTCCGCCCGCGTGGATTTTAGCTATTGTACCAAAAGTTAGCCTATGTAAGGAAGGACATATAACCATAGGACATAGTAGATTATACCCTGGGCTGTGTCTGGATGCTATCTACATGGTAGTCGGTTCTGTGATTTAGGAGTGGAAACCTAACAGACGGACAGACAGACAGTGCTACTTTAGCATTTACTGATTTTATATGGATATGGATTATAACACGAATATTTTAATATATACTCCAACAGGTTCCCGTTTGAGTTTGAAAACAAATTCATTTTTTACAAAATTAAAACGCCAAAAAAGAAATTAAAAATGTATCTTCAGTCTATAAACTTATAGGCGATTAATTTTGAGTCAGCACTAAGCTAACTAGCAAATTAAGCTCTTCAGTATTAATGTTCAGTTATCAGAAAAAGTAACTGATCACTATTTGGTAAATTTCGCAATATGAGCTGTGAACTGAAAAACTGATCATTCACTTACTGTACGTACATACTTTGCTATGAATGGTGTTAAATATTTTGTCCTTTACCAGCCCGACGCCGACGGCGCTCTCACGCAATAGAAAACACATTGTAGGTATCTTATTATGTAGGTACTTCGCAGATTACCTTTATAGATTTCGATTCATATTTTAATGTGTTTACCAATCAACACGGATTAAATAGGTGAATTTTATGAATCAAACAAATTTACCTTAGCACGAGTAAAGATTTTCGTTCTGTCTGATGTCTTTCAGATATTGTTTGTTAACAGTATAATTAAATTGTTATTTAACTCAGTAATGACTTGTAGAATAAGCGTCATAATTAATTCCTTGCCTTAAATAAGTAAAGTCTCCTGTAAGACGTCTACAAACAAGTTAATTGGATAATTGACTTTGCAGCCTCTCTCGAATTTATAGCCATTGAGCTGTTCTCCAAATACGGAAATTGCTTAGCTATTTAGAGAGAAGGTATTGGAAGGTAGGCGTTAGATAACGGTGCTAATAATGTAATTGTTTTGTGAAACTTAGTACAATTTGGAAGATACTTATGAATTATAGAGATCACCAAAAAAAGCTGAATGCTCATCAATCAAACTTCCTTCTGTGTCTATTGTTTCAGTGTCACATCACCAGCCTATATACGTCCCACAGCTGGGCACAGACCTTCCTACATGGGATAAACATACGAGGAGTTTGGGCCATAGCACCACCACGCTGGCCCGATGCGGGTTAGTGGGCTAAAGAGGTCGCAGTAACAACCGGGACAAACTTAACGTTCCATCCGAAGCACGGAGGAACTTCAGATTAAAAGTTGCTTTGTTTTCCTAATCGAAACCAGTGCTCAAACCACATCACCGCCGTGCTTCTAGTTGCTTGCCGAGCTTGTTTCAGTGTAAATTACCTCAGGGTGATAACATAAAGAAGGAGTAGGTACCTCTAGCACAAACACTTTTAAATTTCGAATCGCCATCGCATCGAGTAATTACGTTAGCTTTTGTCTGGCTTACGTTTGAAATTTTGTCTGGCTTACGTTTGAAATTTTAAGCGTGCGTGAACGATACGATTGCGATTCGAAATTTAAAAATTTTCATTCTAGAGGTACTGGTAACTGGCGTTGACCATCTGCTTCTTTAACCCGTCAAGCATGCCATGGCATCATAGCCCCCGGTGGTAAAGCACCGCTTGACAGATTAAATTATCAATAGGGTGGTAACAATAAAAACATACGGCAGTCGGCACCGGTAACCGCTTCCTTATGTTATCTTATCGCCCTAATATACTTAGTTGTCTCGATCTTTATATATTTAAACTTTGTTAGCTAAACAAACTATTACAATAACCAACGCAGAGGCTGGGATTACAGCAGTGCGTAAGATTTTGTGCGGAAAATGCAGATAGTTATTACGCATGCGTACAACTGCATAATTCTGATACGAGATATCTGGCTTCTTTCTAATCACTGCCATCAAATCTCAAATATCATGTGGATTTACACTAGCTACTCATGTCTTTCTCCCATGTAGGAAGGCTTGTGCCCAGCAGTGGGACGTTTACATACATAGTAAATCTTTCCATTATAAATGCGAAATTAAATCAGTCTGTCTGACCGCTGCTGAGTCGATTTGGATGAATGGTATATAGATAGAAATTCTTTATTTAGCACAAATGGTAGAGGTTATTTATACATTTGGTGGTAGGTGGTGGTGGTATAGGTACATTTGTATGAAATAATATAACATTGGCTACATTATTCCATAGAAATGTTATAAAATTATTAAATGAATAAGATGTATTTTTAACCGACTTCAAAAACGAGGAGGTTCTCAATTCGGCCGGTATGTTTTTTTTTTTTTTTTGTCTATGTATGTTCACCGATTACGCCGAGATTACTGATCCGATTTACGTGATTCTTTTTTTGTTCGATGCGGAATAGCTGCCATTTGGTCCCATAAAAATTTTTTCAAAAATAGTTAGGTACTTTGGTTTTAAATTAAAAAAAACTAAAAGTATGAAATCGTCTACATAAGCGAATTTGCGAATTTTTGCTTTTCCAATGACTTTTTAGTGAAACGATACGATAGTAGGAAACAATATAAGTTGACGGTCACCTATCTAGCTTCGACCGTAGAAAGTCATCACTAAAAATTGTGAAAAAAAAATTTTAAACAAAAATTAAAACCGACTTCAAAAAACTGAAAAGGATAAAATAATTAAATTTAAGTAGGTATTCATACCCTAGAAACATATTTTTGGAGTTGGTGCTAAGTGGTTTCCAAAAACAATAGAAAGTAAAGCACCGACTCCAAAAATATGTTTCTAGGGGATGAATACCTACTTAAATTTAATTATTTTATCCTTTTCAGTTTTTTGAAGTCGGTTTTAATTTTTGTTTAAAATTTTTTAGAAAGATGCTATACATTTCTATGAACTAATATAGCCCATGTTTTAATTTATTGTCGTATTGAAGGCTGAAGGCACCACCCCGTTTAATATTATAAAATCTGAAAGTTACTCTCTGCCTGTTACGTTTCGCCTCCTAAACCACTAGACCGATTTAGATGAAATTTGTCATGGAGATAGATCATACCATACCTTTCGGTGCAATGACCGACATATAGTCTTTACAAAATGTATTTTATAGGACGTATGACAATTTTACACTTGTCATGTTTCACAAATTACATGCAGTGCAGTCCCCACAGGCACTCCCACATCTAAGTTCCATAAAAAAAATAGTAACTCACTAATCACTAATATAACAACACTCACCATTGTCACTATAGTCATCAACCAGAATGATTTCTTTGATGAGGTTCTCGGGACTTCTATTTAGAACACTGTAAAAGAAAAAAGGCATAGTATAAAAAAAGAACAGAGCCAGTTATATGTTATGTTAGTATAGTAATATTTGACGGAAACTAGTACTTGGATAAGTCTAAGTTGCTTAAATTCTGCCAGACAACTGGAGTTTACATGAAATGAATAATAGCGAAAAAGGAGAGAAAGCTGTAAATTCTATAATAATACTTTACGTAAATAAATAATACATATATTTATTTACGTAAAGTATTATTATAGAATTTATTCACATCTATAAATATATGTATGAACTATTGGAAGAAATAAAGACGGTAACAGGTTTTTTTCTCAATAAGAAAATAAAAGAGTTAATATAAAAAAGTATTATAGCGTACTTTATTAATGTATTAGATTTTATGGTAAACTAAACAGCAAATTGTGCAAAGAGCAATTGTGCTTTTTTAATTACAATTGCACAACTGTTTTTTTAGTATTGACTCTACACTCTATTTCGAAGTAACTACGGTTGGAAACCATATAATAATTTCAAACAAAGTGGATAACTTTACAATACAATAATACGTAGAGTCTAATAATAATACAGTGCTCACAAGTAAAATTCTATATAAGCACGTAGTGTTAGATTGTTCGCCTGGAAGCATTGAAGTATTTCCAAGGAATTTCATCAAAGAACTTTCGTCAGTTGTATGCCTGCTAAGAAGATAATTTATATTCTGAGTGTGAAATTAAAGTAATAATTTATTTTCTTAGTATGAAAATAAACGTAAAAGTATATCATCGATATTATAAAGTGATAAAGTATCTATCACATGACGCTTTTGATGAATTATGTCAAAATTGAATGATAGCTGGTTAAACAGCGTCGTTAGAGAGTTAAAAGACCATTTTACAGCAGTGAGCAGATTTTAAGTAAAGATATACTTAAATGAAGAATTGTACTCTAAGTTAATCAAGTGGTAAGATTAGTTCCAACGAATCTCTGATATATAAATTAAGACAATAGATTTGCTAGACAATATTAGTGAGATAATACACAATATGACTAAGAAGCGCTTGGCATAAAGCTGATAGTTGGAATAAATCTCTATTTATGTTGTTATTAATAAAAAAGATTAGGATGAATATTATAAACTCATGCTATATGTTGTCTCATGTTATATGTTGTCTCATCCTGTAATCTGACAAGCGGCGGCTATGACAATTAAAAGTCAATTGTGTCTGGAATCTGATAATAGACGGGTTAAAAAAAATTGTTGTACTCTGTATTTTAATGACTCGTTTTTAGCTTATCTAATTAAGCTTTAAATATTTCACATAAAATAAAAACTGGCATATAAATAGGGGAATGTTCTCATAAGCAAAGGCAGGCGACATTGTGTTACAACAAATTATACACATACATATCCATTGTTGTTCCTAAATAACCAATAAATGTTTCAGAAAGGTATGCCAGTCGACAAAGAAAAAAAGGAGTGAAATTTTCGAAACATACCTAACTATTGTGCGCAGGAGTGTAGACCGCGCCTCGTTGTGGAATGTGATGATGACACTCGTCTGGGGTAGGTCCTCATCGTATTTCTTTAGGCGACACCTGTAAAAGGACATATTAAGTTAATTTATCTATTAACTCACTTTCTTGATTGCGAGACAAATGAAAATGACCGAGGAAGGAAATAGAGAAAAGAATTTAGATAATAATTGATGGGTGGCGTTCCATCCAAAGTAAAATGTAAAGAAATAAAAAGCAGATGGATGACGTCGTCTTGGGCGGATAAAAATTAAAATCCCCTGAAATAATTTTGAAGTTCATAGTATGTGAGCTAGTTATTAGCTAGTTAATGCAAGTCAATTTTTAACCGGTTTCAAAAAGGAGCTTATTGCATATGGTTATTTCATATGGTCATATGGTTCACATAGGTACTGTAAATCATCAGAAAGTATGGTCACTTACGAAATTTGCATATTTCATCAATTTTATTTAACAGGAACTTATAAAATTATATTAAGGCCGAATCAATTTAAATTATGTAGGTATTCTGCTTAGACGATTTTTTTTATACAAAGCACGGCAATTGACCCAACAACACCTGATGTGAAGCGGTAAGGAGAGTCCATATGCGAAGACAGCATTATAGCTGAAGAAATGAAACAGCGCAAGAAACTTCTTCATCTTTTAAGTGTTTTTAAAGACATTTACAAATTATTTATGCTATTACATGTGTATAAATTACAATTACTACTTTAATGTATAGTCTTTGAGGATTCTTCTAGATTCTGCTTACTGATGTAAGCAGAATCTAGAATGTAAGCAGAATCTAGAAGCACTCTGCAGACTGTATTCTCTTTAAATTCTTGCACCTTTTGTGCTTCCCTTTAGTAGTGTTTGTTTTCACATCGCCTAGAAGAAATTGATTTTTAGCCATATGACAATTTATCTATTGGTCCGTATCTTGTCTTTGTAGCTTTGTATTGTTTGTTTGGTCTCAGGTCACTTTTGGTATACAGTAAAAATTTTTTATTTATTTAAGGTTTCCTACGCAGTTTTGTTTTTATTTCAGTATTTTAGTCTACTATCAGATCTTACTCTTTCTATACTACAGTCGACAAACAAGCTGACGGCCCGCCTGATGGTAAGCGATTACCGCCGTCTATAGACCTGCAATAGAAAAATCACTTTATATTGCAGATGCGTTGTCATCCTGAGGCCTAAGACGAAATGCCGTCCATGCCCAGTAATTACACTGGCTACCTTTACCTTTAATCCGAAACACAGCGAACTGTTTCACGGCTGAAATAAGAAAGTCGGTGGTACCCACGCAGACGACCCTACATAGCGGCCTACCACTTAGTATTTTACCGTATTTTGACAAACGTGCGATTATGTCTAATCTAGAATGATCTTAAGTATTAAAAAAATCTCCTGTGTTAAAAGTTTCCTCTGTTATAGACTCCTCGTTCTCCCCTAGAAAAGAATTTGATTTCTCTTCATCAGTTCGAGTGTTATCCAGGATGAACAGGATAGTTTATAAGACAACGCCTACACAAAACTTTCAGGTGGAACATAGCTCAATACAATTACAATTAAGGAATCGCAGTTTTGAACGAGTAGGCATACATGTATGTAACACGTTGGAATTACGCGACCTTAATTTTACGCTATACTTAAGCCCAGCAAGTGACCTGCCTTGGGATCCACGACCTCCCTTCATGTGGGTAAAGGTCACTTGACAGTCATACTATCAATTTATTTAAATCTTAACATAAATGTTCAAATTGGAACAGAATTATAGCTTTAGTAAATAAAATTAACAAATTGATTGACGCTCACTATGTTTGCATAATAACTAATATGGAATGACCTTAAATACCGATTTTGTAAGGTTGATAGTAAATATTGAGTGTACTACGTCAGTCCGGCAAATAAAGTAGTTTATATGTGAGAAGAACGCTTGTACTACAGAACCTGTAGCCCTATATAGCACGAACACTTTTAAATTTCGAATTGCCATCGTATCGTGTAGTTACGTTAGCTTTTGTATGGCTTTTGTTTGAAATTTAAAGCGTACATAAACGATACGAAGGCGATTCGAAATTTAAAAATGTTCGTGCTAGAGGTACTGTACTACGACTTACCATAGTTCGAATTATCCCATTGAAGCTGTTTTTGGAGTTGGTCTTTCACTGTCTATTTTTTTTGGAAATTTTATTTTATATAATAATAATAATATTCATACATTTACACCTATTATCTAGACCAGGGGTCTCCAAACTTTCCAGCCTTAGGGCCATACTGATTACTCCAGTAAGTTCCGAGGGCCAAAACCATATTATATAACTAACCTTCTCCAAAATGAAGTAGGTACACAAAAAATGTTTACAAATCTAAATTAACTGATGAGCATCTTAAATCTCTTTTAATAATTGGTACAAGTAAAATTAGTCCACAACTACAAACTATTGTCAGTGGAAAATGTCAATTACATAAATCTCATTAGTATTTCATATGTCATAATGCTTGTTATAAGTTATGTTTTTATTTAAAATGTATAAAATGTTAGTTGGATTCATTTCAATAATTTGTTAGTTATATACTGAATATAACTGAAATATACTGAAGTTAAATTTTCTGCATATTATACATGTCTTTACTCATTACAATTCTGTGTTTTTTTATCCAACTTATCACAAAAACAATAACAATAAGCCTACAACAATGTTATTAGTAGTTAGCCCATGACCATATCAATGTAGATGTCATATTAATAATTATTCAACATAAAATTAGAATACTTCAGTAAACTAATTTTATTTTGCTATAAAAAATATGTTCTCTGAAAGGAGTTTTCAAATATGCTAGCTCTCCGCGGGCCGGACAAAATCTGTCCGCGGGCCGGATGTGGCCCTCGGGCCGTAGTTTGGAGACCCCTGATCTAGACCAAAGTAAGTATCATTAAGAGCTTGTGTTATGGAGACATAAGTATAACGGAGAAATAATGATAATAATATGTACCTATTTGAATATTAGAAATATACTAAATAAACATATAAACACCCATGACTCGTAAACAAATGCTCGTACTTATCATACAAACATTTGCCCCTACCGGGATTTGAACCCGGGACCTTTTGACCAAGTAGCCTGCATAGTAAGGGGTACAGACCACTCGGCCAGCCGGTCGTCATATAAGGTATATGAGTGTGTTCTTTTTGCGTTTTTAGTGTTTTGGAGTCGGATTTTATTTCCGTTATCATTTATTTTTATTTTTGTATATCCATGAGTTTCTTTAAAGCAGGATTAAATAAACACCTTACAGGTAAGCTCGGTACATAGTCAAATTGGAGGAAAAGTGAGGTCAATAAACAAACCTATTTGTTTTTTTAAAAAGAAACTACTTACATGGCGTTCCTAGTGTCTGGAATAGCCCTGTTACTTGGCAGATTGTCCGATGCTGCCTGATTGAACCTGTTCCTCAGATATGGGTCGGAGTCCTTCGAGCCACCGGACACGTAGCCCCCTTCGTCGAAATAGGTCCTGCCTGTGCTGCCGGTACCATATGTCTCTTCAGGAGAAGCTGGACTGCTCTCTGTCTCTTCTACGTCTGAATGCTGCTTAATTAGACGGAGCGCTATGTTTTCTTCCTGCAACAAAGAAATGAGCGATTTCAAATCATTTGAAAATAATAATAAAATACGACGATTCCGCTTCTTGTTGGTATATTTATTTTAACAAATATAGGTAAGTGTAGATAATTCTTGTTAAATTTTTAATATCCTTGGGAGAAAGTACAGTCGCCGTTATAGGAGTACCTATAACGGCAGCAGTAAAAACCGGCATTAATTACGGTTAGCTTTTAAATTTTTTTGGTGTTTTATCATTTGTCTTTATTTAGTTTGAATGCCTGAGTACATCAAAATGAAGTTAACTCATCCAAAATCTCTTAGGGCATATTCACACGTCATTCTATAAACGAGAATGTAAGACATATGAGAATAAAACACGAAAATAAAAATAGCGCTACAATTCGATCCGATTTTTACTACAGCCGTAATAGTTTTTTCTATATCAAAATATAAAAAGCATCGTCTGTTGATAGTAATTAAATAGGGTTAAAATTAAATGGTTGAGGTAGCTACGCTACTTTTTCTTCTTTGCATCCAAATAAATCATAAAGTTCTTTGCGATAGTTTGTGTTCAAAATCCACAATTTTCATTTGGAAAATGTAATAACTAGTAACTAAAATTTCATCTGTGCTAATTGGTATATTGCCTCCAACTGCCACTTAGCAAATGGAGAAACTTGTTAATGAGTGAGCACTGCATTGGACAAATGCCAAGTCCCCGACGGAATGCTAAAACCGTTCAATTATATTTAAGTGACAACGACTTCAGTATGCTTCATTAATTGCAGAAACATTCATGAACATAAATATTTTAGACAATTGATTTTCCATTGTACTTATGTGAACGCCAGCAGGCTGCTGGTAAGATGACAATTACTAACACATGAAAAGGTTTTTAATTTTTTCCATTTGATCATATTGTGCGGACAATAGGTGGGCTATTGCGACGGACACTTGAAAAGATTGTTTCACTTTAAAAAAGGGGAGAACTGTGCACGGAGATGCATTAAACCTCTTTCGTAATACTTTTTATGTTGTAAATATTTTGTCTTTTGTTTTCATGTTTTCTTTTATATTATTATATTACGATTTTCATGGTCAACGGCGTTTCATTGCTAAACTATTTGATACTAATAAAGATAGTAAAACCAACGCAAGATTGATCAAACATATTATGCAGGGTGGTGTCGACAATTCGACAGTAAAAAAAATGACACGTCAGTAAATAAAACTCCATAACATAAGAAGGACCAACAACCTATACACTATTGGTTTTCCATTGTTGCGGAGACGCTTGCGGGCGGATAGGGTCGAAGGGTAAAATGTCGACGGCGGTCTGCTCGAGTGGTCAGTTACCCGAGGTTCTGGGTTCGTATCTCGGTCGAGGAAGATGTTTTTATGATTATTACGAACATTTGTTCACGAGTCATGGCTGTTTGTATGTTAATATTTCTATCGATATATTGTCTGTTATTTAATATCCACAACACAAGCTCAATTTAAGCTAGGCAAGTAATAGATATTCTAGGGGAGCGAACAGAAAAGATCGACAGCTCAGAGTATTATTATATTACAAAAAAGAGAAACAATATCAATATAAAATTTAAGAACAAGCTAACAGAGCAGCTTAAACAGACAGTAGAACCAGACGTCAACTTTATGTAAAACATATAAAGCCTGTATGCTACGATCCTATGCGATGGCCAGTTCGTATATAAAAAAAATATATACTATTTCAGACCTTCAGCTTAAGTCTAGTGACGCATCACTTATATAAGCTATTCACTTGAACCCTCCAGGGCGCCCGGGACTATTTAAATTTATGAAGTACCCAGATCTAAGTACCATTTATATATACCACGCTGTATAATTAACGGGATAAGTTTGTTCACGAGGCTTCGTTTCATATTCGCTGAAAATTCTAAGATTAATTTCAGGAAAAATGTTGATGAAACCTTATTTGGTATAAGATAATATTAGTACGCTTTTGGTACTTGATATTAGTTTAGATATTAGTCCAAACTCTACATTCACTTGCAAAATCTTAAATAGGTATATAAAATCACTTATTTTTCCACGTGATTAATGTTTCAGTTATTTCTTCCCTAGTTTTTAGCTTCCCTCTGAATTAAGGATTCGAAGATAGGTACCTAAGTCTCGATCCGATGGCATTTTAAGACACAGAGATATAATTTTTCATAGAAAATATATGATATATTTTTCTAAACTGGCATTTAAAGCCTTGGAATGAATTAAATCATTCAAACATGCATTTTCCAACACAAAATAAATTTCACAAATAAAGTTTAGGGTTGATTTATAATTTTCCGTTCAAAGTATCCCGTACACAAAAGCTTTTGGCAATTTCTGTCATTTCTAGTAGTTCGTATTGTTTACTTTTTTCCACTTCTTTGTACCTATAACTATTATTAAGTAAGTAAACTCCCTAACACAAGGTTGTCTGGTAGAAATCGCTTCTAGCGATAAGACCGCCTTTTTTGGCATATTGTATTTGTTTTATCTCTGTGATGTTTAAGTAAATGTGCAAAATAAAGAATTTCTATCTATCTAAACCTCAAATAGACCCATACTAACTGTCTTCGCTTAAGGACTCTTCTTACCGCTTCACATCAGGTGGTGTTGAGTCATTTGTCGTGCTTTGTATAAAAAAAAATAAAAACAAATACCCCCTTATTATAAAACGCGAACTAAAATCAGTCATGGTCTAAAACTGATGCCGTCACTTATATTTGTTAAAAGAAAGACAGTGACAGCATAATAAGGAGGATAGAGTCTTTTTATCCCCACATGAAAAAGACACGTCGATAGACATAATTTTATTTTGGTATTTTAGCATTTTTTTTTACAAAATCTGTGTATGCAGTAATATCTTAAAAGTTATAAATATATATTTTTAAGACTAAAATATACTATATACACAACGGTTAAAGTAACTGGCCTTACTTTTCCGTCTTAAAAAATCGGAAAATGATTTCATTTGGAATACACTAGTTACTTATTTAATTCTTGATTTGCAATTTTAAACTTTAATTGAAACAGATTTTCCAAACATAGCAAAAGCCTTGACATACACATTCGTATTTGGAAGATGTTTAAATGATAATTTTCAAACCAGTTTTAGGTAACATTACCTTCCTAAAGTAAATTATACAAGGAAAAATATTATGGCGATGAGCCGGTCTGTAAGTTTAATAATGTCGTGCATTAACTTAAAAAAAATACATAATATTATATTACCCTTACACTTACACCCATTATCTAGACCAAATTAATCATCATCTAGAGCTTGTGTTATGGATATATCGCAGCTCTCTGTTTAAATTAGCCACTTAACTGGATGCCTAGGCTGTTGATTGTTGTCTTTTTCTGGCGTCTCCTCCTTTATCCCATTGATATAAGTATCCTCATTATTTATGTATTTATTTAATATGTATTTATTAAATATGTATTGATTATATATGTATTTATTATATATGTATATATTAATTGCGTATTTATCCATAATTATTTATCTTAACAATTTTTATTTTTATTATTATGCAGTGTATTCGCTGTTATTGTTAATTTAAATTTTTAAACAGTTGTTTGTGCACTACCTATTTAATCAATTCGGACTCAACTTTCCGGTTGACTGGTAGAGAATGCCTAATGGCATTAATTCCGCCAAATTGTAACTCAGTTTGTGCAATTAAAGTTTAAATAAATAATTTAAACGCCGGCATCCAATGAACGGCTGAAGGACTACTAGCCAAGACATTGAGCGCAACGTTTAATCAGTACTACTGGTTGAACGTCATGTCAGCCGTCTGGTTAAATTACCTATTCTACTGTCGTTTAAATCGAAAAGCTTTGTGGGAGACTGTTTGATTTCAATGTTAGTTTTTGTGACCACTTATAACCAAAATTGTTTTGGTTTTATTTAAGTGGTCATAAAATAAAACCTTGAACCTATCACACCAAAACTCTTCAGTAAAAGACAGTCCGATTAGGCATCTAACTAAGCGGGCTTTCAATACGCCAAGTTAGATTTATAGAATCAATGTAAACAAGTCAAATGTCATTTGGTATAGGGCTGTCCCTTTTACTCGTTACCTTTCTTGCTCATTCTCATTCATACGAAAGTGACAGTGGTTTGTTTCATAAATTCTTTATCTAAGATGGCTGAGGTATTTTATAATTTCATTCGTCTCCTAAGCTAGAGACAGATTTTTTAAGCATGTTAAGCTTTTTGGTACAAGTGGTCCTCAGGGGCGACTTTTTCAACCCTTCAGACATAAATTTTATCCAGCAAATAATTTTGACGTTTCGCCAGATTTCTAATCAACTTGATATCAAAATTACTCTCTGGATGATTTTGTCTGAGGGTTGAAATGGCCCTTAGTGTAATAAGTAATAAGTGAAGCATTAAATAAATAACGTAAGTTCTAGTCTCAGATATTGGCTATTTCTTGGACCGGCATTTCTTGAAAGTCCTACTTATTATTGTCTTAGGTACTTTTACTGGATGATTATGTCATGAGCATCCAAAGTCTATAAAGTGTTTAGTTTGTTAAGCTACATAAGACTCCCGGGAGTATATATGACAATAAAAACCCATTCCTAAGACACAATAGTGTCTGAAATGTCTAGCTTGAGAGGCTAAGACTCTCTAAATGTATCTTTCGCTGTAGCGACAACTACAAAATTTAATACCGAAAAAAAATCAGCATGTTCATAAAAATAAATAATCATATACCAAGTGATATTTTTCTCGTTATTGCAGGTGACTATGGGCGACGGTAGCCACTTACCACCAGAAGGACCATAAAGTTCTGTGTGGTTAATTGAAACATTTTGTTTCAGTTAACTACACAGAAAAGTTACCAGCCTGTGAAATTCGCTCACCAGACAGTGTCTAGAATTACTAAGTTTTACATTTATAACGTTTTACAACACTAAATTTTGAAATAGATCTGATTTATGTATACCTGCATTTTTATGTTACATTAAATTGCGTGGTATTTCTATTTAATCTTCTCGATTATGGTAATAACTGCTTCATGGTCATGATTACCCAAAATAATTAATAGTGAAGACCGTAGTCTTTATTTGATACCCAAACATTATTTTTTAGTTAACAGTTCTGTTTTTTCGACTTGATATAAGAAGTACATGATTCAGAGAAGCAAAACAATGTTTGCAGAGTTTTAACTAAAGTAATGAGTGGTTAGAAGTAAGGCCTTATTATTAAACGAATTAATATTGGATAATAATTATTGTGGTATTGAATGATCTAATTTCGAGTGCCCAACAGGAGTAGCAACTCTATCTTACAGAAACCCTTTTCATGTGGTCCATAAGACATTTTAGTTTATTATAAAACATTATATCGGGAGCAGGGGGACTCGTCTCCCAATGCTGTCAAGATAGACACGTCAAACTTATAACACCACTTTTTATTCGTCGGGGGCTAGTGCTGAGAGTGAAGTAATATTAAACAAAATGAGGCAATTAGCATTTAATCATTTTTTCCTGAAGAACCAACATACTAAAGTCAATTAAAATGTTTTGAAATACAATAATATAGGCATATTGTAAGACAATATGAAAAATTTTAAAAAGCGATAAATTGGTTGCACGTATAGCAACCAATTTATCGCTTTTTAAAATTTTTCGTTACAATGAAAGAATACGTACACAAGGCAGCACATCAAGTGCAACAGTTGCACTACGAAAGCCGCCTCTATTGCGAACACAGTAAGTACGGTCTCAAGGTCAAACTGTTTCGCTTGATGTGCTGTCGACTGTACATCAGTTACATAATTTATCGTAATATGCTTATTTTAAAATTGCATCAAAAATTACCATAGGTATATTACGATTTTATTGCCCATGACAACACATCAAGGTAAACGTTAGGTCTTTTAACACAAGAGCTTTCAAACTGTCGGCGTTCTATCAGGATGCACATTCGAAATGGTTCGTTAGATGGTAATCTAGGCGGTGTCAGTGGCTTCAATTGCAAGTCTTATTTTCATGACCACAAGGTAGACTTTAGAATGTAAGTTTACTCGCTGCTCTTGAGAAGGCATTGACAGTAAAAAGGTAGAATCAAATAACGATTTGTTTCGCTCTTTTAACATAGCAATTGTTTGTCTCCAAGATTTATAAACTAGATACTTACTTAGGTTTTATTCATGATAGATCTGCCCTAATAACGTTAATTCAACGGTAATGGTTTTATTTAAAGCTTATTTTCTATAAATTGCCGCGTTACAAGGCAAGCTATCACAGCGGCGTTTACGCAAGCACGTAATAGAAAATCTGATGTCTTACATAGAATATTATGAAGTTACCTCACCGATTAATGTTACTAATAATTTTAAGAATTTGTATTGATTTAAAACTGTACCACTAGGACAATGTGTATTAAGTATATATAAAAATACAGTGAAATGGCTGAAGTTTTTGTAATAGGTATACTCTATGGATCATTGATTGTATTTTAATATTTGAAAGGGTGCCTATACTATACTTTGTTGCCTGAGTTTTTTCGGTAGTTCAACTTTTAGAATCGGTGCAAATTCAGACATAAGGCATGACAGACTGCGACAGACATTTTAAAAGTGCTAAGTAGGTACCTTTATTTTTATCTGGGATTTTTAACGATTCGAAAGGATTTCTAAGGCGTATTTGAATAAAGATATTTTTGATTTTATTCAATTTCATAAAAATTTTGTAATTAAGTATCCGAGGTCAAAAAACATTGTATTGAAGTATGTACTAAAGTTGGTTCCGGTTACCAACCGTAATTACGTAACTAATTTCGTGGTTAATATTTTCCCGCTTGGTAGTACTGGCGCCAAATTATATGCGTAACTTTTAAGATATTAAGCGATGACTAGATGTAAAGTAGAACTTTTAGCATTTATTCAAAAACCAACCTAATTTTATTGTCAATAAAGAACGCTTCTCTATAATTATATGAACTCAATTTTAGAGTCGTAAGATTTTTGCATCAGACTTGTTTAAAAGATACTTAAAAAAAGGAACCAGTACATGTACTTTGTTAGACATGACTTTTTTGTTGCAAAGACGAGAGTTTGTTGCCGGAATCTTCTCGGTAGTTCAACTTTTGGAACCGGTGTAAATTCAGACAGACTGACTGACTGACACAGACTGTCTAACTGACCGACAGATCGATAGACAGAGCGATCGACAGACTGACATTATAACATTGTTAACTTACGTAGATCCGGACAAGACAGAAAGACAAACATTATGACATTGTTAGTTAATATTATTTTATGTGATAGACATAAGGGTTTTTTGGCGATTCGATAGTGCTACTTCCTGATTGAATATAGATATTTTCACTTCATTTCATTTCATTTCAACAGACAGACAAATTAATAGAGTTACTTCGTATTTACAATATTAGTATGGATGTGTAATCGATTAATCATTGTTCATTTTCTATTTGATTACTGTAATAACGTCAGACAAGTGATCGCTTATAAATTGGCATATCGTCGATGCAAGTTCAGAGGAAGTAGGGTTTCCATCGATATAATTGCTGGTGCCAATAACTAGTTTTATCGAGTGCTATCGAGCTTTCTATGCATCTCTAAAGGAATCTGTACCGCCCTGCACTTGGAGTGAAAGCGGAAACTTGTCTGTGGCTAAAGCAAAAATATATGAATACTTGTGTTATTACCTAAACAATCAGTAAAAATAATATTTATTGCAAAATGCATATCTCTGTCTGTATCGCGTGTATTTGACTTTTTAAGAAGATTTCACGGAAACCAAAATGTAGATACCTAAATCACTAATCTGTGACCAAAATCATGAAATTATCATGAACGTCAAGATGATGGGACCCCGCCAGGTTTTTCGAATACCACGTGTCTTGAAACTCCTGCCTTCCATAGTAAAACAAACAACAAATTAGGTGATTATGGACTCCATTAATGAAATCTAAATTTAGGTGCAGTGGCTTCAATTCTTTTTTTTAATTTAGAGGTGATATAGACAGCTTTGAAATAACTTGAAATTGCGAAAGTGGTTTCCCATTTTCGACGTTACCTTAATCTTAATAATCAAGATAAATATAAATGTTAGGAATCTTCACGTATACTTTTGTCTATAATATCTTTCAAGAAACAAAATATTGGAAAACAGTCAATACTAGTTCATTGTTTGCTTTCGCTAACAACAAGCTACAATCACAATGTCGCCTGCTTCACACCGTTGAACTCTAAGTGGGAATAATAACAGCGCACCAGGCAGCAATTGTTCGGAAGCGTACACACTGGTGGAAAGCGCAAGTGAGTACAGCGAGAACATGCGTGGTCGTGCCCGACGGGCGTGACTGCGCGCGGACGGTACCGGGAAGGGTCGTGACCTGAGTCCTGACTAGGGTTGGCAATAACGTACGCAGAGACAAACGATTTTCAAGGATATTGTAGAAAAAATACGACATGGTTGGCAAACAGCGAACGGTCAGGTCTACCTGATGGTGAGCGGTTACCGTAGCCTAGAAAGGCTTGTAGCACCACGTAACTACTTTTTTGATTCGTGTGGTAAATACCAGTATACTCTATCTGAAAGTATAATCAAGTTTCTTCAACAAAGGCATAAAAATTACAAAGCAAACTAAACGATTCAGTTCCAAACGACTGTGACCGACCTCAAGAGATGCGTAGTCGAAACTATACTTAGGCGACGATAACATCTTTAAGAAGCTCTGAGATTCTATACCAATCTGTAGCTTCTCATTTATTAAATTTCCATTGCGAGTGTTTTGAGAAGCTATTTCTCCGACTCTCTCCTTACCTTCACTAAATCATTCGTAGTGGTCTACGTCGTTACAATCGTACTGTTAAGTGTGAAAACATTTCATAACACCACAGCACGCACAAAAAGTTACCAAAATGCCTACGTCTGCCGGTCCGTTAAAATATGAAGTTCCCTAAGTATTTCGATCGCATAGCATGGACACCAATGTCTGTTTATGCATGATGTGATGTGGCACCGTTGATTGCTCATATTCATGGCCTTTGCCTCCTCTCATCATCAGGAGGATACCAAGTCATATGCCCATACTATACCTACACTTCAATCAAAGCAATATAATTTAAAAAATACACTCGCTGCCGCGCGCGATTTTCAGTATGATTTATCATACTCCTAGGTCAGAATATTTTTAAGCATGAGGGCTATACTGAAAAAAAGTAGGTAAGTACCAATGCCATTAAATTATTTTTTTAAAAAAGTAGGTAAGTATTACTTAATGTCAAAAGCTTTTTTATCTCGTAACAACTTAATTATAGCAAGCAAACTTTTAATTCTGAGAGTGATAAGACCTCTTTAATTTCGATATCAACTAAAGTTGGAACAGAACGAATACTATGGTTCTTATCTATCATTAACCATACAGTGACACTTAGCATTTCATTTAGATCATGTTTCATTATCATTATGAACAGCCAACATTTTTCTCCAACTGCTGCTAGTCACAGACCACTGGGTGGTAGACGTATGTAGGGTCATCTAGATAGTTAGCACCGCCTTTTTTTATTTTAGCCGTAAAGCAGTTCTCTGTGTTGCGGATTGAAAGGAAAGGTAGGGAGTGTAATTTCTGGGCAGGGAAGGCATTTCATCTAAGGCCTTAGTTGTATAAAATAAAGATCACCTAGGACACAAAGGAATTTGACTCTTTTATTCACAAAATTGATTGGTTTAATATGTTATACTTCCTCGGTTACAATTTTAGAAGACCACAGTCCTCGTATAACATTTTACAGCCCTAGACCTAATGCGAATAGGAAAATTTCCGCGGGACACGATTGTTGAGATTTATTCACGACGCATATCGTGTATTTTCTGCTTTATCAGCCAATACACGTAATATAACGGAAACGAAGTATGCTGAGGTCTTCATTTCACCTGGAATAGAAGTAATGTCTGGTAAATCTTATTTTTAAAAGCTTTTGCAATAAAGCAACTTTCGCCATGGTCGATCCCGGGATGGGTTAATCAAAATGTATAATCTCTTGCCCCACCGTGCTTCGGAAGGTACCCACCAACCCGCATTGGGCCGGCGTGGTGGCGTTGTGGCCCAAACTCTTCATGTTTCATTACTTTTATTTTGAAATTCTTTAATTTGATTTTAACATTATTATAAATGTTTGCGAAAAATATTTACTACTAAAAATCTAAACTAAAAAAAATTTCACGTCCTGAGGCGGGGATCGAACCCGCGACCTTCCGCAATCGGGGCGACAGCTCGGAAGAGATTCGACCTTCCGCAATCTCTTCCGCGATTGCAGGTCGCGGGTTCGATCCCCGCCCAAGGACGTGAAATTTTACTAGTTTAGATTTTTATTCGTAAATAATTTTATTATGACGTCAATAAGTGCTTTGTTGAAAGCCTACTTTAAAAAAATAAGACTATGACTATGTATTTCTCCCATGTAGGAAGGACTGTGCCCAGCAGTGTGACGTATATAGGCTGGTGATGATGACGCCTTTCGTAATAGACGGATGTTATTATTATTAATAATAATAATCATACTCTCACACCTATTTCCTAGCCAAAAGTAAGTATCATTAAAAGTTTGTATTATGTATACAAATATTAAGAATATACTAAATAAACATACAAACATCTGCCCCTACCGGGATTCAAACCCCTGACCGAGTCCATATAATTAAGGGTACCGACCACGCAGCCAGCCTGTCGTCAATATAATCATAACACAGATTCTGACTTCCGAAACGCTACCACTATATCTGCGTTAAGTTGTCACATTCTATAAAAATATCAGGAGCACCTATTAGGTTTTATGAAAATCGTTTTTTAGTATTGACTTACTACTCGACAGGGTGCATAGATTATTGCCACTCTTCTGTAATAAAAATTGGTCACCCATCCCAAATGAAAATGCGGTAAACATATTTTTAATTCCAGCAGGATCAGTATCAAATTATCGATACATCTTCAGAAAAACTATCATAACCTTCAAGATAACCTTGAAGTAATAACTTCGCCAAACAACGCATATAACAAGCCCAATCTTACAACTTTACACTTCTCACAAAAACTTAGTCAAGCCTATAATTGTGAAGAGATTCAACATTCAATCATAGTTTTCAGCATCGTCTATCTCAACAGCTCATCAATATTATCATGAAGACAGGCTTCTATAATCACATGTCGGATGCCACTTAACACGATCGTTGCTTAGCAGGTTAATGCTGCGGACATAATCTAATAAATAAATGGAAAATTCTTGAAGCGCAATACCTCAAAAACTAATCAAAGCCCGTTAACCTTGCACATATAGAACAAAGTTTCAAATAGCATAAACTTCAGCTATTACAAATGAATCAGGTCGATCCAAAGTGAAAAACCTTATTATTACAGATGTGTAGGTAGGTAGTGATTGTAAATAAAATCTTTGAAACCTACCTTACTAGCCAATTGAAAATGCCATAAGGTAACTAGATATTACGGCTATTTTTATAAAACCAGTTGAACCCGTTATAAAATTCTTTATATTATTTGCTAACTATTGCCTTGTATGCTCACGTGGCTTGCCGTGCATCAACGCGTGTGCTATTCCTACTTAAACCACATTTTCGGAATCTTATATTGTTTCAATTGTTCATTAACAGGTGATTACGTTATGTCATAAATCGCATCGCCCACGTGTTGACTCGATACCGATTCGATTGTCCACTCGATTCGATACAAATAAGAACCGGATCTGTTCGTCTGTGTGTCGTAATGTGAGCGGGCGGTGCCAAGGACGCGAGCCGACCATGTACTTTCACTATCACATGCCAATCCTACGTAATTGGATTAGTTTTTTCTCGAGATCTTAATCTCATCTCTTGAGTGGGTAATGAGGGTAGTATCAAAAAAGAGGATTAAACAGTTTAACCTTCAATAGACATATAAAGCCCAGTCTACAGGCATTGGCCTGCATTGAACCAACATGTACAATTGGTTGGATTGTCTTACAAATGTGGCTAACAAGTTGTCACAACAAACCGTACAAAAAAATCAATATCACGTAAATTATTATCATCCAATTTAAGATTATAATCGTGAATGGCGTAATGTTTTTGGTGTAATCCAGAAACAAATCACCTTTCACTATAGCCGTGGCTAGTACTATTTGGGCGATCAGCATCCACCCATGGACAACTTCTACATGTTTCAGAAGGTATATTAAGCCATCAGGACCAGTTCTTACGGCAATTAGCCTTGGCAGTTTCCACATACCGACATGTATCCAAACCATTCTACATCTTGCTACAAAAAATATCCTTAAAAAGCTAAATAGCTTAGTTTGAAGTAGTTCAAAGGTCAATCTTTTTTCTTAAGTACGTCATAAATTCATACATGATGCTAAGAAAAATATATCTTGTCTGCCTAAAAGGTATCTCTTAAGTCCTTGTCCGTCGTAACATTCCATGCCTTAGAAAGAACCCAAGTAATGTGCGATGAAAGGAATTTCAAATCATAACACTGATTATAATAAATAATTATCTAGCCCAAATAAAGTATCATAAAAAGCTGCCAGTTGTGTTTTGAATGTTTATGATTTCGGATATGCATTGCTCACGATTTCCTATCGAACTGTTTTTATTAACTGTGTAAAACTTCACTAGAAGCTGAGCAGGATTAGTGGGAAGAAAAGGCTTTTTATTTCCTGGGTCAAATTGCCCTCTCTGAACGCTTGGTTGATTACCCCAAATAATGTGGCAGATACAGCCAATCTCACATCATACTTTTCATTTTATCGATACTAGATAACGGAGTAAGATAAACATTAGCAAGAAACATACATTTTAAACTCGTGGACAAACTGTTCTTACTCATCAGAAAAATATCTGCCCCGACAGGGTATTGAAACCTGGGTTTCTGATTTTTGTCTAAAGGAGTTCTGGCTATTTGGCTAGTCATGCGTCATTTTGATATGCCGATTGTATGATATGCACCAAAAGGAGCGGTGCAGGAGTGTGAAGTCAGTTGTGAAACTTTACGTTATAAAGTGAATTGACCGTATCAGTTACACAATTTCGCATGCTTTTGTGTGTGTAAAACAATTGAACGGTAGCGGACAAGGCCGCGACGTGTGACCGCAACTTTCACTGCCACATAACTGGCCATAATTGGATTAGCTTATCTCGGCTGCGGTAACTGAGCTGTGCATCGTTTTATAAGTTCCAAATGTTCGATAAACGTTCGAACAGGAATTAAATGTCCGCTGCAATGAGATCAAATTTACTCTTACAGAAATTAGTTGCAATAATTATTTTACCTAGTTATTCTTTGTTAACAAAGATACATGAACATAAATATGGACAACATTCTTTAAAAAATGGGAACAAAAAACTGTGCAACCATTGGTTACATTTATTTTTTAATTTTTCCACCCATTTTCCTTCGTAAACTGTATTTTTAGACCACTTATTTGTAATTAAAACGAGAAAAGATTTGTGGATTTGTATCGGATATTGATTATATTTACGAAGTCAAAAGTAAAAAATCGAAATTCCAAAATTATATTCATAAAAATGGAAAAACTGAAACTCATAATTGAATCAATGAGTACTGTGCGCCTCTGGATGATAAATAGTACGTCTAGTGCAGGTTGTTTAATTTCTTAAAGATATTCGACCGCGCTGGCCTTTGAGCCTTCATTAATTCCGGCAAACTCGTGTCTAAGGTCAACAGCCCCTCGCCTCCACCTCTCGCTGCACGCACTCCCACTCCTTGCGGAACAGTGACAGACATTGTCAAACTGCTATCGGAAATCCACGCAGGCTCCTCTAGGCGTAGATAATTACGCAAGAACGCGAGTGCCGCTGTACAGAAAACAGCATTGAAAACCTTCGACAGCCAAACGTATGCCAACGAAGCCTTTGGTTTTAGCAAGACGGTACAGCTCCACACTACCATAGCGCAGTGCGTGAATTCCTGAAATTCTAATAGACCAGTTCGGGTCGTGGCGGGTATGTAGCGTGGCCTCAAAGCTCGTCTGATCTCACTACTAATAAAATAGGAGTTCGGTGGCGTAAAGGTTTGAGCTTTCTAGTTTCAATTACGGAAACAAAGCAACTTTTGCTGTGGTCGATCCCGAGATGGGCCAACCAAAATTCCTAATCTCGAGCTCCTCCGTGCTTCTAAAGGCACGTTAAGCTGTTGGCCCCGGTTGTTACTGCAACCGCTTCAACCCACCAACCTGCATTGGCCCAGCAGTGGGACGTATATATCCTGGTGATGATGATGACTTAATTAATGTTTTTAATCATAACAAAAGCGTTGAATTAATATTACCTACTCCTACTGAAGAAGTAACGGTTATTGTTTGACCAACACAATATATTAAGTATCTAATAAGCACTGTTGAATGCATAACAAAAGCTAAATAGTGTCTGACCTCGACTGACGTGCTCGTGCGTAGAATATGTATTGACACGGGACATAATACTCACAATAGATACAATTCATGATATATTTGTCACTGTCATAACATAGTATTGGTTTTGTGTTTGAAGAATAACAGTAGCTTTTTGGACTTTAAAATATTGTGAAGTTCTCAAAGATAAAATAAAAAAAGTGTTGAAGATAACGACGTAAACTAGAAACCTTATTACCTTTACATAAGAGTCACAAGCTGTCCAATGTCAGTTACAAAATAGAATCATGGCAAACTTTTGCAGTGAAATAAAAAAAGCCTTGCAAGTTAATTAATGAATCTTAAGACTATTTATCACTCAACCTACGCTACTTAATCATCATTATCACTACTTACCTATTATGTGTTATCAGCTGATGATTTACCGAGTAAAAAAAAATCCAGCCACTGCTGGGCATAGGCCTCCCCTAAGGATCTCCAAGCCGATCAGTTCTGCGCATCCATGGCCGTCAGTCCTCCTCGCAATGTGACCTGCCCACTGCCACTTGAGGCTCGCAATTCTTTGGGCTATGTCAGCAGCCTTACTTCTCCTGTGGATCTCATAATTTCTGAGTCGATCACGAAAGATATAAATCCGACATGATAATCTTTACTTTTCGTTTTCTCCGGACTCACTTCCATTAACATTAGTTTTCTCGCTTACACATTGGACTTAAGGGTTAAAAGTAATAACATTATGTTTATGTATTAGTATGGCCACAGATTAATAACAGGTATTGCCCTAATGGTTAAGATAGCTTGAGTTGAAGAATGCATTGCACTGGAAAAATAGAATTAGGGAGAATAGACTTTGAGGAGATAGTACGGGTTCGAAAACGTTATGCACTTTTAGTCTGAAAACTATTTTGTGTACTTATAATGTATTGTTGAGATTTTAAATTCAAAGTGACCTTCATTATTTCGTTACTGATGATTCTAAAGAAACGCCAAAAATTAATTCACTGTCGCAAAGAAATACCAAAACGAATTCTTTCTAAGTGCTAAGTCGACGACAAAGTCGATCTGCAGGGCGTGAAGTGACTATAGACAAGTAAATAAATAGGCAATCAATCGACTGATTTGTGTGAAATTTACGATTCATTTCACAGAAATAACTAATTGATTTTCGTGCGTGACAGTAACAGTGATGTTGTTAATGAGAGCATTTTTATTTTATTTTGGAGCAAGAAGCAAGAGATATGGCTGGGAACAGGGGGACTTGTCTCCCAATGCCGTCAACATAACTTTTTCTCTTGATTTTTGCAGGTTGGGAAACATGCGATATAAATGTAACCTTGAGCATTTTTTCAAGAGAGATCTTAAATCGACAACCAGCAATGAAATTCGAAAGAACATCATCATTCTCTTTAATTTTTTCAATTTGTTATCACAATTAATCGGTCGTTTATGTTAATTACCATAGTTATTTAATAATGGCGGCTGCCCCATGGCTCCATCCGCGTATGTTGGTTATACCGCTAAAATAGTCTTTCTCAGAATGTAATATATCTCCGGGTCAATTTCATTCATTCTTAACTGGTTCAGCGGAGTGAAAAAGTAGCAAACAGACAGATAGAGCTACTTTTCATAAAAAGAAGAGATAAAGATAAGATAAATAAATGATTTGTTTTATTCTCTTCTATAACTATTGTCACCTAGTATAGCCTAGTATTGTATCAGCTATAAAATTCATATTTATACAACCCGCCTAGTTATTTCAAGACATAAATATCTCAATATACGGCTTTGTGAAGCAACCTGACGCTTCTTATTACAGAATGTACACTATTGGATGCAGAGGCGAAGGCCCGTCATATAAATATGATACTCCCTAGAGAATAGTTGAGACTATTTTTATATGACGTCTGCAGACTAGAGCTAGTTTACGTCACTATCGATTCGCTGAGCGAGAATATTTCCTTTGCTATGTGTAATTTAGCTGAGTGCAAGACAGGATTCGACTCTATTTAAGGGAAGTTGTAGTTCTATTTGGGGCGTGCGTTCTCCTTACATATTTAATTCAGCATCTGTCCAAAGCGCACAACTGGATTTTAATAAAAAAATGTAGATAGACTGTGACATAATATGAAAGAATAAATACACAAAACTACAGCATAAACTAACAAAACCTTATCGCAAATGGTTGCTTAATAGTGCTGAGTAAAGTTTCAAGGTATGAACTGCCGTCTTATCCAAATTAATATTAATTCGTCCTTTTCTCGTTTAATATTAAAGAAAGGACGCACTGGGATATTTTTATCCTACTTTTTAATAGAGTTATGGGCTCTAAGCGCGCAGTTAACGTTCATGACTACCTAATTAATGTCTAGGGGTGTTTCGTCGATTCGCACCACGAGCAATTTGCACCATGATGCGACGGTCCTTATTGTGAGATCACAGTGACGTTAAAGTCGGTAGATACGTGTTACAACTACCTAATTAATGATCAGGAAATCCAAATTTGAAAGCACAGAAAGCTGTATGCGTATTTTATTTTATTAGCATTAAAGAAACATTTCTTCAATCATTCATAAATCAAAAAAAAGGTCAAAGGCCTGTGCTTTTGAACCTTTTTTATTTCGAAGAACATATAGCACAGTAATGCGGATCAGAAGCTCATAGTCTCACTATCAGAGATAAAATAGAAATATCAATGTCACTCCGTCTGATCTGTTTTGAATTAATGTAGAAGCGGAATTGAAATAACGTTTCAATTCCATTAGTTTAACAATTTCTAATCCGACCTCATTGGACCAGCTTGGTGGAAACGTGAAGAGGAATATTGCTAGATATGGAACGGACATTACGAACGAGTTTGGAAAGTTACTATGGAACCTAGTCACGACGTTCGAGCTTAAAATTTTATTACAAAATAAACCTTATTATTTGATTGCGCAAGGACTAATTGTAATGTTGCATCAGATATATTGGGTTACCTAACTTATGTGTACACTTGGCTGTTGAAGACTAACGAAACGAGTATTTTCCGTTCTATCACCATTTTACTGCACTTAAAGAACACGAGTACTTATAGTGATTTTTTTGATGAAAATCTAGGTGAGTTGACCTTAGGACAAAAACTTAAAAATCAATATTTACGAGGATCAAACTGAAAGCTCTTAGAAAATCAAAAACTGAGCAAACTATCAAGTTATTAGTTTTACTATATCTTTTCATTTCAAAATAGTGTCTGTTCTCACATCAATACATAGCTGCATTTGATGGCAGCACTCAGATAAGCACTTTGCCCGCTTGTCCTTAGGGGTGACTTCGAAGGCCATTTGTAATGCAGCCACTGCTTTCTCGGTGTCAATAAAGTGTTTTCATCGAAGTTTTTCTTTTATTTTCGGGACCTAATCGTCCCGTAACTCAGTAATTCTAGGTCTGACGTCGCCAAATAGTCTGGGAGGATCCTACTGCGAGCTATTTTCTCCCAAACTTTTTCCAAGACAAGTGGCAAACAAATGTTACCAGGTTGTACCACCCTGCATTAACTGTTTACCGATCCTCTAAAACATTTGTCGCGAAATGACTTGTCCTTCCGAAGAACGAGGCCACCATCTTTTTCCCCACGCTTCGACCTCTCTTCACTTACACCCTCTGTGCAGACTGTCTTTTGGTTTCGGGGTCATAACAGTAAATCCAGCTTTCATCACCCGTAAGTATGTCCGACACAGCATCTGAGTCTACGTTAAATCTTTTCACGGCACCAATAAACACGACGGAGTTCTTGGGCCTCGGTCAAATTATGATACCGGACACAAATCTTCCTGACCGCTAACTGTTCATGGACATTGTGACACAAAATTTAGATTAGCAATTTTTCGTAGCAACTAGCCATAAATGTACCAGGGCAGCAGAAATTGATAGCGGTAGCACAATTACGAGGGGTGAATACAAAGCATCGTGCTGAATTGTGCTACGAACAAGTCCTCAAAAGTTGCAATGATTTGGGGTAGTTTTGCTAAACAAATATGGCGCTTATTATAGTGGTATAAGGTACACACGTACACAGACACCGACTGCATCGATTTGTCTACGGTTTGAAACTAACAGATTTTGTTAGAATAAATAACCAAAACTATCAGTGACTATTATATATTCAAGAACAAAGAATCTAATTCTATACACAAATGCAGAAAGAAGAAAACAATATATCGCTACGTCGAGTTTGGAGGATTTTGTGCACTTGACTCATTCTGATACTGATACCGAATCTGTTGATAGATCACACTCTTGTGAGTCTTTATCATACGCCACACAATACTGATATTATTTTCAGTTGTCGCAGTAGAAAGCCTCACCCAGATCATTGGTAAGATTAGTGCGACCACGTTTGAACCCATTAAACCAGTTGTAAATAGTGGCCAATCGAAGTCAATCATAACTTTCTTGTTGACTTACTTAAATGACATCGAAAGTCATAAAAAATCATTGCACGAAAATTTTCTGCTGTTTTGCTGCTTTTCTTACTGAATAATAATGGCGAAAAGTTCAATTTTCAATATGTTAACCGTACTTTTTTATCGTATTGTTTACAAGTAACCAGTTCTAAAAACTTTCAGTGTCGCAATTGTATCAATAAGTATAAGAACTTAAGACGCAGCTTAAAATTCTAATTGGTTCCTCCCTGGTTGCATTTGCTACTTTATTATAGATTAAAGTATATTGAAGTCACCATTCCGATGACACCCTTTCTGAACAATACAGTTTGATATCCACCAGTACATAATTAGTTTTTATGACGTAGCTTACGTCTGAGCTACGGTTCGTTTTATAAACAGTGTCATTTAGAGCTTGAAATGGAGTAATCTTTAAGATATACAGGAATGAAAATGATAATAATTCAATATTTATAGATATCTGACACTTTTTCCAGGAACTATATTATTGGATGGCTGGTTTGGCGTGGCAGGTCGTAAAGCAGGAACAATATCGGTCCTAGGATGATGCCTTGCGGAACACCAGCTTCAATTTCTTTTTAAGCAGATATGCATGTAGCTTAAGTGCTTTTTTAGCTTTCTTGCATTTTTTTTAGATTTCTAGTCAGTAAGGTTTTTCACCTTTTTTTAAGAACAACACCACGAGGCCTCCACTCCACGCTGTGGTGTTGTATCGTCTTTTGTTTGTTCTTCCGATGATAAATAGGTCACAAATGAAATGAAAATGTAATATTTGTATTTATATTTCTTCTTTTCACAAGAGTGCACTGGCAGTAATTAAAAAATAATAACATGTTATGAATTATGTCTTGCAATTATACTGTGATTTACACGAAACAGAAACGTTTTATATGCAAGTGATAACGATGGGACACACTTTAGATGAAAATTACTTTTATTAATACTTCTTGATTATCATATCAGTATATTTGACTTACTTATTGTTAATTGAGATAAATAGGTATACTTTTGATGATATTTCTATCTTCAGACCAATTATTCTACATAAATATAAAAAATAATACAAGACACAAACAATTAATAAATGTTCGCATCTATTCATCAGTCAATCATTTGTCCGTATTGGGACTCGAACTTGGAACCGGAATTTAGAAGAGACTTTATTTACAGTCAGATATTGAGTGTTTATTTAAGCAATGATCATCATCAATTACAGATGAATATTAAATTTGTTTATGTAGCTGCAACTGTTAGGTCACAACTTGAATAACTATTTGTAAACAAACATTTTCAATGGAATAATCAACTGCAATAAACATTTTGTACGGTAATCATGCTAAATTTAATTGATATCTGTCTGTAACAGTTAATCTTAGACCGCGTAACAGTAAATAAAAGTAAAAGTTCTAGTAATTTGATATTGAGATCGTGTTATTCGCTTAACGCGGTTTTGGTTGCTCCAGGCTGATCAAACTTGTTTCGTTCTTTACTACTTATATGTTGTTCTTTAATAAATATGTCAATGTGTTACGCCGAGTATGAATTGCTTTTTTAGAAATAAAGATAAAATTAAACACAAGAAAAGAGGATTTTGTTTCTACTGTACCTAAGTATAGCTTTATTTATTTGTTATTGTAGTTAAATGAATATTAGCTGATTGAGTGAAATAAAGTGATATAGTGTTGATGCTATTTTTGCGCTAATAAAAAAAAAGTTTATGGACTTTTAGAAACTTTAAGTTACAAAACAATCCATAGAATGAGCATGACTCTGTTGTATGCATACGGACCAAAAATTAAATTTCAGTTCAGTGACATTTGACTCTTTCATTACGATTGACCAGAAAAAGATGAACCATGATGCGGGAAAAATGAATATTTCTGAAAATATTCTTTAGTAAGTTTTGTCTATCTTTTCATGGTTGATTTCAATAAAATGATGTTTGATTTGTTTTGAAAATCTAGGTTGGTTCCAATCTCTAAATCCGTAATCGTTAGATAGATGTAAGCCATGAAATGTAGATTTACGTTGCGTAATATCCGTATTTCATCATCTGAAATTACTTTTTCGGTATAATTAAACGGTTTTGTAAGTATTTATAATTACAGTGTTAACGACGATCGAAGCTGCTGTTTGGCTTAATTACCTGAAACAAAAAATGTTTAAATTAGTTATATTTAACGTAATGATTATGTAATTCGTGCAGATACAATCCATTATTCTAATACATTTTTAATCGCCACCAGCCTATATACGTCCCACTGCCGAGCACAGGCCTTCCTACATGGGAGAAACACATGAGGAGCTTGGACCATAACACCACCACGCTGGCCCAATGCGGGTTGGTGGGTTAAAGCGATTGCAGTAACAACCGGGACCAACGGCTTAATGTGCCTTCCGAAGCACGGAGGAGCTCGAGATTATAAATTTTGATTGATCCATTACGAGACCATGGCGAAAGTTGCTTTGTTTTCGTAATCGAAACCAGAGCGCTCAGACCACTACGCCATGTGAGATTGTGAAAGGTCATTCACAATCAGGGTTCTGACCATTAAGCTACCGGGAGCTTGGGAGAATCCTATTAATTTCTTCTCGTTTTTATATTTTTGTGTAATAAGGTAACGTGACATCCCGGAAACCTAAATTTAAATGGTGAAAGTTGCTTAATCAAATTACAGTGCTGCAGCACTGCGCCACTGAGCTCCTCATTTTTTTCGTGTAGTCTACCTATTTGTCGTAAAGGTATCACGATATTAACTTGCAGTACAGTGATTATTTAACTTAAGCATGTCACATGTCTAAACTAGAATTTAATTAATTGCCTCGTTTACCCTGTTGAAATGGGATTGCCCATTTGGTTCTTAGCTCATTGCGCCCGTAGTCAATTTGCCCAATAATTGAGCTCAATACATGTAATCTCCGCCATTACTCGCTTTCACTGATACAGGCGATTTAGTGAGCTGTTGTCAAGCATTGTTACATAATATGCAATAAGCATATACAATAGAAACATCGAGAGCAATTGCTAAAAGAAATTTGGTTAATTTTTAAAAAGACAATGGTTATTTGTAGAGTCATAAAATGTAGACGCCGTAATTGCCTAGGTGGTTAGGTTTCTTTTTGATTGTGTCGCTAATGGCAGGCAAGTTAGTGTGACATTGTATACAGATTCTGTTTCCAGGGAGCGTGCTTTGAAGAGTGAAAGTGTTTTCTTCGGCATTATTTATTTAACCCCTTAAGCGGCGCTAACCTATCGGAGGGCGATGACAATTGAAAAATCAATTGTGTCTAGAAACTGATACTTATTGGTATAGTTTGTAAAAGCTTGCAGAATATACAATTGGCAGTATTTAACACAATTATTTTTAATTAAAACAATATTTTATATGAAATATTTCAGACTAGATTCCAAAACTAATCATTGTATTTACTTATTAGTGAATTTTTTTGTGCAAAGCACGACAAATGACTCAACACCACCTAATATGTAGCGGTAAGAAGAGTCCATATGCGGAGACAGCTGGTGCAGCTTTAAACACACTGTTCTAGCCGCTTCCACCGTGCCGGCCCATAAGGTGCCTTTTCACGTCTTTTTAGAAGGAACCCATGTTATAGGAAGGAGGGGACACATGTGCTGGCAAAGAATTGCAAGTTTTGGAAGCACGACAAAGAAAAGAGTTAGGAGGAGTACGTAAGAAGTTTAGACTTCTTTGTGTGTGATGTTGAGGTGGAGACAGTGAATTGATGACTCCGAAGACCAGCACGCCTATTCCTGAGTGATAAACCGCTAGAAGACAAGTAAGGCGAGGAAGGAAGGCAAGTAAGGCAAGTTACAAACAATCTTCTTGAAAGTTCATAAAATCGCGTTGCATTCTTTAATATCTGATAAAATAAACATTTCCAGTTCAGTTTCCATTAAAATCATTCGTAACATTTATTTCAATTTATTTTCATGAATACACTTCTCCATGTTTGCTTACCGCTATTTAACCAGCGAACAAAATGGTTAACAAATTAATAAAATTGTTTTTATCTTCGTACAGTTATCTTATCCCAATGGGTCACTACGTCATTGTTTTACTGGTAGAACAATCAATGAATCATGTTGATTAATGATAAGTAACGCAGTGCTCTCCAGAGAGTTCATGACTAGTTTTGTATCACATTTAAATGCATTTATTTTACACTAAGTGCGCTTGTATTTTGCACTACCTGCGACTCCGCCCACGGAAAATTTGCTATCGCTCTAAAAGGCAGCCTGTAAATGTTATCTGCTAAATTTCATCTAAATCAGTTCAGCGGCTTAGGAGTGAAAATGTAACAGACAGCCAGACGGAGTTTATATATTGATTCATTTATTATTAATGACACAAAAAGTACAAAAGTGGACTTAATGCCACTTTTCAGCATTCTCTCCCAGTCGACCAGTAAACCAAAAATTTTAAACAGTAAATAAAAAAAATAAACAATACAGTCTAATACCATACATAGATAATGATACCAAAAAGTTCATAAGATAATAATATAAAACTTACATATATTAATAATTAAGACGTGAGGCGTTAAGAGAGCTGAGATAAGGGTCACGCACCAGTCCCTTGAACGCAAAATGAGGAGCTTTCAGTACGAGCGGCGGCAGGTCATTATAAAGACGAATAGCTGTCAGTGTGAAGGAGTTTGATACGAAGCCACAGTGATGGAGAGGAACTTCAAGAATGAGGTTGCTAGAAGATTGTAGGTTCAGAAGGTGAGAAGAACCGAGAAATTGAAGTATAGATTTCAGACAGTCTGGGCCAAGTAGATCGAAGAGTATACAAAAAGTGTACAAACAAGATTTCTGCGCGTACGAATAGGAAGCCATTTGAGTTGCATGCGATAAGGAGAAAAAAGATCAAATTTATGAAGCTAATACCATAATTGAGAAGTCGATCCAACTTATCGATAAGATCATAGCGTCGGTAAAACACACATCAGCGTAATCTAAAATAGGCAGAATAAGGGGTTGGACTAACAAAAGTTTGGTACTGAAAGGGAGAAAGTTTTTGAACTTGTAAAGGGACCTGAGCGTATTATTCACCCGGCAAGAGACAGCCTTGACCTGTACCTGCCAATTGAGAACCATACTGATGTTTAGCCCTAAATTCTTTACCTCTGAAAGGTACGGTATTACGTTCCCATTGTAAGATAGTGGGCTTATAGTAGCTGTGTCATAACGCGCCAGCTGCCGCGGACTCCCGATGATAATAGCTGGACACTTACTGGAATTTCATACCCTATAGCCCACATACCGATATTTCACAAATTGCTATTAAGACGCGTAATAGCTCCATCTAAATTGGACACGTCGCCCTGAACATATAGTTGCAGATCGTCTGCATATAAATGGTAAGAGAACTGAATGGTGGACGTAATACAATTAATAAATAAAGAAAAAAGAAGCAACCAAGTTACTCCAATCGGAAATAGAACGACCAATTTGGATTGCTTGCTAGCGTCTATGGAGATAAGTAAACCAAGCCATCACTGATGAAAAGAATCCCAAGTTTGACATGATAGCAAGAAGAATGTCATGATCAACAGCATTAAAAGCGTTAGAAAAATCGATTATAACTAACACTGTTAGCTACTTTCGCATTTATAATATTACTATAGATTGGAAGTTCATCATTAATAGCCTATTATCATCATCGTCATCACCAGCCTATTGCAGCCGGTTGCAGTAACAACCGAGACCAACGGCTTAACTTTCCTTCCGAAGCACGGAGGAGCTCGAGATTAAGTTTTGAATTGAATTGAATTGAATAATAAATTTTGATTGACCCATCCCGCGATCGATCATGGCGATAGTTGCTTTATTTTCGTCAACTCCAAGCTCCTTCCAACAGACTATACATAGACATAATGAAAATAATAGACAAAGACATAATATATTTGCATCTTTGGCACACAAAATAATCGAATCACATAATATGTATTACAGTGTAGCTAATTTGTAACTACAGTTTATAATCAAGGACTACTATCACTATACCAATCACTGCACAATACCTCTGCATGTTACTGCTGGGGTCAGGCTTTCGGGTCAAGATTTCTTAGAGAAACTCATGAGTAGTTTGGTTATTGTGGTAGTCTAATTGGAAGTGGTGCGTGTTAACAGAATACCATGCGTAAATTCACCTACTATACACAAGCGGTGGATGAGTCAATAAACTATTTAGGAGAAGAGAAAACAGTTAAGATAAAAGTGCTATTAAAAAGGCTTCATTAATTTAGTTTATAAGAAAGATTGTAATGAACCAAAAAATAATTTATGAGCGTTTACGCCGCACGGTGGTTCATACAAACTTTCAAGTCGAAAATTTTGATTTTAACAAATTTGCTATGCATAAGCACGTCGGGCTAGTCTATGAAGTTATCAGAGGATTTTTTGAAAAGTCTAATAGTAAAGAAATTATTGGCGACTTTTGAATGAAAATATTAAACAAAAATTAAAACCGACCTCAAAATACTAAAGAGAATAAAATAAATAATTTATTTAAATCAAAACAGAAGAAAATTAATAACGTGAACATAATTAAGTATAAAAAAACCTATCTTTATTACACTGACCTAATATTTACAAGCCTTAAAACGAGACATAATAAAAAAAAACAAACGTACAAATAATAAACACCACCTAAATCTTGCGAAACAGGAAGTGTACAGGATAAAATAATTAAATTTAAGTAGACTATTTTTCGAAAATTTCCCTAATAACTATTTATAGTAGCTTGACTGCATAATCAAAATTTTAAACAGTAAATAAAAATAATAAACAATACAGTCTAATCCCATACATAGATAATGATACCAAAAAGTTCATAAGATAATAATATAAAACTTACATATATTAATAATTAAGACGTGAGGCGTTAAGAGAGCTGAGATAAGGGTCACGCACCAGTCCCTTGAACGCAAAATTAGGAGCTTTCAGTACGAGCGGCAGCAGGTTATAAAGACGAATAGCTGTCAGCGTGAAGGAGTTTGATACGAAGCCACAGTGATGGAGAGGAACTTCAAGAATGAGGTTGCTAGAAGATTGTAGGTTCAGAAGGTGAGAAGAACCGAGAAATTGAAATCTAGATTTCAGATAGTCTGGGCCAAGTAGATCGAAGAGTATACAAAAAGTGTACAAACAAGATTTCTACGCGCACGAATAGGAAGCCATTTGAGTTGCATGCGATAAGGAGAAAAATTATCAAATTTATGAATCTAATACCATAGTAATTAAAATAGAATAAAACTAGAAAAATTATATTATAATAATATAATTATTCTATATAATTATTCTATTTTAATTACTAAGTAATTTTTCAAACATTTATTATAATGTTAAAATCAAAAATTAAGAATATTTGAAAGCACTGCCCCAACTTAACCGAATCGTCGGTATTTGTAAAAATACTCGTTTCGGATGTTGAAATAGAATATTTCGACATTGTAGGGTGGACGTTAGCTCATAAACGCAAATACAAGATAGACTAGAAGAATTTCACAGGGATATCCCAAGTCCTGGGTGGCTTAGTGGTAATTTTTCAAACATTTATAATAATGTTAAAATCAAAAATTAAGAATATCTAATACCATAATTGAGAAGTCGATCCAACTTATCGATAAGATCATAGCGTCGGTAAAACACACATCAGCGTAATCTAAAATAGGCAGAATAAGGGGTTGGACTAACAAAAGTTTGGTACTGAAAGGGAGAAAGTTGTTGAGCCTGTAAAGGGACCTGAGCGTATTATTCACCCGGCAAGAGACAGCCTTGACCTGTACCTGCCAATTGAGAACCATACTGATGTTTAGCCCTAAATTCTTTACCTCTGAAAGGTACGGTATTACGTTCCCATTGTAAGATAGTGGGCTAATAGTAGCTGTGTCATAACGCGCCAGCTGCCGCGGACTCCCGATGAAAATAGCTGGACACTTACTGGAATTTCATACCCTATAACCCACATACCGATATTTCACAAATTGCTATTAAGACGCGTAATAGCTCCATCTAAATTGGACACGTCGCCCTGAACATATAGTTGCAGATCGTCTGCATATAAATGGTAAGAGAACTGAATGGTGGACGTAATACAATTAATAAATAAAGAAAAAAGAAGCAACCAAGTTACTCCAATCGGAAATAGAACGACCAATTTGGATTGCTTGCTAGCGTCTATGGAGATAAGTAAACCAAGCCATCACTGATGAAAAGAATCCCAAGTTTGACATGATAGCAAGAAGAATGTCATGATCAACAGCATTAAAAGCGTTAGAAAAATCGATTATAACTAACACTGTTAGCTACTTTCGCATTTATAATATTACTATAGATTGGAAGTTCATCATTAATAGCCTATTATCATCATCGTCATCACCAGCCTATTGCAGCCGGTTGCAGTAACAACCGAGACCAACGGCTTAACTTTCCTTCCGAAGCACGGAGGAGCTCGAGATTAAGTTTTGAATTGAATTGAATTGAATAATAAATTTTGATTGACCCATCCCGCGATCGATCATGGCGATAGTTGCTTTATTTTCGTCAACTCCAAGCTCCTTCCAACAGCCTATACATAGACATAATGAAAATAATAGACAAAGACATAATATATTTGCATCTTTGGCACACAAAATAATCGAATCACATAATATGTATTACAGTGTAGCTAATTTGTAACTACAGTTTATAATCAAGGACTACTATCACTATACCAATCACTGCACAATACCTCTGCATGTTACTGCTGGGGTCAGGCTTTCGGGTCAAGATTTCTTAGAGAAACTCATGAGTAGTTTGGTTATTGTGGTAGTCTAATTGGAAGTGGTGCGTGTTAACAGAATACCATGCGTAAATTCACCTACTATACACAAGCGGTGGATGAGTCAATAAACTATTTAGGAGAAGAGAAAACAGTTAAGATAAAAGTGCTATTAAAAAGGCTTCATTAATTTAGTTTATAAGAAAGATTGTAATGAACCAAAAAATAATTTATGAGCGTTTACGCCGCACGGTGGTTCATACAAACTTTCAAGTCGAAAATTTTGATTTTAACAAATTTGCTATGCATAAGCACGTCGGGCTAGTCTATGAAGTTATCAGAGGATTTTTTGAAAAGTCTAATAGTAAAGAAATTATTGGCGACTTTTGAATGAAAATATTAAACAAAAATTAAAACCGACCTCAAAATACTAAAGAGAATAAAATAAATAATTTATTTAAATCAAAACAGAAGAAAATTAATAACGTGAACATAATTAAGTATAAAAAAACCTATCTTTATTACACTGACCTAATATTTACAAGCCTTAAAACGAGACATAATAAAAAAAAACAAACGTACAAATAATAAACACCACCTAAATCTTGCGAAACAGGAAGTGTACAGGATAAAATAATTAAATTTAAGTAGACTATTTTTCGAAAATTTCCCTAATAACTATTTATAGTAGCTTGACTGCATAATCAAAATTTTAAACAGTAAATAAAAATAATAAACAATACAGTCTAATACCATACATAGATAATGATACCAAAAAGTTCATAAGATAATAATATAAAACTTACATATATTAATAATTAAGACGTGAGGCGTTAAGAGAGCTGAGATAAGGGTCACGCACCAGTCCCTTGAACGCAAAATTAGGAGCTTTCAGTACGAGCGGCAGCAGGTTATAAAGACGAATAGCTGTCAGCGTGAAGGAGTTTGATACGAAGCCACAGTGATGGAGAGGAACTTCAAGAATGAGGTTGCTAGAAGATTATAGGTTCAGAAGGTGAGAAGAACCGAGAAATTGAAATCTAGATTTCAGATAGTCTGGGCCAAGTAGATCGAAGAGTATACAAAAAGTGTACAAACAAGATTTCTACGCGCACGAATAGGAAGCCATTTGAGTTGCATGCGATAAGGAGAAAAATTATCAAATTTATGAATCTAATACCATAATTGAGAAGTCGATCCAACTTATCGATAAGATCATAGCGTCGGTAAAACACACATCAGCGTAATCTAAAATAGGCAGAATAAGGGGTTGGACTAACAAAAGTTTGGTACTGAAAGGGAGAAAGTTGTTGAGCCTGTAAAGGGACCTGAGCGTATTATTCACCCGGCAAGAGACAGCCTTGACCTGTACCTGCCAATTGAGAACCATACTGATGTTTAGCCCTAAATTCTTTACCTCTGAAAGGTACGGTATTACGTTCCCATTGTAAGATAGTGGGCTAATAGTAGCTGTGTCATAACGCGCCAGCTGCCGCGGACTCCCGATGAAAATAGCTGGACACTTACTGGAATTTCATACCCTATAACCCACATACCGATATTTCACAAATTGCTATTAAGACGCGTAATAGCTCCATCTAAATTGGACACGTCGCCCTGAACATATAGTTGCAGATCGTCTGCATATAAATGGTAAGAGAACTGAATGGTGGACGTAATACAATTAATAAATAAAGAAAAAAGAAGCAACCAAGTTACTCCAATCGGAAATAGAACGACCAATTTGGATTGCTTGCTAGCGTCTATGGAGATAAGTAAACCAAGCCATCACTGATGAAAAGAATCCCAAGTTTGACATGATAGCAAGAAGAATGTCATGATCAACAGCATTAAAAGCGTTAGAAAAATCGATTATAACTAACACTGTTAGCTACTTTCGCATTTATAATATTACTATAGATTGGAAGTTCATCATTAATAGCCTATTATCATCATCGTCATCACCAGCCTATTGCAGCCGGTTGCAGTAACAACCGAGACCAACGGCTTAACTTTCCTTCCGAAGCACGGAGGAGCTCGAGATTAAGTTTTGAATTGAATTGAATTGAATAATAAATTTTGATTGACCCATCCCGCGATCGATCATGGCGATAGTTGCTTTATTTTCGTCAACTCCAAGCTCCTTCCAACAGCCTATACATAGACATAATGAAAATAATAGACAAAGACATAATATATTTGCATCTTTGGCACACAAAATAATCGAATCACATAATATGTATTACAGTGTAGCTAATTTGTAACTACAGTTTATAATCAAGGACTACTATCACTATACCAATCACTGCACAATACCTCTGCATGTTACTGCTGGGGTCAGGCTTTCGGGTCAAGCTTTCCTAGAGAAACTCATGAGTAGTTTGGTTATTGTGGTAGTCTAATTGGAAGTGGTGCGTGTTAACAGAATACCATGCGTAAATTCACCTACTATACACAAGCGGTGGATGAGTCAATAAACTATTTAGGAGAAGAGAAAACAGTTAAGATAAAAGTGCTATTAAAAAGGCTTCATTAATTTAGTTTATAAGAAAGATTGTAATGAACCAAAAAATAAATTATGAGCGTTTACGTCGCACGGTGGTTCATACAAACTTTCAAGTCGAAAATTTTGATTCTAACAAATTTGCTATGCATAAGCACGTCGGGCTAGTCTATAAAGTTATCAGAGGATTTTTTGAAAAGTCTAATAGTAAAATTATTGGCGACTTTTGAATGAAAATATTAAACAAAAATTAAAACCGACTTTAAAATACTAAAGAGAATAAATTAAATAATTTATTTAAATCAAAACAGAAGAAAATTAATAACGTGAACACAATTAAGTATAAAAAACCTATCTTTATTACACTGACCTAATATTTACAAACCTTAAAACGAGACATAATAAAAAAAAAGAAACGTACAAATAATAAACACCATCTAAATCTTGCGAAACAGGAAGTGTACAGGATAAAATAATTAAATTTAAGTAGACTATTTTTCGAAAATTTCCCTAATAAATATTTATAGTAGCTTGACTGCATAATCAAAATAAGCATGCAAGTCTCATTAGAAACGTTTTGTTCATTTCTGTTATTTTCGACTTAAAAGTTTGTATAAAAAAGCGTGTGGCGTAAGCGATCTGAAACTCCTTCATTATTTATAATCCACTTTGTAATATAAACAGATTACATTGGTTTATAATTGGTCTATTGTATGCCTGTTTGTCTCTGCTCTCCATTAATAATTATTATAATTCACTATCTTGCTGTCGTGAGTAATTGTCGTAGTGAGTAATTGAAATCGCTCTGTACCATTCACTAGATGATATAAAACAACATTGATTTATTGGCCATTTTTATATAACTTGATTTGTTTGTACTCTAATACAGATGAAGAAGTTCAGCTGTAGTTTCTAGTGAATAATAATAAACAATCATCATTACCAGTCTATACGGGGTGTAAGGTCGACGCTTTCGAAAACGAAGCCACATGGCAGTCATCCTTAACATCATCACCATCAGCCTATATACGTCCCACTGCTGGGCACAGGCCTTCCTACATGGGAGAAACGCGTGAGGAGTTTGGCCCATAACACTACCACGCTGGCCCAACCGGGACTAACGGCTTAAAATGCCTTACCAAGCTTGGAGGAGCCCAATATTACGAATTTTGGTTGACCCATAACGGGATAGACCATGGCGAGAGTTGCTTTGTTTTACGTATGAAAATCCATTTTTAGAGCAATTGATTTTCTTTTGAGGTATTTATTACACATACAAAAATTATTGCGGGAATAACTTCTCACTAAATTAGCGTATGATTTAAGGCATTCAATTTTTGAAAAATTTTGCCCAAGTTAGTTATAAGGTAGTTAGGTATATTGGAACTTCTTAAGTAAATAATATAATTTGTTTATCACTAATGCTCGTTCTCGCTAACATTTGCTTAGCGTTAAGAGTCTCTTAGCGATTCTCTAGCTCAGTCTATCTCAAAGTGATAGTAAGAGGCAGATGTTGTTAAGAGTAACCTAAGCATAGGGACTGGTTAGTGCAAACGGATATATATGTAATCATCCAACATCTAAAACGTTATATAATCTAGAGTTTACTATTTTTAACTAGCTGACCCCGCAAACGTTGATTTGCCATAAAAAAATAGCCAAAATATAAAAAATAAACAGATAGTAGCCGATTCTCAGACCTACTGAATATACATATGAAATTTCATGAAAATCGGTCTAGCCGTTCCGGAGGAGTATGGTAACTAAATTTGTGACACGAGAATTTTATATAAAAGAAGATGGAACCTTTAAATAGTTTACCATTTAATTACTATAATCTGACAAATCCATAATGATGGCAATAGCAAAAATTGAAGGTGTTACATTCATTTACCTTTTAAAGTCAATAACGTTATGTAAATTACAAAACGCTACTGCTTTTACTTTCCCAAAATCAGCAAAAGCTTAAATTAGATAGTGAACTGTAACAGCTAGTGATGTGAATCGAGATTGCTGATAACGTTGCACTTGTGAAACAGTTTTCATTGTTTGCCGACTGTTAGCTTGCGACATCGGCACCACGTCACATGCCACAAAATATAAATTGACAGTAGGCTTGCTCATTTGACGTTACTATGATCGGACAAATCTATAATGACCGCGGTGATGCTTAAATTTGTTTATGGAGTACCTAATACTATCGTATTTTTTTTTAAACAACTAGAAGACAAACAAGCTGACGGCCCACCTGATGGTAAGCGGTTACCGCCGCCTATAGACACCTGCAATAACAAGGAAAATTCACTTGATATTGCAAGTGCGTTGTCAACCTGGGACCTAAGATGAAATGCCGTCCATGCCCAGTAATTACACTGGCTACCTGTCCCTTCAATCCGAAGCACAGCGAACTGTTTCACGGCTGAAATAACAAAGGCGGATATATTGAAGAGGCTTTTATATTGAAGATCAGATTAATATTACTTTAGACCAAGCACAAAGTACACATCGATAAACATACTAATATTATAAATGTGAGAGTAGTTCTGTCTGTCTGTCACTACGTTTTGATTCGTAAGCCACTATATGTAAGGCCGTATATAAAGGCCGCCTTTTAGATAACCTATATCCACACGGGCAGAGCCGCTGGCGGTCACTGGCCACTAGTACTAGTACCAGAAAGTAAGTTAATATGACAATATTTAAATTTAGACTCATGGCTAGAATAAGACTACTTTACGAACGTTAAAAAAAGAAGACTTAATAAAAAGAACCAGGACTTTACGGAATTTACTGTAAAGTCTGTCTTTTTAAGAACCAGGACTTTACGGAAGTGACTGTAAAGTCTTGATTCTTACTATTAAGGACCATTTTTTTTTACCAGGAGAATTCCATTAACGGACTTACCCACTGCTGGCGAAGCAGTGGGCGAGTGTGGGACTCGCCCAGCGTCTAAATTGACCCTGGGAATACCCGCTAAAACTCCTGGATAACTCCCGTGCCTTTTGCGGAGGCAGTTTGGGGTCTACAAAGCAAATTCACCAAACCACCCCCAGGCAACCCGGCCTTACGGCCCGGCTTCGCGCCGATGGAGATTGCCCAGAGTTACCATGGGCAATCTCAGACGTGGCGGCCTTTGTATTGCGCGCGTGGGAGGCACCCGACGCGCGCGGCCGCACCTAGGGCGCAGGCAGACGGGCGATTGCCGCCCGCCTTCTCGCGCCCACCCGTCTACGCCGGAGAGGGGTGGCTAGAGGATCCTCCTCCCGTTCCCTCTCCGATGCCTGCCAACGCATTATGTTATGTTATAAAAAAATTAACTGCCAACTCTAGCACTGCAATCGTCCGTAGGTAACTAAAACAGAGTACATGCATTAGTAGACCTTCTGTACCCTTATATTTTAAATGACACACACATAGATTCCTCAACAAAGCATTTATGTGGCTATTGTTGGATTAATTACGTCTGTAGTCTTAAAGTCGGCCAGGCGGACGAAGTGCTGCGTGATCCTTGCTGGGATCAAATTAATTTAAAACTGCGACGATAAATTTTAAGAATGTGTGGGTTGATTCTCTGTGGGTGGATTTCACTATTAGTCGCGTTTAGTACAAGCATTTGGTACCTCTAAGAAGCAGAAAAGAGCAGAAAGTACTAAATACTCATTAGTAGTTGTTACTGTGTGTGATGAACACTGAAAAACATATTCCTAATATTGGTATACCTATCCATAGAGGAAAATAATTATACTAATAGGTACCCAACTATAGTTTAATATGCATGGTTATATTCTGGTGGGTATTTATGGCATTTATCGTTGCTCAGCTTACACTAGGTAATGGCGTGAGTGTAATATTTGTTATTATTACCGAAGATGGCGAGATCGGCGAGAACATTGAGTCCATAGCAAGTACTGCGGCAAAAAAACTCGGCATTCTCTATAAGGTGAGGCGGTATTTCTCATCTGAACAGCTACTGTTACTTTATATAGCGCAAGTTCGATCAGAAATGTAATACTGCTGTCACCTATTGGATGGTTCTGCTGGCAGCATTGGACTTTGTGGAGAAGCGAGCTATTCGACTTATTAACAACCCAGTATTAACAGAGGCTAAATATTAATCTGTGGCTAAACTCCAAGATCTCGAGCATCGCCGTAGAGTTGCAAGTTTGTCGGTTTTCTATCGAATACATTTCGGTGAGTGTGCGAGGGAATTGCACGAATTAATTCCACCAGCTCCCTTTTACGTAGAATGGCTTTTCACCCTTATGTTGTGGATGTTCCAACCATCCGCACAAATCATTTCGCCAAGTCCTTTCTAATGCGAACTGCCAAGGAGTGGAACTCTCTGCCTGCCAATCTGATTCCCATTCCCAAACCTACAATTTGGATGCCTTTGAGGCTAGAGTGAATAGGCACCTTCTAGGTAAACATGTATCATCGTAGGCCATGTCATTACTTACAATCAGGTGTGATTGTGGTCAAATGTTTGCCTATAATATCGTAAAAAAAAATCACCTTTTGCCATCTCATAAAGACAGCATAGTTTATCAAAATCAAAATAACTATGTTCCTTTGGATCGTCATAGTTTAGCCGCTACAAGGAATATTTAAGCTGTGCCGAAGAAGTGATATGGAAGGATTAGTGAGTAAATTATTCTCTAGAATTAGTAATCACTAACTACATTACTTTTGGCTGCTTTTGCCTGTAGCACAATACTACATTTTTAATATAGATATTTTTGAAATAGGTATCATAGAAGAAGAGCAGCAGTATAAGATATCGTATATTGCGATTGCACTAAAAATTAAATGTGAATACTATAAATTACGTCAGACTCATATAATAATGTTCTTTTTTTTATACTAAGCACAGCAAATGACTCAACACCACCTGATGTGATATATGCGGAGACAGCTAGTGCGGGTTGAACACAATGTTCTACTTCTAGCCGCCTCCACCTTGCCGGCCTGAGGTGCTTTTTCACGCCTCTTTTGAAGGCAAAGAATGAAAGGTTTTGGAAGTACGTACGACAAAGAAACGATTTACTACGTTGTGATGTTGCGGCGAAGACAATGAATTGATGATCGATCACATACATCACATCCAACCTATTTTTGATTATGCTGATGCCTGCTACCTCGATGCCAGTGAGGAACTGCTGAACAAGTTGGAGCGTTTGCAGAACCTCTGCATCCGTTTTATCTTTGGGCTTCGGAAATACGACCATATTTCGCAACATCGCAGCAGTCTCAAGTGGCTACCTATTCGCCATCGTCGGAATACTCGTATCCTTTGTCTTCTTTTTAATGTCCTTCATAACCCCTTGTATCCTTCCTACTTACGTGAGCGCTTCTCTTATACCTGGTCTCCCGATAAACCTTGTCGGTCTCACCTCCGTTCTATCCTTAATTTTCCTTCCCATACATCTGATTTCTTTTCCTATTCCTTCTCTGTTCACGCCGTTAGACTGTGGAACTCACTTCCGTCCGCTATCCGTGATTGCGAAACTGTATCAATTTTCAAATCACGAGTTAAAGCACATTATCTTTCCGGTCTATAATCCTCTTTTTACTTGTTTTATTTTTATTATAATTTTGTGTTTTAAGTTATATTTGTATGTTTTGTAGAGAATTTTTGTTTATATACATATTATTTATATAATTATCATTTTTATTATATTTTAGTACACACCATTTCTACCATTATTTATTTATTCTCCTAGTCGTAGGGCTGCTGGAAGAGATTTCTTTTAGGAATAAGCAGTTCCCTTGTACTCTGTTGTCCTTGTTTATGTTTTCATTGTTGTTTTTTATTGTGTGTACATAAATTGTTAAATAAATAAATAAATAAATACATTATGGAGGTAATTTTAAATAATCATCTTTCTGTCAATGTTAATCTATAATAAAAGCTTTACAATTAAATAAAATAAAAAAAATCTTTCAATAAATAATTGCACTTCAATCGCCAATTATTTGTGTGTGTAAATATATCTAATATATTATTCAAATTTGCAATTTATTCAACATGAAGGTGAAATTTCATCGAGCAAGACTAATTTCTTGTTGCAAAAATATTCGCCATCAATCTAACAGCGATTTTTATTTGACATTTCACGCATGTACTTGGTTAATAAAATACAAAATACTGGAAATGGCAATTTCCTCTTTCAGGTAACATTAATTTATTCAGTTTTCTTTGGAAAATCCTTTTAGTGAGTCAGAAGAACACAAAAAAAATTGTTTTAGATTAGAACTCTCACGTCTCTCCTCCATTTTTGTATGGTAGATTTGGCGTCCCGTTGTTGAATGGGATTTATTAAATATAGTTATAGTAACGTCACGATTTTAAATAATTGTAGTAACGTTACAAACGCATATTACAGCTATTTTAAATAATATTTGCATTGGTGCAAATATCACCGTGGTAAAATTAAAACATTTTTTTTTGTATACATACAATGTCCAGACTAATGTACCCACAGTCAGTGAATGTACCTATTGTATTCTTTTATTGCGTCACTTATTGTTTGTCTGTCGAACTATATCAACGAATGAAAACACACTTGAGAATTTAATTTCTAATTTATTAGAAGATAGAGAGAGTCAATAATAAACTTTGATAATAACTATATGAGTTGTATACCTAAATAATAGCATTATGTATTAAAATACCTAATGTTAGTTAGGTATAAATGCCTAATTAAATGATTAGTTAAAAGTGGCTTACAGCTGTGTTACATTCACAAAATTGGCCACATTTATAATAAATAAGATGTCTAAGTCCTGTGTGTTTTGATCCTCTTTTCATGGCGCCGAGGACAGGTCATTCTTCCTTCTCCTGCAGTTTTTGATTAATAAAAGGTTTTAATAAAAAATATAAGAAGCTTAAACAGGAAATTGTGCATCAACGGCAAAACGGCACGTACGGCGGCACGGCGTATTTTATATTTAGGAATCTTTATTCAAATTTTTTTTTATAAAATCAATATAAATCGAAACGATAAGCGTACAATTAAAATATAAATACGCTAGTAGTACTTCTAGTGAATATATTTCACTGTACCTACCGCGCTCATCTAAATTACGGGTCATCAAATTTCGTGTAGGTCAGTAATAATCACCGATGTTTCTCACTGCGCCAAAAGTAGTCGCTCGTTACGTAATAGATGTTACTTTTCTAACGCAGGTAATTATTAAATTATTTTTTGAAGCTATTCGTGATGAATATTTATGAGAAGCATTTGTTTTAGTTTTTGATGGACATAACGTTTAACGGGTGAAAATAATGACTGATTTATTTTTTATAAATATTAATGAATATTCAATTATTGACTGGTAATATTCAAAAAAGATAATGTGTTGTTTTGAATGCTCAATTGATAGGTTGATGTCTCAATCGTACGGTCGACCACAGAAGTAGCTGAACACTTTAGTACCATGTCACAATGACTCTAGCGTCAATATAGCACGGTAGCAACTATAAAGTACGTGCACAAGATCGGTGTGACATGGTACTAAAGTGTTCAGCTACTTCTGTGGTCGACTGTACAAACAAAGGTCGATGTAAAATTGAACTTTTTTACGGTAGAATTATAAAACACACTTTTTTGTTATACGTCAACCTTAAACACGCACACTATAAGTAGTGTTATAGTTATTAAGCTGCGATCTTCAGCAAGGTGGAGGTACTACTCCAGTTTGGCATTGAAATTTAACTGATAAATACCACAATGCCCATGCCCAGCAGAAGGCGTCTCTTTTCTGAAATGATGAAATTATTTTATTTTGTGACCGACCTATCTTCAGCAGACATCGTTCTTGCGTTTGAACATGGAAAATAATTAATATTTTACCTTAATGTATTATTTGCAATAATATGCTAAAGAGTATATATAAATATGGCTTCCGCGCTTGTAACAAGGAAAATGAGTGATTACGTTGCTAAATATTTTTATCTATCAAGTACCAAGGTTACTAAGTTAGTCTTGTTTTGTTTGTATTAGTAAGATACTCGTTGCCTCCTGCTTGCAAGTTATATTCCAGACTGAGGCTGCGGAGCGTGCTTACTGAGGATGACCCTTTTTTTTTGTTACGCTGAGGGGAAGCTCTTCTAGCCTATACTCCTCTCCCTTGGGGAGACGGGGGGGGGGGGGGGGGCTCTCACCCACTAAACCCCTCAAAAACATTTACCGTCGTCGGCAGGGCAGTTGACCGGTTGGTCCCGTCGACCCTCACGCAACCCCGTGCCGTGGGAGGCGTATAAAAAAAACCTCATATAACCCACTTATGTAGTATCTAAGCCTTTCAGAAATAATTGTATCCTCTGAATTATGGGATTTAAAATAATTTTCTGGTCAGACCCACAAGAGTCGGATATGCATAGGGAATTATTAATACTATATTAAAATAAAACACGAAAATAAAAATACCTCCGTAATTGGCGTTGATTTTGACTACCGCCGTAATAGGACTGGCTACGTTATACCTTTTTACAACATCCTGGAGGTCATACGCAGAAAGCAAATAGCGGCTGAACTAATCAAATTCATAACACACATTGTCAGAAATCTAAAAAAAAAAATAGCCAAACGTAAATTATAAACCTAAAATGTTTATTATTTTATTATACATATATATAAACTTATTAATAAACACTAATCCAACCTCCAGTCTCACATAAAAATATTAAAACATCATTAAACTCCAAAAGATATCAAGATAATATAACCAGGCGTAGTCCGAAAGCGGCTGGAAATATAAGTTAATACACTAAGAAAAAAAAACCATATAAATATTTATCCATTCAGATTTGACAGACTTAAAAGTAGAAATGACATCCAATAGGATTGAGATCCTATTGACTGTAGAGAAAATTTATCGAAGTAGCATTATATACAGACTGTCATTATATACTCTGCGCCTAACTCTCTCATAGCCCATCAAAACATGTTAGACCCGCATTTCAATACAATGACCGAATAAATAATAAAACTACATCAATCATGGCTGTATGGGTTTGATCCCTTTGCCTTTCCTTTTATAGGGAGAGTGAAAAGAGTTTTGCCGCCCTTTAATGGCTACTTGCCAAAAATGATTGAAAAATTGTGTCCGAACCAATAATGTGTTGTGAAATTGGTGTGGTTTAGTAAAACAACTGTTGGCTATGCTGGTGATGATGGGCAAAATAAATAAATCATTGTAATAATTATAAATAAATCATTGTAATAATCGTCAACATAATACGAACGATTTTGTGGATTTTATAGTCAATTCTCATTAATTATTTTTAACTTACGTGCTCAAGTGGTACTACGTTTTACTAGGTGGCAGACCACCGCCTTCCTTATTTAAGTCGTGACACAGTTCGCTGTGTTACGGATTGATGGCAAAGGTTACATTATCAAGTGTGGTCGCTGGGAATGGAAGGCATTTCATCTCAGGCTTCAGAATTACAACGCACCTGGCTAGTGACTTTTGCCTTTGTTATTGGTTTATTATCTTTGTTTCTCTAGTCTGTTTCGCCGTCCAGTTAAGCGGCTGATTTAACGTGATGGCTGCGATGGTTGCGACTAGGTGTTAGACCCGTATGTAGGGTCGTCTGGGTAGGTACCACCGCCTTTCTTATTTCAGCCGTGAAACAGTTCGATGTGTTTCGGATTGAAGGGAAAGGTAGCCAGTGTAATTGCTGGGCATGGACGGCATTTCATCTTAGGCCCCAGGTTGACAACGCACCTGCAATATCAAGTGATTTTCCCTTGTTATTGCAGGTGTCTAAAGGCGGTGGTAACCGCTTACCATCAGGTTGGCCGTCAGCTTGTTTGTGATCTAGTTGTATAAAAAAAAATTACACTGCACGGTTTTACATAATTTTTAAGTCGAAAATATTAGAAACTGGAAACGAACAAACCGATTCCAATATCTTAAATAGTTATCAAAGGATTTTTTTTGAAAAACGAGCAATTTTTAGCTTTTGACAAAAACCAAAATCGCCGATAACTTTTTCATTATTAGACTTTTCCAAAAATTCCACTGATAATTTTTTAGACTCGCTTGACTTATGCGTGTCAAGATTTTTACCTACTTCCAAAAGGAGAAGATTTGCAATTTGGCTGGTATTTTTTTTAACGTTTGTAGGTGGAATAGTTGCCGTTTGTTCTAAAAAAAAAATATTCATAATCGATTGGGTATGTTTAGTTTTTAAAACGAAATAACTGTACCCCTAGCACGAAGATTTTTTAAATTTCGTTTCGTAATCGTATATAGTTCACGCACGTTTAAAATTTCAAACAAAAGACAGAATACGATGGCGATTCGAAATTTAAAAGAGTTTGTGCTAGAGGTTCTGGAATAATTAAGTCGTCTATGTATGCGTTTTTTTATGTTTTTTTAGTGAAACGATAGTAGGAAACAATATGCTAACAGTCATCTTTTACAGTTTTCTTACTTTCTTTCACAGTCAGTTTGACCTAAGAAAGTTATCACAAAAATTGTAAAAAAAAACATTTTATCCAGTTTAGAGTTTTGAAGTCGGTTTTTTTTTTGTTTCGTTAGAATAGGTTTGTTCGTTTCTATTACTTTCGACTTGAATAATACTTTACTTTGGTTTGTATGAAAAGCCGCGAGAACTGGCATATCATGCGCTTTTCCCTTTCATGCATAGACCATTCACATAAACCATTATGAATTGTGTGTTCTATGAATAATGTTATCTAACCTAAATCTTTTTGGTCTATATTCATTGTGATAGTTAACATTTTATAGGCGTTTAATGTACCAAAACTGATTGGATGAAATAATTTTGCATGTAACTGGTTTCATAACGAACAATCAGAGGAAATTATTAGTCATTGTTAGAGAAAAAAATGATTCAATTGTATCATTGTTAGGTGTACTAAGGTTAATACTTTGCGAAATATCTGTGTCAGGATCCATATTTAGTATTGCCATCGTATTCAACTATTCAATAGACTCATGAGTATTCAATAGTTTGAGCCAAAACTGCATTATTAGTAAGTGAGATAATGTCATAAAATATGTTATCAGCTAGTTCTGAATTGTCCTTATAAATGGTGTAAATACTTTTGCATCGCGGTTTAAAGTTTACCTCGTATTTATATAAGTAGATAGGTAAGTTCTATTTTTAAAAATCATTAATTACACCATATGATTGTTATATGTGTTTTCGATAGCCTTTTGGTAATTGGCCGTTGTACAGACTATAATTGTGTCAAAAGTAGGTATCTCTATCTCGATATATAAAACAATCAACCTTGGCTTTTATAGACGTCCCACAGCTGGATACATACCTTCCCACATAGGATAAACAGTATTTTTCACAAATTCGGAAAATATACGCTCCTGTTACACATAAAAACAATTCAAACTTAAAAGATATGAAACATTGTCGAAGTTATCATCATCGTCATCACCAGCCTATATACGTCCCACTGCTGGGCACAGGCCTTCCTACATTGTAGAAACACATGAGGAGTTATGGGCCATAACACCACCACGCTGGCCCAATGCGGGTTGGCGGGTTAAAGCGGTTGCAGTAACGACCGGGACCATCGGCTTAACGTGCCTTCCGAAGCACGGAGGAGCTCAAGATTATAAATTTGATTGACCCATCCAGGGACCAACCATGGCGAAAGTTGCAATGGTTTTCGTGATCGAAACCAGAGCGTTCAAACCACTACGCCACCGAGCTCCTCAAGTTGAAGTTATACTATTTACAAATTTTATAAAATAGATCAATTTTTTCCAAAATTTATCTATCTTACAATATTATCTTTTTTTTAGATGGTATTTACACTCATGCTCACATCAATTCAAACAACTATTATTACGGCTACTTTAAATAAAAACATACACTATTGATTATGATCAACTATTACTTTTGCAATATTTCTTCATGAGTTCTTTTCTTTTTTATGAAATAAATAAAAAGTTGCCGATTTATGTACATAAATCGGTTGTAGGAACAGCCAATGGTACGAAGCATGGACCTAGAGATAATAAATCAATTGACCCATCTGGAACCCACCATGGCGAAAGTTGCCTTACTTTCGTTATCAATACCAGAGCGCTAAAACTAGTATACCACTGAGCTCGTCTATTGCATATTATAATGATTTTTTATAAATATTTTAACATTTTAATGTTGTTTTATCGAATTATGTAGTATTTTCATTACAAAGGATCACCCGAATTATTTTACTTGATTTATTTTGGTTACCAACAGCTTTAATAGTCTTGCGTGGATTTTTTTTAAAAAAATTGATACTTTTGAGGCCAATTTGATGTTGAAACACTAGAGAAAAAAAAAGTTTATTTTAAGAACGATATGTACCTGAAACAAATGAAATAATCGTCATTAGTACACAGTAAATTAAGTTTTGTAAAAAAAGTCTTGTAAAGTTGAGTATAAATGAAATGAAACACAAAAATATATTCAATAAAGCCTTGTACACTTCTTTTAATAGAACCATGAACTCACGTGTGTTTCTTCTCGTAAAAAACATATAAAGACGACGAGTAGAATTTATTAAACATAAAAACCATGAATAAGAAAATAATTATAATATTTTCCAAGTTTCCATTAGCATTTCAACTCCAGAAAATGGGCCACATCCACTATTACTCTGTGAAATGTTTCATCAGCTCATAACACCGTGGTTGAACTGTTTCACAACGATAGTGCGGAACCATCAACTCGTCGATAGCCATTCGATTATACTAAAGACAATCAATTTGCATCACTTTGCGCAAAGTTCAGTTACATTAAGCGGGTAAGGTCCGTACACATCTTGGAGAGCGCTACGAACGTGTGCGATTCTATACAGGTATGCTAAATATTCTTAGCACGACTTGTTAGAAGAAAAAATTGAAATCACGAAATAAAATGAGCTGTTCAATATATGTCGACGGATCGTGTAGGAATCACCAGCTACGCATTGGGCCAGTATGCTGGTGTTATGGCCTAAACTCCTCATATATCTCCCATGAAGGAAGGTCTGTACCCAGCAGTGTGACGTATAAAGGCTGGTGATGACGATGACAATGAAGAAAACAGCTATTTTTTTCGCGATTTCTTTTAAAAAGGCAAGTTTTCTAGATGCGACTTTCGTAGTTCAACTTTTACGACTTGATGTGCTGTCTGCTGTCGTTATTACCTATTTATTATTATATTATCATATCCATATTTCTCCGTTATCTCGTATCAACAACACAAGCTCTTAAAGATGGACGATTTGGGCTAGATAAAAGATATGTTACTTTAGGGGCGCAAATTTAGAAAAGAATAGAATAAATTTATTTGTGAAATGTAGGTTAGTGTTACAGTCATTGATGTCTTAAATGTATGCTTACCCTTAGATTTCTTCTCAACAGGGAAAACACAGGACAAGTTACGTAACTTTCTCTTTGTTGACATGAAGGTCAGTTATTTACAAGATACCATGAAGAAGTTATGAGGGTTCATGAACTTCTAACAACTTGTAACGGCCGGTTTCAATGCGGAGAGAGATAGCCGCTACCGCAGTGCAGTTACCTTGCAACCTTTGTTATTCTTAGGTCTAATATTTTAATCCTTAGATAAATTTCAACCAGAGAATAACTTTTACAGGTTGATAGTTGATCTATAAAAATCTATCAAAACTGTTAGCTAAGTAGAAAATCTTTAAAGGATCACATAATGTAAGGTTTCAGTCTCACACCTCGGGTGCAGTGTGTGTACACAATGACACACAGGTACACACAACACACACACTTTACACATACCAAACATTTGGAATAAAACCACTTTACCGGATTTAACTCGCGTTTAATTAGATGTTACAGTATTATTATACACCTGACGTTTCGATTACTTTACAGCGATCGTGAAGCGATTTCAAATGTGTAGTAATATAAAAATAAGGCAAATATAAGACAATACTACATACCAAACATTTTAATAACTACCGATATCCTGAGAAAGGTCATAGGCTGAATATAGGCTAACCTTTAGCGCAATAGCCGTCATCTGCGCGAGCGAAACCACGGGCCGTCACTAGTATTTATATTAATTCAATGTAACACCTAAGTTGTTCTGTGGTAATACTAACAATAAATGTACGTACATACCTTAGATATCGTTAATTTTCTAAGATGTTCTGTGGTAATACTAACAGTAAGTATCCGTGCCTTAGATGTCGTTATTCTAAGTTACGTACATATCTATAGTAAAACAAAAAAAATAAAAAATATACGATTTATGTAATCAATTTTGGAAACCTATAAAAGTAAATGTTGAACGAACGTATCACCAATAACCTCTCATTGTAGCGGTAAAGTGATTGCCAACTTTAATCGAGAATCCATTACGAGATGATGAAATCAACGTAATTACAATAACCACTTAGCGTTAAGGCATCAAAGCATTGAGGCTTAGCTGACACTAATCAAAATCAAACAATTTATCGGAGTGTGATCACAATTTATAAAGATAAAGTAAATCTGACGGTAGAACAAAAACTTGTTATACAACTTAGAAGCCGTAATAAAGAAAACTGATCACCTCTCTTCATAAAATTGTACTTTAAAGACACTTTTTTTGGTGAAAGACAAGAATACGGCCCACCTGATGGTAAGCAGATGATCTAACGTAAGCAGTTACCGTAGCCTATGGAAGCTTGCAAAACCAGGGGTAGCAATTACGCTTTGCCGACCCCGTGAAAACCCTTTTACATCCTTTTTAACCCCCGACGAAAAAAGAGGGGTGTTATAAGTTTCACGTGGCTTTATGTGTATCGGTGTCTCTGCGGCATTGTAGCTCCTAAACGAATGGACTATTTCGTTTTTTTTTGTTTGAAAGCTGACGTGATTACAAAATCAAGAAACATCCTAATTTCAATGGAGAAGATGCTTGGAGTGTACCACCAGCTTGGGATCCCATCATGCGAATAATAAAGTCCCAAGCCAGTCCTCACACTATCCAAAAAAACTGACACCGTGAGCTCCGTATGCGTGAATCGGGCCATTCAAAATATAACACAAGTGACTGTAGTTAACTTAAGATTTATCAAAGACAAATAACATCTTCAGTCTTCCCGTGACCACGATCGCTGTAAAGTAATCGAAACGTCGGGTGTAAAATGAAAATGTCAAATCTAATTAAACCCGAGTTAAATCCGGTAAATTTGTTTTATTCCAAATGTATAGTATAAATATCAGGTCTACAACATGACCTAGCGTAACATGTCACAATGACTTACATACAAGATAAACAACTTAATGACATAAAAATAGGGTTCTGTTTTTATTGACACAATTGATGGCGTCTTTCACGATGAAATGAATGAAACTACTTAAAAATAATATATAATTAAAAATTTTAAGTAATTCCCGGCCTCATTAAACATATATCTAATCTCATAGAAACTATTCTTATCAGCCCAAAAACGCTAAATCTGCTGGAAGTTTTTGAAGAATTAAGCATCCCGAAGACATTTTAATGGTATAGGATCACCTCAAGGTTAGTATGTCATGGGAATGTCACAAAAAGTAAGAGTACACCAAATTTCAAATCAATCGGATCTGTGAAAATTAGTAAAATCTGTTTGTCAATTAGAAAATGAGCTTCAAGCGCCTGAGTCATCAAACGCCTGATCTTAATAAATTATAGCTAAGTAACATTCTGATCACGTCAGCTTTCAAACAAAAAAAAAACAAATCAAAATGGGTCCTTTCGTTTAAGACTACGATGCCACAAATACACACACAGATACACAGACACGTCAAACTTATAACACCCTTCTTGTCATAATAAGACTCCTTGACAAATCGATAGAATAGGTACATGAAATTAATCAAACATTTATTTTTATCATAATGCCAGGAGCATTTCTCTAATTAATAATTGCTATACTGAGACTGGCAATAGGTGATATCTACAGGTAAGCAAAAGACAATTTTCAAATAAATCCCATCTGTAACTCTATCTAACCAGAATTTTAAAAGCATCTCATCCGCGTCTCCCTCAAGTCCGGAAATACAAAGCTATTAATTTCTGTCCGCTGTTCAGTTCACGTGATAAGTGAGGGCATTACTCGAGGAAGCATTATGAGACAGCAAGGGCACTTGCTCTATATACCTACAAACAGCCACCACTACAAACTGGAATTTCTTCAGGGCTGCTACAAAATAGTACCACATATTTAGATAAAATAGGGAATTCGCCGCAAAGTTTTATGGACACTTTACGGGAAAAAATTAGTGATGGTATTTTTTTCCAATAATTTTATTTCACGAATGTGTATTGGAGTTTACTACCACTACATTCACGTGTTTTATCTCTAAAGACACTACCTTTTCGTGTGAGATATAAGCTTTCGAAATAGGTACATAAAAAAAGTAATATGGACATTTCCTTCCTTTATCGCCGGCGTTCATACACAATAGAAAACCCATTGTGTCTCATATTTAAATAGTTAACAGATTAAGGCGTTAGTCTTTCAAGGAGTATAACACACTAATCCTCTCAACTCTAGAGAGTGAAATAATGGGAGGTTACCATTCTATCTCATTAGCAAGGGAAAAATTACAGGGGATTAAGGTATACGAGGGAAAACTATTATTTGTTTTTACTGGAAGGTATGTCGTAAGATTTGGTTGTAATATTAAGAGCAATACATTTATATCGTGAATATTTAGCATTTTAATTGAGACTTTTTTACTTAAGTATTACCCTAGAAGCCTTCGATACAGTTAACTATAAGTTTTAGGTATGTTATTTGACAATACAATATTTATCTCATTTCACTACACTTATAATAGTAGAGGAAGAGTGCAAAACAATTTTAACAAGGAATTATTCCTGTCAGCATAAATCAAGTTACCTAAATTATGGCATTATTCGTTTGGGTATATATTTCCTCCTAATTTTTTACATTGATCTTTAGAGGAAAGTACGCTTTAATTCATTATGTATGAAAATATATATCTCTATCCTATTAGTGTCGCCAAATCATAAAGAAATATGCGCGATGTAAAGGTAATACTTAGATTTTACCTGGCTAACTTAGATCCTTCAATTGCAATAAACAGCAGACATGCATAGTTTCACCGGTTTTATCTATGTTGTCGCGTGACTTCCATTAATTTTCTCAGCTAAATATATACAGATATTTATCCGGAATAAACTAGCTTCGTCACACGCCTTTTGCAGATGTCTCAGAAGTTGACTTAATTACGGAAATTGTCTGTAATTGTCGGGATAAGATAGTACCGTTGTTAGCAATCATTATTTTTGACAGATCAACCCTTATTGCTTTCGTAATACGGCATGAACTGTCAATAGTGAATACGTTTGCTCATGGTATTGTTTTATTATGTCGCGAGCACTACATATTTCTAATAAATTCACTTACTGGATTTAGCTTAATAATAGTGTAACATCTTAGTAAACTCGCGTTAATTCCGGTTATGTGGTCTTATTTCAAATTCTTGCTTATAACTTTACTACGCAGTTTCAGTCACTTTATCCTGTGATATTACTATTATAGGTTTATTTTATTCGGCATTGTGAATGTAAACGTTAATTAACAATGAAAAAACAGTAAAACTAGTAGAAAAGCATAGGGTTGTTCCAAGTCTTTGGTCGCTCAGTGGTTGGGGCAGTCATCCTGATTGTGGAAGTTCGCGAATTCGCTTCCCGCCCCAGACAAACTTCTTGTAGTCTAGAGGTTAGTATTATCTTATGTTTTCGCGAGTGCTACACATTTGAAATAATTACTTTACATAGGTCAAACAAAGAGAGACATAGGCACCGGGGTAAAAGAGCGATCTGTCGTCAAACACAGGCGCGAAACGAAGTCGACAGTGTGTGACCACCAGAGGTCGGATTAGGTAGAGTCATTTATGTACTTACACTGATTTCATGCAGCGAAAGATGAGAGTGGATATGCCTCAAATCCCGAGATTAATTTTGAACAGCGGAAAAATACCGTGATATATTAAATAAAAAGTTATTTACTTTTACACAATATGAACCACTGCACGTCAAAATTGACAAATTTACATTACCAACATCGGCCCCCTTATTCTCAACTGTCGGATCACGGATTCGATTCGAAAAGTCACGTGCCGTCTCGCTTTGACGCAATGTGATAAAAAGGGACAGGTATAGAGTTTCCGAAATTCGATTATTTTCCGACAGTTGAGAATAAGGGGGCTGATGTCCGAAGTTGCAAAATTTGAAATCCCGGGAACAGACATATTATTATCACCATTTCGATGCAACTACATAAATAACTCTACCTAATTCCGACCGTTGGTGATCACGCCCTAGATGGACCCAATCACTACATCAGATATGACAAGCTCCAAATCCTCGCCAAAGAACACCGCTATATTCGTAGAAGGTTACGTGAGGCTATTGAAATAAAAAAACATCCTGTTTTCTATAACTCTTTGACATATAAACTTATCAAAGATAGATGACATCATCAGTCTTTCCGAGACCACTATCGTTGTAAAGTATCGATATACCTCAAAACTATAGGGAAGCGCCTAAGAGAGGCTGGCCAAAAATGATTTTTGCGACAACGAACGGAGATACATATATTATATCTCAAATTGTAGCTAAAGGATTGAACCATATTATAAATTTGATCAAAATTTGTTTTTTCTCGCATTTAATTGCAAAGTGCATATAAATATGTTGAATGAAAAAATGTTATATGTATATCTTATACATGTGTATAATGATCATCTGTACCATCTAATTAAACGTGAGTTAAATCCCGTAAAATGGTTTTGTTTCAAAAAGTCTAGGTATTTAAAAAAAAAAAACTTGGATAAAGTATAACAGAATCAGTCGAGTGGCACTATATTATGTATGAGTAGAACAAATTAAAATATTCGGTAATGTTGAGAGTAGTTTTTATAATTGCTTACGGAAGCAAACTATAATTTTCATTGTTTTCTGTTATTTAATTATTAAAAAACTAACTGGTAGGCCTGGTCGTCTAATTGATTGATAGGTACAGAGAAAGTAAGATTTGATTTATAATGGCAGCCCTTAACGGAACCCATGACTTCTAATCGCAAATTCAAATTACCCAGTCGTTTTTGCGGCAAGTTCACTTTCTAAGTCACGCGTGGACTACATTCTTGTATTACACAATTCGTTAGATGTTCAGAATCTCAGATGAATGCAGTGTGAACGGATAACCTATACTTTAGTCGATTACGTAAATACGTCATTAGGGCTGTCAATATGCGGTGCGGCGTTCATTGCTATGTTTGCTTTGATATTAATTATAATTTGACATAATGTGACATTCAAAAGGTCATAAGTTTAAGTATGTGTATAAATTAGATACATAGATAGATAAACATTTATTTAAAATTCTTTATCACACAGATATAGACGACGCTGGCCGAGTGGTCTGTGCCCCTTGCTATACAGGCTACTTGGTCGGGAGGTCCCGGGTTCAAATCCCGGTATGAGCAAATGTTTGTATGATGAGTACGAGCATTTGTTCAAGAGTCATGGATGTTGATATATTTATTTAGTATATTTCTAATATTTATATACATATTATTATCATTATTTATCCGTTATCTAGTATTCATAACACAAGATCTTAATGATGCTTACATTGGGCTAGATAATAGGTGTGAGTGTATGAATATTATTATTATTATTATATAGCATAATGAAATGAAAACATAAAATAATTGAAAAGTAAATTTGATAAAATAATTATAAATTTGAAGGGTCGCAACTCACTGACTGATCTCACTCAAACCACGAGATCTCAGTAAGGCACCGATATTTTGCTACTTACTAGGTTTTTTTTCACAGGTCAATACTTTTTTTATATACAACTAGATGACAAACAAGCTGACACCTGATGGTAAGCGGTTACCGCCGCCTATATAGATACCTGTAATAACATGGAAAAGTCACTTGCAGGTGCGTTGTCATCTTGAGGCCTAAGATGAAATGCCGTCCATGCCCAGTAATTGCACTGGCTACCTTTCCCTTCAATCCGAAACACAGCAAATTATGATTAATAATTAAAAAGGCGTCAAAATGTAAAAACCAGTGATTATACTGCAAAATTTTTGCCGAAATTTAACCATGGTACTGTAGACATAGCGTACACATATTTAAAGTAGCATCAAAATTTTAAAACCAGTGACAATATATGAAAAACTGCATTTTAAAGCCAAAGAGTTTCATTTCAAAATGTTGAAATGAGTTTTTAAATATTATTAATGTAAGTGGCCAGTTCCAGAAAATATAAGTGCGCCCTATATAGTGACATAAATACGTTTGGTGTCGATCTACCTGGAGACTGATTGTCTGGGACCTCTCCCCAGGGTTTCTGGGGCAGATCATACTATGTTTAAAAGCTCACCAAAGTCTTCGCCTTTTCAGAAACCTATATAAAATGCTGTAAAGACCATCTGTAGAGAATAGTAATAGTTTTTCAATCATCTCACCTGATGGTAGATGACAAGGCCAAAGATGGAAGCAGCCTACACCCGGATTCCTCAACCGCAGAGAAAGAGGAACTGGCTATCTTACCTCTAACTGCCGGAACACAACAATGCTGTTAATGTTGTATATGGCGGCAGACTTGGGTAAGATGGTGGTAGCTTGCCAATTCAAAAGTGAGCAAGACTTTGTTGAGCAGTGATAGTTTTAAGCTGAAGTAAAAGACGATACCTACACAAGTATCTAAATATGAAAACCAAACTACTTCTTAGCTGTGTCCACTAAGGACAATTCTTAACCTCTAGTGTGACCTATTGATTACTAAACCAAACCAGATCTTTAGAAGACGCGTGAAGGTAGAGGCGGCTAGAGCAGCGTGCTTAAACTGCACTATACACCTGTCTTCGCATATAGATAATTCTCACAGCTTCACATCAGGTGGTGTTTAGTCATTTACCGTGCTTCTTTAAAAAACTAGATTTACAATTAGGTAATTTCTTAAACAATAATTATGAGGAAAAATTTAAGGATGTTCCGCACAGTAAATGTATTGCACTAGAGCAGTGAGAGAATAGTAGATTATTGTTAAAATAGTCGAAGTAAAAAATAAAATTTATGTTGGTAAATAAACCTTAGTTATCCCCATAAATTAATTGATAACATAGGTAATTGATAACATCCCTTTTATGAAAGATTTTGAGATTTTAATGAAATGCCATCCGATCTAAATTAAAACTCACCCCTCAAAGCTTTGTCATGTAAAATACCAAACGTTAATTACGTTAGAACGGAGTTGACGAGTTTCAGTTTTTTTCTGATCTTTTCATTTAACAACTTTTCATTTAACTGTAAGACAATACTATCTTTTCATTTCTTAATTGATAATAATCTGACAGAAAATAACTGGCTTTCAAATTCATTCATTGGTAATTTAGTTACATAGGAAAACACAAACTTAATTTGCAATTACGCTAAGCAGTGGTTGCTGATGAATTTGTAAAAGTGTCCATTGGTGTCCAAATTTCAAATCAATCGGATCTGTGAAAGTTAATAAAACTCTTTTATCATGTAGAAAATGAGCTGATAGTCATCTATCTCACAGATTTCAAGCGTTGAAATGATCTTCATAAATTTTAGCTAAAAGCCATCCTAATTACGTCAGATTTCAAACAAAAAAAAACAAATCAAATTCGATCTATTCGCTAAGGAGCTACGATGCCACAGACAGACCCACAGATAGACAGAGAGACATATCAAACTTATAACAACCATCTTTTTTTTGGAGGTTAAAAATTAGTCTTAAAAGTAAAAAGTTGGTGGAAACACTCATTACTAATTTAAGGCAAAAATCTATCCGATGTGCGCTGTGGTCCAAACTCTTTATCAGCTCCCAGAAAAAGATTCCGACCACAAAGAGCGCGAAAAGTTAGAAACCTATGAAGAATAGTCCCACAAGTCAAAAATTATTGTTTATAATGTAAAAAAACCGCCAAGGTCAGTAAAATCATTACTTTAGTTAGATACAGGTAAGATTGTGGCATTACGTTTTCCACCACTTTCGCACATTACGGTCCTAGAAGACATCAATTAAAGACCCGAACGTTCTGAACTGTCGCAATGTCAAGAATGAGAAAAAGTTATCTGTTCTCAGAAAGAGACAATGCTGCGAATATATTTTTTATCCGAACTACGTTGGCCTCTTTCTCGTAGTTTTGCAGCTTAACAAATGTTTATCCAGAAAAACTGTCATTGTCGATGAAACCTTGCAGTTATTAGCGGTAAAAGTGCACTTATTTCATTGTGCTTGATTATCTTTAACTTTCATTACTTCAATATTATTTTTAGAAAATTTTTCTGTTTCATCACGTGGGCTTATGGAAAGTTGACAAGAATCATCGTCATAGCTCTTAATACTGTAACGACAGAATACTCAAACGCCACTTAAATCAGGAGTACCGCTTGAATTTAGGTGTGCTCAATTTGACGCTTCACGTAACTTACATAACTTAAAATATTGAATAGATCCTAAAAAATAAGCTTTTGAAAATTCGGCGACTATAAGCTATGTTCTACATTTTTGATATCTTCTACATAATAATCTGAAGAGAATTCCCGAACTGCTATAGTCATTCTGTTCATTTTCAACTTATTTCAGGCACCAGTCCTTCACAATTTTAGGTTATTTCTTATTATAAGGACTTCCTATTATAATTGTAATGTTTGTGAAGGATAGTAAAGAAATTATTATTATTATTATGACATTACACATATTTTGTTTGACATACTCACACGTCTGTTTCATGTTAGTGTTATTATAATTATATTTGAAAATCTTTGAAATCTTGTTAATCCACAATGAAACAGCAGTGAAGCATTGAAGCTCCAGGGTATCGGTAAAGTTATTGATTGCATTTCAACTGCACAGGTATATTATTATATTCAAGCAAGATTGAACTATTTGTCTTCTATATGACAGTTGACAAGTTGGGTATTTTCGAATCAAATTTAGAGAGCCTTCAAAGAAGACTAAAAGTGTTATATTGGGAGCAGAGCCAGCGTAGTGGTGTTATGGCCCAAACTCCTCATGTGTTTTTCCCATGTAGGAAGACCTGTACCCAGCAGTGGGACATATAATATTATAGTTTGGTGATAATGATGATTGGGAGCACTTTGAATCTTCCAATAATCTATCATAACACCCTGGTTGGGTAGCAAAATGTATTGTAATGTGTTTCTGCGCTGGGTAAAGTCCTTAAACAATGCTTTACTCTATAAACACATATTCAGTATATTATAGTTCAACGGGAACATTAACCCAGAAACCTTTCAAACTAATGAACTAATATCAAGGTTAATTATATTGCATAAAGTTCAATGTCGCCTGAAAAATAAGCTAACAATATAGACCAAATAATAAAAAAGAAATCTGGGTATAAGCTCTCATTATGATATTTTTTGTCTGCGGTAGCATAAAACGGTGAATTGGAGTCCGTTTCGTCAGTTATTTGTTATTTTCTGTGTATGTTTTTTGTCAATCCTGTATTTTATTTTGCTAAATAAGTTTTCTTTATTTCTTACAGTTCCCAAGAGATGGTCGGTTTCAATTATTGATTTTTTAGTTAGCTCATTTCTTTATTCTCACCACTCTCTGTTTAAAACTTTCCTTGAACAACTACAAAACTGACAGCCATTTAGAAAGAATTTAATAATTTTAAAACCGCCACATTGATTCATAAAGACGTATTAATAATTTAAATCTTAATGAACTTTTGAATGGGCATAATTGTGAATTTCTGAAAAGATTTCGGCTTCTTCTGAAGCAAGTAATTGCATTTTTTTCTGTTACGTAATATGCTAAACGCATGATACTACATTAGCAGTATCTTTGTTTAATGACCATTAAGACTTTACTAATCATTTCCATTCATTTACCAACTCACATTGGACCAGCGTGGCCCAAACGCCTCATGTGTTTTGTTTCTCCCATGTACGAAGGCCTATGAGACATATATAGGCTGGTGATGACGAAACAATTCATTTATGTTTTTTATTGTACATTCACGTACAATATAATTTGTTAGTTGTACCCGCTTTTGGAATTTTGGCATCCCCTTTACTCCCCATTACCAGGTGGGCCGTCAACTGGTTTGTCGTCTAGTTGTATAAAAAACTGTGACATGGTCACATTTTTTGGGAATCGTCGGCAGGCTAATAACGAAAGAGTGGATTTGACTTTTAATATTTCTTTGGCAAAACTTGGTCCCCTAGTAGTATCGCCCATTACTTTCCCTGTAAATGTCACGAGGAAGTTGTGTTACCTATTAATACGCACATTCGAAACATAATTGGATTTTAATTTTTGTAGGCTCCTGAAAGTCTTAAAAGCGACTCCACAAATGACCCTCTGCCACTCCACACAAAGCTTCGATTAATGCTAGAGTCCTCACTGCTACTTCATCTTCTTTGAGCTAGTGCCACAGTCTAGCGCTTCAAGATTGATTACTTAGTGCTGCCAAAAGGTAAGGAAAGTCAAAGTGATAACATAGTTTTCTGATGGTACAAGCGCTAATAAAAACAATCTTAGATGATTATCAACAGATCTACTATTCACAGTGAAAAAAATATAGTTCACGGGGTTATTGTAAGTGAGTTTACCACACTTTCCCTATTAGAAGTGAATTGAAGTGAAACGTAAACTTTTCATTATAGCCACATAATTGTAAGAAAGTGCAATGGTATTGTTCATTGATTAGTTTTTTAGATACATTCAACGAGTGCCGATTGTTATTGCGGTAGGTACGGCTTTGACAAAAACTTCAAACAGCTATGTCAGTTTGTGGCTATTAGTTTCTATTTATCACTAGCTACAAATTATTCGCCCAATTAGATTTTTGTTCTTTTAATTAAAAAAACACTTTGGTTGCCTTTTTTGGGCAACAATTCTATTCCTGATGTCCTGGCCACTGGCGAAGCAACGGGCGTGTGTAGGAGTCGCCCAGCGCTAGTGGCACTGGGAATACTCACTAAACCTGCCCCCTAACTCGATTGCCCTTCGCGGGCATATCTTGGGGTCCATTAGACCCGGTCTACCGCTTTCTTCGTCCAGCCACCTGCCACATCGTCGATTAATCTTGATTTAGCGATCCATCTAGCGCTTGAGGCGCGTCTATTTCAGTACCTTCTTACTCCAATTACAGATGAAGACTGCTACCTTAGCTTGCCACACTTCTGGAAGACGCCAACCACTTTGGTCTTCCGCCGAATGATTTTGTTCCTGATTTTGTCCCTTTTCGAAATACTCAGCATTATTTAAGCTCTCCAAAGCTCGCTGAGCGACATCAAGGCAGTGGGCCTATTTCACTTTTATGTTCGTTTCTTTACATTTAGCTTCTGCCCGCGACTTCGTCTGTGCAGGACTAGTATTTGAAGTATTCAATTCAATTCAATTCGTTTATTCACAACTAAGTGTACATAAGTAGCCTGTGTGTTATTCTGATGTTTGGGCTATATTATTGTAAAGTTCCATTAAAATTCATTAGGTAGTTTTTTCTAGAAAGAGTAAAATATATCTGTTAAAAAACTCTTAACATGGAAAAAAACTTTTTTTTAATAAAGCAAAAGTAGCCAGTATAACACGATTCTTAACACCGACTTTATCCGCACGATTGCAAACTTTCGTAATGTCATCCACATTAAAAATCGATCTTCCACGAGTATCGCTAACTAGATCGATACGACATTAATCGATTTTAACAGTTCGAAGAATCTCTGAGAAGCGCCAGAATATTATTAGGATTAAACATTGCGATTGCGTAATAAATGACTCCAAGACACGCTCTGATTCACTGTTTTGATTAAACGATGATACCGTGGCAGTGAAACGAAAGACTGTTTCAATTTGTTTTTTTAATTACGATTTGTATACTGTAATTTTTGATCTTGTTTCGGGAAAAAAATGTGGAAAAATACAAATACAAAAATGAAAAAAAAAAAAATTAGAGGCCAAAGGAGGAAACTTGCAACAAAACAAATTCTTGAGACATGTAAGGTATAGTCTAACGCCGAACAGTTTATTTTTACTTTTAATATTTTTAGTGTTTTAAAACTGAAAACTTGAATGAAATTTTCACTTATTCACCTACCGAAGATTGACGACTCATTCAATTTAATATTCTTTAGACGTTACCAAGAACGTCTTGTTCTCATTTATGGCGAAGAGCCAAGTAGGTACTAAATAATAAAAGATTTGAAATATTCTTTGTTCACTCGAATTCGTACAAATAATGTTTAGTGAGTTTCAAATATCGTTAGTCTTTGAGCGCCTTTATAGAATACAAAGAAAACATTAATATCAAGTGTCACACTTGCACTACGAAAACCGCCTCTATTACGAACGGAGTAAGGGCGGTCTCAAGTTCAAACTGTTACGCTTGATGTGCTGTCGCTGTACGTTATTATATTTTGTCGTTTTTATGTTAATAACGTGGCACTCGGCTATATTTAGGAATTTACTTTTTTAGACTTATACAATATGCTTTATTTTCTTTTGTTATACGAACAAATTTTTTCATACATAAATTGTTGCTTTAACATCTTCAGTTTAAAAAAATACTTATTTATATTTTTGGATCTTGCAATTGTTTTCAAACCTTCCAAAAACAATTGAAGTCATAGGTATTATATTTAACAAAGGAAAGAATCTTCTATGATCCTTTTATACTTAAATATGTCTTTTAATACAGTACAATCAATAAATTAATTAGATAACCTTAGATCAGAATGAGAATCTTTATTCGCAGAAAGTATATAATGAAATAAGAATATATAAGGGAAAGCTGGCCAGTGTAATTACTGGGCGTGGACGGCCTTTTTCACCTTAGTCCTCAGGATGACAAAGCACCTGCAATACCAAGTGAAGTTTTTCTTGTTATTGCAGGTGTCTACAGATGGGCCATCAGCTTGTTTGTCATCCAGTTGTATATAAAAAAGAATAAAAAAAACTCAAAAACCGGATTTAAAATAAGTCACTTTATTGTTTCCAATATTAGGCACAAAGTCAGTGCCCTGAGAATATTTTTGTCTCCCGAAACGCTAATACTGCGTTCGAGCAGATTGTCAAATCGTGTGAAAACTTTTGCAGCTCATCAAAGCGAAAGCAACAATTTTAATCCTCTGTTGAGTTCACTCAATTGACGTTTGTAGTTAGGTTTCCCAAAGGGCTTTGACGAACCTGATACGACCCATAGATATTCAAAATGTGTGTCCGATTCGAACTTTCAATGCTGCGAACAGGGTGTCAATTCCCAAAGCAAGAAAGCATGCAGCACACAAGCTTCTAACTGCAGGAAACGTCAACAAATTGTAACTATATTTAAAATGTGCAATAGAATTAATAATAATAATATCCATACACTCACACCTACTATCTAGCCCAAAGTAAGCATCATTAAGAGCTTCTGTTGTGAGCTTGTCTATGGATACTAGATAACGGAGAAATAATGATAATAATATGTATATAAATATTAGAAATATACTAAATAAACATATAAACATCCATGACTCGTAAACAAATGCTCGTATTCGTCATACAAACATTTGCTGCTACCGGGATTTGAACCCGGGGCCTCTTGACCGAGTAGCCTGCATAGTAAGGGGTACAGACCTCTCGACCAGCCGGCCGTCAATTGATGACTAAGCGGCCTTCATCATCACCAATCTTTATACGTCCCACTGCTGGACACTTCCTTGATATCCTCAATTTAGAATAGTACCTAGATCTTTAACAGGTGCCAGATATCGAAACTGTTCCACTAACTCCTAAAGTCCAGGCCGGTGCCGCATACGTGCTGTTTGTGCCGTACTCCGTCTAAGCAAATGCGTGTTTTGTATTTTAATTAATGAATGCCTAAATTTTCGTAACGGTTTGATTTAGTTTCGTGACGGACATTGCTTATCACTATTTTATAGCTAAAACTAATTTTACTGACTGACATTCACAATCCGAGTGACTTCTCTAACCATCTTAGCTACCAAGGACTTGGGATAACCGTATTTATTTATTCTGCGGTGTAAGCTTCTATTTAGCCTTACTACGTCGAAATATTATATTGATTTCTTAGAAAAGCTTCATAATATTTTCTTCGTGGTATTGAAGCAGCGTATTATGAAATGATTTCGGAATTCTGAACAAAATAACATCTTTTGCGATTGGAGAAGAATAGAAATATCATTGTACTTCTTCAAAAAAGGCGTGAAAAAACACAATATTTTTACAGGGTCGACAACACGCCATCAGGGTGGCCCGTATGGTAAATTTCCACCTTAGTGGTAGATAAAATACCAACTTTATTAAATACGTAGTTATAAATAAATTTTATAGATAGTTAAAAATAGTGATCGACTCCAAGACGACTCGTTTTCAGAATAATAAAAGCGAAACACTAGACTATAGTAAGTGCGTTTTGGTTATACGCCAAATTGTTTATCGTGATCTGACTTCTCAATAATACCCTAGATTTTATTACGAACCTCCTGTAGAAAGTGATGGGGTGATCCAGCCAGAATATTAAGAGATGCGACGTTCACTAAAAGTGACGGAACTAAATTTTAACTTTATCCTGCCGTTACAGGTACGCCTCATGAATATAAAGTGACATTCGAATTTAGCCTCTTTTTATGAGGAAGTCAAAGTAGAGCAAGTAACGTGGAAAGCTGTCCAATATTGAGTCTAACATAAAATGTGACAGTTGCTTCCTAAATCTTTTTATGAAAAGAATTTTCGCCGAATATGGCATTCGTCCCGCTGAAATTATCGCAATTTGACGTTTGTCTATTCAAATTTTCAACATGTCCAAAATACAAGGTAAAAAACTCAGCCAAGTCGATTAATATGTTATGTGTCCGTTGTAATACATTATAAGCAGTAGTAACCAGATATACAATCGGATTCTCCTGAAAAAGCGATGCCCGTAACAATTTACGTTAAAGTCAATACTTTACTAGGTGGCACTAGGTGGTGGTGGTGGTAGGCACTAGGTGGTAGGCCCGTATGCAGGGTCATCTGGGTAGGTACCACCGCCTTTCTTATTTCAGCCGTGAAACAGTTCGCTGTGTTTCGGATTGAAGGGAAAGGTAGCCAGTGTAATTACTGGGCATGGACGGCATTTCATCTTAAGCCCCAGGATGACAACGCACCTGCAATATCAAGTGATTTTTGCTTGTTATTGCAGGTGTCTATAAGCGGCGGTTACCGCTTTCCATCAGGTGGGCCGTCAGCTTGTTTGTCATCCAGTTGTATAAAAAAAAAAAACTTTAGTAGTAAAATATTTTTGTAATAATAATGTGTTTTTTTATATAAAAGGAGGTTTAAAGTGATATGAAATATGTATTAAAGAATACAGATAGGACAGCGTATGTGCCCTATATTATTTTCCTCTCTTTCACGCATTATATCACTCGCTTGTGATTGTGACGTTGCCACTTCGAGACGCGGCCGTGGTTGATTTATTTGAGAATTTGATTTCGTATTTTTCATTTAATTATATGCCTTATTGATCCCCACACATATTTTTTCTATCGACCATGGGTTACTTTAAGCACTCTCCTTCAAGAAGCCTTTCAATTTCATTTCTTTTTTATGTATCTACTTACCAATGTTGTGTAAATTTTAACAATGACGATAGAGTATATATCCTTGGTTAAAGTATCTATTTATTTTATTAAAGATACTTATATCCAGTACATGAAACTGATGGAATTACTTACTCGCTAACACTAACATAAGTCACATTTTAATCCCGCTTACGAAACTTATTTTTCTGGATATATCTAACTAAAGTTAACTCAATTAACCGCAAGTTTCCATTTGATTTTGTAAACTCTACAGAGTCTACTTCAACGTATACTTACTCGTACTTCGATTCTATATTAATTACAAAAAAAAATATCGTTTCTAACAAGTTTGAGTCAAAAGAAACCCGAGAAAAATAAACTTTAGTCGTGCAAAAGTTTTTGTACAATTTTAGACGGCCATAAGATTGGAGATCACGAATCGGTAAACGAAGCGTAGGAAGTCTCTACTCTGACGTAGAAACGATTTAGGATAGTTGTCGGAAGTGGCAATTTCATTGGAACCCTTTAACCGTGTCTGTAGGTGAACTATTGCGATTTGATATTGTTATTGGATTTGACAACAATACTCAACCGTGATCATAATTGGGATTGCGTAAGTTTGAATATGCTGCTATTTATCACAAAACAATAAAAACTTAAAACATATGGAATATTGTTGAAGTTATACTGTTTAGAAAATTTATAAAATTGATCATTTTATTTTCCAAAGCTTATCAAAAATGTTGATGGTATTAGATTGCTCACATCAATTAAAACAACTATTAATAAAACCACTTTTAATAAAAACATTCATATTACATATTTATAACTGATTTTGTCAGTTGTAGTAAGAAAGGAACATGTGACGTCACTTGTTCCGTAGATTTTCTATGGAGCGAAACTATTGATCTTAAACATACTATTTCTTCTGCAATATTTCTTCATGCGTTATAAACTTCTTATTTATAAAATAAAAAAAAGTTGTCAACTACCCTGTGATCCAGCCAGCTATGTGTTACCCGGGTATAGCTCGCTTTTGTCTTCGGCCTTATTACATCTAGGATACTGAATAAAAATAATCTTACAGATATTAATTTTTTTATTTTTATCGTTATATTAATTGTCGGGGTAATAAGGTCCTTATGCAGTCACTCGGGCTGTAAATTTGGCCTAGGAGATGATTCTCTTCAGTTTATATTATTTTTCTAATTTCTTATAAAGTCGTTTCATTGTTTCAATATTATTGTCTCTTGTTTCCAGCTGGACCATTATAAAATAATTGCCATCTCAACATGTGCATATTAAAAGTAACCACAGTCAAATAAAACGTTTTGTTAGTAATTCATACTTTACTACCGTATCAAACGGACTATAATCGTGAGTGCATAAATATCAACTTCATACCTGTTAAGTATAACATTAAAAGTATGGATTTCAAATTTTCCGGCCTCCTGGAAGCAGTTTTTTTGGAAAATACATACAGAAAAGTTCTCTCCACACGATCTGGAGGTAAGTTTTTTATACAACTAACTTGAGCTAACTTAATTATAAAATGAATGTAAAAAAACTCATTTTGTATACGTTGTCTTTTTTACTCGCTACCTTTCTTGCTCATCACTCATACAAACTGACAGTGATTTTCTTACATAAATTCCTTATCTAAGTTGGCTGAAGTACAGTAGCAAGTGGCTAGACACTAGACGCCTATTAGACACCTGCAAAAACAAGGAAAAAGTCTCTTGGTATTGCAGGTGCCTAGTCATCCTGAGGCCTAAGGCGAAATGCCTTCCATGCCCAGTAATTACATTGGATACCTTTCCCTTCAATCCTAAGCACAGTGAACTGCTTTACGGCTGAAATAAGAAAGGTAGTGATACCTACCCAGACGACAATATATACGGGCCTACCACCTAGTGATTTGGCTAACTTTTACTACGATAAACGATATGTAAGCAGGTCGAGCCGCGAGCAACCACTAGTGTTCAATAGATGTTAATTTATCTTATTACGATTAGATCAACTGAAGACGATTTTATTGCTTGATATTTATATAATAGAGAATATTTTTTATTGATATTATTGTGTGTCTACTTTTGTAAAAGTTTTTTAAATATTGACATAAAGCGTTCACTGTTACTTATTTGCTTATTTTATCTCTGTAAAATCTGTGATGTAATTAGGTTATCTTTTCGCTCCTGTGTTGTATGTTGTATTAGTTCTTATCAGTTATGTAAATTGATAAGAACTGTAATCATTTGACTTCCTCAGCTTGCTGATAATATTTTTTTTTATACAAAGCACGACAAATGACTCAACACCACCTGATGTGAAACGGTAAGAGTCCATATGCGAAGACAGCTAGTGCAGTTCAGACACTGCTCTAGCCGCTTCCACCTTGCCGGCCCAAAGGGTGCTTTTTCACGCCTCTTCTGAAGGAACCCATGTTATAGGAAGGAGGGAACACCTTTGCTGGTAAACAATGCCAAGTTCTGGACGTACGACAAAGAAAAGAGCTACTAAATTTCTTTGTACGTGATGTTGAGGTGGAGACAGTGAATTGATGACTCCGAAGACCGGCACGCGTGCTCTTGAGTAGGAAGGGGGAAGGTGGAATAAGGTCAAATAGTGACTCTCCGTGTTATAGCCGATATAAGGCACTAAGCGACGCAATGTCTCGACGCAATTGCAGAGGCTCAAGGTTGTTCGTGACCTCTACATCGCCAACAATACGGACAGCACGACACTGCAATCTGTCCAGGGCATCGAGTAGGTACTTAGCGGAGCCATCTCACAAGTGCGAGCAATATTCCACGCAAGACCGGACCTGAGTTTTATAGAGCAGGCATAATTGGTCAGGCGTGAAAAATCGACGCACCTTGATCAGGACACCGAGCTTCCGTGAGGCTGTTTTGATCACGGTTTCGATGTAGTTCCTGGAATTCAGATTGCAACATATCTACATGCCTAGCAAGTTTAGGGAGCCCTGTGCCGAAAGAGTCGTGCCCTGAAGATTAATGGAAAAAATACTTAATATGGTTTGCAAGAGCGCTTAAACCACTACGCCACCGAGCTCCTCTACACTGTCTACATTCATATGTAATAAATGATTAAAAACGTCAAACAATCGACTTCCGATTGCAATGAGTGTTTTTACAAAGCACTTGGTACAGACGACAGCACATCAAGTGTAATAATTACACTACGAAAGCCGCCTCTATAACGAAGGAAGTAAGAGCGATCTCAAGGTCAAACTGTTACGCTTGATGTGCTGTCGACTGTACATTATGATGAAAATAATATTATGAAAAGTTGGAGCTTATGGAAAAAAGTTTTTTTTCAAAATTTAATTCTCCACGGCTTCGTAACAAAATGTGTGGACTAGACAAAAGTTTCCTTTTTTGTAGCCTTTTTTTCTAAATATCTTTCAAATACTTTTTATATTTACCAAAATGTCTAAGATAATATGATTCAGTAAAAGTCCTTATTCATTTTATTTTTATTCTTTACTACACGAGAGCAACTTAATACAAATTTTATAAATAAAACATGATGTATACTTAGTCAAAGTCAATAATGTTTAATAATCTCAGTTTTAGATGGTCAATATTAAACTTTCAATAGCAATAGAAAATCTGTTGAGTCTGAGATGTGGGGCAGTCGATGACTTCATTAAAATTACCTAAAATGTATAATACTTACAGATTAAAAACTAAGTATGCTTACGCATGAAAATTTAGCTGAAAATTTACGTCATGAAAGGAGCGTGGGAACAGCGTCAGACAAACGTTAGTTGTATCTTTTTATCACCCTTATCTTTTGGAAATAAAAGCCATTTTAGAGCAGACATTTTTAAAAAAACTGTGTAAGTATATAAAATTTTTACTGTGAAACTATTTTTTGTAATTTTCACTGTGTAAAGAAATTAAAATTAACAGATGCCTAGGATAGTATTACCTTCGTAATTGCAATTTAAAAATTTAATAGAACTCGACAAAGTTAATAAGTAACTTTATGAATAAAAATATTGAATGAAGTACAATTTCCTTCGCCACCCCGACCCACCATATTGATCGCACCCCATCTCCTGCGAGTGAACAGTGGAAATAATAGGCGACTCTGTCCTTCTGTATAGCCTCGTCTCGTTCTAATCTAACTTGCGTTACGACAAGATTCTGTTGAATCAATATAAATAAAACTTTCGTGTTTTCTTATCAAATAGACCGGATCTTCGGATGGATGGATTTATTTTCAATGTATCAAGTTATTATTTTGCATAGGTTTACGTAATAAAATCACAGTTTATTTTATCGTTTTTTTACTTTTACCGTCATAACTCAATGTAGGTTTCTATGCCTCAATTTGTACACACGCTTACACATGAACCGAAACACATTGACATTTGCCTTAATCCGCTGTTATGCTTGACGTGTTGCTATCTGTACACTTATAAATAAGCACGTTTTCAACACATTTTACATAGATAAACCTGAAATAAGTTACATATCAAGTAATATTATCAGTATAATCAGTGAATAACATTAAGTTTTTTGCTGCTTATGGCATTTAAAATTTAATGTAATGTGGTAGGGAAATATACGTACCTATTTGATTATACAGGTACTTAAAAGTAAATAGACAAACCACAGCAAGAGAACAAATTGATTCGTAGACAGGGGTCCTATTTTTAAACAATCTTTTCCAGGAAATGTCGAGTGAAAATATTCGATCATTTAGTACAATAAGTTAAATATTATTTACACGCATTTAAAGCAATATCTAAACAAGTATTTCAATTTTGTATCATCATCATCATCGGCCTATATACGTCCCTCTGCTGGGCATCGGCCTTCCTACACGGGTGAAACAGATGAGGATTTTAGGGCATAATACCAGCACACTGGCCCAATGCGGGTTGCTGGGTTGAAGCGCCTGTAGTAACCAGCGGGATCAACTCGAAGACCCATCCCGGTATCGACCATGGTAAAAGTTGCTTTGTTTCCGCAATCCACAACCGAGCTCCTGTTTTTGTACGTAAACATCATAGTTCGTCCATTTTTCCTTTCAATTACTGCATTGAAAATTTGCCGCAAATATGGCGGTACTTGAAGGAAAGCAGAGCATTAAACTGTATAAGCTGTCAACTGGTCTTAATGATAAAACGGAAATGTACACGTAACATGTTATACATATGTGTTTCCGTCCTTAAATAACATGCAATTAAAAACAAAATAATGGCAACCGTTGGAAAAATGTATTGTTGGTAGTTAGTGAGTGATTTTACTGCACTGCGAATTATAATTGTAGTGGAAGTAACGTAAATGCCTTCTGATTGAGGAAGTATGAGTCTGGGCATTCTGTATGTGAATGGTACACGTACGGTACCAGCATATAGTATATAGTTGCATTTAGTAATTTTCATATTAGGGTACTCTTTATTGCACTTTTAACATAGTTTCATCAATACAAAATAGTGTAATTGACAACTTTTTATCATGACAAGTGTATATTTGAAATAAAACCAATTTACCTGATTTACTTGCGTTCAATTAGATGATACATTATTATTACATTATTATACACACGACGTTTCGATTACTTTACAGCGATCGTGGTCACGGGAAGATCCCCGGATCTCTTCTCAGGAAGCGATCTATCTGCATGCCAAATTTTATCTAAATCATTTTGCTTATTCTTAGTTTAAAAGTAAAAACAGACGTCTGTCTGTGCGTTACTGTTGAATTTAGGTAAATAATATTATGTTAATATGGATAAATGGAAATCGACTCAGGAAATTTTAAAAATAATTTAAGAATACTACTTACAAAGTAATTTTCACAAAGATCAACTGTGTTGTTTCAATTACTGTAATTATTTAACTACGTATTCTTTCTTTGTTCAAAGACAAGTACCTGAACATTATACTTTCCATAAAATACGCAAAGTCACGTCAATTTGCAATCAAGTAGCGATTTATCATACATCAAATAATCCATAACCACCATTTCCGCTACACAGGAATCGCTACACAATTTCATTTATTAAAGAAAATCAGCAATTTAGAAACTATTTTCGTAATCTGTAAGAACGTCATTTAAAAGAATTTCTTGCTGGCTCTACTTCAGTAGTCTCCAAATTTTCCAACCTACGGAACTAAGAATTAACGTCATTAAGCACTTGTAAAAGTCGGCATTAAGTATTTTTTTAAATTATGTTTTTACACGTCAAGGGTGGTAAACAAGTGTAGGTACGCCTGATGGTGGGTTGTTGTCACGCTCGTATTAGCACCTTGGGCACTAGTTACGAGCTTTGCCGTAGCCTCAATACGCTTGTAGCACCTTGGGCACACTTCACGCGTTGTTATCGTAGCCTAAAGGCACTTGTAGCACCTTGGGCACTACTCACGCGTTGTTTCCGAAGCCTAAAGACCGCTCGTAGCACCTTGAGCACTACTCACGAGTTGCTACAGTAGCTTATAGACGCTCGTAGCACCTTGGGTACAACTAACGCGTTGTTACCGTGGACTAAAGACGCTCGTAGCACCTTGGGCACAAGTCACGAGCTTTGCCGTAGCCTCAATACGCTTGTAGCACCTTGGGTACACCTCATGCGTTGTTATCGTAGCCTAAAGGCACTTGTAGCACCTTAGGCACTATTCACGCGTTGTTTCCGAAGCCTAAGCACACTCGTAGCACCTTGAGCACTACTCACGCGTTGCTACAGTAGCCTATAGACGCTCGTAGCACCTTGGGCACTACTCATGCGTTGTTTCCGTACCCTAAACACGCTCGTAGCACCCTGAGCACTACTCACGCCTTGTCACAAAAGCCTATAGATCAGTCATGTCAAAGATATGGCCCGCGGGCCGTATCCGGCCCCCAGACCGTATCAATACGGCCCGGGATCGCAATTTGCCACAAAAAGAAGAATCATGTTTTTAGACTTTTAGACTCCACACGATTTCTCTACGGAAGTTTTTTAATTTTTTTTTATTAGAATCTGGCCCATCTTTGCAAAATTGAGTTTGACACCCCTGCTATAGATTCTCGTAGCACCTTGGGTACAACTCACGCGTTGTTACCGTAGACTAAATACGTTCGTAGCACCTTGGGCACTACTTACATGTTAGTACAGTAGCCTATAGACGCTCGTAGCACCTTGGGCACTACTCGCGCGTTGTTGCCGTAGCTCAAATAATCTTTTAATTTTTAATCAGTAATCAGTAATCATTTATTTGTAAAACATAGGTAAATATAAAGTTCTTATATTATTTTAATGTCCATTATGTTTTGCCTAAATATGCATACAAATTTAAAAAGTAAAATCCATACAGTAAAAATCTAAATAACATATTACAAAGAGTTACAGTTAAACACTTGTCATAATAGTGAAAAAAAAGAAAGAAAATTGGATTAAATTTCAAGAATAATAAATTAAACGTATTGAATAAATTTACTGTGTCATATTAATTAAAAAATCATTAGTGGTTGAACACCATGGGCACCACTTACGCGTTGTTTCTTTAGCCTAAAGATGCTTGTAGCTCCTTGAGCACTACTCACGCGTTGTCGCCGTAGCCCTTATACGCTTGCAGGCTTGCCACCTTAGTGGTTTTAAAAAATGCATGAAATAAGGTATTTTTTGGCGAAAGAAAAAAGTAGGCCATGGCTCAAATTATAAAAAGTTGCATCGCCTAAATGTAAAATGAACGCCGTTTCTTCAATAGGCGCTCGGCAAAAAGTGAAAAAAGCTATCATATTTCAAAAACATTAATTAAAAACTCGTCAGTTTGCTAATGTATCATTAACAAATAATTTCGAAATATGAAACAAATCAACAAAATATATTTTATTTATTTTTTATTCCACAAAATTTGCAATAATTCAAGGACTCTTGATTGTAAATGCTAGTGGCGACTTGTATATCGATTAAACGAGTATATCGCTCCACAGGGCAGTTTATGTGCACATAACTGACAAACTGAAAGACGAGGTACTTTCGCCTTTATCTTAAATATAAAATTCTTGACTCACAGTTTTAGTTACCATACTCCTCCGAAATGGCTTGACCGATTCTCATGAAATTTTATATTTATATATTGAGTAGGTCTGAGAATCGGATACTGTCTATTTATTTTATATTTTTGTACATTTTTTTCATATATTTTTTTACGGCAGGACAATGTTTGCGGGGTCAGCTAGTAATATAATATTAGTTAGCTCTTACATGCTTCGGAAAGCACGTTAAGCTGTTGCCGTTGGTACAGATTTTTACTGCAAAAAAAATAGGTTGTTACTGCAACCGCTTTAATCCACCAACCCGCATTGGACCAGAGCGTGGTGTTAAGTAGAAAGGCTTGTGCCCAGCATCGGGATGTATATAAGCTGGTGATGAATATAAGTATGAACGAACTTACCCATAGTCAACAGCGATGCTCAGTCGACTGAGTACAGTTATATCAAAATATTGTATAATACCAGTTACATCTACTTAAATTCGCAATAAAATATGATTTGATTTGATAATTTGCCATAAAAGTTTGCCGGAAATCTAATGTTTCCAACCTAGAATGGCAATGCAATGCCAAATCGAATATTTGAATAAATGAATTATTTATAGAAATTGTTATAATATTCTTATTTTTTTAAGTTTACGTAATATCGCTAGAATTACAACATTTTAATTAGTTATTGATGAAATGGCGATGAATTTTTTTTATGACCATTTAGTATGGTCTTTAAAAGGTTTTTTGTTACTATATATTATTGCAATAACTGTACTGCAACCACCAATACACCTGTCAAACCAAACGGAATGATTTAACCCTTCAAACATCAGATGCCAGACGAAATTGATTTTTCAATTGTCATAACCCTCCGGTGGGATAACGCCGCTTGAGGTATGAAGAGCCTTAACGTCGCACGGTTTTTCAATCAAACACTGAAATCGAAAACATTGGAAACGAATTAACTGATTCTGACAAGACTTTCCATGCATAAGCCAGTCAGTTTTTCGAAAAACATTATTTTGTTAAGTGAGAACAATTTATAGAATTTAATAGTAACCAAAAATCAGCAAAAGCCATTTTTTATTAGATTATTTTTTATAAAACTCAGTACAGGCCTCGACGGATGTCATTTTACATTCACATTTTCTCAATTTTATTTTGACATTAAACTAAATTTTTAGGAAAGATATTTAAAAAAAAAAACTAAAAAAAACGTCTGCCCTCACAATATTGAAATGATTAAAATTCCATCACCCGAACCCGTACAAACACTGACAATTCGGATAACAATCTTTTTTACACTATAATCATATTAAACTACGCGATCGATCGCTTTTTATCTATTTCAGAAATGACGTACAGAGGACAGCATGTAAAGTGTAACAGTTACACTACAAAAGTAGCCTCTATTGCGATTGGAGTAAGGGCAGACTCAAGTCAAACTGTTACGATTGATGTGCTGTTGGCTACAAATCTAAAATAAATCTTTTCCGCTGGAAACAACGAGATCAAATTACACTTCCTTAAGTCGTTTGTGATCTTTTTTAAGGTGATACTGGTGCTAACCTCAAAAGAGAGTAGTACCTTCTTAATGTTTTTACAAATAAATAAGCTAGTTTAGACCACAATCTCACTTGAAGTTAGCGATGAGGTAAAAGATTACCTAGAAAGTGGTAAATTATAGCATTTGTGGAGCACATTGGCTGGCCACTAGCTCCATTCGCTATTTATGTAGGTAATAAGAATAAGATTTAATACATTTAGAGACTGTGAGTCACATTTATAAACTTTCATCATCATCATCATCATCATCGTCATCATCACCAGCCTATCTACATACATCCCTCTGCTGAGCACAGGTCTTAGGAAGACCTGTGCTCAGCAGCAGCTCAGCTCTTCAAGGGAGAAACATGAGTTAACGTGCCTTCAGAAGCACGGAGGAGCTTGACATTACGAACCTTTGTTGGTCCATCCGGTATCGACCATGACAAAAGTTGCTTTGGTTTTGTAATCGAAACCAGAGCGCGATGGACCGTATGCTTGATTGCCACCTTAGTGGTATAAAAAAAACTACAACACCGCCAAACTCCCAGTCATGCTTAACAACCTTAAATAATTTAAATGCCATCTCTTTTACAATAAAAAAAGAAGATAGAGTCAAGCGTAGAGAAATTTATTTGTCCCATAATAATGCAAATTATGTCCGCAGCGGGTTTAATTCTAGACTGAAAGAAAATGTAAGGAGTCAGGTGACGCCATTTCACTTTGACGTGATTGTAATACAGATCTTACCCTATCAAGCAACACAGGACATTCCAGACACAATTTTTTAAGTGTCACAAGACTCCCGGGAGTCTTTTCGCCGAAACGTCTATCGTCAAAATTTGTGGGTGAAACGTTTCACATCGCAAAATATCATGTCCTCAGTAAGCAGCGCCAACGTCGGTTATGGCCTGCGCATGCGCATGTTAAATAGCCTTAATGAGGATCAAAGTGAAGGTGTGAAGGGAAATTCTGTGGTGATCACGCGATTGCGTTTATTTTTAACCGCATTTTGTGCTTGGTAGAAAGGAACTTTCGGTGCACCAGAGATCCGGGTTTGGAGTCGAATATTGAAACAAATTTTTCATTGTTTGTTATACCAATTTGAATCCGAGATAACATTACTTCAATGTGTCTGGCACAAATGCAAAGCCACGCAGAGGCAGCATAAAATGCGAAGAAAACCAGCGATACTTTGTGGTATTTCTTCCCAGGTCTCATCCACAATCAGCATTAAAAAATATAACGATTTTGATCCCTATCGCATTGATATTAGAGATAGAATGTAGGTACACAATTTTGCTGCTTACTGTACGCGGTGATATTGGCAATGCCCATATCTACATTTTGAGAAAGCACTAAGGCAGTGTGTGTATCAGACATTGTCTCCGAATCTAAGATGTCAACACGTCCTTTTGGCCTTGTAGGGACACTATAGTCGCCCGCGGCTTCACCCGCGTCGGTTATCGCGCCAAATAGCCTGTGTCCTTTTTCAGTAAGCAATCAAGCCGAATTTCATCCAAATAAGTTCAGCAGTGTAAGAGAGAAAACGTTAATAATATTAGTACGGATGGATTACCGACCAGTTAATAATCCGTTAACAACTTACTAAGCCGGAATTTTGTTACAAAAAAATACTAAGGCACTTTAATTAATTTTTAAGATATATAGGTATATCTTATTGTATTTAAACAGTAGTATTTAACTGTACCAATGAGTAGCTCGGTGGCGTAATGGTTTGAGCGCTCTGGTTTCAATTACGAAACAAAGCAACTTTCGCCATGGTCGGTCCCAGGATGGGTAAGTCCAAATTTATAATCTCGACCTCCTCCGTGCTTCGGAAGGCACGTTAAGCCGTTGGTCCCGGTTGTTCTGCAATCGCTTTAATCCACCAACCCACATTGGGCCAGCGTGGTGGTGTAATGGCCCAAGCTCGTCATGTGTTTCTCCCTGAAGGCCTGTGCCCAGCAGTGGGACGTATAAAGACTGGTGATGTTGAACTCTACCGAAATAAATAAATTATAGTTATATTTGCATCAGTTAACATTATTTAATTGAAATTTATATGCGTAGTGATGTTGGTGCGCTATCCGCAGCTTAACAATTTTGTTTACTACCGCTCCATCCTGAGTAGCTAGGTACTTATACAGGACGTTCGGTACTCACCATAAGAAGTAGGCACCTACCCATGTCAACATAGCCATATAAATATTATAGTGTTAAGAAAAAATATTCAAATTCCTTGATACAAATAGTTCTGTCAGTTAAACAAAATGTACGAGAAAATTAAAATTAATTTTAAAAAATTTGAACATCTGATACAGCCTTTTACACTTGTTATAGACTACCGAGCACCTTGATTATGTAAATCAAGATTAAAGGAAATCTTGAAGAAATTATCTTCATCAGAATAAAACAGAATCACACTTATAAACTAAAACATAAGATGGAACTCCTCAGCGACAAATATCTTTTAAGATTCCTTACCACTTTTTTTCTTCTTTTCCTAAAGATAAGTGTTACCGCTCTCCACCGAGCACACTGCTATTTGTTCTGTCCCCAATATCCATGTTATTTTTCAGTTTATTTAGCTATAGCCCTCTAAGTGTTGGACTTTCAGTTTTATTACGAATGACGTGTCAATTGGTTATGGAAGGTATTTGGTTACGAGGTATGAGCGAGAAAGCCTCAATATCCGTTGTTACTTTCAATCAATACGTCAGTCTGGAAGCTGAGAGCGATTTACATTTGAAAAGATGATAAGTGTGCTAAAGATATGTGATTCAACGATGATAAAGCAGAAAAAAAATCTTAATAACACACAAGATACAAAATAGACAAATTAAAGCTACAAACATTAAAAAATACAATTGACGGCCTTATTGCTAAGTAATTCCTTTCAGGCTACCTAAAGTTAAATGGGTGAAATATTGAAAAAAAAAACATGTTAATGGTTAGGTATGTCGAAGAATCGATAAGCGATTTCTCGGTTTTGGATACAATTCGGATACCCGATACTACAATCTATATATTATATAAATAAGTATTTGTAAATGCGAAAGTAATTCTGTCTCTCTGTTTGTAACGTCTTAACGTATAAACCGATTTAAATGAAATTTGTCATGGAGATAGATAAAACTTCGAGGAAGGCCTTTTGGTGTGATAACCAACATCCACGAGAATAGTTTAAGTAATAAATAGTAATTTCTATCCCGAACCTCGGAATTTCGCCGTTAATTTCCCTTCTATCTCCTCAGGGCACTACTATTTAGGCACAGGGCTCCATTAACTTGCCTTGTATGGAGATATGCTGCGATCTGAATCAGAATGACATCGAAACCGTGATCAAAACAGCCTCACGGAGGCTCCGTGTGCTGAACATCGTGCGTCGAACATTTTTCACGCCTGACTAATTAGGTATGCCTGCGGTACAAAACTCAGGTCCGGTCTTGCGTGGAATAAATAATATTCATACAATCACACCTATTATAACATCATCATTGTAAAATGACAAATAAAGTTATTTTTATTCTTATTATCTAGCCCAAAGTAAACTTCATTAAGAGCTTGTGTTATGGACACTAGATAACGGAGAAAAATTGATAATAATATGTACTTATATAAATATTAGAAATATACTAAATAAACATATAAACAACACCGTCGTGAACAAATGCTTCTCATAATACAAACATCGGCTTCTACCGGGATTTGAACCTGGGGCCCCTGACCGAGTGACCTGTATAGTAAGGGGTACAGACCACTCGGCCAGCCGGTCGTCTAATATTGCTTGCACCTGTGGTATGGTTCACCAAGTACCTCCTCGATGCACTGAATAGATTGCAGCGTCTGTCCGTATCATTAGCGATGTAGAGGTCACGAAGAGCCTAGTGCCTCTACAATTGCGTCGCTTAGCGCCTTCTATCGGCTTTATCATGGAGAGTGTTATGTAGAGCTTTTCGACCTTATCCCACCTTCCCTCCATTCACTGTCTCCATCTCAACATCACGCACAAAAAAGTTAAGTAACTCGTTTCTTTGTCGTACTCCCAAAACTTGGATTTTTTTGGCAGCACGTGTGTTCCCTCCTATAGCATGGGTACCTTCAAAAGAGGCGTGAAAAGACACCTTATGGGCCGCCAAGGTGGAGGTGGCTAGAACAGTGTGTTCCAAGCTGCACTAGCTGTCTTCGCATATTTACTCTTCTTAGGGCATCACATCAGGTGGTGTTGAGTTATTTGCTGTGCTTTGTATAAAAAAAACCTATCAAACATTTGAAGTCCGTAACTAATTCTACTAAGACACCCGATGTGGTTTCCTGTTCACTGCTACAATATTAATATATTTTAAATATATTTTTTATGCCATTTATGATTTGTATATACTTATGCATTTTAGTATCGTGTGTTCTGAACAAATTTCAACTCTATTCTATTCTAATTACTTGATTGATGTTCAGAAAAGAAATTTTAAAATACATAATAGAATATTTAATACCCAGTTGTGGTAGCTGTTCGCCTTTTAATGTAATATATTTCGCCATGTTGTTTTTATATATTAGTATAATATTAAAACTACGGACCAAGGACCATTATTATTATGCAATTCATATTAAAATTAATGCGGATCACGTCAACCATTTAATTTTAAAACGGATTTTTTATTTATTCGCTCTGAATATAAAATATACTGTGTGGTTGTGTTTGATGCACTTTAAGGTTTAAACTTGCGAAACATTATTTTTTTGGTAATTATTCATAATTTTAAAATGAACATTTAACGATCCATAAGGAAAAGGTGCATAGTTCTATAATTATGACTTATAAAGGAAGTTACTATAATCGTTTTGTTTACAATAAATCGTGTTTATAGACAAGGTTTGAATAAAGTTTTAAAAGTACAGTCGCGTTCAATAAGTTGTAAGTAAACTTTTTTGCCATCTTATGTGCCTTATTCTCTTTCAAATACGATTTACCTACTGACTGTACCTATAGGTACGTCTGATTTGATCGAGACAGTTTCTGATTTCTTTGCCTGTAATAGTAATTAATAGACAGTCTTAAAGAGTTGATAGTTTGTACATAATAGATTAGATTAGACACAGTGTTTCAAAACATCTAAAATATGGTTTAAATATACAAAATTATGTAGATACTTCGAAGAAACCTTATCAAATATAATTACTTAATAAAATGAACAATTAAATAGTAATATTTTTGCTACTTATTGATTCTTCAATTTATTTACTGTTTTATGTCCTAAGCAAGCTATAGCAAGCAACAAGGGAAAAAATAATAACAATTGATGTATAAATAAAATAGTTTTGCTTAGAGTGGTAATACAGACAATGATGTGGGAATAAATATCTGAAATATTAACATAGAAAGATCAATACTCGTTAAAAAAATATTACCCATTATACGAGCATCAGTCCCTAGCAGGATTCGAACCAGAGACCTCTGGCTTAGTATAGGACAAACATACTGACCACTCAACCGGCCGCCGTCCGTGATAATCTCTATATCACTTTTTCTATTGAAAAAAACTAATTGAAAATTGTAATTAAATTCTTTTCTATCAATTTGTGTTTGAGCGAGAGATGAACCATAAAAGCCGTCAATTTCATTTCCTTTTCTATTTGATCGCAGAATAATGGGTGGTAATTTTACTTGCGTGAGAAAAGTGTCCAAGCGAATACCGTGGGATGTATTGATTAGTATTTTCATATCGATAAATCGTTTATTGCTCATCAAGTGTTTAGTTGAGGAGCTCTGTGGCGTATTGGTTTGAGCGCTCTGGTTTCGATACGAAAAACAAAGCAACTTTCGCTATGGTCGATCCTGAGATGGGTCAATCAAAGTTTGTTATCTAGAGCTTCTCCGCCCTTCGGAAGGCACGTTAAGCCATTGGTCCCGGTTGTTCCACCAACCCGCATTTAGCCAGCGTGGTGGTGTTATGGCCCAAACTCCTCATGTGTTTCTCCCATGTATGAAGGCCTGAGCCCAGCAGTGGGACGTACATAGGCCGGTGATGATCATGATTAAGTTTTTTATTCGATCATTGAAAGAAAGAAATATTTTAAATGTGTAATGTTGACTTTCAATTAAACCATCTCGGACTCTATCGTCTCTACCAAAATTAATCAAACATGTTACAGTCCCATTTTTATAGAAATAAAGAAATAAAACCTTGATCATTGCTTTAATTCAAAAATTTATTAATATAAATTTGCCACCAACTTCATTAGCCAGCGAGCGTTCAGCGTGATGGTGTGTTAAATAAAAACTTCTTTTGTGTTTTCCCTCTGTAGGGAAGCCTTTGCCTTATGACGACTCAGTAATGTTAAACAAATTTGCTCTACAAGGGTCAAAAGTTACAACACAGATTTTCCTATTAGACTGAATTCGTCACGTCCATGTTACCTTGGAAATGGTTGCAAAAATATTTGAATTAATCTGTATCATGAATAACAAAAACCTGTTTTTTCAATAACAATGTTAAATCAGAGCTAAATTCATCATTGTTTTATTGTTTATGATAGCTCGCAAACGTAAATATTTGAGAAATTTGTACTTCGGTATCTGTGTTAGTGTGTTTGTGTATAAAAATAGTCTGGTAATAGGTCAAGGTAAATGAGAATCGCAAAAAAAGCTAATTACACTTTCACTGCAGACGAATTGTTAGTTTTTGTAGCAGTCACTAGTCGGCTATTAAAACACCATCAGTGCTAGCCGTACAGACAGACATGCGCACTGCACTCGCAGAATGCAGGCAAAACAACAGCTGATCGAAATAGGCTCACCTTTGACTGAGTCGAGTCAGGTTGCATGAAGTAAAATAGGAAAAACATCCATACTGCAGCCACCAGGCAAAATATTTTTAGATTCCGCCTCATTTTCCTATTTCTATAATAAACACTGCACTTTGAATTCGAGCGTGGAACGGAACGCGCGTACTTTTTTATTTATTTACTTTTCTAACGGCTTCGGACGCGAGCGGCGCGCGGCCGCGCTCGGTGCCTCGTGGTGACTGACTTCAGCACAGATTGTGTTGTAGGCGCCGATCATGCGCGTATCGGTCTTCGAACCCTGTGCGCCGCATTCGAAAATAGAACTACGCGGTCACTATTGCACTGTTCGTAGTTGGTACACTGCATTGTTTGGTGTCGTGGCCGGCTGTCTGACTAGTCGCTGTTGGGAAACTTAGGAATGTTAGGATGTCAATGGATGCAATTAACCGCCATTAGATTGACGCCGGCATTTCTAATTAGGTTTTAGATTCTCAAATGGCCACACACAACATGTCATCCTCGCACAGAATCTGGCCTAACCTAACAGACCGGAAGGAAACACACATTACATAGAATGTGAATTGATAATTTATGCTATCAAAATGAAAATTTATTATAATTAAATTTTAGTAAACATTAGTATTGCCTTATATTTTCGCGAGCACTACACTACTGCCACCATCGTTGTTGGACCACTCAAAATATATCAAAAAGTGACGGTAGTTTACTTAAAAACTCATCAAAGACAACTGACAGCTTCAGTCTTCCCGTGACCATGATGGTTGTAAAGTAATCCAAACGTCTGGTATACAAAAATCATGTAACATCTCAAACGCGAGTAAAACCGGTATAGTGGTTTTATGTCAAATTTGGTATACATTGCTGTCATCGTAATGTTGTTATGGACTATCATAATGGCTAGCCGTATGTCTCAATGTCTGTACTCAAAATTAGTGAAAAATCTACGACTTTAAAGGGTGCTGTCCACGGGTAGAGTGAACCGGCTACTACTCTACCAGTTTCAGTTTGTACTCTACTCTACCAATACTGTCTGCATTGGTGTAGTTAGTAGTATGTTAGTACGCTACCGTGCTACTGGGGCCTTACCACCATCTTTATAAAAGCGATTCATATTCCGCTCGGTTCAGTATTGGTTCCTAAACTGCATCGCTGTCATAGTCGTAGATAGCGTCGTAGTACGAATTAACGATTCTACTCAGTTTAGGTCCTAAACTGGATCGCGATAACAGATGGTGGTAAGGGTGCAGGTCGATTACTACGCACGAAACATGACTTACCGGTATACTGTTAACGAATGTAGACAGCATTGATAAAGTACGAAATGTCTCTAATAAGACTGGTAGAGTATTCAAAATTGGTAGAGTAGTGTGCCAGTTTACAATTTAATCTACCCATGGACAGGACCCACTGGTATACTGATATATCAATTTGGACAGCATTTATAGAAAAAATATTTACTTATAAAAATATCTAAACTAGAAAAATTTCACGTCCTGAGGCGGGGATCGAACCCGCGACCTTTCACAATCCGGGCGACTGCTCTAACCATCTGAGGTACCCAGGACCTGGGATAACCCTGTGTTTTTAAAACATTTATAATAATGGTAAAATAAAAATCAAGAATATTTAAAAACAATGCCCCAACTTAACCGAATCCTAGGTATTTGTCAAAATACTGTTTTCGGATGTTGAAGTAGAACATTTTAACATTGTAGCTTATAACGCAAATTCAGATAGACTAGAAGAATTTCACAGGATTAATTATCCTAAGTCCTGGGTAGCTCACATGGTTAGAGCAGTCGCCCGGATTGTGAAAGGTCGCGGGTTTGATCGCCGCCCCCATCTTTATAAGTAAGTAATTTTTCAAACATTTATAACAATGTTATAATTAAAGAGCATTAGTAGAGTATAAAAATTTAACTAAAAAGAGTGGTAGAGTATTTAAAACTAGTATAGTAGTGTGCTTGTTTACTCTACCGTTTACTCCACCCATGAACAGGTATACTGGTATACTGATGTATGTCTACATTACTACTAGAAATGCTGTCGCATTCGTAGAGTACAAAAATTTGTCTAAAAAGAGTGGTACAGTATTTGAAACTGGTAGAGTTTTATTAAGACTATTAGAGTATTGAAAACTGGTAGAGTCGTGTGCTAGTTTACTCTACCCATGAACAGGACCCACTGGTATACTGATGTACCAATGTAGACAGCGTTAGTAGAGCACTGAAATTTTCTCTAATAACAAAGGAAGAGTACTCGAAACTGGTACAGTAGTATGTCAGTTCACTCTACCATGTACTCTACCTGTGTACAGCGTGATCTAAAGTCGGTTTCCAAGGTGCTAGAATATTTCCAGCAAAACTCAGTGAAGAGTCCCGGGAATGTCTGTCATCTTCGTCAATCATGGCCAAATAACCATTATGACCTTTGTTCTGACGAGTTGATGTAATCAGGTTGACATAGTTAAATACTTATGATGATCAAAATGAAATGAATACAATGGTCAATTGATTGCTAGTAATCAAAGTAGAGAGGAGCTCTATAGCGTATTGGTTTTAGCGCTCTGGTTTTGATACGAAAAACAAAGCAACTTTCGCCATGGTCGATCCTGGGATGCGTCAATTAAAGTTTGTTATCTTGAGCTGCTACGTGCTTCGGAAGTCACGTTAAGCCGTTAGTCCTGGTTGTTCCTGCAACCACTCTAACCCACCAACCCGCATTGTGCCAGCGTGGGTGTTATAGCCCAAACTCCTCATGTGTTTCTCCAGTGTAGGAAGGCAGGTGCCCAGCAGTGGGACCCATATAGGCTGGTGATGTGATTATTTAACCAATAAATTCTCTATTAAGATCGAACATCGATCAAGAATTACTATCAACTTTTGGTCCTAAGTAAACACATTGTGCCCAGCAGTGGGTAGAATATAGGCTAGTGATGATGATGAAACCATTGTTTATATTTATATTGTGAATAATGCTGTAAGCTTTTCTAATAAAATAAAATAAATAAAGTTAACCAAAAATTGGTAAGTTGTAGAGCTTTACCAATTTATATTTGCAGTTTGGCTGTGACGTGTGTCGATGGATTAGAAAACATTTTTCCAACTATAAAGTTGAGTCCTTCCATTCCACCTATGCAACGAACTGATTATCTACCTACCTACATCTATTTACGGAACCCTCGATGAGCGAGTCAGACTTGCACTTGTCTGGTTTATTTTTCTACGTAAAATGATACTTATATCGGATTATGTACCTATAGGTTAGACCTCCTTAGCTTCAAACAGAACCAGCGATTGTAATATAAGCTGATAAATTATTAAATGTTACTACGGGTGTTAGATTACTGGGTGTGCCAACTATTAACTTAAGGTATTTGCATTACAAATTGGTATTTATTACAATGTGTTTACTTAGGACCAAAAGTTGATAGTAATTCTTGATCGATGTTCGATCTTAATAGAGAATTTATTGGTTAAATAATCACATCACCAGCCTATATGGGTCCCACTGCTGGGCACCTGCCTTCCTATAAAGGAGAAACACATGAGCAGTTTCAGCCATAACACCACCACGCTGGCCCAATGCGGGTTCGCGGGTTAAAGCGGTTCCAGTTGCAAACGGGACTAACGGCCTAACGTGCCTTCCGAAGCACAAAGGAGTGAGATATTACTAATTATGATTGACCCATCTGGATTCGACCATGACGAAAGTTGCTTTGTTTGTTTTGTTGCAGGTTCACAAACAGATAACTTATATTATGAATAAGGTCCCATAGAGCCATGATCCAGAGTATTAATCACTTACTTGTTTCTTAATTTGTTGTGGAGTCCCACGCTTATACGCCATTAATCTATTCATAGTGCTGTGGAACTAGATTTTTAGGGATATGATCATTAACTTGAGATATTCTGCTTCGATCTAATTGGAAATTTATATTTGGGTACACTCGCAATTCTGTTTCAAACTATGACGCGTTTGCTGTGACTGCTTTCCCCGTTTACATTCCTTGAACTCCCAAAAAAATAATTGTAGAGCTACCTAGCCCCTAGGTGTAATAGTTACTTAATTATTGCACAAATAAAATACCTACTGTGATATTTTCCATTTAAATCGTGAAATATTGAAGCTGCGAGCAGTGTAGGGCGATATAAAGCTTTTCTAAATTTTTACGAGGTAGACACCGCGTGAGTGATGTGATGAGTGACCAAGGTGCTACGATCATCTACACGCTACGGTTAACGCTTAAATCAGGCAGGCCGTACGCTAGTCTGCCGCCTTTACCGTGTTAAAAAAAACTTCTGCTTGTGAAAGGAGATCGTAGCCAAATACAATTTCATTTATTTGTTGTGTTTGTCGTGTATTATAGTGAGTCGCCAGACCTTGTCTATGAAACTCCAACATTTCAAAGATTCGTTTTTTGTTTATCAATCATCATTTTTAGATTACGTAGTAGTAATGGTTTTTTGCAACTCTATACCTATTACTTAAATTTTTAGGTATGTGCATCTTGTGACCCGACAGACGTCCTGTCTTAGCTATGATTATTTATAGGATCGAAAATTCAAAGGCAACTCTTTAAGCTCCGACGAAAATAGAGGGGTGTTATAAGTTACGTGTCTGTCTGTGGATTTGTGTGTCTGTCAACAAGAAAAAACAAATCGAACTCCGATTGTTTTTTTTTTTGTTTGAATTCTGACGTGATTGGTAGGATGGATAAAGCTAAAATTTATGGATCAGATCAGGCGTTTGTTGACTATCAGCACATTTTCTACATGATAAAAGTGTTTCAATAACTTTCACAGATCCGAATGATTTGAAATTTAGTGTATTGTCACTTCGGTGACATTCCCGTGACTTATTAACCTTGAGCTGATCCTACACCATCAAAAAGTCTGCGGAGAGCTTAATTCTTCAGAAACATATAGCAGATATAGCGTGTTTGCGCTCTTAAGAATAGCCTCAATGAAATGGTGTTAGATATATGATTAATGAGGCCGGAGGTTACTTAAAATTATTAATTTTATATTTATTGCTACAAAAAAACAGCTGTCTGCTAAATTCACCTTCAACACATAAAACACAAACGTCAAACCAGTCAAACGCGCGAAGCTAAAATAGGCGTTATGTTTTTTGAAGTAATTCAATTTTCTGTACGATTTTCTTAATTTTTCTTTCCGTAAGAACCTTCGACAAAGCATCAACAAGTTATGGCGTGACCAAGGGATATATGGATTCATTTTTTTATGTTTAAATAGATTTTTAATTCTATTCCACTTATGTAGATATTGCATTTTCTTAATATCTGTATTTTATATCCCAATACTCTCTATTGCGCGATTCGTTAAATAATTATTGTGGCAATACAGCAAAAAAAGATTGTTCTCCCTTTTTGTATCAAATGAAATCTCAAATCTTCACCTTGTCAAAAAAAAAAAAATCTGTTCGCTCTAATGCGTTTAACTTTTTATAATAAAAATATTATTCTAAACTGTTTAAAAAAATTGTACTTATAAACAAAAACAAATTACGAACTCTATGTAGGTATTGCTTACAGCGCCATCTCTCGAATGTGCTAAGAAGTAAGCCCTTCTAATAGCTGTCTAGCGCACCACGAAGTTCATACAATGGGCTTTCAAGAGATGTCGTTTTTATGTAAGTTCTTTTGAAGTTTACTTAGAAAACTCCGTATGATTTTCAAAAATGTAAAAAAGTACTAACAAAGTAATAAAATATTACAGGAATACATTTTATGCATTTTTTATATCATGTATTGAATATTGTTTGTTTAAGGTCGGGCAAGTGTAGCTATTTTCAATCTAGCAGGTAAAATGGATAAGTGGATATATATATATATATTACATTTAAATAATTTACAAATATCAAAGAGTAAATTGTGAAAAATATGTAGAATTTTCGCTCCGACAATTAGCAATAATGAAAATTATGAAAAATAAATAGGTACCCCTTTTTAATTTTATTCCCATTTGAACACACTTGAACACCAGTCACCAGTTTTAACATTTCTCAGCTGAAATCTTATACAAAACAACAACGCACTTTTTAAGCAGACCTACCATAAAACGTTTTCCCAAGTTTCGCGCCAAAATTAAGCGGGTTTCGTTATATTACAGTTACAGATGTTAATTTAAAAACTCTATTCTTTTCTTTCGTTTGCGTCTACTTACGAATGTTATCTATTAATGTAATTGAAAGGTTCAGAATCGCTTTGTGGTAGCTTCGTGTTTTGAATTTCACTAATACGTTACTCACTTTTAGATTTTTTTTTCTTCATAAAACCCCCATAAATATGTAATCATAAAGGAATCAATAATACAAAGTTCTCTAAACGCTTTCAGCCCTAATATATAATTCTTGCCTATGTAGTATTTTGGTTAATAAATGTTAGAACATATTTGGGAATATGCTTGTCTCAGAAACTATAGAAACAGACCGTAAACACCTCCGCTTGGGTTGTTACTTCAACTTCTGCTAGAGTTTGTTTGGGATTAGAACCGTTCTATTGGTTTGTTATAACTCCTATGATTGGGTTTGATAGAAATAATAATATAATACAATGTACGTAATGACAAATAAAAAAGACAGGATGACGAAATAGTCATAATAAAAATAGACAAGAAGCTACGAACGAAGTTGTAACATAGAGAAACAGTATTTTTGTATAAAGGATTCGTTTGTCAATGTCTTTGAAATAACCATAAATAACAATTTCTTATTTCAGAAATTCCTTTTTACCAATGTTCCGGGATTATGTTGTTCTTGATACTTGACCATAATCGTAAAAAGGTCGGGTGTTATTTTCCACTCCATTTTAGACTATGGTGGTCTATCATATATCATATCATATATCATAATCATTTTATTCAGTAACAATTTTTTACAATTGTGTTAGAATGTCAATAAAATAAGAACATAAAAATAAATTACATAGATTAAAATAACAAAATACTCAACTTAAATTAAATCAATATTAATAAATTATTATCAATTTTAATATCTTCATTTAACAGCAAGAGTGAGAGAAAAACATGACGTGTTAGCAGTGTTTTGACGAAAACAGGTTTGATAATTGTTATTTAGGATGGGCAAAGCCTTAAAAATATAAGTTATAGGTAACTTTAGTTTTATTGGTTCTAATTACATTTTCTAAAGCTGTATACAAGTACGGATGTAAAATGACGTCCTTTGATAGGTTTTTGATAACAAATATTTCAAACTTCTAGTGAAATTGTCATAAGAATAACATGTACTTATATTTTATCCTTATGCTTAAGGTAACTTAGCACAAAAAGGTATATTTCTCATACAACTCACGAAAATCATATTTTTGGTTTGGAAAAAATTATGTCCCGGACCCCTGACAATTCACAAGGACCACTGAGCTATCGAGGACGTCTCCTTATCTTACAAATATTAATATTATTATAATTATTAATATAATAACAAAAGAAGAAAATAACTGCAAGATAATTATGGTGGTAATTTATTGTTAGGTAATAATAGATATTTATTATTGAGGAGACCCCGGCGAATGCCGGCGGGCTGTTATGGGAAAGAAGAAATATACGAGTAGGTACATATTTTTCCTCTTTGTACATTAAGCCGCGAAAAAGCTAATCTCCACCCCTTTTGTTTTTCCAGCGATGCTACGTTACCTCCCTCGAGTCCTGTCAATTTAACTCGAATCCAGGCAGAGTCCGCGCGCGCCCCGTCGGGAGCGGTCTCCTTGTCCGAACGGAACCGACTCTATTGAAACTTATATCGATGTTTATGCTACCGAAGTACCGAATATTCCATTACCAAAAGCAATGCACGTCTTACTTGAAATATTGAATTTAGAACTAATCTGAAAAATTAATTTATTAAAATTCCAAAAAGTTTTAAAACTTTTTATTAAAAAGAAGTTTTGAGTTTTAGGACATCAAAAACTTTTTATTTGTGTTGTTGTTTTGTTTTTCATTTATCATTGTGTGATTTAAAGTTTTGTGCTAAGTAATATGTGAGGACTTAAAGGGTGACGAATTCTAGAGGCTTATTTTTGGAAATTAATGGTCGGACATAATTTTTAGGTAAGAATTTCACGTATTTATATTTTTATAGGAATCGTAAGAAGTATTTTTGTTGTAATCTTTACTTATTTCATAGATAGATATGTACGTTTCTTCCGGCTCCGTATCAGTCTTTCATTAATAAGAGTAGATAAGATTTATTTTAATTTACACCGACAAAAAAATTAAACAAAAATTAAAACTGACTTCAAAAACTAAAAAGTAAAAAGAAAATTAAAGTAGGTACTCATCACCTAGAAATATATTTTTTATTCGGTGCTTCACGTTCTATTATTTCTAGAAAAAACTTAGCACCAACTCCAAAAAATATGTTTCTTGGCGATGAGTAGGTACCTACCTACTTAAATTTAATTATTTTTTCCTTTTCAGTTTTCTGAAGTCGGATTTTTTTTACAATTTTAGTGATAACTTTCTAAGGTCAAAGCAAGATGGGTGACCGTCAGCTAATATTGTTTCCTACTATCTTATCTTTTCAATAAAGAGTTATAGGAAAGCAAAAATCCGCAATTTCACATACGTAGACGACTTACTCATTCCAGTTACCTATTTTGATTTAAAAACCAAACAACCCAACCGATTTAAAAAAATATGGGACCAAATGGCAACCAAGTTTTCCACATCGAACAAAAAAAACTCAAGTAAATCGGATCAGATTTCTCGGTGTAATCCGTGTACATACATAGAAAAACAAAACATACCAACCGAATTAAGAACCTCCTCGTTTTTGAAGTCGGTTAAAAACTAAAAATACACTCCTTAGAAGTCAATGGTTAGACCCTGTTTTGTCGTTGAAACTTACAATTGGGATGTTGCCTAAGTTTGAATTGGGAGATATTTTTTACAAATTCGGAAAATATACGCTACTGTTACCCATAAAAACAATTCAAACTTAAAATATATGGAATATTGTTGAAGTTGTATTAAATTGGAAATTAAAAAATGGTGATATTTTTTTTTTCAAAATTTATCTAAATGTTAATAATTGAGGAGCTCGGTGGTGTATTGGTTTGAGCGCTCTGGTTCCGAATACGAAAACAAAAGCAACTTTCGCCATGGTCGACCCTGGGATGGGTCAACCAAAATTTATAATCTCGAGCTCCTCCGTGCTTCGGAAGGCACGTTAAGCCGTTGGTCCCGGTTGTTACTACAACCGCTTTAGCCCACCAACTCGCATTGGGCCAGCGTGGTGGTGTTATGGCCCAAACTCCTCATGTGTTTCTTCCATGTAGGAAGGCCTGTACCCAGCAGTGGGACGTATATAGGCTGGTGATGATGATGATGATGATGATGATGATGATGTTAATGATATTAGATTGCTGACATTAATTAAAACAGCTATTATTATGACAACTATTCATAAAAACATACTTATTACATAGTTATTATCAATTTTGTCAGTATGCACATACATTTCTTAGTAATATGGGAACATGTGACATCACCTGCTATGCGATTCTCTAAAGTCAGCAGCCATGAATTCGTGGCTGTAGGCAGCGCCGTCATACTTTTGGCGTTTGTTTGACAACCGTTGGCGACACCAGCGTTCCGACGTCGAGCACGGCGTGAACCGGAACTAAAAAGTGGTTGATTTTTATATCTCTATGTAAAAAATCTATCAAATATTGAATGAAGTCATTGCGATACAATTTTAACACAGCAAAAAAGAAATAAAAAAATATCGATTGTACTTCATGTCGTATAACCAAAACAGAGACAATCGTACACAGCCAAGAGACCGAACGTGGAGATTAGTGAATACGGATTCACGCAGCGCAGTGCGCAAACGTCAAAACCAATGGCAGCTCGTCGTCTTTGTCAGACGTCAAGTTCGATGTCGAATATCTTTGTTTGTGAATCACACTGCTGTTCCGTAGACTATCTATGAAGCGTTTTTGGACGATGCTCCGCAATATATCAAACATACCACTATATCTGTGAAACTATTGATCTAAGACATACTATTACTTTTGTAATATGTCTTTATGAGTTATAAACTTATTTATTAAAGTTATTTATGAAATAAAAAAAAATAGTCAACTACCCTATTAAGTTTATAAATCAAAAAGTTTTAATAAACAATTTTCCATCATAAGATTTTCCTAAGTTTTCTTATTAACCTTCGTTACCTGTTATTCCTGATTCTAATGTTCATTTAAAGTTTTTCAATTTAGAAACCGATTTTTGAACTTCAAATATCTGCATACCTCCTACTCATGTCATTGTTATGATATGAATAAATACCACATGAGTTTTTATTAAGGGATGTTTAGGGTACATGACAAGAAGATAAAAAGTATGGTTTTTTTCACATATTTCATATAAATGAGTAATTGTATATATAAGAAGCTTTACAAAGTGCTTTTTTGTGTGATATAGACCTTATGTGACATTGAAAATTAAAAAAAATGGCAATTAGGTATTACAAAATTCATTCAAAACATTAATACTACTCGTTTACTCACACTTTTAATACACTAACATACTAACATTTAAATGCATTAATTACAAAGATAATCATTAATTTTGTCCAGGCATATTTGGTGGCCACTACTTTGTTGTGACGTCACAAGCTAGTATCATTTTCTATGGAATGTTTTTTGTAAATTTGTAACAGTTCCTCAAACTAACTATATCTAAGAAACTTTGATCGCAGATATACTATTTCTTTTGCATTTCTGACAATAAATATTTGAAAGATGTTTTGATATACTGTCGAAGGTTAGTTTGGTATATATTATTGGTGATGTCATCATCACTATCATACATCAAAGTCTCATCTCGCGATCAATACAGTGTGGACATGTTTTTAGTCGATCTACAAGGTTAAAATCTAAAAGCGTGTACAAAAGCCAGAAACTACTAATTTTACTGTTTTAGTTGTGTTATTGGACTGTATGGTCCTCTTTTTAAACAGTAATTGTGGAATTGTATTTAGATATACTATGTGAAAAAGTGATCTAAAGTTTGGAAGTGACGGTATATTGACATGAAGTGACTATTTAGAAGTGAAATAAGAACGAATTACCGTCAAGATTCACAAGTTGACAAAGTATTCCTAACTAACTGATTAATAATTTCGTAACTTAAGGTGTAGTCTCGTTGGCGTAATGGATGAACTGTGTGTCTCAATATCAAGCGATTCGGGTTCGAGCCTAACATAGAACAAAAAAAAAAAGCTTTATTTTTTATTTTATTTTTGGTTTTTCATTTTTGTGGTTTTTTGTTTTTTATTTTTTATTATTAGCACCATTTTATATCTTTTTCCAACCACTTAAAAATATTTTTTTTTTTTTGCTTAAAGTGGACTGCATAGTTAAAATTGACTATAATCTTGCGCAGAATGGCTCATAAATCGTGGGGTTGTTGTGTAACAGAAGATACCGAAGCAAATGAACAATTTATTAATTGTATTACATGCAAGAAATCATATCACTTCCTGTGTTTATCCATCCCGGAAGTAACGAAAACCTCTGCTACATATGTAAAATGGAAATGCCCTTCCTGTTTGAGTCTAATTCCAAAATCTTCAAAATCGGACAGTACCCCCATTCGTAACATTTCTAACGTACGAGGAAACAAACGGCCAGCTATTAACTTTCCTCCAGAAACTGCTCCTATTACTCGTGAGGATGTACAAGATATTGTTCAGAGTGTAATTCAGAAAGAAATTGGCCTCATGTTTTCTCAGCTAAGTATTCACTTATCAGACGTAATCAACAGAGAGATCGAACCAGTTAAAAAAGAAATTGGTGATATAAAGGATTCACTAGCATTTGTAAGCAAGAGATTTGAGGAAATTGAGTTTGAACAACGAGCTGCAAATAAAACTATGAAGGAAATACAGGATGAGAATTCCGAATTGAAATTTAAGGTACTTGACTTAGGTCAGCGTCTCAATTACTTAGAACAACACTCTCGGTCAAACAACTTAGAGATTCAATGTGTGCCAGAAAGGAAAAATGAAAACTTATATACAATCATAAAGCAGCTTGGTACAGTGGTTGGGTGTGAACTACAGGACTCTGAACTTTTACACTGCAGCCGTGTGGCTAAAGTAAACACAACCAGTCAGCGCCCACGATCTATTGTGGTTCAACTTACTTCTCCTAGGATTCGTGACCTCCTACTTGCTTCAGTCAGCAAATTTAACAAGCTAAACCCTCAGAACAAACTTAACAGCACACACCTTGGCTTTTCTAGCAATAATTCGCCAATTTATGTCGTTGAGCACCTGTCACCATCCAACAAGGCTCTTCACGCTGCTACAAGAATCAGGGCCAAAGAAAAAGGTTACAAATTTGTCTGGGTAAGAGGTGGCCGAGTCTTTGTAAGAAAAAGTGAGGACACCGAATACGTTCTGATAAAAAACATGGACAGTTTAAAAAAAATAGTTTAATATTTAGGTGTTTTTATTTCCATGCAATAGTGATTTTCTATTTAAAATTCCATCGTCTCATTTTATACTACCAGAATGTTCGTGGGTTAAGAACAAAAACCCAAAGCTTTTTACGAAATATAAATTGTAGTAACTATGATATAATTATTTTATCGGAAACATGGTTAAACAGCACTGTATTCAGCAGTGAGCTATTTGACAACAGATATGTTGTGTATAGACGTGATAGGGAAAGTTCTTTGGAGCACCGCGGCAGGGAGGGAGGTGGAGTTCTGATTGCTGTTAAAAGAACTATTAACTCTAAGCGAATGATGGGTTGGGAATCTACCTACGAGGATCTATGGGTTTCGGTTGATGTTCCTTCCTCACATGGTCTGCGTCAGATGGCTCTCTGTGCAGTGTATTTACCTCCACCTATACGCCGTTCTTCCTTAGAGCAATATTTGGATCACTGTAATGCTATCTTTGAGCAAATGGTAAATTCTCATATATGTATTGTAGGAGATTTTAACATGAGTGGTATTGATTGGGAGTTAATTAAGACCTCATCTCAGACTCCAGGATTGTCTAGTGCATGTGAAGCTTTTGTAGACTTTGTAACTTTAAATCAACTTACACAATTCAACCATGTGAAAAATTCTGCTGGTCGAATTCAAGATATAGTGCTTTCAACCTTTACGTCTTGTTTAGTTAACGAAAGCTTAGATAAATTGTGTCATGTCGATCTACATCACCCACTGCTTGAAATAACTATTTTCTTGGATAACGAACGCAAACTGCCATACAATTACGATAGTGCAAGGTATAATTTTTATAAGGCCGATTACGACTCAATTCGAAATTTCTTAAAAGAAATCAATTGGGATATGCAATTTATAGGACAGAGTGATGTGAATGGCAAGCTAGGAATATTATATGATGTTATTGATACCGTTATCAAAAAATTTGTACCACGTTACAATAGAAAAAGACAGAAGTATCCTGTGTGGTTTAGTTTAAAATTAATTAAAATGTTAAATGAAAAAAATAAGATTCGGAAACGTTATAAATTGTATAATAATCCGTTAGATGCTCTTGAATTAAAACTATTGGCTAAGCGCTGTGATAGTATAGCTAATTTATGCCATAGCAAATATTTGCAGAAACTTCAGGAAGAAATCGCTAACAAACCCAAATTGTTCTGGTCATACATCAAAAGCAAACGTGGTGGCCTAAGTGCATATCCTGATTCTATGACTGATGGGACCACTACCACTACTGAGGGAACCCAATTATGTGAAATGTTTGCGACCCACTTTTGTTCTATTTACAGCCCGGATGAAGTTCGTAATTATGAACCGGATTCTGACTACTTAGTAGAGTTAGAAAAGAACAGCCAATGTTTATCAGCCCTTTTTTTGGAATATGAACTCATATTGAAAAAACTGAAAAGCTTAGACTGTAGTAAGGGGGCAGGAGAAGATGAGATTCCACCTGTATTTTTTTCCAGATGTGCATCTGAATTAGTCTACCCTCTGTATCTCATTTACAATGAATCGTTATCCTCCGGGATTTTTCCCTCAAAATGGAAAATTGCTAAGGTCGTACCAGTTTACAAATCTGAAAACGAAGATAACGTACATAACTACAGACCTATTTCAATTTTGCCTTGTCTTGCTAAGGTATTTGAGTCTCTTGTATGTCCTTACATTCAGAAACATCTAAGGTTGTATTTAAGCGATTGCCAGCATGGCTTCGTTCAATCCCGTTCCACTTGTACCAACTTAGTTTTATTTACTGAAGCCTTGACCAGTGCCATTGACTCGGGCCTTCAAGCAGACGTTATTTACACGGATTTCAGTAAAGCATTTGATAAAGTGTCACACAAAGTACTTCTGTATAAATTGCGAGCTTATGGTGTCGCAGGCTATCTTCTCAAATGGATATCATCTTATCTATCTAATAGATCTTTTTTTGTTGTAGTCAACGGATTTCAATCCACATCACGTGGGATTTCTTCTGGTGTTCCACAAGGCTCCCATTTGGGACCAATACTATTTAATTTCTTTATTAACGACATCCCTAACTGTTTCCTTTTCTCAGAGGTCTATATGTTTGCCGACGACTTAAAATTTCTAAGAGTAATTAGGTCTCACGAAGATACTATACTACTGCAAAGTGACTTGGATAGATTAGTGACTTGGTGTGAAAATAATAAAATGTTTTTAAATTCAAAAAAATGTAATCATGTGAAGTTTTCGCGCAATCATAATTTAATTAAGGTTGACTATTACATTGACCAAGACATAATAAAGGAAGTGGACTCTATTCGAGATCTCGGGGTACGTTATGATAAAAAATTAACTTTCATTCCCCATATGAATAATATAATAACCAGAGCATCTAAAATGCTAGGATTTGTTATTAGAAACTGTAAATCCTTTTATAACACTAAAGCTAAAATCTTACTTTACAATTGTCTGATACGAAATACATTAGAATATTGTAGTGTGGTATGGAGACCACACTATGCAACACACTCACTGCGACTCGAACGCGTACAAAAAAGATTTCTCTGGCACTTGTTATTCTCCTTGGGCAAGTCTAAAAAAATTAAATCTTACAAAGATAGACTAATTTATTTCAAAATGAGTTCACTATCTAAGAGAAGAAGTCTCAGTGATGCTAAATTTATTAGTAAACTTCTTAATAATAAGTTAGAGTGTCCACAGTTGTTGAGTCTTCTTAACCTGCGTGTTCCTTCTAGAATTCCACGCAAACCTATTACACCACTTTGTCCGCCACTTAGAAGAACTATCTTGGGAGCAAACTCTCCATTTGTAAGATTTTGCAGAATCGTAAATGGATTTAGTGATCAAATTGACCCTCATTTTGACACGCCAGGGAAACTGACTTCATCAATCTTTAAAAACTTGTCAGACTTTAATTTCAAGTATTAGGGAATTTTTTACCATAATTTATTACTGTTTGTACAACTAATTTAAGTTAAGTGGGTATATGCTAAAACCTCTCCACATAACTACTTAATTATTAAATATTTAAGTATGTGTTTTTTTTCTCGCATGTGGTGTTTACCTGTAAGTAATTGTTGCACTTACCTATGTTACTGTGAAATGTGTATTTTTGTCTTATAGTGTACACAATTGTTGGTGAACCAAATAAATAAATAAATAAATACGTTCCACTGCTGGGCACAGGCCTACCTACATGGGAGAAGCACACGAGTAGTTGATCTGTGGTTTGGGCCATATCATCACGTGGATATCTAAGTGCCTCAAGTACAAAAAAATCTCAACTTATAAATCATAGAGAATTCATAATTACCTACACTTCAACTTAACTTTTCCATCCCCGTACATCTTAGAGGTTGCCTTTTTTGTTAAGTCAAATATGCACTTATTTCCAACTCTTAGAAGTGTTAAAAAACGAACAGAATTTGTAAGATCACAATATATAAATTTATTATATACAGGAGGTTATAAGACGTCTTTGTTGAAAAAAATGTTGCGGGTATGGCAATTTCAATATATAATAAGATACCGAATAATATTAAAGAGGAAACTGTAAGCAATTTTAAGAAACGTCTTGCTTTGTTACTGATAAACAAATGTTACTATTCGGTTAGACAGTTTTTGGAGGACAAGTTGACCTAAAAGTAATTACAGACGACGTTAATACCTACTGATAAAAATCAATAACCGGGCTGCAATAATGTATTTGTCTATTTACCGCAGAAATTATTGACATTAGAGGAAATTGACATTAATTATATTGACATCCATTACCTATATTATGATTATTTAAGACACATATTATTGACGTTTGCTTAGATTTATAAAACTTAATGTTATGTATATGAAATGAAAATTCAATGTTTATAATATTATGGAATGTTTTTTTTTTTTTTTTTAAATATGTTAAAAAATATTTGCATGCTATTGATGGCAAAAACATGTCTGGACAATTGAACAATTGCTGTAACCACTAACTTTGTATACTCATGTTTTCACAAATAAATAATAATAATTATTATTATTATTATTACACATTCCTTAGACTACGAAGGTGTCTAATCTTGCCTCTAAGTCATTAGTAACCCTCCCTGCTATGAATTTAGTCTGCTAGTACAATATTTGCTTTAAATGTAAACAAATATTACCTCCTTACTCCAGGCATATCTGACGGGTCTAAGGGCCACTTATCTTCGCCAAACGCACGCTATTTCTTCCCTTGTTTGCATTAATTAAATACTAGCTTGATTCTTTTACACTTGTGTTGAGCTAAAGTTGCTAAGAAAGCAATTCGTTTCTTAAATATTTGATAATCTTCTTGATTTCAATAGAGGTTTACTAGGTGGGAGGCCCGTATGTAGAGTCGTCTGGGTAAGTGCCACCGCCTTTCTTATTTCAGCCGTGAAACAGTTTGCTGTGCATCGGATTGATGGAAAAAGTAGCCAGTGTAATCTGGGCATGGACGGCATTTAATTTTAGGCCTCAGGATGACACCGCACCTGCAATATTAAGTAAAGTATGAAAATCTCTCTCTGAACACCAAAGGTTTGCTGGTAGAAAACACTGTTGTGTTTTAAGCTCGCCTGTGTACATCATGTTTTATTTTGTAAATTTTGTTTTAAGTTATTTTGTGTACAATAAAGAATAAATAAATAAATAAAATAAATATCCTTGTTATTGAACGTGTCTATAGGCGGCGGTATTTTTTCTCTAGATTATTTTACTCGCGCCATGACTGAAACATAGCCCTTCATCATATTTTAAAAGTACAAGACAGCTTTCATGTGAGAACTTTTTAGCTTAAAGTTGTATTCAAAACTTCAGCAGTTAAACTACCCACGACCAAAATTTACACCTCATCAGCGTTCTCTTGACACTTCTAACCACAAGACCATTAAAACATCATTCCTCTGTGGTCAGACGAGCAACCGTAACTGCGACTCCGTTTGCTGGGAAATTAGCCGGAATGTTTTGGATATTTCATCTGTGACTACATGACATAGCTCAGATATTTTTGTAATATTTTTGATAGTCTACATAAAATAACTTCACTGATACGCATAACGTGCGTTGAAGTTAAATTTCAAATACATCAAGTCATAATTGTTAGTTATTTTCAATTTTATATATTTGAAATCTTTAGCGAGGTTTTTTATTAATACAAAATTTAAATTAACAAAAACCAGGTTGTAGTACAAAACACTAACATTACAAGTTTTTTGTATATTAATCTTATTTTAGGTAGCTCTTTACGGACTCCATTGTGCGTGTATCGATAAAAAATGTATCTACACATGTAAAATATGCAATAAAATATTAAATGATTATAGCTGGTCATTTTTAGAAATAAATATTATAAGCAAGCTATTCTAAAAACATGAAAATGAAATAGAATTTTAGACATTGCACTGTGAGAGAATATACCTATAGACAGCGAAGTCCAGCAAAGAAATATACCAACAGACCCAATGATTTCAAACCTTACAACTTTTACTTTATGGTCAATTATTAATTCAGCAAGTCAGATATTTTAAAAAGCACCGTTACCTTGCACGGATTGATCCTAAATTTACACAGATTATCCTTAGATGCCGATTCTTTGTTCAACCTCTAACTGGCAGAATCCAAGCTTAAATATTCATCGCGAGCAATTTGCTGTTCTCAAAAGAATTCTATCCCGCACTCAAAACCGCGCCAATAATAATACCCTGGTAGAGTACCTCCCCTCTCCGAGCCATCACACGCATTTTACCCTTCGCTAAAAATTCGTAAAGGCGCGTTCACAATATAGATTTATTTGAAACACAGACAAAAAATTTAAAATTTACCAATCATTTTGGGACATACACTGAAACAAATATTTAGGCGAACTACTTTGGTTTTATCAGCCAAAACCTTAATTTAGCGAGATGCAATGCAATTACAGTTTATTTGATTTAATAAAACAATACATATCTATGCAACTTTATTTTTTGCTAGGTGTTACCCTAAGTTATGTAGTCACTTATTTGAGCTATAGATAGTCAAAAGTTCAGTTGTCATATTTTTCAGTGTAATTACAACGAATTTCAATAAAGGAACCTACTCAATTATTTTGCTTTAATAAAGTCAAGTGGACATTGTTACTCGTCACTTGCGCTGAACTGGGTGTCGTTTTTAATAATACGTAACTTTAAAAAAATCAAATTTATGTTTCTGTCATTCGTGTCCTGTCCAAATATCTATCAAACACATCTTCTAATGTTAAAAGTAGTGTTGAGAATTCGTAAGTTATGCACATGTCGCTATGTATATTTGTTTGTAATAATTTTTTAATCATTTCTTATTTCAGCCGTGAAACAGTTCGCTGTGTTTCGGATGAAGGGAAAGGTAGCCAGTGTAATTACTGGGCATGGACGGCTTTTCATCTTAAGCCTCAGGATGACAACGCACCTGCAATATCAAGCGTTTTTTTCCTTGTTATTGCAGGTGTCTATAGGCGGCGGTAACCGCTTACCATCAGGTGGGCCGCCAGCTTGTTTGTTATCTAGTTGTATAAAAAAAACAAGTAGCACTTTAGATTACCTACGTTAGACTACAACAGAGATACAACCTGTAGCTGTAATCAGTCCTACTTTATGGGTGATTTCCTCTATTTTTTGACTGCGTAGTAGATACTAATCGGATGTTCCTTGTCAAAAGTTACCTCTGAAAGCTTGACACCATTCCTACCACTTTTATTTTCCGATTGAATTAATAAACAATATTGATTATGCTCATGACAACCCTAAAAATGCATACTATTGCGTATGGTTCGACACACTACAGTTATACCACACACACACACACACACACACACACGCACACACACACAAACACAACCTGCGTACGTACTATGATATCGACCCCCGCAACCCTAGAATTTCAAAATTCATTTCAGAATTCTGTGAAACCCGTTATAATAAAATTCCTACATCCATTTTTTTTACTTTTAGAACTAATTTTTTTCAGAAGTAATTAAACATTTTATTCAGCAATCTTATTTCATTCTGTGTGAACGGTGCCTAATGCAGTACAATGTGGAGCAGTTTGATCTCAATACGATGCGTGGACAATACGAGGGGTCATTAGTAGCTTTTAATACTCCCATTGTTTAGAGGTATTTTGGAGGGGAATCGAATAGTACACCTCTACTTGATGGTGAGTGAAACGCGATGTAAGTATTTTTATGACAACGAATGGCAAAGAACGAACAAGCGCAGAACAAGAAAAGTCCGTACAGGTTCACAAAGCAATGGCCCCTGAATTGGGGGTAAGTAGTTTAACTATAGACGCAAGCAAAACTATGCTTGCGTCTATAGTTAAAGTACTTACACCAAATTCGTACGCTTGAATGCCACTAAGTGATAAAAATTTAGAAGTTTGTAGAACTTGGAATTCTTTGCCAGCACATGTGTTCCCTCTTACCTACAACAAGGTATATTATTCCATACTAACTTATCTCAGCGTTATTGTGTTTCAAAACGGAACTTTCCCGACACTTTTGAAACGTTCGATAATACACCCTATTTTTAAGAGTGGTAATAGAGACATAGTGGTCATCTCAAAAATTCTGGAAAAATTAATAAATTCTCGTCTTATTGAATATTTAAATTAATTTAATTTACTATCCCACTCGCAGTATGGCTTTCGCCAAGGCATGAGCACAGAAGATGCCATTCGCGACCTCACCAAGCATATAACTAAACATATTGATGGAAAAAAGAAAACACTTTGCATTTTTCTTGATTTAAAAAAGCCTTTGACGCCGTCTCTGTTCCATTACTACTTCTTAAAATAGAAAAATGGGCATTAGAGGTACTTTCTTGAAACTAAAAACTAACTATCTTACCGGTCGAACACAACGTGTAAAGCTCGATACAGACACCTTTAGCAATAACATGCTAACTAATAACTACGGCGTGCCACAGGGCAGCGTCCTCGGACCTATCTTTTTCCTTATGTTTATAAACGACCTAACAAATCTAAAAATAAAAAATGGACACATCTCGTATGCAGATGATACTGCACTACTTTTCGAAGGTAATAGTTGGCCGAATGTATTTCATATAGCAGAAACAGGATTGGAAAATGACGTCAATTGTCTAAATACTAACCTGCTCACCTTAAACACGAAAAAAACCAATTACATCCCTTTCTCAATCAAAAACTTAATGCAACCAGCAAGTGACTTAACAAAAACACATGCACTACTGAAATTAGGGCTAAAAATTGCGAATGTCAAAAAATCGAAAGAGACACAGCCAATAAATATCTAGGCGTTACTCTTGATAGAAACCTATCTTGGTACCCTCAACTATCGAATGTGTTATTCAAACACATACGAAATATCTGTGACAAAAAACTTACAACCTATATTTACTTGGCCCTAGTTCAATCCATCCTATTGTACTGTATAACAATCTGGGGAGGTGCATGTAAGACCCGGTTTATAAGTATATAAGAGAGGAACATTAAAAAATATGTTGAAAAAAAAAAAAAAATTACTGTACGACTGAATTATATAGCGACGCAAATGTCTTAACGGTCAGACAACTGTATATATTACAATCAATACTCAAAGTCCACAAGGGCAACAATGTGGACCCAGATCAGATATCAATAAATGTTTCTATGACATTTACAAATCAAACTTTTTTTTATACAAAGCACCACCTGATGTGAAGCGGTAAGAAGAGTTCATATGCGAAGACAGCTAGTGCAGTTCAGACACTGCTCTAGCCGCCTCTACCTTGCCGGCCCAAAAGGTGGTTTTTTACGCCTCTATTGACTAATATTAAACTAATATTATAAATGCAAAAGTAACTGTGTCTGTTCGTAGCCATTTCATATACGGCTGAAACATTTGGATGAAATTTGGTATGGAGATAGTTTAACCCTGGACAGGACATGTGATTTTTTTTGACGCTATAACTGACGTCCACACGGGTAGAGCCGCGTGCGACCACTGGTTTATTATTATTGTTTTTAATGTATGGTCTTTGAGCAATTCACTCCCAGGCTTTAGTATCACTAAGATAATCAGTTACCCTATACATAGTAAGCTTTCCTACACAGTTTCACTTTATTGTAGTTTTTAATTTTTTAATGGGTAAAATCGAATATTTGTTTGTAAACTTTTATTTATTTCCAAGGAATGCATCCCGTATAATTCCAGACCTCGATATTAATTAATCACTCGTAAATTTAAAAAATACTTAACTGTTGAGTTAAGTCGAAACGCGTGCATTTTGGACAATGCAACAGCTAATAGTGGGGTAGCCGTTGATTGAGTTTGTCACGCAATGTTAATTAAGCAATTAACTGTCTGCGGTATTGTTAGTAAGATTGGTCGTAAAATTTGAAATACTTTCCGATCAAGTAAAATAGAATCAAGGGGCTTTTTTAAGACTTGATGCTCCTAATAGGATTAAAAATCTATAGAGGAGACGGTTAGAGTGTACCACCAGCTAAGGATCCCATCACGTGAATTATAAAGTCTCAAGCTCATCGACTCACTGCCCGATCAACGGATACCGTGAGCTCCATATGCGTGAATCTGGTCACTCAAAATGTAACACAAAGTGACTGTAAAGTAATCGAAACATCGCGTCGGGTCCAAAATAATAATAATCTATTAAACGAGAGATTAATCTGTTTAGTTTTATTTCGAATTAGTAGTACTCGCGAAAATATACACAAAACTGCATGTATTAGAAAATTATTAAAAATAAACTATTTAAATTAAGTAGAGTTGATTGAAATAATTTCAAATTGTTAAAACAAAATACAATATCTACTAGATTATCAGATATGAATTCTTGGGCCGGAATAATATGTTTTACGCTTTAATTGGGTGAGTTTATTTGCTAATTTATCTAAGACATACTAAGTATGACTTTGCAATAGAAATCACTTGAATCATCCTTCGATGAATCCTCAAGGTTAAAAGTATCTTTGAAAAAAGGATGATTCCTCATCGTCATTTAAAACTCCATATATTTCAACATAAAATGTTCTAGATTTAGGAGCTCTAACATCACTAATAAACATCACGGATTTTATAGTAAAACCAAGCATTTTTACTTCTTCGTGTTTTATAGTTTCATTTAAGACTGTTGAACAGTGCGATACGGGGGTGTAGTATCACTTTTATGGTTATAAGTGAATCATATTACTTAAATATATATCGACGGGGAAACCTTCGTTCATCAGTGGTCATCAAAGGCTGATATGATGATGATGATGATGATAAAATATATAAAAAGTGAAGAAAACTAAGAAAAAATACCGAAGTGTAAAGTTATGTATTTACTTCACAAGCACAGACAGCAACGAAAGTTGCAACTTGACATGGGTCTTTTATTTTCAATACAAATTTGAAATTAATCATGTACCAATATAAATCACATGCTTACTATTGATATATTTATCCGTGGTATTGAGTCACTCATTATGTACAGACGGAAGCACCTCAATTGTATCAGTTACACTACGGTGTGAGTGTATAAATATTATTATTATAAATAAAGCAGTTTAGAGTATTGCCTTTCTTAAATCTTAGTTTTGATCAATAGTGTTATATTCAACAGGCAATATTCTGCGCGCGAGTTCTTTTTTTTACTCCCCGCTTTTATGTCCACTCTATCCGTTGGAAGCCCATAACAGCCGAGACGAATTGTTAGTATTCCGTCAAGACCTATCGACGTAAGCTGTAAAAATGATTCGTTCCATACAAAAGGTTTTTGCCATTCGCCACTGAAGCTACATCTGTATTTATATTAACAATAGGTCGTATTTTTAACAATAGCCCGTGTAGTTGCGAGACGAGATGGCAGTGCTAACAGCTTTTCTTTGTCAAAGAATCTAGGCTCCTTAGTTAGAGCTAAGATGCTGAAATATGGTAAATGTAGTCTTTTGATGTTCTTTTTGGGGTTCAAAAGGAAAAATGGCAACCCTTAAGGGATCACTTTGTTGTCTTTCTGACTGTCTATCTGTCTGTCCGTTAGTCTGCCTGTCAAGAACCTTTATCTCGGGAACGCGTGGAGGTATGGAGTCGAAATCAGAACCATAATATACTCAAGTTTACAGTTCCTTGAAGTTGTGAACGAATGAAACTTATTCCGCAAACGTACATTTCGGCACTCTCAAGGGAATAAACATTTATAGGGTACTTTCCGTTGAACTACAACTTTAAAATTTGGAAATTTATATTGCCTTAAACTGCAAATACAGGGAAAAATCTGAAAACTAATACATTAATTTGTAATCAATCATCGAGGTTAAGCACCGGTATGCGCGGTCATACTGTATGGGACACAAATCTTTTTGTAGATTTTTTTAAACTTTTACTAATTTGCACAGTAGAAAAAATTTGAAAGCCGTATATTTTTAATTAAATTACAAAAAAAACAGGGTCTTTATCTAAGGAAGGTGGGTCCAATTTTTGAAGTAACTTAACCACAACAATGCTGTTAACATTATTGTTATGGCGGCAGACTTAGGGTAGATGGTGGTAGCTAGCCAGTTGGACTTAGAAAAGCCCTACCACCAACCATACCAAGCAGAAAATTTGTGCCCCCACGGGAATCGTACCCCGGACCTCTAGATCTGGGGCAGGTGGTCTCAACCACTAGACCAGGAGGCGGTATAGTTTTCGATTTATGACGAAGAATGAAAAAAAAAACCTTCTGCCTCTTTTATATGTTTATGTACCAAGTAACTTTAACAAAGGTGTATGTAGTACCTAACCGTTTGCACTGTTATGTGTTTTGTAATGAAACACAATCATAATTACATACCTACCTACTTAGGTGTCCTGTACCTAGTTGTATTATACATATTATATTTTAATAGGATATAAGATTACATGCAGAATAATTTAGTTCATTCGTTTTTTAGCCTTTCGATCGTTGAATATGTGTCTACAAATTTGTACGGTACCCTCGGTGGGCGAGTCCGACTCACATTGTCCTGTTTTTTTAATTCTTGTGATAGCTAGATTTTTAGGATTATTATAATGAGTATACTTTATAGGTGAATGTTTGGCAAGTACCTATAGTAGTTCTAGCTATACCTATATTAGTCAACGTTTCAGTTATGCTTTCAATCTTACGCATAAACTTACGAATGATATTTTGACTGTATCAGTAAAGATTTTTAAAAAAAAGCAACAATGGAAATACAAACAACGACAACAGAGTACAAAGGATCAGCTTATTCCTAAAAGAAATCTCTTCCAGCAGCCCTACGACTAGGAGAATTATTAACAAATAATGGTAGAAATAGTGTGTACTAAAATATAATCCACATAAATAATAATATGTATATAAACATATGCTTACATAAACATATACAAATATAACTTAAATCACAAAATAATAATAATAAAACAAGTAAAAAAAATAACCAGCAAAAGATTTTATTCTAAAACAAAAATCTTCAGCTTCTCTGCATTCGTTACCACAAGCTCATGGCGATAACAAACAGCCAAACTTTTCTTTTAAAGAATGTTATGCGCAATTTTGAAGGATTTTTTTTATCCATATTACTCTTTGTAGCTTATACTAAGTAATATGTTTGCAACGAAAACTGGGTGCCTTTGTACGCGTATGACATTTAAAGGGTTCCCGGAATGAAGTGGCGACAAAGCGGGACCGTGCCGTAATCAATGTTCCATGCTCCCAACATAGACGTGGCCAGTAAATAAAATAGTTAGAAGAAATTCAGTTTCGGGTAGTAAAAGAACCTATAAATAGACACGGTTTCAAAATGGTTATTGCATTGCAACTTGAAGAAGGTTCATTTAATAATATATAATAATAATATACAACACAATACGACACTAAATTAAAACATGGGCTATATTATTTAGTTCAGGGAAATAGTTTGAAACTTTCAAAAACATCTTATTCATTTGATAATATCATGACATTTCTATGAAATAATGCAGCAAATGTTATACTATTGCATACAAATGTCATGAAATTATCAAATGAATAAGATGTTTTTGATAGTTGCAAACCATTTCTATGAACTAATAATATAACTGATAATATAGCCCATGTTTTAATTTATTTGTCGGCAGCATTCTGTATATTTAATATGTTCATATTTTCTTCTACTGCAGGTTGCCTGGAAGAGCCGCTTAATGTACTCTTCTGTGTGTATTTGTTTTTTGTAATGTGCTATGTTGAGTGTGCAATAAAGTATTGACAAATGTTTGTATTGTATTGTAATAAGTTAGATTATATGTATTTGATACTACAATTTTTTTATCGATTTGATTGCTTGATTGAGAGGATGGAATCAACAAAACTTTTGAGAGATAGTAGATCACCACTTCTGAAGGCACTCCCATAGTAATAGTGTGATCGTTTTATTCATCAAAATAGGCAACAAGACGCTTTTAAAAACTACCGTTCGATTTCACTCCTTAGTCACGACTACAAGCTGTTCTATAGAGTCACAACGAAATGACTCGATGAATTCCAGCCCCCAGAATAAGCCAAGCTTAGACAGGATATGGGACCATATATCGAATTCACATAACGCGGCAGGTTATAGAGAAGACCAGTCTACCCTTGTGCTTAGCCTTCATTGACTATGAGAAAACCTTTGACTCCATTGAAACGAAGTCGGTTCTTAAATTTTTGCATCGATTTCAAGTTGATTGACGATATAAACAAGTGATGAGATGCCTTATGATGCAGCAAATATGATCGTCCAAGTGCAAAACCAGCAGAGTAACCCTTTCCGCATACATCGAGTGTGAGAGTCTAGATACTGTGAAGAAAGCTATTCTGGGAGATCGGAGTTTTTCTCAAGGACCTAATTCGAAATGAAGTGATCCGACAGCGAACAAAAGTCATCGATATTGCCCACCAAATCGGTAAGCTGAAATGGGATTGGGGCAGCTATATCACCCTCAAAACTCAACGCGGCGAGGGAGGTACGATCTCTCGAGAGTGGCTGGCAGTAACTGGATTAGGCTAGCCAAGGATACAGTGGACTGTTGTGGGCAGATGATGATGACCACTAGAGGGTCGTTTTAGTTATGATTGAGGTACTTACTCCAACTTTAACAAAATAGGGTACTTGCTTAGGGTTGCCAGATGGTATCCAAAAGGAGTACATGTCCTCCTTTTCCATGTTTTGTTCTCCCATCCTCCCTTACCTACTGTAAGTCCTCCTTTTTGCTAAACATCGGGCGGGACTTACTCAGTGGAGCAATGAGAGGAATAGACTCAGTGTGCAGTCAGTTAAATCTCTAATTCTCACTCAGTACAACATCAAAAACATGACATATGAATATTTTCATGATTATTTGTTATAAAACCAAGAACTTGTTTCCATAATTGGCAGCTCAGTTAAATATGATTCAAATAAAGTAAAATATTATAAAAAATCGTTTAATTTCTGAATGTCCTCCTTTTTTACAGAAAATCCTCCTTCTTAGACCCATCTGCCCTCCTTTATCAAATTATCATCTGGCAACCCTATTTGCTATTAGTATTGACAGTTATTTAATAAACGATTACAAGCCAATCATCAAAACAATTATTAAATCTCAAACAAAGATATTGCACTGTGGCAGTGTTCGGTACGAAAAAGTTTGCATGCTATTTGACATGCTAACAGTACATTTCAACAGCTGGTTGCCAAAAGTTCCCTCGCGTAGTCATTGCTATTAGCCCGCGTGAGCCACAATAGTTTTTATTCAAAGGACGCGACAATAGCCTGTGTGTACACTTGCAACAGCTTGCGAGCGGGCAGGACGAGTTAGTATGTATGTCATGTATTTTTCAATCAACTTTAAAAAAGAGGAGGAATCCTAGAGAACGGACGTCAACAAACAACAGTCAAGACAGACTTAAAACAATACACTCAATGTATTTCGACCAGCGACTAGCAGTCAATAGTCTTCGAAAAAATCAGAAAGATAAAATTTCTTAGATTTAAATACTTGAGAGGTAATTATTTTATGTAGTTGGATTGGAGCTTAGAAACAACGCCAACTACAAATATTACGTTTAACTAAGATAAGTAAAATATTTAAATGTATTAGTCGGTTTTTAGTTTTTCTATATAAAATTGATGTTAGGGCTCCAATTTTGTTGAAAAATATTTGTAAAGATAAAAATCGACAGAAGTTCATAACTATCATAAGAACCTTTTTCTTATTTTATTTTTATTTGTAAAAATGGAATATTAATACTACGGTTGGGCAAAAGATACCGCAAACTTTTTTAAAAAATATTGTATTTAAAAAGCATATTCTGCTATTTTTGTTTTGTTTTATTATTGTGATGTAGAAGAAATCGTCACTAATACTGCCTACGACAAGTGGAAATATGTATTGAATTCAAGTTTTTTTGGGTTGAAAGTTATTGTAACCCGTTGTCGCTCAGTTAGATCGCATACCCCTGCAGCAAAATGTTACATATTGCTTGGCAGCGTGCACGCGAAGAATGAAACAGGACGATATTCCGCGATAGACCGTTTTTACATCCCCGGACAAAAGGGTAGGAAACAATGGCCACCGATCCACTTCGTGGAGTTAGATAAATGACCTCATTTTCATAGAACAGTTTGATAGTAACTGAAATAATTTGGTCTCTTCTCATCTTTTTAATCTTTACATTATTTCATATTAACCCTCATGATGACAACGCAACTGCAATACCAAGAAATTTTCCCTTGTTATTGCAGGTGGACCATCAGCTTGTTTCTAGTAGAATAAAAATTTCACTTTTAAAATAAATGTGAAAACACAGTTTACGAACTTTAATCCTGACTTTTGGAAAAGTGTGTAAAGTACATAGACTGAATTAAAAAGGTTTTAAATTTGAAAATCAATTTCAACATATCTATACTTACGTAAATGTAAAATGCAACGTCTGTCTCTTTGAGTGTTTACAAAAGGTGGTACTTAAAATAATTAGTTCCATACATGAACCCCGTTAGAACTAATTAGGGCCGTTAGGGCACCGCAATGTCATTATTAATAAAAAATGATTTCTAAATAATAAAAATTGTAAAATTATAATAAAATATTGGAACATAGAAATTGACATTTGTATTAAATTAAAGTATTTAACAAATCAACAATATAATGAAAAGTAGAAACATCAAAAAAAAATTAGATATCTTTAAAATAAAATTAAAATACTTGTTTGAACAGATTTAGGAAGGTTTTAAAATAATATATTTGAAATTAACGTATCACTTTAAAAGATTGTCATTCAAAAACTCCTGCAAAGATTATTATAACCCTTTTTCATTAGATTTTTTGAAGTGCTTTAATTTTTTAAAATCTTTTTCAGTCCGTGTACGTTTTTGTATTTTATTATAAATTTTAATGGACATTATTAAGTACGGTTTACAGCTACTCCTAAAGTCTATATTCACAAGCATCTGCATCTTTTTTGTAATTTAAATAGATTTAGTATATCTGTGCTGTTACCCCAGAGTGTGATGCCCTACTGCAGCCAGGCATTTGCATAGGCATAGTAATCAGTGGTAAATACTCGTTTCGGATGTTGAAATAGAACATTTCGACATTGTAGGGTGGACGTGAGCTCATAACGTAAATACAGAACTAGAAGAATTTCACAGGGATATTCCAAGTCCTGGGTAGCTCAGATGGTTAGAGCTGTCGCCCGTATTGCGGAAGGTCCAGGCGTCGATCCCCGCCTCAGGATGTAAAATATTTATAGTTTAGATACATTTTAATTAGTAAATATTTTTTCAAACATTTATAATAATGTTAAAACCAAAATTAAGAATAGCGGTTTTTTTTTAATTCGTACAACGCGTAGGTATGTGAATTGAGACAATTTGCTGGTAATATTCTTAACGTAGTCCTTCCAGTTTAGGCCAGAATCTATGTTTATTCCCAACTGTGGGTAACTATGTACCTACACTTTATAACGGATTATTTTTAAATGAATAATCTATACTTAATGTTTTTTTCTGGTAAGGCTTATTAAGAACATATCAAGCTACACATTCAAGACACAATGGGTTTTTAACTTTTATAACTATACTCCCGGGAGTTTTACGCTACTTAATAAATTAAATAAATATTCAAGCAATTATGACCCGTAAAAAAATGTCTCATTATATTAATAAGCTCCAACTAGGATGCAAATCTGGGACTTTTGGTTTTGTAGATAATATTATCACTAATTACGTCAATTATGCTGCTTAGAAATTTCTTGTGATTTATTCATCAGCTACAATGGATGCTTGGAATATAATAAAGAGTCACACAACGTTTTCAAAACTATAAACTACATCATGTAAAATATTTAAATGAAACTCTTATTTACAGACTGAAAAAAAGTGAAATACCCCTCCCTCAAATGTGCCTTAACGAGCGTACAGTTACTAACGAGACAGGTTATGCGGCACAGAATGTTAATAAGTTGTTACCTGGGTAAAAATTACCCCGACGCGTATCGTATAGAATAATTATGCAGTGTTACAAGAGTAAGTGTTTAAGCTTAAGGAGATACCCTAATTAACTTCTACTTAAGAAAATTGGAAAGTGTTGTGTTGAAAAATAATACAAGAAAAATATTAAAATATTGATGGTAAATAAAATTAGAATACAATTGAGTCGTGACCTAATACGGCACGCGTTCCTGTTAACACGTCAATCACTGTTGGGGTCGAATTGTCCCGTCCTTGCACCGTGTGGCTGAACGCGGAACAAAATCCCAACCCTCTCTTAAACATACAAAGAGATTCCAAATTAAACTCTCCATTGTTGTTAAAATAGAGTTTTGAATTTTTTATTAGTTGCATGGAGGGGTTGTGCAATCAATAGCAGGTTGGATTGAATTCATTTTGAGAAATTGATTTTATTTAATATGAAACATTTACAAATAAAGAAAGAAAACGCTGAAAAAATATATGCTCCAGGTGGGATTCGAACACAATAAATTTGGTAGTAATTGTTACAATAAAGTAGGCGTTCAAACGCATCAAAAACATTAAAATAAGATGATTTTTTTAAAAAATTGCGTAGATAGAAAAATGGCCTAATTATTATCACCAGTTTAATCATTTAAGTATCCTAAAAATTAAACAGTGTATCGAAAAAGCAAATAAAAATCTAAAAATATATAGGTTTTAGGTCCTTTTCAAATCTATTAGTATAACATAGCGCTTTATAAGGAGAATATACACAAGAAAAACACATGTCCCGGGGTGAGATACTAGTCCGCGTCTTATACAACCCAGGCGACTGCCAGAACCTCCGAGCTACCGAAGACTTGAGGGAATGATCAGAGATGTTGTCTACTAAATTAGGAGTACAGACTGCGCTTGAGTACCGGTAGCAAGATTTTTTTGATGAACACCAATACAGTCTAACGACGCGCTGCTCGCCGGTGGGCTGGTAAGCAATGTTAACCAGTAGCCGAAGTGGAAGTCTCGATTGCTATCGCTAGATTGTGTCAGCTTAGGTTTGTGGGTCCTTCACAAATTAGAATATTATGTTTGCTTATCTAGCTTTCACATAACCATTACTTTTATTAGACTTTTATAATAACTAGAATTTGATATGGGTATTTTTCATAATAGCCATTCAATAATTTTATTTTATTAAATTACATTTTACAAATTGAATCTGATAACAGATATTAATACATTAAAATGCTGTCTCTGAATCATTGATAAAGGATTAAAACAAGTGACAGATGGTCGAATAGTTCCCTGTCGGCATTAAAGTATTAAGTAAATGTTATGATTACGATAAGAAATTGGTTGAACCTTTTTAGGGAACTCATATAATCCAGAATTAAGAAGTCGGTTAAAAAGCACGTGACATTTTCATGCCAAGATAATAAAGTATTTACAAAAATAATCAGATATTTATTTAATAATTAGATATTTCGCTTGGCCCTCGCCAGATGTCGTTTTTTATAATTGAAAGCACTTGACAGTCACCTGATAGTTATGCGTACGTTTTGAGCAGTCACATCACGATTCCTCGAGAAGCCTTCTCAATTTTGGCGGAAAGTATTTATACGCATTTTCACTGTTATAGTTTTAAAAATTTATCAGACGTGTCTTCAAAACAAACGCGTAATTAATGAGATGAAGTTTGATACATAAAAGTAGAATTTCTAGTTTTAAGTTGGATGCGCAAATAAATGACCGTTGACATATTTTTCTTGGTTTAAAGTAAGCTAAGTAGGTACTTTAGGATTAAAAAAAGAAATGACTTCCTATAATAATTTATCAATTGCGCATGCGTGTGTGTATATCTTACTGTGTATATCGACATTTTACCAGCGATCTTTGTGTCCAGACCAAAATGGCAATTGCATTACGAAAAGCGTGACCGTTGAATATTTCAATCTGGTATCGAGCAATATGTACACTGCTAAAAGTAATTTCAGCAACGGAAATAGGCTAACACACTCGAAATTACAAAGCACTTAACCGAAACCAATCAATGTTCATCATCACCAGCCTATATACGTCCCACTGCTGGACACTGGCCTTCCTACCTGAGAGAAACACATGTGAAGCAATACGGGTTGGTGGTTAAAGCGGTTGCAGTAACAAACGGGACCAACGGCATGTGTGAATTCCAAAGCACGAAGCACGAGATTATAAATTTTGATTGACCCATCTCGGGATCGACCATGGCGAAAGTTGCTTTGTTTTCGTAATCGAAACCAGAGCGCTCAAACCAGTACGCCACCGAGCTCCTCAAGACCGCTAGATATGTTATTGTTATTACATTCGGCATTAACAGCTAGTTGTGTTATGCTTAGAGTGTGCTAGACTGATAATTCAATCTTGATTGTTCTCTTTTATTTTCGTAGATCTTTGATGTTTTGTAAACGGAAATGTAATAATCTACTGTTCTTGCTGACCGCGTGCATCTGGAAAAATTCACCCGCGGTAGAATCCGCATAGATCGCGTGCGCTTGTGCATTCTATAAACATAGACGAAGCCACCGCCCTCTATGTTTACAGTAGAGTCTAACTCTATGAAGGTGTAAGAATAACATTTAGTCAGTGAACCACAGGTTACTTTGTAGACGCCGCAAAAGATAAACATGGGATAAACGTTAAAAAATATTTATTTTTTCACGCCTAGAACGGAGGGAGATATTTTTAGTTAGTTTTTTATTTCTTAGATTTGGTACGTTCAGAAGTGCCTGCTGTACCCCTAGCACGAACATTTTTAAATTTCGAATCGCAATCGTATCGTTAACGCACGCTTGAAATTCAAACAAAAGTCAGACTAACGCTAACGCAACTTCTCTATACGATGGCGATTCGAAATTTAAAAGTGTTGGTGCTAGGGCTACTGGTTATTCCAGTATCACACGCAATGAAAGGCTGATGAATTAAGATACAACTGACGTGCAGGGACAATAACTGTTTGGAAAAGTTGCTGGGCCCACATATTTATATAATAGTCAGATGTCAGTGGTACATACCTAGTCCTGATGTTGCACAATCACAACAGTTTTGGCACAATATCAAAAGGTTCGAAGGAAGTTTTCAAAAGTAGATACACACACAAGGGTAGTAATCGCGGTGAGGTACTGAGTCCGTCTGTCAATGACAAGGCTGCTAAGGAGGGGATTACTTCATAAAGTATAAACTATGTAGGTGGGAATGAATTACTTTTAATTGAATTGGGCCGCGCAATTTGAACTCAAAAAACTAATAAAAGGAATAGAAATATTAAACAATAACCTTTCTGCGATATGCTAAAAGAACTTATACTTCAGCAAACTAATGTAAATAAATGTAAACAAACCAAATGTTATTTGTATAGGTTTGTCTCTTTCACTCGCTACCTTTCTTGTTCATCCCTCATACAATAATGACAGTGGTTTTTCTTCGTGGCTGGAGTATAAATATGTCTTGCACTTTCTTAAAAACCAGCTCATACAGTCCTGGTTTGTTATACTCAAAATCTTTATTGCAAGGCTACTATGGTAAACGAATTAAAGAGCTGATAAAGCTCAGCAGTGGTAACATAAATGCAATGATTAGATCAATAAAAGGCCACTGCAAACTAAGCAGACACTTGCTTAACATGAAACTAATGCTTGTTTTCACTAACCTTTACTTAGTGTTAACAGTCTCTTAGCGATTTTAATCTCAGTCTATCTAAAAGAGATAGAAATAGACAGATTCCGTTAAGAGTCACCTAAGCCTAGGGAATGGTTGGTGAATATGGTCATAAGTGACACTGAGGTTTGTTAGTTGGTACTGGCAACAATAACGTGAAAATCCGCTACAACTCTTATGCGATTATGAAACACTCATTCAAAATGATGTCTCCATCTGGGGAGACAGAATCAACTCGAGTGAAATCAAGGCCCTTGCTTGAGCCTAGGAAGATCCTGAAATTTGGAGAAAAGGCCCTAATCAAGGATCTGCTTTAACCCATTAGTAGCCAGTCACAATAGATTGTAGTGGCTTCGTCATAGCGCTACATAGCTAGTTTGTATCGAGTTTTCTAGAAACGGTTGATCAGCGAAAATTACAATGTAAACACGGAACCGAGACACAACACAGAAACGTTACACTACGTAATACGAAATGTCACCAACGAATGTATATACAGTTGATGTAATCTTTGACTATACATGCCTCACCAAAGAGGCTAATTATTTCAAATAATATTCCAATTTTAATTTTACGGAAACTAGTTAACATTACTAAGAATTAATTTAATAAAAAATAATCAATAATTGCTCGGAGGATAGCAAAAATGCAACAACCACACGTTTGTTTATTTATTTAAAAATTCTTTAAACTCAACATTGAAACCATAAAACTAGGTTTTACGATCATCGAGTTGGGAGGCGAATAAAAACCATTAAAAGCATACAACATATACGACTACCTCATAATAATAAATAGGTATTAATAGTTTGAGTATCTTCGAACTCACAAGAATTCATTTTAAAAGGAACATTACATTAGCATTACTATCATGCATTATCGAATGCGTTCGTCAATAATTTACTCTCTACATAGATTTGTGAACAAACACCGATGCATGGAGGGCACTTATTGACGTGCCTAAACAAACAAAGGGGGATTTATTTGCTACAAGTATAACTGAGGACTGCATTGCTATAAATTAAAACGGGGGTAGCAGAACCATGTTAGTTTAAAGCATTGCGGATGAGGGTAGTACACGTTACTACTAATTGAAAAGAGGAAGATGTGTAGAATTATGTGCCTTTTACACATTATAATAAATAAGTAATCTATAATAAAACCATTTTCTATTCTTTGACATAAGTAGTTTTATTCCTCTATTGAACTATACAAACAGGTTGTATATCCTTACAAGATGAATGTTATTCTTTCACAAAGATGAAAGTATAATCAAGAACGACACTATTTTGTGGAATGTTGAAATAACCGCTGTATTAACTATCTGGTCTAAAAGTTGATAATTTTCATTTTTCCACTTTGATTTTTCCACAAAAAGAGAAAATTCTGTATTTACCTCAGATCCACTTTGAGTTCAACTATAAAATAGCTATCGACCGCGATCGATACAAACAGAAAAAGGAAAGATACCGCCTAAGCATAGTTACCTTTGAAAAAGGGCTAAGTTTTTAGTTATATGTCCTACTTAATTACAAGGCTTAAAGCCTATTAAGATAATTAGCATCGACAGTCAAAATTAATTCGAATTCAGTGAAAGATTAGGTAATTACAGTTAAGCAGTAACTGCACTGCAGTTTATTTTTATAAGTAAAACGTAAACGGTCCTATATTGGCGGTAGTCTAAATCAACGCCTATTACGGAGGTATTTTTATTTATGTTTTGTTCTTATTTGGTTATTTATTCCTATTTTATTCTTGCTTATCCAAACAAGCATAAAAGGCGAAAATTAAAAAACCTCCATATTAGGCGTTGATTTTGGCTTCCGCCGTAATAGGACTGTTTACGTTAAGTTCAACTACATTTGAAACTACATCTGTAAGTACGGTTGTTTGTTATGATGTGCATAATGTGTGTATTCTATGAAGCGCAACGTTGTTTGGTTTCCCACCGCATGTGTGCCCCTCCAGTCATATCTGTCTGGCTTACAGGTAAATATTTAGAAGAACATTTCGCTAATGTGTCCTGGAAGATGACGTATGGGATGGACGTACGCGTATAATATGTTAATTGGCAGATTAAGTACTTGTGGACTATGTAAAAAGATCAAAATGTATTTTGTGAGGTCTTGGAAATAATATCTTCATATTTCTAGACTTTTGGTTGACATTCCAAAAACAAAGATTTTCGCAGAGAGACTTGACTGTCAGTAGTGAGTGCCTGTGCCACGGCAGCATTACTAATGACTAACGTCAAAATATTATTTTGATTATTATCCTTCCAGAGCACAATGTCCAACGGTCAAAAAGTCCAAGGAGTCAAATAGGTCCAAGTGTCAAAATGTCCAAAGATTGAATATGTCGAAGGTGTCAATATGTCCAAGGGTCAAAATGTCCAAGGAGTCAATATGGGCTATGGAGCTATGGTCGCTTATTATTATTTTAATTGAATTTGGATTCAATTACTGTGTATAATTTTGTTCGATTTTGTATCATGATCCATAATGTTCGTTCACTTATTCATTCTCTAAAATTCTCTATGCCTATGTAAGATGTGGTGTTTTATATAGAAAATTGTCCATCAAAAAGCAATTACTAGTTCAACCCGTAGTAAAAAGGTAAATATGGCGCATAGCAAAATCTTCAGGGCATAAAATTTCAATATCCCGACTTAAACGGCTAGACTTCGGAAATGGTATTCTCATTTCAAGCCAATGAAATTGCATCTAATTCCCTATCATTGTTCCCTCTCACTCTGATAAGAGGAAAAGAAAAAGACAAAACTTATCTTCAATACCCTACGATAATGAATGTTAAACGAGAAGAAAAGTGTATCAAACTTGACGTAAATAGAATTCTCTTTGAGAAACTGAAAATCAATTAATCTTTTCTCATATCTTGTGTGATTTTAAATAACAAAACACTATGGCAAAAATGTCACCTGATGGTAAGCAGTAAACATCGCCTATGGGAACACCTGGAATATAAAGGAAAGCATTAGATAATAGATAGATAACAGGCATTTGCTTAAAAGGTGACTTCGGTCACTTTTCGTAAAATGTAAAAACGTGTCACTGAAAATAAATAAGTTATTATTATCTATTATTATGCAACACCTTATTGCTACTGCAATAGAATCCATGTATACATATTGTTTTGAAGCTGTCAATGTAAGCATAATATATTTTCAGACATGATTGTAGTTTTGTAATTCCTAAAAATACTTTGTTTTTATCCAGAATGAGTTTGTCAAGCTCCACACTACGGCATAGAACGCCTTAACTAGATTTAGGGCCAATTGTGGCGTTCTATCGTTAGAAACACGTTGTATAGTCTAAAATTCGCCCACAAATTTTTAGCTTTCGCACGCTTTCCCTAAGGAATTTCAATTTGAACTCGGATCCGGCTACACATGTTTATTTTATGAACACACGGAGCTCCGGCAGCATCATTATGTTAAATTCTTTTCTAGAACAATAAATAGGTGAGGCTGAAATTGTGATGAGAATTTCGTTGCCCTTTAATTTCCTGGCTACGTGTGCAAAACAAAGTGAATTTGCAACGAAAAAAATTCATTTTATACTAAATATTTTTATACTAAAGTTTTCCATTCGATAATAGGTACCGCTGGCTTTTTTTCTGTCAAAATGGTACCAATTTTTTTTTATACTACTAGATGACAAACAAGCTGACAGCCCACCTGGTGGTAAGCGGTTACCGCCGCCAATAGACACTTGCAATAACAAGGAAAAGCACTTGATATTGCAGGTGCGTTGTCATCCTGAGGCCTGAGATGAAATGCCGTCCATGCCCAGTAATTACACTGGCTATCTTTCCCTTCAATGCGAAACACAGCGAACTGTTTCACGGCTGAAATAAGAAAGGCGGTGGTACCTACCCAGGCGACCCTACATATGGGTCTACCACCTAGTAAGACCTAGTAATTATTATTATTATTATTACCACCTAGTAATTATGATGGTAATAGAAAATATTATTACAAATGCCTGTGAAAATCAAAACCTTGCTCTACCTGAAACTTACTGCAGAAGTAGGAATGGGTTGCTGTCTTCTTTCTGCAGTAAGAATTTAAGAGAGTCATTGTATAAGCATATGATATTGTTAACGATAGCTATTAAAATAGGGAGGAATTCGTAAGTAAAACGGAAATTATAGGAAACACAGCGACGAAGGGTAGTTACGGTGACAACTGACATATATTACTTTTCTGACATATTAGGTACAAACTATTTATAAAAATAGGTAGTAAAACAATAAAAAAAACATGGTATTATATAAAAGCTCAGTTCTTCACAGATATACTCGCCAATCTGTATTCGGTGGAACGTAGAGCCAAGAGGTTTCTTGGCGACAAGAGATTGGAGGGGACTAATTAAGCATGTTAGCTTAGACCTCTGCCGTAAGGTTGCTTACTTATCGGTTTTCTACAGATTGTACTTCAGAAAGTGTGGTCAGGAGCTTCATGATCTTATCCCACTTAGCCCATTTCATCAGAGGATAACCAGATGTTCGGAGGGCTACCAGCCTCACCCGGCTTATATCAAGTATCCACACCAAGTGCTTTTCGTCATCTTTTGTGATGCGCACGGCCAGAGAGTGGGTTAATGAATGGCCTAGGCATCCAAATAACTGGCTAATTTAACCAAATAGCGGCAATACACATACAAAACACCATCTAGATCTTGTGAAAAAGAAGTGTACAATTAAGACTACCTCGCTGAATTGCGAGGCTTATTTTTTGTACGAAAAACATACCAGTCTTACTGTCACTTAATTTTTCACATAAACTATATGCAATGTTCCTAAACTGTCGGGGTGCTCCTAGACCCCAAGGTTCCAATGTCTCAACTCCAAACGGCTCCAATACTACATATTGGATATTCCCAGATAAGCCAGCATATTTGCGCCGCTTGAGAGATTCAGCAGAAGTAGCAGACATTCCTGGTATCAACGAGGTACTTGGAAGATTAGACATGGCTAAGATGTCGACACAAGTAGCGTCCCACACCAAAGACTTACCCATTTTCCAAGGCACAAGAGTCATACCTATGATTATACTTTTTTCCAAAAAAAATACATTAGCATTTACTGCAGACCTATTATTTTAGGTATCTAGAGTAAAGATTTTGTTTGTATCAGATTCAAGCATACAAAACAACTCGCACAGTCAGGGCTGTTCATATACTTTTTGCAATGTTAGATTTTTTTTCTACTAAACGAGTATCGCATGTTTTCGCCAAGTTCACAGAAGCACCCTCTCGCATGGGGTAATTCAGAAGTGCGTACAATTCGCTCGTTAGAGCTGTGGCGCGTGCCGGCGCATCCCTTCAGCGGGGCTTCTCGGCTGCATCGCAAATTAACATTCTGTTTATAATTTGTTCGCATTTACTTTAAGAATAACCCTTTCTAAGTGTTCGTTTTAAAAGTGACATTATGAAGTCACTTTTGACACGAACACCAAAAGACACTATTTTCAACCCTGACGAAGAAAGAGTCGTGTTATAAGTTTGACGTGTCTGTCTGTATATCTGTGTGTCTGTCTGTGGCATCTTAGCTCCTAATCAAATGCACTGATTTTGAATCGGTCTTATTTGTTTACATGCTGACGGGATGACAGGATGGTTATTAGCTATGATTTATGAAGATCAGTTCAGGTGTTTGATAATCAGCTCATTTCCTACTTGACAAAAGGGTTCTTTTAACTTTTACAGAACCGATTGATTTGTAATACTAGTTCACTGTTACTTCGGTGGTTTTTTAAAGACACGCTAACCTTGAAATGATCCTGTATCATAAATAGTCTGCGAGATGCTATAATATAGCTTTGAGATCATAAGAATAGTATCAATGATATGATGTTAGAAAGATGATATACCTATGACGCCTGAGTTACTTAAACTTTCTATTTTATTTTTTTGACAGGATTTTATTTTATATTCTTGTATAGACAAAGTTAAGAGGGTAAGTAGCTATGAGAAAGATATCTTTGTACTTAGATAAAAGTTTGTGGCATCTTTGAGGGAATTATGTAAACTAATGTTCCTAAATTATACATGTATGTTCCATTAAATAGTAATCCTTCATTTTAGCGCCGCCTTTATTCGTTTGACTATAGTATTTCTAAAATATCGAGACTAAGCCTTTACATTGTGGTCTCTAGACACAGTCACGTAGCTTCAAGACGTATATACTATGCGGCATCAAATAAATCCTCGAGATCTTTGTGTGCCCGCGTGAGAAGAATTGGTAACTTAAGAACTAAGTGTTATAGCTCATACAATACTTTTACCATCAGATGCCATTCTCAAAGATTTAGTAGGACTAATATCTATGGGACTCCATTGCGCTGAATCCTGGTCGCTCTGGCAGCTATCCCCACAAATTGGAACCAAAATGATCGCGTCTGTACGGTTTCAAATAAACTTTCTCCCAAGTACGCTCAGGTTTGGAATGAGCTCCCTGCAGAGGTTTTCTCGAACGAGTACAGCATGGGGTTCTTCAAAAAAGGCGTGAAAAGGTTCTTACAGGGTAGGCAACGCACAAGTGATACCCCTGGTGTTGCAAGCATCCATAGGCTACGGTATGCTTGATTGCCACCATAGTGGTATAAAGAAAGCTGGATGTAACCAATACCAACTTCCAACTTACTTTTGGTTTCGTATAGTAAGATAAACAAATTTTAACATTCTGTATCTAGGCATACCACGCATTAAAACGTTCAAATCTCGATGTTAGTTGATACCATGCTCACATGTCGCATTTGAGTACCAAAATGCTATGCTGACTCATACGATTTTGATGCAGTAATTAGACAGTTGCTAAGCCGAAAAAGTATTGTTGCAGCTGGAAAATCTCTGGGCTTTGTTGCTTGAAGTATTTTGTATGCTGTGAGTCAAACGTGTACTAACATTATATTGAAAAAGTAACGAGCCAAAGTTACATTAAATACAACCAAATTAAATTATGAGAGGCTGTTAAAAGATATTCACCACCAGAACTCTTAAGTTCTGGTGGTGAATGATGATCATTCATTGATAATTAACAGCGATTATTCTTTACAACACAAAAACTAATCTGTCAATTTTTTTTAATAAGTTCTAGTGGAAAAGCAGCATATTCGACAGCACGTCAAGCGTAACAGTTTAACCTCGAGACCGCCCTTACTGCGTTCGTAATAGTGCAGCTGTTACAATTGATGTGCATAATATACCTGTACCTTAAAGTGACAAATATCGCAGATTAACGAAAATATTTAAACAATATTCCACTCAAAGTATCTTCTTCCCATATTCAATAAACAATACAAGAATGTATATCTCTCGCCACCCTGAAATAAAGACCCGTTTCCGAGAATTGGCATACATTTACCTCTTCGCGAAAGTCGGTCAGGCTGATGCGGCCTCGGATAAGATTCAAATCAACCTCTTTCAAATTCACCTGAACACTTCCACCGTTCCGTTTCCCCGCAACGTTTGTTGAAATTTCCATTTTATTTCTGTGCTTTGGGGATTACGCTGATATTAAAACAGAAGTTAAAAGAATACAAGAAACAATGCTATTTTGTATATTGTTAAATATTAACATCGTGGAGCTAGGTGCCTGCCGTAGTGTCTTTGCGTTTACGCTTACGGAAAATATATGACAGTGTTTGCCTCTCAAACGGCCGTAAGCCCAAAATATTTCTGTATGTCAAGGAAGTTGACAAAATCAAAAATTTAGAAAGCAAGGATACCTCGCTGGTGATGTCTAGTAGCCACCGCAGCCTAAAGATGATGGTACATCATGTAAAATTCAAGATGAACATAATTTCCTCTGGTGATTTTACTTACCCTACAAGGTAATACTCGTAGTCCCATTTAGATGCAATCTTTTGTAAAGCGGAGGTGCGTCCCTAATGGAGAAAACACGAATTTATTGAAGAGTGGGCTCGTGGAGTACATAGCAGTAGAATAGTTTCATGAGAATGACCTGGAAATACGACATAAAGATAAGGCTAGTCTTCACCAAAAGCACTTTTTCATTAATTACACGATATCCAACAGTTTCAAGCTTTATGAAAAACTTCTTACAAAATTAGTAATTCGTTTTTTAATTTATTTCACAAAATGTGCCTTTGCATCCGAAGCAAAACGAACAGAGTCATTGAAACAAAATTAATAGCAACGGCTTTAAAAAACGAATTCTGGGGCCCCATTGAGTCCAAAGGACTTGACTCAGCATCCCCGAGAATTTCGACGGACTTATTTAAGCCTAGATTGGCTTAACTGGCAGGCCCAGATTATACAACAGGGACAAGCCACTTTAACTTTGTTTTGGAAATACTAAATAAGGCACTCGTTTTCGCTCAAGTTGACAATTTTCCATTGCAGTACTTGCAGATTTGCGCGGTTTTCTGTTGGGCTATCGATACTTATCTAGAAAATTGAGAGCGTGTTGAGAGCGTTCACACCATTCTTTTATTTATTCCGGGTCCGGGTTCATTTTTTTATTCGCAGCTCTCTAGTTTAGTTGTTTGAGTGCTTTGGTTTCGATTACGAAAACAAAGTGGCTTGCGGCAAGGTTAATCCCGGATAGATTAATCTAAAGTCTGTGATCTCGAGCTCCTTGGTTTGAAACTCATTTGTTACTGCAACTTTTCTTATCATCCACCAACTAGGGCAACCTGTTGCGATTCCAAATTTTTCTGTGCTACTTCATTTTAGAAACTATAAAAAGGCCCCTCAGCAATTTGCTTAAAGACTATTTTATTAATCATTTTTCAGTTTTCAGCGATCCTGCGATCCTCAGAAAAAAATATGTTTAGTTTATGCTATATAATCGCTGTTTTCATATTGTTTTGATCTTGATTATATTATATTTACATAAAAACATACAAAAATGGATTCATTTCATTGTTACTAAGTTTTGTGTAGCGTTTCTTCCTTCTCTTAAACATGTTTGAATGATGTGTTATTTACTATCACAGTCGTTATTTTCATTTGCGAATTCAATTACCTATTTTTCCAGTGCCATACTACGATGTCTCATTATAATAATGATTTCGCTCACACACAGACAGACTCTCCAATTTTCTTGCATCAGTAAATTCTCGCTACATTCCATTTTGTCTGTTTATTTCTGTAGAGAATACTTAAATCTCAGGATGAAGACGAACGAAAGCTTCAAACAGAAAATGAGTGGCTCCGATATCGTGAAGCAAATAAGTGGACTTTTTACTATTGCATATTTTAATTCAATTGTCACTGATCGGGAAGAAATTTAATTATGTCTTGTTCTTAATTTCACTTTTAATATTATAATAAATAGTTTAATGATGTTCATAAACGAACATGTTTTGGGGCGAAAACTAAATCCCAGACCGGTGACTGGAGATTTCTCTGAACATTGAGCCACCAAGGACTTGGGTTAAACAGAGTGGTGCTGTCAATGCGACAATAAATTAAAACATGGGCTATATTAGTTTATAGAAATGATTTGCCACTTTCAAAAACATCTTTTTCATTTGAAAAATTCTGGACAATTCTATGAAAAAATGTAGCCAATGTTATATTACTCCATACAAATGTCATGAAATTATCAAATGAATAAGATGTTTTTGAAAGTGGCAAATCATTTCTATGAACTAATATAGCCCATGTTTTAACACTTTCTGTTGATTTTACTAGGTGGTAGACCCGTATGTAGGGTCTTCTGGGTAGGTACCACCGCCTTTCTTATTTCAGCCGTGAAACAGTCCGCTGTGTTTCGGATTGAAGGGAAAGGTAGCCAGTGTAATTTCTGGGCATGGACGGCATTTTATCTTAGGCCCCAGGATGACAACGCACACAACAACGCATCAAGTGATTTTTCCTTGTTATTGCAGGTGTCTATAGGCGGCGGTAACCGCTTACCATCAGGTGGGCCGTCAGCTTGTTTGTCATCTAGTTGTATAAAAAAAAAAATATATACAAGGTAATCAAAGCATTTCTGCAATATGACATTGTAATGTAATAATGCAGACAATGTTATATCATTACATAGAAATGTCTAGAAATTATCAAATGAGTAAGTTGTATTTGAAATTTGCAAAACATTTCTATGGACTAATATAGCCCATATTTTAATTTATTGTCGCATTGACAGCAACACTCTGTATAATTCATTAATTTCGTCTAGTTCATTTTGTCTTGTTTCTTTTTAATATGAAAAACATATGAAAACATGGGCTATATTAGTTCGTAGAAATGTTTTGCAAATTTCAAATACATCTTACTCATTTGATAATTTCTAGACATTTTTATGTAATGATATAACATTGTCTGCATTATTACAAAGAAATTTCATATTGCAGAAATGCTTTGATTACCTTGTACAATCAACAGAAAGTGTTATGTTGACAGCGTTGTATACCGCACTCCTCAATGAGTAATGAAACAATACTACACCGGGTGTTACAGAATTCCCAAATGAAAATTGGGATTATAAGGTTGCGGGGGTCCGGTAGGGTAGGTCCGGGGGTTGGTAGGCCCCCACTAGGTGGACGATCAGGTTAGGGTCGCGAGAAGGCAATGGATGAGAGCCACGTAGGATCGATCAGTTTGGAAATCCTTGGGGGAGTCCTATGCCCAGCCTTGGGCGTCTTTAGGCTGATATGATAATGATGATTTAATATAGAAAAACCTACATAATATCTTCAGTCGAGTGTTCAAAATGGAGTTGAAAATAGCTCTTAATTTCTTTTATTATTGTAAGACTATAAAACTGCAAAAAAAGTGGTGACCATAATAATTTAAGCTATTGGCCCTTGGAGCATGATTGCATTTTATAATGCTATTTTCATAATTTATTCAATATTATAGGAGTTGCATACACTTGCTTTTTTCTATTAAAAAATAATAACAACAACAATCCAATATTAGTGAAAACTGGTAAAGTAACTAGATTTTACCGTACCATTTACTTTACGATCTTTGACAATTGTTAAAATAAAGTTACATTAAGAAGTTGATGTTTCATCTTTCATTTAACAAAGCTATTATCCTGTCCCATTTAATTACGATTATGAGAGAAGTTTTATTAGTATAAAAAAAACAATTTAATCACTGAAAACACCATTATAAAAGGTAGTACCTATAAAAGCTTTTATTTTCATCTGTCGACACTATCTCGCCCATTCAATTATCATTCGCAGAAAATCTTTTTGTTATTACTCTGCGGATTTTCTGGCGAGATGCCGTAACAACACCACGACAGCCATTGGACGCTTTGAGCACCATTACAATGACAACGTCGGCTTTGAAGGATGTATCCTGGAGCGGAACCGCGATAATATCCATTCTGCTATCCAACAATGAACCTTCGCACCTTTCCTGAAGGTTCAGGGGGCGTGAAAAGATAACGTGGCCTGTTTGGTATTCATCTTGCTCTCCGAGGTTATTAGTCGTGAGTAGTGATAGATATGACGATGATGAAAATAATCTTTGCACGTGGATTTCGTGGCATGTAGAGTTTGGATTACTGGTGGAATGTTAGTACTTAGGTAATTTGGTTTGATATCTTAATCGGAGGCAAGAAAGTCTCTTTTGGAGAAAGATCAAAAATACTGTGTAGCAAAGCGTACTTTTAAAAAACGGAAATAGAACAGCTTAGAAAAATTTATACAAGTACAATAAAAAGTCAGCCTCTCATCATAACTACCTGAAGATATAAAATATTTTAATATTTTGTATTTTTATCGTATTAAGAAATATTAAAATATTTTATCGCAATTTATTTTTAAAACGATCATGAATAATGCCATACTATAGTTCCTTTTTGTGTTATTGTTATTATCTGTTATTGCATTTATCTGACAACCATTACTTATTACTTTTAAAATATGACGCTGCAGTTAAAATTGTGGTAAAACTTCAAATATTTAATAGACCATGCAACAATAGCTGCATTTGACATTCTTACCGACTTCAAAAACGAGGGGAAAAAGAAAATCTGCGTTTATTTTTTGCTTGAACATTTTTTAACATTTGTAGAAAAGAGGGCCCGCTTGAAAAAGACTTATAATCAAACAGCATATCTAGTTAGCATTGTATAGAGGTATATCACAGTGCTGTTCAAAATTATTCGGTATAAAAGCCCGAAAAAGTCCGTATACTTTCATCTAAATCTGTCCAGCTGCTTATTAGGAGTGACAGTGTTGCAGACAGACAGTTACTTCGCATAAATAAATAAAAATGTAAAAAATATATATTTTGTAAGAACTGTAATCGTTACACTACAGACACGCACAGAGAGGAATAAAAAATATTTTATTTCATAGACAAATATTAGTATGGATTAGATTTATTTTACAATAAAAATAGCAAACAAGATACATACAGACAGCCTACTGGTAACGTTCGATTACTGAGGTGAAGCCTTTAAAATACATATTACAATCGAATATTACCCACAAATGCATTTTTATTCCACAAGTTATTCTGCAAGGTGTTCTGGTAATTCTACTAATGCTGATAGACTTCAAAATTCGTTCTCAGTAATGGCATATGAAATAGTGTTTCTTCACTGACGGTGTGGCATCGAACCTGAACCCTAAATCCTTACAACTTGAAAGAAACATTAAAAGATGAGCATAATTTAAACAATCTGGGACGGTAGAGTCCCATAGCTCATTCGTTAGAGTGCTGTAAGAATGTTTTTTTTTGCAGTGACGACTTGAGGACAATCGGTACGATGAGCGCGGGAGCCAGGGGGGGTAGGAGGATCCCCACTCCGATGCCTCCGCCGAAGGAAAACACGCAGTACCCTAATAGGTAAGCAGTCATTTCTAATTGTTTAAATCCTAAAATCCTAAATTATAAGTATTTAGATATTAAACAACAATATTTAATACAAGCTCTCACTTGGATTATTTTTCAAGCCATTCACATTCAAAAGGGTATCATTAATTTGACCTACTTATTTACATCAAGAAGGAAAAATGTGTTTTGTAATTAACACTGGAATTGAATTCCAACATCAAGCTGTGACGTGGTAATCAGCCAGTCCTACGAGCCCAGTCATCTCTTGAACGAAGATTTTCCTAGTGAAAAATAATTACTTCAAACTGCTTTTACATAATCCACTACCTATTTAAAAGGCGTATTGTTTCAACACAAAAATAAAAACGTATCCTAAATCACATCTCGTTTAATAACTTCTAAAAGGACTTTAACAAGTCCTTTATTTTCTCGAACACTATACACGTTGAAAATAAAACTACTTTACACGATAACACTTGCAAATCAACTATATACCCCTGGCAGAATTGTTATCGTTAAGATAAACACATTGCCATTATTAAAAGAAGAAGAAGAACTGTATACCTGACGTTTCGTTTATTTACAAAGATCTTGGTCAAGAGAAAACTAATGATATCAGTTGTCAATATTAATAATAACAATCGTTTATTTCTCACCATAATCATTACAGTTTTAGTATAACCTATGCTAAAAACATTAAATTTTATTAAACTAATAATTGTGTTTTTTAGCATAGGTTATACTAAAATAGTAATGATTATGGTAAGAAATAAACGAATATTATTATTATTAAGTTTATAAAAATTAATTGCCGTCATTTTCTGTGCTTCAATTGACGCATACTTACGGATCACACTATGTCCGATGGTTGGACATTGTTTAGACAGTAATTTAACTTCTTAATTCGCATGAAGGGAATGAATCGACAAGATTTGGTGGTTCCATATCTGATTATTTAAGATTTTTTGTTGAATCTTCGTTCTTGCATTTAAGTCTTTACTCGTTATTGTCATGATATAGAAGTAATATCTTCTATAATACATATTTTTCTGCTTATATAAAAAATAATTCAGAGAAGCTTTACGCAAAGCGCGGAAAAAGTTGTGTCTCTAAAAACTTGCCACTCTGGCCTCGCGGGAAATCACTTAATGATTTGACAAAAAACATGAACAGTTTTCCTTGACAAGATTTTAGCGTTTTATTCTATGGATTTTTTGATGGTCTATACATTACTGGTGGAACAAGTTTTCAGCGTTATAGTTTTATTACTGAATAAAATGATATGGCATAACTGATAAGGATGGCCGATTTTATAACATTTAAAAGGAAAAAAATATTAAATTTAATTAGATACATGATTTGTTTCGAGATCCACGATATTCCCACTTCTGTTGTCCTAATCTTAAATATGAAATTCTCGACTCACAGTTTTAGTAACCATACTCCTCCGAAACGGCTTGACTGATTCTCATAAAATTTCATATAGGTCTGAGAATCGGCTACTATCTATTTTTTTTGGACATTTTTTTTATGTCAAGACAACGAAAAAAAAGCTGTGATAAAAAACGTAGACTTTATTATGAGTTTGTGCATTCAGATAAGACTAATAGAATAAAACATAAAAAACATTATCAAGATTATAATAAAATATTACAAAGATGTATTTACAATGCTCAAAAAATTCACAACTCGAAACACTTACTAAACGCGAAGAATAAATGTAGGGCATCATGGCAAATTGTAAATAATAACTTAAATATTAAAAATAATCAAAACTTTATAAAAACTATCAAACATGACGGTAAACTCCTTAACAATATAAATGACATATCTGAGAGCTTTAATAACTATTTTATCGATATAGCGCAAAACAACGATATGATACGGGTAAAAAATACTAATAATAAAATTAAACTAAATAACAGTATCTATCTTTACCCGACATCAGAAAATTAAATTCAACATATTATCTTAGGGCTACGTAACACTAATTCAGTAGGATATGATGATATTAGTACTGATATCATAAAAAAGTGTGCTCATAAAATTGCAGCTCCACTGTCTCATATAATTAATTTGTCGTTAGAGAATGGTATTTTCCCAAATAGGCTTAAACTTTCCGTAGTTAAACCACTTTTTAAAAAAGGAGACGACAGAGAAATGAATAATTATAGACCTATAGCACTTATACCAGTGCTATCAAAGGTCTTAGAAAAAGTTATGGCCAAAAGAATATTTTCATTTGTTAATAAGCATAACATAATAAGAAAACAGCAGTTTGGTTTTCAAGAAGGAAAATCGACATCTTTAGCGTGTTTCTCCCTTATAAAAAAAGTTACTGAGGCTCTGAACAATAACGTATACACAATAGCCGTATTTTTAGATATGTCGAAAGCATTTGACTGCGTAAATCATAACATACTCCTCATGAAGCTTTTTGACTACGGTATGAGAGGTGCTGCATACAAGTGGCTAGAAAGTTATCTCACTGATAGACAACAATGCACTGAACTTACTCGTATCGAAGATAAAACAAAAACGACAGTTCGATCAAATTATAGACATATAAGGCATGGAGTACCTCAGGGCAGTATCTTAGGTCCTCTGCTCTTTATTTTGTATATCAATGACTTACCTGACATCACAAAAAATGATTGTTTTTTATTTGCTGATGACTGCACGTTGCTCTTTCAAAATAAAAATATTGATCAACTTGAACATGACATTAATAATACTATTTTTAAAATAATTAATTGGATGAATGATAATAATTTAAAAATCAATATTAATAAAACAAAAGCAATACAATTTCGTACCTATAAATCAAAACAAATTGACATTAATATTCAATACAATAATGATAAAATTAATCTAACTGATTCCACCCTATTCTTAGGTATAACCGTGGATGAGCATTGTAGTTGGAAGAACCACGTTGATATTGTTTGCAAAAAAATTAATAAATTTATATTTGCACTTACTAAAATCAAAAAAGTTGCATCTATCCAAATAGCTTTACAGGCTTATTATGGTTATGTTTCTTCAATACTACGCTACGGTATAATAATATGGGGTAATAGTGTTGATTTTAATAGGGTGTTTAAAGCTCAGAAGAAGTGTATTAGGGCATTATGTGGAATAAAACGTAGAGAATCATGTAAACCCTTTTTCAAAAAACTTAATGTATTAAATTTACCTTGTATATATATATCAGAAATCTGCTTATTAGTTAAAAAATACCCTGAATATTTCATTAAAAATGACGAAGCCAAATCAAATGTACGAAATTGTAGGAAAAATAAAATAATTATCCCTAAATGTAACTTAGCATTATTTAAATCAAATGTTTACTTTATGGCTATCAAACTATATAATAAACTACCTTCTAATATTATGAGCTTACCTTTGAATAACAATAAATTTAAAAACAGTTTGTTACGATGGCTTCAAGACAAGAATTTCTATTCTATTAAGGAATATTTAGAATATAAGGAAACACATACAAATTGTCTATAGTTAGTAATTAATTAATTATGTTGCAATATAAATGACATTTTTTTTATAAGTAATTTCTACTAACAATTAATTTATGCAATATATCTTGACATTTATTTTTAATATTTAATTAAGTATCGTGTACCTACGACAGTTAATATTTGCATGCCTACAAAAATAAAGGTATAATACTGATGAAACTATTAATATAACGTGTCACCATCTAAAATGTAAACACAGAATTATGCAAATAAAAATTTCATTCATTCATTCAACGTTTGCGGGGTCAGCTAGTGAATATATATATACCTTGACAGATCGAACGGTACAAAAGCTCTGAATGTTACCGATACCATTCCTTAAACTTTCAACAATATCGGGTGTCTAAGCCCGAACATGGGATTATCTGCCTAACGAAACGGATTAGCTGCACTCTTCACTTCGATCGAGGCCGTTTTCTGACCACTTAAATGCATGAAACTTGCCTACCTGAGTTTATTTTATGTCTACAGTGCGATCTTCAGCTCTAGCAAGGATTTTAATGGACCTGAAATGTTTAAATACTCAAATTGAAATTATGGTTATAATTGTCTTAATGCCTTATTTTCCGTCCACAAAAAACATTTCAAAATGTAAACCACGTGAAGCTTTAGTTGGCATCTAACATTTTTTAAGTAGAGATAATTTACATAATTATGGGCCAGCAGCAAACAAAGCAACTTTCGCCATGGCGTAATCTCCAGCTCCTCCGTGCTTCGGAACTTCGGAAGTTCCGAGGCATGGACGGCATGGAGGAGCTCAGAACGCACGTAAATCCTTTGATATCAGTTGTTACTGCAACGGCTTTAACCCACCAACGCGCATTAGGTCAGCACGATGGTATTATGGCCAAATTTCTTAACGTCTTTCTGCCATGTAGGAAGGCCTGTGCCCAGCAGTGGGACGTATATAGACTGTGATGATGGGCTAGCAGGCTGGAGAGGTCTAGGGCAGTATTAATGTTTGCAATATTCGGATCCCTCTTTTAAATTAACGTATCTGGAGTAGAGTCAACTGTCCTATATTATAAAGAAAAAAAAAATCTTGCGGAAACTTGTTTTGTCACAGAGATTTTTAACAAAATATTGTCAGAGTACCTACTAGAAGTAGAAAACAGGGGAAACACCCTTTTTTCTTTTTACAAAATAGAGAAACAAAATAAAGTACTCTATTCTTAATTTTTTATTTTAACATTATTATAAATGTTTGAAAAATTACTTAGTAATTAAAATATAATAAAACTAGAAAAATTTTCACGTCCTGAGGCAGGAATCGAACCCGCGACCTTTCGCAATCCGGGCGACTGCTCTGACCACTGAGCCACCCAGGACTTGGGATATCCCTGTGAAGTGTGTGTGTTCTTCTAGTCTATTTGTATTTGCGTTTATGAGCTAACGGCCACCCTACAATGTCGAAATATTCTATTTCAACATCCGAAACGAGTATTTTTACAAATACCGACGATTCGGTTAAGTTGGGGCAGTGTAAAATAAAGTACTTTATCAATATTTTGTAATTTTTTTACCCGTCCTTCGAGTTTTAATGAGGTTTGTTTGAACTTTTTTCAAGTTATTTGATCTAGTGATAAAATTGACTGGCTCAGAACTCAGAAGGTAGCCAAGATATTTGTGTTTTTATGAAATATAATAGTACTTTATCAATATTTTGTAATTTTTTTACCCGTCCTTCGAGTTTTAATGAGGTTTGTTTGAACTTTTTTCAAGTTATTTGATCTAGTGATAAAATTGACTGGCTCAGAACTCAGAAGGTAGCCAAGATATTTGTGTTTTTATGAAATATAATAGGGATGCTGGCGAAGTTTGAATTTAGCGCTATTTTTCACAAATTTGGATAAATTTGGAAAAATGTATATACGGCTGTTACCCATAAAAACAATTCAAACTGAAAAGAAATAGAATATTGTTGAAATTTTACTGAGCAGAAAACACATAAAACTGGTAAGTTTTTTTCCAAAACACATAAAAAAATATAATGATACTATACATCAATTATAACGACTATTATTATGAGAACAGAACTATAAAAAAAATATATAAAATATACATATTAAATCTCCAAAGACGTTAATGATACAGGAGAGAAAGTACTAGATAGAGTAAGAAAGGTGTCGAAAGCAAAAGAAGGATGGATAACTGTAGATAAAGTAAGAAAGGCGAAAGATAGATAAATTATACTAACTAATTTTGCCAATATGCCCATACATTTTTGTAATGTAGCAACATGTGACGTCATCTGAATCGTTTTTAAACGATGCTCTGCAACATATCAAACATACCACTATATCTGTGAAACTATTGATTTTAAACATACTATTTCTTTTGCAATGTTTCCCTATGAGTTCGAAACTCCTTATTTATGAAATAAAAAAAGTTGTCAACTAAGTGCAATAGCTGAAAAACTTTCAAATAATCAGCGCTCCTCGAACATTCTATTGTCAAGACATATACTAATCCTGATAAATTAGTAACGTATTCAGTTACTTGTGCTTATTAACTGCACGCTTATAAGTGCAGTGTTGGATTACAGGAATTTCCCTTAAAAAGTGTAACATTTCGTGACTGGTTAGTATAACAAGTCAATCTAATTTTTAAACTGCGACCCGCGCATTATGCAATATGACTTTTAGAGCAATAATATAGAGATGTGGCTTTGAATTAAGCGTCCTATCCATTGCATCGGTAGAATAGTATAAATCTATTTGGTACTTTCATAACAATATAGAAGAGTCTTCAATAACATTAACGGTACCAAAAATGTCTCCTGTTTAGCTTATTTACCACGACAGGGACTGTCGTTGCATGTTGGATCCACATGGATCTTGGTATTAATACCGTTTATGCACACGCTATTCGTAAGATATCAGTAAGAAAATGACCTTATAGGCACAGTAAACTCGCAGTAAATCAGTAACGTCGCATTTTAGTCACATGTCAGTACAATTAATTTGAATTTCGAATACGGCAGTTTAGTAGCACGCGGCGCTGTATTTTTTTCTTTTTTTAGTATTTTACTGGCCAGGATGCATGTCCTATAAGCAAGCGCAGCTCAGAAAAATCTAAACTATGTCCAAAAATTTTCTCAATCCCCTTCCTTTTAATTCATACTCAAAAAATTACAATTATTTATTGAACTTAGAGATTAAAAAATATATAAATATATTACATAAAGATATTGCGGCGCAGTTGCATGCACCATGATCACAGGTAGACTACTGTGGGGTATGGTAATGGTAAATATCCCGAATATAACTCTAATTCAAATGTTACAAAATGTGAAAATATGGTGAAATTATACAGTGCTAAAGGCAATTTTGAGATGTAGATGAAAATTAAAATTTGCAAAATTGCAACAGCTGCTTTACTTTTGACATTTAATTTATGGTAAGTATATTTTAGCTCAGATTAGCTTTATTTCTTATTTATTTATTGAAAAAAGCGACTGGGACTAGGAGAACTTTAAAAAATTTTGAAATAAATTAAACAAATAATGGTTGAAATGGTGTGTACTAAAATATAGTTTCTTACACCTATAAAATTACTGTGCATGGAAGGCATTTCATTTAAGGCCTCGGGATGACAACGCACCTACAATACCAAGTGATTTTTTCATTGTTAATGCAGGCGTAACCGCTTACTACCAGATAGGCCATCAGCTCATTTATCATCTAGTTGTATAAAAAACATTAGGATAACTTATTTTAATTGTAATCTAGTTTTTTTCTCGCCGGGAGAGTTGAAATGTTGTATGTTTCACTCTAGCTAGAGCAAGTTTTTTTATGACAAATGACATAGTCCTTAACGTTTGCAGACGCCGTGTGTGTACTTTACATTATAAACTTAAAATTGTATCACTCATTTTCCAAGTAAAGCTTCAAAGCTCATCTATATTAATAAAGCCTTTCAGCGCATCAACTGACCAAGGGACAAGTTTACACGATGTTACATTAAAAACGGTTTAGCCATTCATGCAACCTGATGTATACCCTTTTAACAAATTTAAAGTAAATATTTTAGTCCACGTGACGCTTGTAAAAAAATAATGGGCGGCTACAAAGTACATGTCACATTTTGAAGAATTTAATAAGCTTTATGACGAGGTATTAAGAGTCATTTCACATTAACACTGCAAGCTTAATTTACGGTTGACTGTGCTCAACGTTGTATACTCCTGCATTTTCGATGACAGAAAACACAAACACACACACGTGTGTCCGCCTTGTGGTGCAAGTTAAGGACTAGCGATATTTAATATAATTTTATTTTAAACAGAATGTTAACGTAGTCATATGAATACTAAGGTGTTAAATAAAATTTTAAACTCTTAAATTAATTTTAAATTTCCCATAAGTACACCTATTTTTACAGACCGAACTGTTTGTGTAAATAAATTTGAAATATATAGTTTACTTCAATTAATGCTTTAATTTTATTGAAAAAAAAACAAAATAAAATAATAATTACATAAAAAAATTGATAAAATGCCATTAACATAGTGCCGTAGTTAAAAGTTGAATTTAATGTCATTCAATTCGTTAAAAACTAAATTGTATTTTGATTTTGACGTTTTGTTATCTTCAAAATGGCGAATTACATGATATTTATGGGCAAATTAAATAAAAAAATCTGCTTTAAAAATGACGCTCATACTTCTATAACGCTTACAATCTCCTTTATCTTCCCGCCTTTTTTATACCTTAGACCAGCGTCGATAGCACAGCACAGACCTCCATTGCTTATTAGCTGGAATGTCGTTCACTGTCTCCGTACAAACGTATGATTATAAATAAAGTATGATGAATGCATCGGTTTACTTGTCTCGCGTTTTTTTTAACGCCGGATAACCTTTTTGTGTACTAAAATTTATGACATACTTACATTTCTCTTATTTCGGTCAAATTGTAGAAATGGACTGCTGAATAATGAGGATGAGTTTAAGATATTTATAATTCATTGCACAGAACGTTGTAAAAAGCCTAATATTGAACCACAATAAGATTATTTTAAACAATGCAATAAAATGCAAATGTTTTCCCTGAAGAAGAAAAACACAAATTATTTCTATGTTTATGTCGTTATACTGTCTTGTCATTACGTACAGACGATAGCACGTCAAGTGAAACAGATGCACTACGAAAGCCGCCTCTAATACGAACGCAGTAAGGTCTAAAAGTGTTTATCAGTTTTCAAATTGGATTTTCTATTACACTGTGTGAAATAAAGGCCTTTGTATTTAATTCTTGAGTAAAGGCTGAAATGCTAGATACTTATTACTTAATAATATTTGTGAAGTATCTAAGTATTCACTAAAAGAGTATTAATGTCTTTTTGATGATAAAAAAAAATAAGAAATAATCTTATTTTTTTTACATTTATATTGTTTTGAGTTCTTTCTATTACCGAGAAGGCAAGGGGAACTAATGCCCAGAGATGTCATAATTAACGTAAGGAGGTTGACAACTTAAGCATGAATGCTTGCATTCATTGCCCATGTTGCCCATACACTGGCACGTCTTAAATTGTCTCAGGGCGCAATTAGATATTATTATGGCCTAGTATCTGTAGATATCAATACATAATTGGTAAAAGATGCGGTTCTTTACCTGCGTAAAACCAGAATTTAATAACACTAATAACAATAGCGAAGTTTGTTGTCTGACAAAAGGAATTTTGTTATTTTCTTCTTAGATAGTAAAATTGTTCAATCCTATTATCTGTATGTAATTATTACACATTACAATTGCGATGAAATAATAAAAATATGCCCATACATTTTGCAGTAATATAGGAACATGTGACGTCACCTGTTTCGTAAATTTTCTATGGAGCGTTTTTGGACGATCCGTAGCGGCCTTGGCGGCACATCAAACATGCCACTGTATCGGTGAAACTATTGATCTTACACATACTATTTCGCTTCCAATAATTCTTCATGAGTTTTAAACCTCTTCTCTATGAAATAAAAAAAAGTTGACAACTACCCTATTAAAGATTTATGACGGTTTGATTACAATTGTCGACATTAGCTTTAAATTAACTCTAACTAATTATAAAAATAATTCTATATATTTAGGAGGTTGGTATTATTGGAATTACAGTTTTGTTGGACATTCAACCTCCTTTCATCTTGCTTTCAGCGGCTCAGGAGTGAAACCATAACAGACAAAGATACTGTCGCATTTATACTATGGATTTTTTCCATCGCCCAATAGTTATGTGAGCATTAAAATCGCTGGCCACGGGCACGACAAATGGAAGCCACTTAACTCCACTCAGTGCGGTATAGCGGCACAATGCTAGTGTTGCGCCAAGTGTGTCGACTAGTCGAGTAGTCGAGTGGCCAGTATTGTTGGTTGCAGCAAAAACGCACAACCTGGGCGTTCAAGTGCCATCGTCAGATCCACGGAGCACTGGGAACGTGGAGCGGGACATTGGTTCTGGATATGTCATTTTGAAGTTTTTAGTGATATAATGTTACAGATGAGATACTAAGTGGTAGGTGGTAGGTCCGTATGTAGGGTCGTCTGGGTAGGTACCACCGCCTTTCTTATTATAGCCGTGAAACAGTTCGCTGTGTTTCGGATTGAATGGAAAGGTAGCCAGTGTAATTACTGGGCATGGTCGGCATTTCATCTTAGGCCTCAGGATGACAACGCACCTGCAATACCAAGTGATTTTTCCTTGTTATTGCAGTAGTATATAGGCGTCGGTAACCGCTTACCATTAGGTGGGCCGTCAGCTTGTTAGTCATCTAGTTGTTTTAAAAAAAAGTCTACAGTTTACTTTTGGTCAACTATTTGTTACTTTTGCAGTTACATATTTAACTTATTTGTCGGCGTGATTAATACTAAGTAGGTATAGTAACCTCACTGCCAAATGCTGATCTTTGTTGCACTTGTAACAAAGTTATATACGTTATTACAATTAGTTAGCAAGGGAGGACATATCTCTATAAAAGATCTCTTTCATTCAACCCGTAAGTGTGTTAGATATGTAATGTGATAGGGTAAGTAGGTAAACACATAGATAATGATGTAAGTAAGTGTTTTCGTTTTCACTGTAAAGTCCTTCTAGCACTGTCTTTATGTCGCATCTACATTAACTATTGAAGCGACCATTAAACAGCTCCTGACGAACAATAGCGTGCATTACTGAGCTCTATCTACTAACGCTAGCATATGTGTTATAGTTTAGCGGACCTCATCAACGCTCACCCTTAAATATCTAAGTTAAATATATAGAAATAGATAATAACAATGTACATCTTGTAGCAAAAAGAAAAAGAGAAATTAAATAATGATTTTTTCCGGGAAATATAAGCTTTGACATTAAATAAGGATGCAATGTGGCGCTATTTTTCACAAGTTCGGAAAATATACGGTACTTTACCCATAAAAACAATTGAAAACTAAAAAATATGTTGTATTGTATTGTTGAAATTATACGGTCCTGATTTTTTTTTCAAAATAGACAATATTATTAAATTTATCAATAATTATTACATACTTATACATAAAAAATAATGAGATAAGTATAAACATATACATCAACTAAAACCAGTATCTATTATTATGACAACTTTGAATTAAAAAAAAACATAAAAATTACAAAGTTATTATTAATTTTGTCCATATGCCCATACACTTTTTAATATTATAGGAACAGGTGACGACATCCACAGATTTTACATATAGCGTTTTTAGACAATGGGCTGCAATATTTCAAACATTCCACTGTATCTGTGAAAGTATTGATTTTAAACAGACGGCTTCTTTAGCAATACTTCTTTATGAGTTCTTAACTTCTAATTTTTAAAATACAATATATGTACATATAAAATAATATAATACATTCTGTATTACAATATTTTATATGTATTATACATGTTATGAATATATTTTATATTTATTTGGCATTATTACGTTGATGTAGTTGTTTTGTCATTATTTTTAACCGACTTCAAAAAAAGGAGGAACATATTTTTGGAGTTGGTGATAAGTTGTTTCCAGAAACCATAGATAGTGATGCACCGACTCCAAAAATATGTTTCTAGGGGATGAGTGCCTACTTACTAAAATTTAATTATTTTATCCTTTTCAATTTTTTGGAGTCGGTTTTATTTTTTGTTTATTTTTTTTTTAATAAACAAAATGCACTGATGTCACTTCTGAATAAACCTACTTACGTTATATACCCACACACCCATGATGGCGTAGCTGTAAGATATCTCTAATAGCAATAGCGTTAATTCCTCCCTTGCTTGCTACAGTATACAGGGTGGAAAAAATCTATGGGCCCTGGAGCGGAACTACTTTAAATCCTTTAGTTAGCTCATTTAACGAAAAGAAAACATTCTTTTATTTTTGAAAAGAAACCAAACTGCATTTTATTTTTTTATTTTTATTTTTGAAAACAAAAAAAACAAAGATCTTCTAAAATTCGCTTGTCTCACCCGGGAATCTAACCAACTAAAAATTAAAAAGTAAACAAACACTCGCTGTTTTTGATACAAATCGGTAGGATGTTCTAATGTTTAGGATAAACATTTGGTATTTCAAATAAGAAAAAGTGAAAAGTAATATTAATTAACGAACGAATACTTTCAACATGTTTATCAATTTTAAAAATGTTGAAAGTTGTCGTTCGAATTTCAAATTGTTGCCCTGCGTTGCAATAGAACATGCGTTCCATTTTTAATTTTTCGTCAGACTGCCTAGTGTAAGAACGAATTGTGTATGAATTTATAATTACAATTTAATGATTTTCTTATCGAAGTCTTCAATAAGGTACTTAGAGATAAATAACATTAGCAAACCTGTACTACATACAATATCTTTGGATGTTAGGGAGATTAGAAAATTAACGTATGACTTACTTGTTACAAATGAACATTACAGTACTAGGTATTGTTAAAAGACTTGTAATAAATATGAATTTCATAGGTATCTCGTACAACAAATTACTTAGTGTAAGAGCAAATATTTGCAAGACAAATTTTATCCTGCACTATAATCCTACCGATTCGCTTAATAAATAAAATAGCGAGGGTTTATTTTATTTATTTTTTCTTGGTTCGATTCCCGGGTGAGAAAGCGAAGCGAATTATAAAAGATCTTTGAATGCAGTTTTGTTTCTTTTTAAAAATAAAGGAATTATTTTCAGAAAAATGAGGTTAGGGATTTAAAGTAGTTTTCCTCCAGGGCCCATAGATTTGTTCCACTATACACCATATTTATTTTTGTTCTGTATTAAGTGCAATAAGTTTAAATCGTGGTTTCTTATAGTCAGAGTTAAATACTAAGGAACGAACATGATAATTTCATTTCATTGATAAACAGATATTTATGTGGTACGGTTATGTTCTCTACTTCTCTGTTTCTATAGAAGATAACAGATAATGACACAAGTCTAATATTCAATGTCTTATCAGACGATAACTGCGAAGAAGCTGAGCCACTGTTATTTTAATTAAACAATGAAAATGCTGTATTTTCATTAATTACAGTAATTAAGTAACTAAGTTAACCCATTTAAATTTTATGAGAGGCTACTGTTCCCTTCCATGGAATGTAATACAATTTTCGTAATAATAATTATTGATTACAAAAACAATACTTTTACACAAGACTTTTCAAAAGCCTTTTAGTATAAAAATGTCATTACAAAAAAAATGATTGTCAGAAGTGGGATTCGAACCCACGCCCACAGAAGTGGACTGCGACCTGAACGCAGCGCCTTAGACCGCTCGGCCATCCTGACGACAAACTTTTTATCCAAATAGTACCCTGGTACAGACAATTTATTGCAACATAAATATTATTACACGACTAAGGAAAAAAGAGTATAATGCGGCTTTGTAAATAGGTTTTTATAATTCATTCGCTTTTTAACTCTGAAATTATGTAATGGTAATATACCGGAAGTGTGTGTGCTATCACAGGATGATAAATAAAACTAAGCGTTATAATTATTAATAGGTAGTCTTATAATAACACATCAAACTGAATACTCTTTACATTCAAGACTAAGACTTGCAGTGGGAAAAGGAACTAAAGAAGCAAGGAGTCAAATATCAGAACTTTGTAGTGCTGTGTTCCAGCGGTGAGTAAGTTCGCTAGAGCTCATTTAGGAAGCGTTGTATAATATGACATTGACACTTCAGTGAATGTCATACTTGAATTCGTTAAGACAATGTGACGTTAAAAACCATGTCATTTTTATGATGTTCATATCAATAAAATTAGGCGTGAAGTAGGTACCTACCCACAAATAATACACAACTCGTTTTCCTATTCTGGAGGAGATGCTCTTCTTGGAAAAGATTAAACATTTGTTTAAGTATATTTAGTAAGTACCTCTAATTTATAGGCAATGGCAGTTTGTTATCACTACTTTGTAGTTACTGCGGTGAATAAGGTCGCCAGAACTCACTGAGAAACCGTTATATTGGCTGCAGGGGGCCCCGTCTCCTGACGCTTTCAGGATAGGCAGAGAGTAGTACTGTATAAGGTTCTGCGATAACTACTTTACGGTCAATATTATACCATAGCATTAGGATATTTTTGCAAATCGAAGATATGTTTAGGAATTGCATAATACTTAGGGCAAAGTTTCCCTTGGAGGCAAAGTTGGTATTTCTTGTAAAGTTTTATCACAAAATACCCTCAAGACGTACAAACAGTAGAGTCCTCACATAAAATGCTCTTTAGTGCGAAAACGCAGCTCATGTTCCTCTGCAAGCTGTAAACTAGCGTTTATTGGTCAGACATGATGGCGGCGCGTCCGGTCGCCTTTGATCTCAGTTCCGGCGCTAACGGCATGCGCGGGCGCAGTGCACGTGCGAATATTGTAAGAGGTATTTTGCTAGTGATGTGCTTAATTATGAAGAGATCTAAAGTCCTTTTTCGGAAGATTGACTGACATAGACTTTTTGACATAAGTAATAAGGTTAATATAAGTACCTACGGAGTGCGAGGGAGTTTTTCCACACCATGTCTACATTACTGCTTTATAAACGGAAACGGTTCATTTATGTCGCACGGCAATTGACTTAACGTCACCTGGGATCCATTTTCGTTTCCCTCAAAAAAATCTCGAATTCGAGTTTCCTATTAAAAAGTTTGTTTCATCTACCTCTTACATAGTTTACCGTCGCTTAGAACTCACACTTTGCATTGAATACGGTACTATTTCGTCACTCGTGTTAATAATTAAAAATCAACAAAGAAACATAGAAAGCAAATTTATAGGTATTAGATATAATAAAATATGTACCTACTCTACGTAGGTCCTGCGGCCATTTATCGTTTATGATGGTTTGGATTCAAAATCTCGATCATTTCCGACTACTAGAAGCAATTCGAGTTACTTTCTTTCGAAAAAAGTCGAATTCGAGATTTTTAGAAACGCTAAACTTGATTAGAACTCGATTAAAGTTTACTAGTGCAGGTTGAACACATTGTTCTAGCCGCCTCCATTTTGCCGACCTTTATGGTAACTTTTCACGTTTAATAACGTAGTAACTGTTGAATAACGTAGATTCCTTTATTTAATACAAAACTCTTTTATTTTATTGCAAAAATCAAATTTTAAAAAATATGTATGAGATGGAAAAACAGAAGTCAAAAAGAAGCCCAAAAGTGTACTATCTACAGCCACAATGACGCCTTTGAAAAGTTGAATTTAATATCGTATTTACATTTATTACAATTTTCATTGCGTGTTTGAACCTTTTCTTATTGAATATTGCTGTTTTATTTTTTTTATAGCTAGGGTCTAACAATTCAGAAAAATCCACAAAAACACTTCTTTCAAAATATTTACGGTTGAGAAACCGTAAATATTCAACGTAAAGATGTATAAAACTTAATTATATTTTCACATTGACATTTTATTTTCTTCAATAATGTAATGTTTTCCAGGGAATTAAAATAGTTTTCTGCCACCTCTGAAAATGATAAGTTTAAATAAATTTGTACAAAAATAACCGTATGAAAAACTGGTACCCATGAGTTGACTCAATTTATCTGACCGACCGTGGAACGTATTTATGCCATTAAAAAAGGCGGAATTTGGCGATATTGGTCATTGTTCTAACCTAACCTGACCCAATGATTTCCTTATATAAATGAGATCTATTAAGAGTAAGCAATTCAAGAAGTACAAGCACACTAGCATGCAAGCAGACGTAAACAATTATTTCTCAACGACTAGCGGTGGAACGAATGTTCGTAGAATTTGCCATCGGCGAATTGACCACTTCATAATAATGTACTAATAAAAATGTATATAAACTAGATAAATTTCACGTCCTGAGGCGGGGATCGAACACGCGACCTTTCGCAATTCGGGCGATAGCTTTAACCATCTGAACTACCCAGGACTTGGGATAACCTTGTGAAATTCTTCTAGTCCATCTGTATTTGCTTTGTGAGCTAATGTTCATAATAATACTCTGGACTGACTTTTATTATCTCCTTTAAATACTGCTGTAAAGACAAACAATTTTCAAAAACCTGAAAGTGCTTGAGCCACATCACTAAACACTGGTGTTGTTCGAACATCATCGACAGATGATTTATATTTAGTGATGTTACAGAAACTATGGGCAGCTCAATGAGTAACATCTTTGTTCTAATATTGTTGTCGAGATATACAGGTTGATGACGTCAATACCACAATAAATTAAAACATGGGCTATATTAGTTCATAGAAATGTTATGAAATTATCAAATGAATAAGATGTTTTTGAAAGTAGCAAAACATTTAATTCATTTATGTAGGTATTCATTGATTTTATTAAATAATCCATACTTTAATATTATAAATGAAAAATTAACTCTGACGGTCTGTCTGTTACGTTTTCACTGCTAATGAATTTAGGCTTACAGATAGATTAAGTACCTACACTCTGACACCTTTTGAAGCGAAAACCGTCATCCACCCGGGCGGAGCAGCGGGTAGCCGCCCATAATAGATGTTTTTAATACCTAATCTTCATTATTGTAGACAACTTGATTTGAAGCCGATGACTTGTAGTATCATCAGCCTTTCTCAAGGCACACCACTGGGAACGATCCTGCAATGTGGACTAATTTATCAGTCATTATAAATATGCGTACTAAAAGTGCAATTAGCACTATTGCCCGTCTGCGTTCATGAGTCATGAGTCACGCCCACTCCCGGTGCACCAGATGCTGGGATCTTTGATCCAGCAACACGTGGATCCTGTATCGAACAGCCGCCAAACATCGGAACCCATCAAAGGTGCTTTCTGCTATAACAAAACTGACTTCCTGCTATTAAAATGAATCGGCTTACACGTTTCGATAAATTTAGGTATAACATAACATAGGTATTAAATAAAACAACATAAGTTGGAACACAGCTTGAGATACTCGTACAAAACAATACAGTTACACTTCATTGTACATGAGTAATACGTAAGATATCAGACCAGAAAACAAACAAATAAAAAAGGCGATCTTATTGCTATCAAGCAATCACTTCCAGGCTACATAAAAATAGAAAAGGAGCAAGAATATGTAGAAAATAGAATGATACCTACACATAAACAATTTAACACATAATCGATTATAATATATATTAGCTATAATAAAATTAACCTGTCAGTTAAAAATGAATAAAGTTGACAAATAAAAAAGAAAATAGTCCTTTAGGTCGACGTAGTATGTATGTAGGTAGGTAGTACTGGTCGCCGTATGCTCAAAATTCGACCATAATTAATTTTAATTATAAGTTTTAATATTCAGTTTCTATTATCAAAGACTAACATACTTCTTTAATCACATAGTTTTGTTTTCTTATGTTATGTTTGACATCCAGTAATACCTACATACTATTGACAAATAACAAACAATATTAATCTATTCAAATTCAAAAGTATTCCGTGTTCTAGAGACGACCGGCTGGTCGAGCGGTCTGTACCCCTTGCTATGCAGGCTACTCGGTCAAGAGGTCCCGGGTTCGAAACCCGGTAGGAGCAAATGTTTGTATGATGAGTACGAGCATTTGTTTACGAGTCATGGAAGTGTATATGTTTAATTTAGTATATTTCTAATATTTTATACCTAGATAATATATTATTATCATTATTTCTCCGTTATCTAGTATCCATAACACAACCTTTTAATGACTTTGGCTAAATAACTGTGAGTGTATGAATATTATTATTATTATTCTCAATTAGACATATAATAATATGCGTGTGTTTCAAATACATGGTAGTGTTTGTAATGTTTTTATTATTTTAATGTATTTTTCATCACAATTTAAAAAATATATTTGCTTCTGCACTCCTTCTCTATATGTCCCAGATCCATTGAAATGTGTGTTCACTTGCGTTTCAATGCAAGTTATTGCATCCAGGCCAGCAGGTAAAGCAACCACAGAAATAGACTTAAAAACTAAGAAGCTAAGTGTCATTATTTTTTATATGTTTCTTTCACAAAGTAAGGAAAGATGCATGTATTCCTCGTGCAACGGTATAAATAGTGACATATCAAACGTAAGAGACCTCCAAATAGCGGTATGGATTGTGGAACCCCTCGATTCAAACTGCAGTAAATTGCGGGGGACCAGTTGGGGTGCCAAATGTGGGTAATTACCCGCGAACGTGTCGGAACGCAGTTTTTCACTGCACTATGATGCACTTGATCGGTTTAATTGTTGAAACGGTAGAAAATGTAATTTAGTCTAAAAATTTAAGTTAACAATGTTTAATAAGGTTCATTACCTTAATTACCTATTGAGGAGCTCGGTGGCGTATTGGCGAGCTCCTCCGTGCGGTCCCGGTTGTTCCTGCAACTGCCCGCATTGGGCCAGCGTGGTGGTGTTATGGCCCAAACTCCTCATGTGTTTCTCATATGTAGGAAGGCCTGTGCCCAGCAGTGGGACGTATATAGGCTGGTGATTATGATGATGACCTATTGATCAGTTAAGTTTTTTTTTAAATTTACTATCACAGAATAATAAACTGAGTTTACAATTATACAGTCTGCCGAACTGTGTGACAGCTTGTCGGCAGTGGCTCCCGTGGATTACAAGCTGTATTATTTTATTTTATTCTTAACTAATTAACACTAACAATCAGAGGTTTACATAATATTTCATTTTTGTAGTAATATTTGTTGTAATATTTTATGTTTCACCTACTTTAGATTTGATCGATGGAGTAAATAGCTACTTTTATAATTTACTAGCTGCGCCCGGCTTGCTTTGCAGTTATCTTAAAGAAAAAACTGTTAGGTTTTATAATCAAGGAACTCTTGCGGGTGTCCCCAGAATACCCTATCAAAGTGTCATCATAATCTTATCTGATCAATGGTTTAGGAACGTATGGGGGACAAACACATAAGCATTGGTTTTTATTTATTGTGTAGATATTTAAAAGTGGCAGTATCAAGTATGATGTAATGTAACTTTTGTTTATGGTACTATTTAATATACTTCAGAGAATATAAATTGCTTACTCTTCCATCAATTTATATATTTGAGGTATCCGTATTTGTCAAAACTAATCCAGGTCTGTTCCATAAACAATCGGAGGTAGTTCATCGCAATAGAAGAGACAATGATCGATTATGTGTGACCAGAGTAAATACAAAACTAATGCAAAGGAGCATTTTCGTGATGGGACCGGCCATATATAATAAGTTACCCAAGAGCATGAAGGAACTTAATTTAAATGTATTTAAAAAGAGATTGAAAGATTTTTTAGCTGAGAAATGCTATGATAATGTAAATGACTTTTTAGTTGATAAATTAATGTAATGATGTATTCATTTTTATTATCTATAATAATGACAATTTATTAAAATTTAATATAATTTATGGCTTCTAATTATGACATTTTATGATTATGAACTGCAATTTAATTTTGACATATAGCTATTTAATATCCAATTTTGAATTCGAATTACTATACCATTAGAATATGTTTTTTTTTTGTTTAATGATGTTCTTAGACTGACGGTCTTTCTTGGAACGATGTTTATTCGTTCTACACAAGTTTGCATGCCATTGAGGTCAAACATGTTGGACATTATCCATTGTAACAACTGCATTTTATGTATACTTACACATGTTTAGCAAATAAAAAACTTATCTTATCTTATCTTACCAACCCGTATTGGGCCATCGTGGTGGTGTTATGGCCCAAAGTCCTCATGTGTTTCTCCTATGTAGGAAGCAGTGGGACGTATGTAGGCTAGTGATGATGATGATGAATAATTAATATGCAATCAGGTTCATACAACAATGTCTATCCACTTCCATATATTTTTAATTACGTAAATATTTTTAATTAAGAGAATCTATGTGTGTCACGTGTTTCGAGTCGAGCATTGCTAGCATTGGACCGTATTGTGGGGTTGCAATGAATACTCGTATAATGTTGGGGTAACATGTTTGGGTAGAAATGATAATAGAAAAATCAATCAATCAATCAATCAATCAGAAGTATCTAATAGTTAAAATTCTGGTACACCGCATTTATCCTATTTCAACCGTAAAATGTTCGCTGTGTTTCGGATTGAAGAGAAACATATCCAATAACAACTGATTTTTACTTGCATTTGCAACCACAACAGAACCTTAAAATCAAATGATGTCTAATAGGCGATGATAGCCACTTACCACCAGGTGGGCCATCAGCTTTGTTGTCTTCTAGTTGTATACAAAAAATATTCTGTAGGTACAGAATTTAGAGGTATCGCACAATTAATTAGTGTTTAAATAGTTGAGTTAATTTTTTTAACTTACAATGAATGTAAATATGAGATTAAAATATTTATTTTTATATTTATTTAATTTATTAATGCTGGATAATTTTCAAATTAGAAATTAATTTTACTACTTGACTACTCGTTTTTCTCTGTAGTTTGTAGTGGCGCCATCTGTGAACTTTAAGCAACAAAGGCCTAGGAGTGCTTTTAAAAACCAGCAAGCTCTCAGCGTGCTTAGTGAGCACGCTAGAAGCTTACTTGTTGCCTACAGTAAAGTTTGCAGAGTTTCCTAGATGGCGCTGTACAAAAAGCTTACTGTTGACACTGATAGAGGGCGTTTATTACTTTATTTAAAAAGTAAGCTTTTAGCAATAATATTTCTCTTCGTTTGTTTGATAGTAGGTAATGATGCTTTTAAAACTTGTACAGAATTTGGATTTTCATGAAAGAATACTTTTCTTGTGGTTCAATACATTTTTATACGCCAAGTGTGATAGGCTAATTCAAATTTATCAAAAAAAGATAATCTTAATAAACGTAATAATGCTAAAAAATTATAATTTTAACCATTATTACGCAAGGACTTATTCATATACCTCCTTGCGTAACATACGCGAGCATCGATCATGGCGCGTTATCAAGTGATTGCGGATCTCATCTTGGTCGACATCGAGGCAGCTGCGGCTTGAAATAATGATTTGATTTGAAGACGATTGTTTCATTAAAATATCAATAAGATTTTGATTTGACGGGAATACGTGAGCAGAGAATAGACCCAACTCGATAAAATATGTCTCTTTTTATCTCAATTCGGCCGGTTTTTTTTCTTTCTATGTATTTACACCGATTCCGCCGAGATTACTGATCCGATTTACGTGTTTTTTTTTGTGAGATGCGGAATAGCTGCCATTATGTCCTATAATTTTTTTTTCAAAAATAATTGGGTACTTTGGTTTTAAATTAAAAAAAAACTGAAATTTTTAAGTCGTCTACATATGCGAAATTGCGAATTTTTGCTTTCCAAATGAAACGATACGATAGTAGGAAACAATATAAGTTGACGGTCACCCATCTAGCTTCGACCGTATAAAGTTATCACTAAAAATAGTGAAAAAAAAAATTATAATTTCGCTAAACAGAGTAGGTATCCATAGACATCAATATTGAATGCAACTAAAATGTTAATAGTTTAGCTAATAATAAATATTACTACTAGGTACTTCTTTTATTTTAATAATGTAGATATAATTCTAAAAAGCAAAGTGTAAATCCTTCATTGGCTAAAGTTTTACATATCATTAGAAAAAGTGTAATTTGTTTTAGACAAAGCTGTGGATTTTTGTAAAATAAATAAATACTTAAATAGATAAAATCTTAGAAAAAAATGCTTTTATTTTTATCGTCCATCGCATGGTGTGGAGTCTCGTTGTTATACGGTTAAAAATAGTAGAGGTTTGTGATAATGATAACCCTTTTTCGCTTCAGTGATCCGTTTTCAAAATATTTCAAGATAATCTTGGCATGTCGTGTTGAGTCTTGTCATGGTCACCGTTTAAACACGACCTTGAAGTACTAATTTATTATGAGCCACAAAATCGTGATCTAAATTAATATGTTCACATTAGGTATCAAACTAAAATACCCTCTAAGTCCGCGTATTGCCACAAGCACAGAACAGATAAAACCTCTTTTATCTGTTCTGTGGTGTCGGGGAACTCCCGTACTCAAAGACTCTACAGTCCTTGAGTACCGGAGTTACCATACCTTCACGGAGTACCTAATATACCTACGTATATAAGGTACTCCGTGATGGTATACCGAGAGTATACCGTAAACTGCGCGTGACAATACTGACAACACATTTCTCCGTCTTTTTAACCGACTTCAAAAACGAGGAGGTTCTCAATTCGGCCAGTATGTTTTTTTTTTTTTTCTATGTATGTACACCGATTACGCCGAGATTACGGATCCGATTTACGTGATTCCTTTTTTGTTCGATGCGGAATAGCTGCCATTTGGTCCCATAAAAATTTTTTCAAAAATCTAATCTAATCGCCGGGAATATGACCTAGGATAGAATTATACTTAGTAGAAATAATTACACAAAGGCTCAGTGGAAACTGTCCCAGCACACTGAATGAACAATTTCAATGCCTGCCATTAAATCATTGGGCAACGCTCCTACCACCATGTCGTCCCCGGCCAGCTTGAGATTTCTTTTTTTAGAGACACATCTAGCCGTATGTCCTACTTAATATGATTCAATTTTCAATGACAAGGATTTTAGTAGTTGTATGGGAGTTTAGTCGAAGGATGAAAATAATTCAGTACTAAGTGGTCTTTCTTAAAGTAAGTTCTGATATATAGCAGTAATAAAAATATGTTTATTACAAGTTTATTGCTTAATTGAATATTAAGTATTTACTTTTGTGTTTTGTTTAATATGCTTGTTTCTGTCTTACGAAAGGGTATTAAACAAAACTAGCACATGATTATGTTCCCTCATTCTTTTGACATGGGTTCCTTCAAAAGAGATGTGAAAGAAAAGGCATCTTATGGGCCGTCAAGGTTTATGCTGTCATCGCACGTGTACTCTTCTTACCGAGTCTTGGAAGTGGTGTACAGTCATTCGATCTCCTTTGTATCATCGGCTGATGTAATTCTGAAAAATGATTGTTATTACTAAAATTGAATTACAGTTCAATGGACTACAGTATATAGTGTACAACAAAAAGGATAACAATGTATTATACCAATAAATTCAGTTTTGAACAGTTAAAGGTAACAAAATATCCATTCAAAAGCATGAATAGGTATAAGAGGAACTCAGTTGAAACTCTTCGCTGACTACCTCAGTAATAGGTCCCAATGTGTCAGAATAGGAAATATTACCAGTAAGGACCTAACCAACACCAGTTTTGGTGTGCTCCAGTATCCTTGGCCCAACGCTTTTCTTGGTATATATTAACGACCTATGTAATATAAACTTAAAAAATGGTAAGATAATATCGTACGCGGATGACACAGCATTAGTTTTTACTGCCGAAAAAAAACGAGACTTATAATAACATCCTGTCCTGTCATCCTCTGTCCGTCAACATCGAGTAAAAGATCTCTTTTACTCGATGTAGATGATGATGTAGATGATGATGTAGATGCAGTGTGTTTAAAATTATGAATAACGCGCCGAATCATGGCCATTATTGACCTTATATTATATATAGACGACTGTTATTGAGAAGGCAAGTAAATATTTATCCAAAGAGCTATTTCTTATCTCCATTATCCTCAACCCACACAGTCGGCAATAATCTGCCAAACCGAGTTCATATCGTTTTATCGAATTGCTAGTATTACCGTCCATATGTCATAAGCGGTTTCATCATCAATAGAAAAGACTTATTGTATTTGCGGAGTTGCTTCTTGCTTTCTGTGCTATTTAACAAATTGTACCTATATTTTTTATATCACCATGGTAATTGTCAGTCATACGGCCTCTAATGGTTAAGTTTATACCACATCACCAGCAAATTAGGGGAACAGAGGCCCAATGCGGGTTGGTAGGTTAAAACGGTTGCAGTAAAAACCGGGACCAAAGGCTTAATGTGCCTTCCGAAGCGCGGAGGAGCTCTAGATAATAAACTTTGATTGACCCGTCCCAGGATCGACCATGGCGAAAGTTGTTTTGTTTTTCGTATCGAAACCAGAGCAGTCAAAAAAACAATACGCCAACGAGCTCCTTTACGCCACCGAGCTCCTTCTTATTTCATTACAAAAAAATATTTTCTGTGTTACAGAAATTATCTGATATTAAGCAATCTCTTTAGCTATATGTATATACGGACTCGGTATCTCGCCGCGATTACGACCCCTACAATAAGTATACCTACTGATTGTGCACCATCAGGACTGGGTATTTATACACATACCACAGAGCTGGTCTAGTGCTTGAGATCACCTACTTCAGATCTAGAGGTTTGGGGTTCAATTCCCGTGGGGGCAGAAATTTTCTGCTAGGTTTGGTTGGTCGTGATAGTAAGACTTTTCTGAGTCCACCTTAACAGCATTATTGTGTTCCGGCAAGATAGCCAGTTCCTCTGTGGCTGAGAAATCCGTCTGTAGCTCGCTTTAATCTTAGCGTTATCATCTTTTATAATCAGGTGAAGATGATAGTTTAGGTATCTCTTTAAATACCTACCTTGCCTGGTGACGCACCAAAGGATACTGGCAATTAATTTAATGTAAGTGAGTAAGTTTATAAGTAACTATGTAGAATAGAGAGAAAGAGAGGTAAGATATAATCAGGTGGAGAAGAGAAAGAGAAGAGAGAGGGAAAAGAGAGACGAAATAGCGAGATACAATCAGGCGAAGAAGAGACATAGAGAGAGCGTAGAGAGAGAAGGAGAGGTGAGATATATTCGAGTGGAACATTTGCCTAACACTTGGCATTTGTTGACTTAATAGCACATTGACCTGTGAAGACACAATTGTCGTTTTTAACTATCTAAGCCCCCCGAGAGTATTCTACGGCTTACAAGCAATCACTACAAACGCGTGTTACTATTTGCAAAACCATCTCGTCACATTTATAGATTTGAAGGAATCTTTATTCCCATAAAAGGATGTTTTCCAATAATATTATCGTTACGATAAATTATTCCGAAAAGCATATTTGGTGACATAAAAGGAAACTATTACCACCGTTCAGGGAGTGTTACGACTGGGATGCGGACGCGTGTAAAAATAAATGTTATGTATCCTTCACAAGGTCGCGTCGAAATCGACACTGGTGCTCTATGAGTTACACGTGGCAGTTTGTTTATGGTCCTGTCAGCGTATTTAAGCCCATGATCAACCCCATTGCGTGCCATTTGAGGCAGGTAAGTACCTATTAGCAGATGTTTGTGGCTGTGTCAATAGAGGTGTCTGTTTCATTTGTCAACAAGGAGTTAAGGTACTTATTAAAATTGGAGAACAGAAAAGCAAATTTATTTTTAGTAGCCCCTGACGAATAAAGAGGGGTGTTATAAGTTTGACGTGTATGTCTGTGTATCTGTGTGGCTGTCTGTGGCATCGTAGCTTCTTAACAAATAGACCGATTTTGATTTGTTTTTATTTTGTTTGAATGCTGATGTGATCAGTTCATCGTTATGAAGATCAGTTCAGGCTTTTGATGACTACCAGCTCAGTTTCTACATGATGATTGGTTTTACTTTTAACTAATTTTTACAGATCCGTGGTGGTGGTGTTATAGCCTAAGCTTCTCATTGGTTCCTTCCATGCAGGAAGGCCTGTGCCCAGCAGTGGGACGTTTACTATAGGCTGATGATGATGATCCATATAGCTAGGTAAAAATGAAAAATAGTATAGTTCCGAGTAAGTAGTAATACTAAATTTGATACCTAGACGACGTGTTTGTATGGAATAGCTGAATTTTTTTTGCAATTTCATAATTATTTAGGTTTTTAGTAACTATCAGCTCATTTCTTACTTCAAAAAAGGGTCTTACTAACTTACACAGATCCGATTGATTTGAAATTGGGCTTAATATTACTTCGGTGGTATATCCAAGACATGCTAACCTTGAGCTAATCCTGTACTATCAAATAGACTGCAGTTTGCTTCATTCTTCAGAAACTTATAGCAGATATAGCGTATTCGGACTCATAAGAATAGTCTTAATGAGACGGTGTTACATAGATGATTATTTTAACGGAGTTATCAAGTTATTGAGTAAGATTTGAAACTTAAAATTTTACCGTTTTGTGAAATTAAAACGGGTAAGACCAATAAATAAGTTTTGTAACAAAGACTTTTCGTTTATTCATTGATTATTTTGTATGATCTTTACCTATATATGAGATTTATCTCTATTTAATCTCGGGCTCCTACACGTGGAGGAAATGTGTAATAAGGAATATAATATTATTTATTAATTAACTTGTTTTTACCAATACTTCTGGCAGGTCTGCCAGCAGAAATTTCTTTAAAAATAAGCAGTAGCTTAGTAGTAACATTTTTGTATAAATGGTTTCTTTTTAATATTTTGTGCATACACACGACAACACATCAAGTGTAACGGTTGCACTACGAAAGCCGTCTCTATTACGAACGCAGTAAGGGCGGTTTCAAGGTCAAACTGTTACGCTTTATGTGCTGTCGACTGTACATAAAATTATAAATAAATAAATAAACTTATTTCCATGACTTCACTAGTGAAAGGAGACTGGTGAAGTGTAACAATACTACATGCGATAACTGTTAATTTGCACGTGAAGCCGTGTCGAAATATGTCATTAGTCGGACGCGCTCGTGACGGGGCCGCTTTGTCGAAAAACGACAATCGTGACGTCCCGCTGTGGATCCTCGCCGATCGAGGCCGACCGCTGGGAAAGGAACATGTAATACCTATTTAATTTTAGATGATTAATTTTAAAAAAATATTTAAATTAATAATTAAAATAGAATAAAACTAGAAAAATTCCACGTCCTGAGGCAGGAATCGAAACCGCGACCTTTCGCAATCCGGGCGACTGCTCTGACCACTGAGCCACCCAGGACTTGGGATATCCCTGTGAAATTCTTCTAGTCTATCTTGTATTTTGCGTTTATGAGCTAACGTCCACCCTACAATGTCGAAATATTCTATTTCAACATCCGAAACGAGTATTTTTACAAATACCGACGATTCGGTTAAGTTGGGGTAGTGCTTTCAAATATTCTTAATTTTTTTTTTTAAATAAATACAAGATAGACTAGAAGAATTTCACAGGGATATCCCAAGTCCTGGGTGGCTCAGTGGTCAGAGCAGTCCCCCGGATTGCGAAAGGTCGCAGGTTCGATTCCTGCCTCAGGACATGGAATTTTTCTAGTTTTATTCTATTTTAATTACTAAGTAATTTTTCAAACATTTATAATAATGTTAAAATCAAAAATTAAGAATATTTAAATTAATTTCACTTTTTTGTTTAAGTGTACGTGCATTTATAAACATTATACAGGGTGTTAGGGGGACGCTGTCGAATATGAAGGCGGCAGTGCTGGTCACTCTAAACACGACTTGCTAAAAAATAAATTTGAAATCGCGAAAAAAAATTAGCTGTTTCTTACAAATTGTAATATCTACACGGCCTGTTTGTATGGAACAGCTTATTGATTATCGTTATTTCAAAATTTTTCGACAAATCGCGTTTTAGGTGACAAACACTGCCATGTGCCTACCCTGTATAGTAGGTGTGTTACTAATCTAACAAATGTAAATTACCTATGACTTCCTGCTGGAAGTCCTTCTTATAAATAGATATTACTTAAATCATACCTACGGAGACTGAGGAAAATAATTTCTTAATATTTAACACAAAAATATTTTCGTGACGAATGGCTGTATTTGCTAATTTCCCGTAATAAATTACGTATTAGGATGGACAGGCTTTATCTAAGGCCCAGTAAATTTCTAGCTTTAACGCATCACACAGTCTCATCTCTTATCTTCTGCTAAATACATTCTAAATAATAAAAGCGTTTGTGAAATAACAAGATTCCTTTATTTGATGGACAGTACAATAAGCTCCATATCGCTTGTGTACGCCTCAGAGTGCATATAACGGGAATGCCTCTTCATTGTTTCCCGAAGCAAGATCGTCATAGTTTCGTAACTTGAAATGTCACTAAACTATTGACGTGCAATGAGTACAACTACTAGTGTTAAAGGTCATATTGACAGTTAGGGTTGTCAGCGCTTAATCGTTTCATACATCATAAATTTAAAAAAACATACCTACGTTTAATTCAGAATTACACATTTAAAATATCAACTGCAAAAATGAAAACGTTTTAAAATAGGAATTTAACATCTAACAATAAATCACAACATCATCATCATATAAGCCGAGAGATGTCCACTGCTGGGCATATGCCTCCTCCAAGGATCAGGCAGTGTTGGAAGGCCCATCACAAGGTGGAACGACGGCCTGGTGATGGTCGAGAGAAGCCGATGGATGAAGTCAGCGCAGGACCGTTCAGTTTGGAACAATAAATATATGTAGTAATGTAATTCAATTGTTTTAAATAATGCATCTGAGAAAAAAAAATATTTGAGTATTTAAGTCCCTTTTTTTAAAGGAAAAAAGACTTTTACGCGTGCTCACCACAGCGGAGAAAGAAAGAATGCTCATTGCATTCGTGGTATGTGGGACTACCTACTAAAATATGTAATATAATAATAATAATAAAAATATAATATTGATACACTGACACCTATTATCTAGCCCAAAGTAAGCATCATTAAGAGCTTGTGTTATGGATACTAGATAACGGAGAAGTTATGATAATAATATATATATATATATATAAATATTAGAAATATACTAAATAAACATATACTTAAATATTCATGACTCGTAAACAAATGCTCGTGCTCATCATACAAACATTTGTTCCTACCGGGATTCCAACCCGGGACCTCTTGACCGAGTAACCTGGGGTACAGACCACTCGGCCAGCCGGTCGTCAAAATATGAAATTAAATTATTAACCCCCGACCTCATTAATCACCTAAGTCTCTAACACCATCTCATTGAGACTACCCTCATTAGACTAAAAACACGCTATATGTATGTGCTGTAACTTTCTGAAAAATTAAGCATCCCGCAGACTTTTTGCTGGTATAGGATAACCTCAAGGTTAGTATGTCATGGGAATGTCACCGCAGTGACAGTACACCATGTTTCAAATCAATCGGCTCTGTGAAAGTTAGTAAAACCCTTTTTAACATGTAGAAAATGAGCTGATAACGCCTGAACTGATCTTCATAAATTATAGCTAAGAACCATCCTAATCCCGTCATCTTTCAAACAAAAAAAACAAATTTAAATCGCTGCATTCGTTTAGGAGCTACGATGTCACAGACAGACACGTCAAACTTATAAGAACCCTCTTTTTTCGTCGGGGGTTAAAAACTACCCCTTACCGACGTTTATCCTTACACCAGCATGTGACAGAAACGATGGTAACAGTTACCTATAAATATACGAATATTATTCATTCTATGGAAACATTTGTACGCGTAAACGGTTAGCTACCACTCCGCGACGCCACCCGGAGCAACCAAGTTCCGCCGCTACCTTTGCGAAAGTATTTTAATCCCTGCGACTATTAAATAAGTCAAAAAATAAAGGGAGAATTGAAACGATCTTTCTATCCATCCATACTGATATTACAAATGCGAAAGTAGCTTCGCTCCATGTCAAATTATATCTAAATCGTTTCGTCCGGTTCGGGAGCCGTTCCAGAGTAACTTTCGCAATAATGATAAGTATTATACCCTATTTTTTCCGCTTGGGCCCAAGATGTAAACAAATATGGGGACGATGACATTTATGGCACAGTTAGAGATGGGAAAATCTTTAGTTCGGAAATGTCTGATAGAGCTACTTTGAGCAAATATAACAAAATAACAAGGACTATAATATTTACTTAACATAAGTGGACGAATAAATTCGACATCCGACCTCCTTTTTGTGTTACAAAGAAAGTGTATACGTTATAAAAAAAGACGAATAAAATAAAACAGTTATCATTATTATAAAAATATATTATTGAAAGAAATATTTATTTATTAAATAAATAATAATTCAAAACTACATAGAATTAAAATTCTTTATTATAGTAGCTATACTTATCGAACTGTGTCAAAGACCAAAAAGAGTTTTCAGATACGTTTTCAAACACTATTGGTCTTTTTTTATGCAAATCACGACAAATGACTCAACAACACCTGATGTGAAGCGGTAAGTAATCAGTTTATTCGCTTTCCATTCCAATATTTTGGACGACTCAGTAGTCTGACAGACAGGTCAATAAAGATTTTTGCTTTCGTCTGCATATTTTGAGTGGTATAATTATAGAAGTTTGTCGTTATAGTTTTGATGATAATTATAAAATTGTCACTTATCATCAGAAAGTATTTTGTACGGGGAAACAAAAAAATAATAATTAATTTACGAATTAAAAAAAAATGTTTTATTTCCATTTCCCTAAAAACCACTACACATACTCATAGCCGGGACTCCATATAAACCTGAAACATCTCTATACACAGTTCCAAGTACCACGAACTTTTTACTGCCCAAGACTTTGTCCGTAATATCACATTTCGTCGCCTAAACGTTGCCAATTAATGGTTGAGTTATTGGACGGTGAGCTGCGAACTCCGGTGGAATGTTAATGAGGGGTCAGGAATGTTCCGTGTCACCTTTACGACAGTCGGAATATCTGAAATTAAATAGGACGTTGTACAGTCATGACCGAAACGAATGATTACTTACATGACCCTTATTACGAAACGATAGGGGCTAGTTCTGTCAAAAGTGATGCACTTTGACTGCTAGCGGTTCCTGGCGAACTTAAATTCCTGACCCACTTAAGAGCTCCGTAATATTTTAAGGCTAAATATTCATAATACCCAGGATAGTAGAAGTTGGTTTATGTTAATACTTTATCATAGACCAAATAATAGCATTCATTCTTCAGTCTAATGTGTTGTTTAGACTATGCAAGTCATTTCTTGCTTCAATTTAATTGTATCCTACAGGCAAGAAACTTGTATAGTGTCAATGGGCGTTAAATCTGGCCAATGGAACACAACAATGCTGTTAACATTACTGTTATGGCGGCAGATGTAGGTAAGATGGTCGTAGCTAGCCAGACGGACTTAGAAAAGTCCTACCACCAACCAAACCGAGCAGAAAATTTCTGTCCCCACGGGAATTGACCCCTCTATAGCTGCTCTGAACCATTAGACCACAAAGGCGTGAATTTATAGGTACCTATATGTAGGTAGAATTGCTGATCAAATTAAAATTACTAAGCCCAGGCTCAATACATTTTTAAGCCACTCTCTACAAGTCTACACAGTTCTTAGAAACGCTAAACAATTTTCGTAAGAATATAAACTTACGTTGTCCTAATAGAATCGTAATATTTTCGTTCAGAAACAAAACATAAGATTTCATAGTGATCAGTCAATGTGTGGAACGGAAAAAGTTGAATTTCTTACCGCAAACGCGTCATAAATAAAGGGCGACGGTAAACTTTCAGCTGTTCCGCGGCAGCTTGCTACGGGAATATTCTGGAAGCTTAGAATTTGATAAAAATGCAAAAGTAGAAAAAGTGGTTGTATGGTTCTCCTCTAATATCGGACTTACGCTAGCCAGATAGTTTTGTAATGTTTTTTGCAAAACTATATTGAAACTTATAAATGAATTATGAAACTCGGAGGAGCTCGGTGGCGTAGGTAATGGTTTGAGCGCTCTGGTTTCGATTGCGGAAACAAAGGAACTTTCGCCATGGTCGATCAAAATTTGTTATCTGGAGTTCCTCCGTGCTTCGGAAGGCACGTTAAGCCGTTGGTCCTAATTGATACTGCACCAACCCGCACTGGGCCAGCATGGTGGTGTTATAGCCTAGTTTTTTTTTTATACAACTATATGAAAAACAAGTTGACGCCCCACCTGGTAGTAAGAAGTTACCGCCGCCTATAGACACCTACAATAACAAGGAAAAGTCACTTGATATTGCAGGAGCGTTATCATCCTGAGGCCTACGATGAAATGTCGTCCATGCCCAGTAATTACACTGGCTACCTTTTCTTTTGATCCAAAACACAGCGAACTGTTTCACGGCTGAAATAAGAAAGGCTGTGGTACCTACCCAGACAATCCTACATATGGGCCTACCACCTAATAAAAGTGTTTCTCCATTTATGAAGGCCTGAGCCCAGCAGTAGGATTTAAAGGATGGTGATGACGATGTAAAAGAAACTGAAAAATTTAGCCGGCATGTCACTAAGGTTTGTGACGTCATTAACATCGATATCTGCACAACAGTATCTCCGAAACTTTGTAGGCAACATTATTTTAACAATACACATTAAACTACATTTGCGTTTGTCGTAAGTAATTTTGACTATTTTTTAATTTTTTTAATGTGGAGAGCCTATCACAAAATAATTGTACTATATTTTAATCAAATGTATCCAGAATAAGCACGCGTGGCACAATTTGTCTGGGCACGGACGTTCGGCGCGCTCTCCGCAGGAAATGAGCGTATTTGTCTTACCTGCGACCGCAAGCTCTCCACTGACAGCGGTTTTGTTGCCTAATATTTCAATTAAAGCTTCATTTTCTGCTTAGATAGAATGTCTTGTGTAAAATAATGTGTATTTAATATTTAATAATTATTTTTATGAAAATTATACTACCTATTAGATTAAGCTCGGGCAAACGCGGATTCAGTTCTCAAAAAAGGTGTTTGTCACTGCCATCCCAAAAACGGTCAAGTGCGAGTCGGAGTATGCACTCGCTCATGATATAGTGCATTCAAAAAGGAGATGTTTACAAGATATTGAGAAAATTTTTGTAGTAGGGTACGAATTTTGGTCGCATGTTTCAATGAAATGAGCTACCGTCTCTTGTAATTTGAATTGTAAGCGGAATTGATTCCACATTCTCTTTTGAATTTGGCCATCCAGAGTCGGCATTCATTTTTACAGTTGGTTCACTATCGACAAATAAATCACCACTTTTGACACTGTCTTCATATCATCAGTATCGATATTTCATATATTTCAATATAATCTATGCTTTGTATACTGAATACTTTGCGGCGCACGGTATCCCGAATGACGCGCAATTCGTTATTATTTTTAAATTTTATGTAGTTTCACCAGCCTATCGATCTCAATAAACCGTGGAAGTATGACGTCACAAGTCTATTAGGGTTGTGGTCATGTCCATCGTGCCCACAACGGTGGATCCGCGCTTCATCTCGGGTGGATCGTCCTGGCACCCGTCTTAAGTTTGACTTGGTAGTTGAGCTAGTCACATTTTGCAAGTTACTCAAACTCGCAAGACCCTATTCGTATTTTGCATTGCTACGAACATAGATCGTACTTCTATTATCTTTGCTACAGATAATAATTCGTAGGCAAAAAAAGGTACAAAAATTAAATACAGTAAATACCTACAGCATAACTAGAAACTACACAAAACCTTTTATTGCCATGGATAGATATCTTCGGTGAAGTCTTTGACCCTATAGTATGCTTTAGCAATCACTTTAACTTGAATTATGTATCCGTCAATGTTACAAGTTCGTCAGGTATTCCATTATTAAACCTTATGCTATTCCTTACAAATGAATTATAAGTCTTAGCAAGTCTAAGTTTTTTGTTTCCAAAATTTTTGACTTGAAATTTGTACAAAAACACATGATAAGGTAGATTAAGTGGTAAAAGACTCCTCTTGCTTACAAAGTAGGTATTTGTTAACAGTTTCAATAGCTAACGTTAATCATAATTAGGTATACATTGTTATTGTTGTTTTATTGCATTTCCATCAGAAAAAGTAATTTGGAACTGAGATAAATAAATCCATGTAAATAAGAATATATCTGAAATGTTAATATTTAGGTACTAGTAGCTATGTTGATAACGGTGCATCTAGCTGAATTTAGTGATCCAAAATAAATCCTCATAAATATTCATTATTATTATATTCTTAAAGACTCAGACTACGCTCACACTGGCACCCCACCCACGGCCCAGAGCTGTATATTCATAAATTCACTTACCAACATTTATGAATGTAAATAATTAAGCTATACTGCGGCTCTCTGCACGCTAGTAGCATATAAGTCGATATAATTATTGACCGTAAGGTTTACATTGTAATTCCGAGCGTGACCTCCTTTATAAATAAAGCAATTGTTTTTATTATGCAAGGGTGGCAATCGTACGTAACGCCTCATTATAAGGTCACTGTAGCTTATAAAGGCTCGTAGCATCTTGGAATAAGTGATGCGTTGCCTAACCTGTAAAATCATTGGAAGACGATATGCTGAAAGCATATGAGACGACTCTGAGACCTCTGCATCCATTTTTGCGGGGATAAAAGGCATTTACGCCTGCCCTGCACCATCGGGAGAGAGGTGCGGGGGTATGTGGGGCTCCTTGACCAAAGTGGTATAGGTCGAGAATACCCACTAAACTAAAACAACCCCGGTGCTCCAACTTTTCGCATATTCAGAATAACGGCCAGCAATTTCCCTTATCCCTGTTTCTGTTTTGCGATGTGTACGTGTGTGCTCACCACTATAAAGGTGTTAGCACTCTATGACGTCACGTGGAGTACCCTTGCGAAGTCACCACACCTGTACTCGGGCGAGGGGGGTCCCCACCCGTCTCCCAAATACCAACTTCATGGAATCAGCGCAGCGGCGAAAGCTCTACGCCTGCGGCCGATTCTGCGTTTACGGATGGGATCCGCCGAGGGATCTTTCTGTCGGGATCTCTCTTCCTTCTCCTTCTCACCAATGACTGCCTCACAAAATATGTGGAAGTCTTTCCAGGCGTCCTCCTCCCCTCCTGCTGTTGTTTCTAGAGATAATTAACTACAAAATAGCAGTAGCTGAAAGTGGTTATTAATTAATATGAAATAAGGTGAGTAAAATAAATACACTCATAAGACAGACTGTAGTTAAACATTGTGAATTGGAATTCCTCTTAGATAACTTTACTATTCATTAATAATTGGTTTTGGTTTCCGAGTAAAAGTTATACATTGACATTTCCCCAAACTAAGTGTAATTTTATTTTCCTTATAAAATTATATCAAAGCATTTAAATTATTTTGTAACAATAAACAGTCATCGTGCAATTCAATACCCATGAAAACTTTTTTGTCGTCGGCATACAATAGGTGTTGGAAATTCTTTAGGGGTAAGCCTAAGCCAAAAATATAAGCATTCCAAAAAAGAGGGCCAAGCTGCGATTCCTGAGGCACACCGGATGATATGCTGATGTTATCGGATCTATAACCTCCTAAGACAACGGCTTGAGAGCGATTAGTGAAATACGAATCAAACCATCTCAGCACGGCCCCGTGTATACCCAACAATGCTAGTTCGAATAGAAGGACATTGTGGTCCACACGGTCGAATGCCTTCTGAAAATCCGTATATATCACGTCCACCTGACCACCCTTCTCCATGTTTTTAATTACAAATTCACTAAAACAAGCCAAATTTGTTGTTGTGGAACGGCGTCTAAGGAAACTATGCTGTTCAGATGGCATTAAAGTCAATCTTCTTAACAGTGCCATTGTGTCTATGGACTATGAACTTTTATGACTTCTATGTTGCCATTTTATACAATATTTATTTAGGTGGTGTTTATTATTTGTAAGTCCTTTTTTTATTGCCACGTTTTAAGCTTTGTAAATATTAGGTTAATTCTAGGTAAATCTTAATTTTGTCAATATATTATACCTCATATTTATTTTATTTCGTTATTTTATTGGAATAACATAAAAGAGTTTTGTGTAATTTAATGCAAACCTTGTTATTCATTACATTATTGTCTGCAATCTGCTCATGGGCTGGAATATTATGAACATAGGAAGGAGTATGATCAAGAAGCCCTTTCGAATCGTCAAAAACCCCATAATATGTCTATGTCTATCACAAAAAATCTCAGAATTATCTCGCGTTTGCAATCACCAGTGTAACATAAAGAAAAATATAATCAAAACTTTAACCGACTTATTTATTTCAGATCCTCGCTTCGCCTCGTGGGCTCCGAGGCTTCCTACAAGCTCAGTCCGTATGAATTGGAGGCTTTGAACGCTGTAAGTAAAGAGTGATATTCAGTATAACTTTCAAGATCATAGTTATAAATACTATATACTAGAAACGTGCAAGTGTGGAGTTGGGTTGAGTGTATTCTTAATGCAGTGCTATCATAAAAAGCAAGTAGCTAGTACTTAGTACCTAGTTTTATCGAAATCGGTTCGGTGGCTTAAGCGTGAAGAGGTAGGTAACAGACAGACAGACATACTGACTAGGCAGGCCCAATTTTGCATTTATAATATTAGTATGGATGGATACGGGTAGTATGGATATGGATATTTCTAGTATTTTAGCAATACTTTCCACACCCACTTTTTATTATAAGCGCGAAAGTAATTGTGTCTGTCTGTTACGTTTTCACTCCAAAACCACCTAAACGATTTAGATGAAATTTCGTATGGAAATATATTGCATCCTTAGAAAGGATATAGGCTACCTTTTGACGCGATAACTGACATCCACGTGAGCGGCAGCCGCTTCAACCCACCGAACTACATTGGGCCAGCGTGGTGGTGTAGCCCGAACACCTCATGTGCTTCTCCCATGTAGGAACCTTGTGCCCAGCAGTGTGACGTATATGGGCTGGTGATGATCCTGATGATGATGAAAACGCGAGCGGAGCTGCTAACGGCTACTAGTTATTTAGACTACTATTATTTAGTATCCATATTACAAGCTAGCTCTTAATGACGCTGTATGCATCCATAACACAAGCTCTTTATTGATGCTTATTTTAGACTAGATAATAGGTGTGAGGGTATACATATTATTGTTATTATGTTTTCATATCTCAGGATAATTCCTGGTAAGTATAGTACGTATAAAAACGCACGGGCAACTGCCATTATTATTATTATTATTATTATATGGGTATTTAGAATTCTCAGCTTAAACTGGTTTATGCTACACTTACTGGATTGTACCAAGTAAGTGTAGTATGTGATGTGTTCAAGTTGAAGATGGTGTATTGAGAAGGAACTATTTCCTTTTTTGTCTATTTGCATGAACTTTCGGACTATTCTACAGGTATTCAGAATGGCGGCTTTTTGTGGCATTATTATTATTATTAATTCAGGCTAGATAATAAGCGTGGGTGTAGGAATATTATTATTATTATATTGTTCTTTTCTATTCTATTTATTTTTCGAAATATCTTACAAACATTCGAATAATGTTAAAAACATAATTTAAAAACTACCCTCGGCCTTTGGGGTGTTTTACCTAGAGGTGTTTTTTTTAGCTTTATTACTTCTGTCTATTTATAAGTCTTCAAGATAAATTTTAAATGTTATAAAAAAAATTTACAATCTGTAATATTTTAGTCGTCATCATCATCATATCAGCCTATGATGTCCACTGCTGAACAAAGGCCTCCCCCATCGATTTACAAATGGAACGGTTTTGCGCAGCCTGCATCCAACGGCTCCCCGCTACCATTTCGTCTGTCCATCTAGTGGGAGGCCGTCCTACTTTTCGCTATTTTAGAACTTTAACGACCCATCGTCTGCTCTGCGTGCTTTGTGCCACTGCCACTTCAACTTAATAATCCTATGAGCTATTTACTGACATAGCTCATAGGATTATGTCAGTACATAGCTCATAGGATTAGTAAGTTGAAGTGGCAGTGGCACATTTATTTCTCTTACGGATGTTGTCATTTCTGATTCTATCTGAGCTGAGAAACACTTAACATCGCTCGTTCCATAGCTCGTTGTGCAACTGCGAACTTGCACAGAAGGCCCTTAGTAAGCGACCATGTCTTACAGCCATATGTCATCACTAGCAACACACACTAGTCGAAGACTTTCGACTTCAAGCACTGAGGAATTTTGGACTAGAAGATCTTACGCAATTTCCCGAATGCGGCCGATCCGAGTTAGATTCGTCGATTTACCTCTTTCTCCATGTCGAAACTACCTAGTTGGACCATTTGTCCGAGGCAAACATACTCGTCAATAACTTCGAGAACAGAACTCCCAACTGTAACTGGTATACCTAGGTGCGACATGGGTATTCGACTTAACCTTTTTCATGTCCATGTTCATATTTAGACCTACCTGTAGAATATTATAGTACCTTGTTTATATCCCTATGATATTTTTTGAGTAAGACTTAAAAAAAGTGTTTAAGACCATCAAAATGAGCAGCTTTCTGCACGGTGGCTCTATATGCCACTTAATGAATGAATGAATGAATAATTGATTGAATGAATGAATGAATGTTTATTTGGCAAAAATGCACTGCATAATCGATGTCACAAATCGCGAAAAGTAAATGGCTGTTTCTAGGCAATTGTATTTATTAGATCTTCTCATAGTTTTGCACATTTTTTCCGCTTTTATCCGTAATCTGTGGCTGTAGGTATAGAGATGTTCTTTTTAATGTTTCAAATTATTCTAAAAAATAATACTTTTTCATAAAAATCATTCAGTTCATGTATTACACGTAATAGTACCCATCGAATAACACTTCAATATTAGTCGTGATATTTACAGGAATAGAAATGTAGCGCAAGGAAGAGGCTCTTCTACCACGGGCTTATAACATGACCTGCCTGTCGATTCTGTAACAAAACTCGCAACTCACTTCGCAAGTCACTTCGAATTCAACTGTCAAGTCAAATAGAGCAAATTTTCCTACAATTTTTTGCTCTATTTGACAGTTGAATTCGAAGTGACTTGCGAAGTGAGGTGCGAGATTCGTTACAGAATCGCACCCCTGATTTCTGTTAATACTTAGTATTACTTTATTTTTCATATGTTTTAGACGTGAGCTAAAAAGTGTAAACGTGAAATGACATCACCAGTCACTCACAATTTTCTAGTAATCGTTGTCATTATAATTATATTAGCATGTAAAGCAGAATTTACTGGTAAGCTTAGACAATTTTTAACCCCCGACGAAAAAAGAGGGGTGTTATAAGTTTAACGTGTTTGTCTGTGTATCTGTGTGTCTCTCTGTGGCATCGTAGCGCCTATACGAATGGACCAATTTTGATTCGTTTTTTTTTGTTTAAAAGCTGATGTCACTACGATGGTTCTTAGCTATAATTTATGAAGATCAGTTCAGGCGTTTGATAACTATCAGCTCATTTTCTACATAATTATAGGGTTTTACTAACTTTTACAGATACGATTGATTTGAAATTTGGTGTACTGTTACTTCGGTGACATTCCCATGACACACTATTCTTTAGCTGATCTTATACCATCAAAAAGTCTTCGAAATGCCTAATTCTTTAGAAACTTACAGCAGATATAGCGTGTTTGGGCTCTATGAATAGTCTCAATGAGATGGTGTTACTTAAATGATTAATGACGCCGGGGGTTACTTTAAACTTTTAATTTTGTATTTTCAGTAAAATAATTTAGTTTAGGGCGACAATTCATTATTCGTAAACCATTTCCAATAACTTCTGCAAGTTCCAGATCATAGTTTCATTCGGATTAATAATGGCTTTGTCGCTATCGTAATAGCAATAAATTCCCTTCATTTTACGTCAAACCTGTGCTCTCGGAGTATCATCTCGGAGTATTTGGTTTACGATATTAGTTTTCAGCTAGTTAAGCCTTGTGAATATCGCTTGTTTGACGATGTTACGCCTGTGATCCGACATTTTCTTAGCTCAAGCCGTAGGTAGTTGGTTGCTTCGTTGTTTGAAGTTGAGGGAATTGGATTCTTGGAATTTGAAATTGTTTTCACGTGTTACATAGACTTTAACGCTATTCTCAGAAATAGCGCTGGATTTTCTAATATATCATTTAATTATATTAAACATAAAGCGAACAGTTACGTGTTACTTATCATAATATTATAATACTAGCTTCCGCCCGCTGCTCCACCCGCGTAGATATCGGTTATCGCTCCAAAATATATCATATGTTCTGCCCAAGCTCTCAAACTACCTTAATACCAAATTTCATCTATATCCATATAGTAGTTTTTGCGTGCATACAAACTCTCGCGTTTTTAGTAGTATTAAATAACAAATACAAGGGGAACGTCATAAAAATTCAGCTGTTCCATACAAACAGGTCGCATAGGTGAGGAACGGCGCGTTTTTTTCACGATTATTTTTCCAACAATTTTTTTATAAAACTGAATGACAAACAAGCTGTCAGTCCACCTGGTGGTAAGTGGGTACCGTTGCCTACAGACACCTGCAATAAAAAGGAAAAAATCACTTGGTATTGCAGGTGCGTTGTCATCCTGAGGCTTAAGATGAAATACCTTCCATGCACAGCATAACACTGGCTACCTTTCCGTTCAATCCGAAACACAGGGAACTGTCGCACGGCTGAAATAGGAAAGGCAGTGGACCTACCCAGACCGAGTCTACATACGGGTCTACCACCTAGTTAGTCCTTTTTAGGGACGTAAACATTGCCATCTGGCTTCGTTTTCGAGAGCGTTTCCCTTACACCGTTTATAATTAATTATATAATACTTCAAAATATTATATTTGATCTTTTGATTACCACGAGTACAAATTCCCATGTTTCTGTGCTTCTCTAAAAGGACAGTAACAAGAGCACTGATATTTATTCGTAAAGAAAATTAAACATTAATGTTATATCCATAATTAGGTCCGGCGCCATTCGGACTTAGGCTTAGAGCCTCAGGGTCGGTCTCACAACCTTTTATCGAACTTTAAAATTAACTGTTCATTAAATAGAGTCAGCTTAGAAACGGAAATGTTTATGCCCGGAGGTGACGATATAGATTAGAGAGCTGATTCATTAAATAAAGAAAAGAAAAACTAAATTTACTGTTTGCTTAAAGCAATAATATTTGTTATGACAGCATGTTTGTTAGTGAGTTTAACTAACGAACTGACACAGATTTATAATAACTAATAATAATAATAAAGGTCTTATTTCAGACCGGAGTCAATGTAAGTAGGTATTAATTATAAAGATTCTTATATGCTAGGGGTTAGTAATTAAAATATAAAACTAGAAAAATTTTACGTCCTGTGGCGGGAATCAAACCTGCGACCTTCCGCAATCCGGGCGACTGCTCTGACCTCTGAGCCACCTAGAAGTTGGGATATTTCTGTGAAATTCTGCTAGTCTATCTGTATTTGCGTTTATGAGCCCACCCTACAATGTCGAAAATATTCTATTTCAACATCCGAAACGAGTATTTTCACAAATACCTACGATTCGGTTAAGTTGGGGCAGTGCTTTCAAATATTCTTAATTTTTGATTTTAACATTATTATAAATGTTTGAAAAATTACTTAGTAATTGAAATATAAATCTAGATAAATTGAATATTTCGACATTGAAATAGAATATTTCGACATTGAAATAGAATATTTCGACATTGTAGGGTGGACGTTAGCTCATAAACGCAAATACAGATAGACTAGAAGAATTTCACAGGCATATCCCAAGTCCTGGGTGGCTCAGTGGTCAGAGCAGTCGCCCGGATTGCGAAAGGTCGCGGGTTTGATTCCCGCCTCAGGAAGAGAAATTTTTCTAGTTTTATATATTAATTACTAAGTAATTTTTTAAACATATCATCATCATCATTATATCAGCCGAGAGACGCCCACTGTTGGGCATAGGCCTCCCCCAAGGATCTCTAAACCGACCAAACATTTATAATAATGTTAAAATAAAAAATTAAGAACATTTTTAATTATTATATTTTTATTTATCAACAACGTAGAGGTGTACTTACCCATCTCCGCAAGATTGGGGAGTCCCACCTGTCTACAAACACCCAGTGCTTAGTCCATCTAATACAATAAATTGATTTGATTGTAAATGAAGAAGCATAGGTATCTTGACTCAGGCATTATTTGAATAATAGGTAAGTTACACAGTAACTGTGATAGGTATGTAAATACCTAGAAAAATTCTATATTTTTATTTTAAAAGTAATTATTTGACTCTTGCGTTGATAGCATTAAACTATATCGGGTTCAAAATTTCGTCATGTTGAGTTCATATAAATAACAGTTTTCTAATAGAACATTGTGTAGCTCGGCCTGTTAAGTATACATCCAATTGTAATATCTTGCCCCAGGGTGGCCGTGTCGGCGCCGCTCCTTATTGGTCAGAAGACCATTGTTACAGGCAATATACAAATCTGGTTTTGGGGCTGATTGTGAGGAAGGCGTCATGGGCGCTTAGTCATGATTGTTTAGCATTTCATACAAAACAATGATCTACAAATCATCCAAAGCTACTTTGTTCTTCACACGCTACTAAAACCAGTTCTTTAGCAATGCAAAGCACTAGCAAAGTAAATAAAAACTCTTTTAGTTTCAACCTTTTTTATTCTTCATAACGAAGTTCTTCAATTAGTATTAAGATCATTTCACAATATGATAACTTAATTCGACATTGTAATGACTGATATAAACTTCTAATATTGAAAGAAATACCTTATGCAATTCATAGAGTTATGCAGTCCTCGATAGCTCAGTGATTAGATCAGACTGTGATGAGTCGTGGGTTCGCATCTCAACCACTAAGGTATGTCTGGAATAACCGACAAAAATCTTGTAAGTTTAGTCACAAAAAATAATCTTGCAATATTAACCACATGCATAAAATTGGATTTATTATCTACAGTAGGTTAATTTTCCACTGCTTCTAAATTCGAGTATTATAGGCACTTGCTTTATTATATTCGTAATATCAGGTGTTATAAAAGTTCTACAATATAATTATCTCGTATACATGTAGTTTCATGAGGATTCACCTACGAGTCGTCTTGTATGATGGCATAATTATTCAATTCATGGCAAACCATGATGATTTTTGGTGCAATATTACGCAAATGTTCACCATTCATTAGCAAAAGACGTCACGGATATTTCAAACCCATTCATTTGCATAGCAAAAAAGACACCTTTCCACATCGGGCCCAGTGAGTTGGACCGATTAGGCCCGACTCGACACGCCACAATCAACAGTCATTGCTCGGAATTACTCAAACGTCTAGCTTTCGAGCCGGGGTTACTCTGCCAGAAATCGCGATTATTCATCAAATCCCTCGCCGGTTTCCGGGAGGGCGGGCCTGAAAGGACCCTTAATGAGCTAATGGATACTACGTGCAAGATCTCGCCACTGAATTGTATTAGGTAGAGACGATGTCAATTACGAAGAAACTATTTTAATTTATTACACAGTATTTTTTTTTTCAAAATTATAATTATTACGGTTCAACCGATAACATTAAATAATATATAATTAAAGCTATTTATTTTCAACATTTTTGCAGGCATCTGATGTGATTCAGAATAAAGATATAATGGCTAATATACTAACGTATTCATTTTCAATGATGACAAATTTTATTTATAATTCTTATTTAGTTTAAAGTAAGTTTCAAGCGTTGTCCGTTTTGAAGCATACCTACACTGTAAAAATATTTTATAATACATTTGCTCGTAAAGGGTCTCTTATGTCACCAATTTCAATATCGTATTGTAACTCATTAAGTATTTAAAACAATTTATCTAATTTAAGTTTATCAAGATGCTCCGTCTAAAAACGAACGGTAGATACTTTTTTAAATCTAGCAAAGAGTTTTTATGTCAGAAAAGTGGTCAACATTTTTTGAATAAAGTTAATTTTATTCATAAAGTTAAATTTATAATAACCAAAATTTGGAGAAGTGTAATTACAGTTTATTTGATTTACTAAAGCGATGCATCTCTATGCAACTTTATTTTTGTTTTGGTGTTACACTAAGTGATGTAGTCATTTTTTCAGTGTACCCCTAAAAGATAAGGCTTCTTGCCGAACAAATGATACCAAACATCGTTAAGCTTAATAACTTAATGAAAACGTTAACACCGAGCTTACAGAGGCCACGATGGCCATAACGGTAAATAAATAAATTTACACTCTATTAAACGGAGCTGATTCAGCAAATGGGAGCGCATTAAGGAGGGTTGCAGGCGCCAGTCGATGGCGACAGGAGGAATGAATCCTTGCTAATAAATCTTCGCTAAAGATGTGGGAGGTAAAGAAAGTCATGTAGTTTAAGGAGATGAGAATGAGAAACTTTAATTTGCTAATCTGCGTAATACTCCCGGGAGCATATTGTCGTTGTCAAACCAAAATTTACTATAAATATAAAATGCTTAAAAATCTTCTGTTAAAAATCATGACTAAATTAAAGTATGGGCGACTGCCCTAGCAATATACAGGTTGATGCCGTCAATACGACAATAAATCGAAACACGGCCTATGTTAGTTCAGAAATGGTTTGCCACTTTCAAAAACATCTTATTCATTTGATGATTTCATGACATTTGTATGAAATAATGCAGCCAATGTTATACTATTTCATACAAATGTCAGTAAAATTATCAAATGAATAAGATGTTATTGAAAGTGGCAAACCATTTCTATGAAAATGAATGAATGAATGAAAATGAATGAAAATATCTTAATTCAATTAGGCCCCCCAAGAAGCACTTTCGAATCGTCAACAAAAACCCTTATGTCTATCAAATTTAACTAACTAACAATTTCATAATGTTTGTCTCTCTGTCTTATCTACGTAAGCAAAGAATGTTATAATGTCTGTCTATCGGTCTGTCTGTCGGTCCGTCTGTCCGTCAGTCAGTCTGTCTGTCTGTCAGTCAGTCAGTCTGTCTGTCTGTCTGTCAGTCTGTCTGAATTTACACCGGTTCCAAAAGTTGAACTACCGAGAAGATTCCGGCGACAAACTCGTGTAGTCACTCTTTTCAATTATTAAGTTACAATGTTTAATAACACAGTAATAGTATTTAGCAGTGCAGTGTCGCACAGAGTATAAAAAAGGTATATTAACGTACCAATAAGTACCTAATGACAAGAATATTTACTGTATTTAAAGGCTGTCCGACAATGCACCATCACAATATAGGTATTACAATACACAAAGGTCAACAATTAATATACAAAGACCTAATAAAGCCAAACATCTTTCATTAATTTCAAACACTTGTCTGACCACGTCATTACAATAATAATTGTATTGTTTTGTATATAATATCCTATAATGTCATATACCTCATAAATCCCTCAAAAATGATACTATTGATGAATATGTAGGTAAATTATTTCAAAATCAAGGAAGCTTAGAGATGACCATTTCCACTAGTGGCCTGTTCACAAGTATGAACTAATATAGCCCATGTTTCAATTTATTGTCGTATTAACGGCACCACCCTGTATAAATATTAATATAGTAATATGTTATTTTGGATAATTGCATATTAGTATTGTCCATAAAAAAGTTTTATCAACTCTTCATATTATCATCACAACCCTGAAAATAAAATCGTAAAAACTCCTACTTCTTAATCGTCAACGTCAAGTGGAAGTATTATCATATGAACTTTTAGCAAGGCGTTTGTATACTCCACAAAATAGGTTAAAAAAGGGTTACTACGCTAAATCAACCGTCCATTTTTCCGCTTGTGCCCAATATGTAAACAAACAATAAACTTATGAAAATCTCCTAAACTTTTAAGTATCCGCTGGTCCAAAATAAAACACATTGCATTTAACTAAAGTTATTTTTTGGCTACATACATTAATACATATATAATTCTAAGATATTCACAAAAACATTGAATCCTCATCTTGACCAGCCTATATACGTCTCAATGCTGGGCACAGGCCTTCCTACACGGTAGAAACACACGAGGAGTTTGGGCCATAGCACTTCTACGCTGGGCCAATGCGGGTTAGTGGGATAAAGCGGTTGCAGTAACAACCGGGACCCAGCTGCTTAACGTGCCTTCCGAAACACAAAGGAGCTCAAGATTAGAAATTTTGGTTGACCCATCCCGGGATCGACCATGGCGAAAGTTGCTTTGTATTCGTAATCGAGACCAGAGAGTTTAAACCACTACGCCACCGAGCTCCTCAAAACATAAAATATTCAGCAATAAAATACAGCAAAAATAAAATTATCTACAAAGAAAAATAGGATATCTCTATCCTACCAATTACTTGTGAAGTAAATGCTTATTTAAATTAAAGATATGTAAATTAATTTATTGCCTACATTTATTATGACAGTTTTTTTATCTATAGATTATTTTAATAAATTATTAATAAAAATGTAGAAAAATATAGGTGAGGATAATTTAGTGTCTAAAATTCTAAATTATTGTGAAGGGTTATTGAATACTTTGAATTTGAATTGTGTTTGGCATTTGTCTGGACGAGCACTGATCAGTGGTCCGGTCTAAATAACCAGCGGTACTGGGTTCAAACTCCAGCAGAATTTAGTATGGACGTTATTCCATCTCACCACGTCTGTCAATAATTTTTTTACAAAGCTTATCAAACTCAAACTCAAATATTTATTGCAAATTAAGTGTTACAAGATCTTAAGATATTATTGTTATTACAGCACTTACAACTTAATTACCCTTTTCGAGTATAGCAACAAAAAGACAATAAATTTCCTAAAACTATATGAAATTACAACATTATTAACAATATATTTAGATTTAAAAGGTACTTAAACGAAATTATATATGAGGTATTAATTGATTTTTCTTATTTTAATTTCATATGCACTAAAAAAATAAAAAAATAAAATATAGATATATAAGTAATGTAATATTGTATTAAATTAAATTATGATATTAATATTAGTGCATTTGTGTATTTATTATATTCTAATAATGTGTAGGTAGATATTGATTTAAATTATATTATTATTTGTTATTATAATTAGTAATATTATTAATTCAATATAATATCATTTTTATTAACGGAAAATTATTATGTATACTTATGAATTAATTATTTATGGTGGAGTATTTTAAAATATCATTTTTTTTAAAAGTATTCATTTATTGAGTAAAAGCTGTTTTCAGCTAGATATTTCTTTAGTTTTGTATTAAATGTTGGTAATTTTGATTCATTTTTTATTTGAGATGGTAATTTATTAAATATTTTTATTGCCATGTAGTATGGGCTATTATTCAACATTTTTATTCTAGATGGGGGCCTATAAAGTCTATTTTTACTACGGGTATTTAAACTATGGGTATCATTCACCATAGTAAACTTATTCAAGTTTTGAAACACAAATGTACATACATCTTAAATATATATGTTTGGAAGAGTAAGCACTTTATATTGTTTGAAATATGGCCTACAACTTAGAGTGTTATCGATTTGGGCTAGGATTCTAATACACTTTTTTTGCATCACAAATAAATCATGCCAGTTGACACTGTTACCCCATAGCATTATCCCATATCTAAGCCAGGCATAAGCATATCCGTAATAAGATGATAAAGCGGTTTCTAAATTAGTGCTACATTTTATTTCAAAGAGTGCGTAAATGAATTTTGATAGCTTAGATTTGACATGTTCTATATGTGCCTTCCAGTTTAAGTTTGTGTCTATGTTTATACCTAGTAAATTAAATGTATCCACTTTTTCTATTTTAATATTATTAAATTTTATATCAAGATTGAGAGGTATAGTTTTATAAGATTTAAATTGTATAATTTTTGTTTTATTAAAATTAATTTCTAAATTGTGATCTTTTAGCCAATCTGTAACAGCGTGTAAAGTATTTTGAACTAATGAGTTAGGGTTAGTTCCATTTTCACACTTCAGTAGTATTGAAATATCATCAGCAAATAGAATAGGTACCGCATCCATGCCACTCAGCACCTATTACACATCAATTAAAGGCAAAAGCAAAGCATTCTAAGAATTTAATCAAGTTTTACTGTTCTGACACTAGCTTCATAAAGCAGACTTCACAGGATTAATGATCTTAATAAAAGTAGAAGAATTCTAGATTGCTTTTTCAAATTCTAATATACAAAGGACACTTTGTAGAGCCAGAACGTTAACTATTAAAACGGCAAAGGGAACTAATTATTGCTCAGTCATTTACTGCTTTGGTTCGGTTTTACTGCGGCCGTAAAGTGCACAATCAAATCGGCCACCTAACAAGAACTGGGAGGAGCAGGATGAGCGTGAGCCAAGTCAGAAGAAGCAGCGATTGGAATAGCGGACGATGTTTCAATCCTCAAAAAAAAAATATGCAAAAAATTAGTTCAAATTGATAGTCAACTATAGAAAATATGTCAAACGTAACAATTATTTGCTAGATAAATATTATTTGAGATTGTTAGGGGATTTTTTTTAAATAATTTTTCTACCTATTTGGCGTGTTTGGCGCTTATTACGATGAATAAATTAAACGGCAATGCAACTTCACAAGTCTTATCATAGGGATATTTTATATTATTATCTATTCTGTCTTAAAAAGTTAAGTTAATAGATAAAGATTAGATTCTTAATTTGGTCCTAAATAATCGATATAGTTATGTGAAAAAGAAAGAAATAATTAAGTATCAAAAATTGAGTGAAACCTGTTGTCAGTTCATAAATTATTAGGCTTAAATTATAATTCGTTAAACATCATCATAATTACCAGCTTGTACACGTCCCACTTCTGGGCACAGGCCTTCATACATGGGAAAAACACACGAGGAGCTTAGGCCATAACACCACAAAGCTGACCCAATGCGGATTGTTGAAATTCGGGTGAAACTTTCTTTAATTTCGTAATCACTACTCCACTGAGCTGCTCGCTATTTGCTAATAAACCTTTATAAATAATGAGATCCAAAACTGTGGACCCTTGCGCTTACAATTTGTGGCACGTTACTATTTCAAATTTTGATGACAGCTTTCTCCATTTTCGTTTTACGTTTGACAATATAAAAGCTTTAAGAAGAATTAGGTTTGAAATCGAAATTGGGAAATGACGGCAGAAATTTTAAGGAAAAAAGCTCTATAGGTTAGATACATGACTATAGGTTAGTAGGTTAGTACCTATAGTCATGTTAACTAGTATTAAAAATAACAATTCACAAAGAACGGTCGTTTAAAATGTAGTAGACCACTTATACGTTTTTAAACTTCAAAATAAGCCAATTTATAACTATTCCCATCTTCCCCTTCCTACTCAGCATCAGGACCATGCATTCCGGTCTTCAGAATCATCAATTTACAGTCTCCATCACCAAAACATCACGCACTAAGAAAAGTAACAGTTTCTTTATCGTACTTCTAAAACTAGTAATTCTTTGCTAACACTTACGTTCCCTCCATCCTGTAACACCTTCAAAAAGGACAAAGTATTCATGATACGCTAGCGGTCTTGGCATTGTGGACTGTTCTTAGCGCTTCTTATCACAATATATGCCACTTCATATTGGATGGCTCCTTCATTTCACAAAATTAAATTAATGATACAATCTCTTTTCAGGAATTTATGTAATGCTTTGAGAAGTTTCTAGACTAAACAAATCTCTAACAAACCTCAAACCCTCCAACTCTATTTAATTTGAAACTTAATTCACGTGAACCATTATCGTCTTTTATTCACAGTGCTGCAACTAAGAACAAGAAAATTACTGTTTGCAACTGTGAAGAACTGTTCACACTTAATTTTTCACATTTTCTTGACACACTGCTCTATTTAATATGTTACAAGCCCCTTCGTTAGACCAGTTAGACAGCCACACCTGTGAGGACAATTATTATGTCTATTATAAGGTACCTTTTTGGTGACTATTCTTGTTACAAACATTTTTGTATAAATATTTTAAATTTAATACAAATTGCAAGCTCATCTTTATTTTCTTCAATAGCCTATACTAGTCAGACAATTTCATGGTAGAGTTTTGGATTTTTGGGTAGCTTCGAATTAAAGGTAGGACATTCTAATATTATACCGAGTTTTTTAGACGGAAAGTTCTCAAAAATCTTCTTCATTATAGATGCCGATACGATTAGTCATTAGTAGTTTGGTATCGTCATTAGTTCACAAATTTGTTTAACAATCCTATCATCAAAAACTCTATTGCATAACTAATTTCAAATATTGCTCTGAATGATATATCATCATCATCACCAGCCTATATACGTCCCACTGCTGGGCACAGACCTTCCTGCATGGAAGAAACACATGAAGAGTTTGGGCCATAACACTACCACGCTGGCCCAATGCGGTTTGGTGGGTTAAAAAGGTTGTAGGAACAACCGGGACCAACGGCTTAACGTGCCTTCCGAAGCACGGAGGAGCTCGAAATTATAAATTTGATTGACCCATCCCGGGACCAACCATGGCGAAAGTTGCTTTGTTTTCGTAATCGAAATGAGAGCGCTCAAACCACTACGCCACCGAGCTCCTCTGATAATCTACAAATCTAGTAAAATATTGAGTAAAACATACCGTTCATCGTGATAGCTATGATTATTGCTGTATTATAATAATGGCACTTGCCCGAAATCCTATTCTTACATCTTAACGTGTCAGAACACACATTTGACTCCAGTTTACCTTTAAAAAGTATTAAAGGGGACTTCTAATGCACCCAGCTAGCAATCTCGAAATCGAGGGGTGCATAATTTATCATACAAGCCTTAGCTGACGCTATTTTTATTATATCACACGTCCTGAAGAATGAATTTCAAATGGTGTAGGAAGTTTGCGCTGGGGAGTAAATCTTTATAGGCTTTGACTTTACCGTTAGTATACTAGAATCACTTTGAACAACTGATAGATATTATCAGAGTAAAGTTCACTTTGATACGTCAAAAGCGTCTTCTAGCAACCTGGGAATCGTTATAGATTTACACGTTGCTGAAGGTTGTAATGTAGCTAACATGTGTCTTATAACTACACCTCAGCATGCTAATCATAATACATACGCTAGTGAAACAATAAGAATGTGAGTTTAATAAAATAATATTTATGACCAATTTATTTGAGAAAGAGATAGATCGTAGGACTGTTCCAATCAATTAATCAATCCCCATCTGTCAGCAGATATGGTTCCGTTCAGCCCTAACAATGTCTGCTATGGTTAGGGTGGGACCAGGTGTTGCAACGCGACTCTATTCTCGGTTTTCTGTTAGTGTGCCTAATTAATATTAAGCAAATTTAGTGTGTCAATATTTATTTTTAATTACCTACCAATTTTAATCTAGGCTTCACATCCTTTCAAAACGCATAACTTTCTCAACGAAAGCCTCCACAGCAGTTTAATTAAAACTCACTGTGTTCAGCAGAAATTGCCTGAAATTAAGTTATTTTTAATTTTTAAGCAAAATTATTGTGACATATTGCCATTCGCCACTGTTGTTTAACACTTTACTCAATAGTTAGTAAATATTAAAAACATTCAATATCGAATTTACAATCACTATAGTCATCATTATAGCTGGTTATTGGTAGCTTGTTAAATTACCGATACATTTCTTTCAATGACATCAAACGATATACTGTGTATCTCTTGTCCAAACATTTACCAAACAATGGATTTCAAATAGGCATTTCTTCTACATAAAACTGCGCACCCCATCAAAATTTCAATGTCTGCCCATATACACTTTAGAATGACAGCCGATGGTTCCGCATCAATTCGCTTGCTCGATGCTCGTTAAAATCCAGTTTCCTGGTATTAATTTTTACTCCCGCACAGTCACGCACTCTTTATATCCGGAGCTATCGAATTGTGACTTCGATCGACGAAGATATTACCGGCATTTGTCACGCGGAAATGTGAAGGTAAAAAAGGTTTGACGTATCTGGCTTCTGGAATTCGCGACTGCGACTGAAGAGCTAGGAGAAAGAACGACGCTTCATTAAACAAATCGTTGTTTTCAAAATAGTCAAATTATTTTTAACCGACTTCAAAAACGAGGAGGTTCTCAATTCGGCCGGTATGTTTTTTTTTTTTTTTCTATGTATGTACACCGATTACGCCGAGATTACTGATCCGATTTACGTGATTCTTGTTTTGTTCGATGCGGAATAGCTGCCATTTGGTCCCATAATTTTTTTTTAAAAACAGTTGGGTACTTTGGTTTTAAATTTAAAAAAACTGAAATTATGAAATCGTCTACATAAGCGAAATTGCGAATTTTTGCTTTTCCAATGACTTTTTAGTGAAACGATACGATAGTAGGAAACAATATAAGTTGACGGTCACCCATCTAGCTTCGACCGTAGAAAGTTATCACTAAAAATTGTGAAAAAAAATTTTAAACAAAAATTAAAACCGACTTCAAAAAACTGAAAAATAATCAAATTTAAGTAGGTATTCATGATTACTGTATAGTATCTGTACAACTCACAGAATTTAATATCCCTTCGCAAAGGGGCCGTCAAGTATTTTTCGATTATTACAATACCCCCATGCTACCACAAATACCACTTAAATTGTGCTAGAATGAATATTAATTAAACTTCTACAATAACTTAAGATACAAACGCAAGGTTCCGATCTCGACATCGTGGAAAATGCTGCTTCAGAAATTGAATAAAATTACATTTGAATTTCCCCAAAACCTTTTACTGTGATAATAAAAGATCCCGAGAGAGATATGCAAGTAGAAGTGTGGCTGGAACAAAAGTTGATAAACAGAATGCAGTTTATTTGCATACTGTGGAATCGGTCGCTTTTCGCACGTGCGAGTATCATAGCTGCGGTGGTACTACTGGAGTTACATTTATTTAAATGAAGTACTCATCTATATAAAGTTTTATATATTGTAATAAATATATATGGATAGTTAGCAAATAGGACATGCTTAAGTGCAAACCACAGGCGTACACTGTCATTGCAGATCAAACAATATTGATTCCATGCATATAAAATGACCCAGAAATAGACAAATAGACTGTTAGTAGATTTGGACAAAATCTCCCAAAATGATACATTTGCTCCGCAAAACCTTTTATTTTCTAGTTAAATTAAACTAGCTGTTCTAAAAAAGTCGCTTGAATTGTTATTTTGGTTATTACTTTGTGCTTCATAGAAAATATTAAATGTAACAGTAAAATTATTACTTCTTAACTATTTGCCTATCATCATTGCATCGCTTAATTACCGTGAAATTGTTAGGTTCCAAAATGCTTACCTTTGATTTCCTGTTTTTGCCTTTGAGGATACGTCTTTCATCACGCTCCAGTAAAAAAAAGATCATGTTCCTCAGTGGTATATGCCGAAAGCAAATTTAAAATCACCCAGTGTGTTTCTTGTCTTCGCTTTCCAGTAGTAACACTCTGCACTGAGAGTCATAAATGATACAAATTTCGAGTACATTTGCATCTACGCGCGACGTGCTTGCAAATCATATGTTGCGAGCTGTTGCCTCGTGTTTGCTCAACACCCGTATAAACACGTGTCTTATCCCTTTTAGTGGGTTTCACGTCAAACAACGTCAGTGTAAAGCGATTTACATTCAATTGTTTGTTAGTGAATTTTAAACATACTTTTATATCTGGTTTAAAAATTCTATTAGCTTTGATGAATATATAATATTTAAAAATAGTTTCCATTCATCAAATCTGTTTACGTGCCGATGGAATAGTAATTAACGAAAAATGAACGACATAGTTATACAATTCTAATATTTAGATTCAAACTACATTGAGATCAGATGAGGAGCTCGGTGGCGTAGGGGTTTTGAGCGCTCTGGTTTCGATTACGAAAACAAAGCAACTTTCGCCATGGTCGGTCCCGGGATGGTTCAATATATTTATAATCTCAGTTCCTCCATGCTTCGGAAGGCACGTTAAGCCACTTGGTGGTGCTTTGGCCCAAGCTCCTCGTGTGTTTGTTCCATGTAGGAAGGCTGTGCCCTGCAGTGGGACGTATATAGGCTGATGATGATGAACATTAAGATATAAATGCCTATGCCTATACTGCTCTTGAAGCGTAAGCTCAGCTTTGCATATGTGTGAGTAATCGGCAAAAGTAGAGTAAAAAAAAAACATACTTAAAAAATCAATCAAAGGAAATGCTGAAATTTTTATTAGTAAAAGAACACAATAATATTATGTTAATAACCTAGGTACACAAAAAAAGGTATTATTTAAAGGCAAACGATTTTATGGAAACGAGGATATCAATAATCACATGGATAATGTACTTAAAGCTTAGATCATATGAACATGCTAGACGGAACGTTTTAAAACAGCGAGTGAAGCAGCTCAAACTCATCTGAAATAAGAAAGTCATCTGGTTCGAGTCGCAGTTTGACGCAGCGTAAGCTATTTCAAATGGACGTCGCGAGACATCGTATTTTTTCCTTTGAATATGCCACCCTGTGTCGCAAAACCAGTTAAGACTGTTTAGAAAAACAGAAGAAAGGTGGAATTATCTCATTTCACAGGCCATGTTAATGTATACTATCAATTTTAAATTGTTTTCACGTTTTTACTGTGGACAGCGGAATTCCAGTTGTCGCTACCAATTGGGCCGATGCACTTAATTACACTTGACATATCTTTTTCGTTTACATCTTTAAAATATTTGTTCAATTTGTATAAAATTTCTTTCTTTTGGCTGCTTAATGGTTTTCGTGTAATCAATTTACAGAAAAATAAAACACAACCAGAAAATATTTTTCAAAATTATTAGTAGGTATATATATACGTCAAGCTGCTAGCGGTAACAGAGACGAAGTCCGGAAAGTGCGCGACATTGGAGGTGACGCCTGACGGACGCCCCGCGTCTCAGGCCGTGTAGAACGTACTACCCCTAAGGACTCACCCTACACTATCTGTGTGCACTCACACAAATGCAAAGCTGAACTTACGCCACGAGGACTGTATCGATATATTGTGATTAAGGCAGACACTGTTAAAAAAAACAAATAGGATTAACGGGCAGTAACATTAAAATTTGTATAAAATTATGATTTTTCTGAAATATCGCTATTGAAATACAGCCTGAGGTTAGCCTCATTGGAAAAACTTGCAAAGGTTTTATTTTTAGATGTGTACGAAGACTTCAAACTGCTCGCCAATTTGGTGCAAATATATAATGAGGTTCAATATCAAATTACAAATTAATAACGAAATATTCTAATATTGCTTTCATATAATACTAAACAACCCGAAGTATATTGAACTCAGTCTTTAATTAACACCTAATTTATGTTAGGATCACTCAATTATCGTCACTGCGAAGCAGTTATTTATTTTAAGTCATTTGTATAAATAATCTGCCAACTCTGGATTGGCGGATAACAGACAGTATAAACACTTGTCCCGTCGCGACCGTTCCCGGAACCCTTGTGCCTGTCAAAATATTATTACTTTGTTAAAACTAAAACCCGACAGTGTAATGTTGATGTATGGTGTATGATATTGAGTAATGGGATTTGAGGTAATCCAAGTTTCGTAAATTATAGCAGAAAAAATATTAAAACGACTCCTGCTAATGAATTGCTGTTGCTATAAATTCCAATAAAACTAACAACGGTCTGAACTATGTCATTGATGGATATACAACTATGGTTGTCATCCGTCCGGGTTTCCCCGGATTTGTCCTAGTTTAGAGAGCGTCCGAGGAGCGTCCGGGCGGGTCTTCATTTGTAGTGCGGGTTTAAAAATTTTAAGTCTTGGACCTCCCGCGACACACGCACTGTGCTCGCACGCCGCGCCGCGATCAACCGACGAACCGTCTTGCTAATCGACTATTTTTAAAAAACCTTGTTGACATGTCCGGGTTTTTGGCTCTAAAATACGGGGTTTTCACGCGTCTTGTCCTGGTTGCCAAATTTTAGAGATGGTAACCCTATATACAACCAATATCTTAGAGAGATAGATGGTGATTGATCATAATGATAACAGAGGAACAGAATTGCAAAACTAAGTAGCATCATTTGCTTTAACTTAGAACTCCCCGATTTTATATTTTTGATTCCATGCAGAATTTAATGTTTCTCCTTTTTTTGGACAACATGAGTATTTTGTAAGTAACGTCGATCTTAATTAAAGATCCCTTGGGCTGAAGTTGCACTTAGCTGTGATTTGGGAATTTGCGGCGTCTCGGGGAGAGAATTTAAAAAAAAATAACTAAGTAACCCCCGGCGTCATTAAACATCTATCTAACATCATCTCATTGAGATTATTCTTATGAGCCCAAACACTATATCTGCTGTAAGTTTCTGAACAATTGAGCATCCCGCAGACTATTTGATGGTACAGGATCAGCTTTATGTTAGCATGTCTTGGAGAATCTACCGTAGTAACAGGAAACCAAATTTTAAATCAATCGGATCTGTGAAAGTTAGTAAAACCCTTTTATCAAGTAGAAAATGAGCTGATAGTCATTAAACGCCTGAAAGGATCTTCATAAATTATAGCTTAAAACCACCCTGATCACGTCAGCTTTCAAATAAAAAAAAACAAATTAAAATCGTTCCATTCTTTAACTATACCACAGATAGGCACACGACAAACGCGTCAAACTTATAACACTTCTCTTTTTTCGTCGGGGGCCTAAAATTAGGATAGCTAAATTAATAATTAGTTAGATGACGCTTTGCACTGATTAGCATGAGTATCAAATAACAGTCTAGAAAACGTGGAATTAGCTGATAACTTTATTGTTCCTATTGCACTGATTGTTTCTTATAGCTTAGGCCATAATCAAGTGTTGATTAAGGAATATTGCTACAAACTCAAATATAGCTGATGGTTTTATTATGTGCTCGTAGCAGTGATTGTTTAATATATCCGTTAGTTTCAATTGTTTATGTATAGTATAGGCTCAGCATATCATATGGAGTAACGACAGTGTGTATTTTATAATTATGAAGATTCGGAATAAAATCAAGTTTCCAAGATAGTGTAATGTCTACTGCTAAGTTTTTAAGTTCATTACGATTATTTCCCGAAGTGTTATTTTTGATTTTTCTACTATTTTCTATCATAATTATAGACTGTGAAGGAAATTCTCTTTCCAACTTTTATCTATCATAATTGAATTGTTTATATGCATTAACAATTCAACTATCATAAAATTAAATATTGACACCACAATCAGTTACAATTAATTAATCCAAGTGCTTTAGATAGATAATACAGAAGATGAACAAGCCATGCCGATATTGCTATTAATCATGCCAAATGTGCAACGCAGACGGTACTACGACATTCTACTTTGGTCAAGACAAGGTGACACTCGTGCCATGTATAAACACGTCGGGCACAAATCTCCGATCACAGCTGTCTCTCTTTGTGATGACGCCGCGACGTTTGCACCGCACTTATTATACTACAGCAAAGGTTAAGATGTGCAGGAAGTGACACATCTGTAGCTAGCTTGTCAAACAACATAGTAAATTGTAACTTTTGATTTGTATAAGAAGTGAACCGTTAAAGAATGTTTTGAAAGTCCAATAACACTGATAAATTCATCTGATGATAATTATACATCAATTGATGCTTTTTATACATTAAGTGAGATATATAAAATGAAACAAGAGAACATATAACTAAAGATTTGAATAACAATGTGTATAGTTAGCCGGAGAATTCATTAGACCGAAATCACGTCAATGAAGATAGTAATGGTGATGCAGGTATATTATTTATGATCATAATTTGTAAACACATTAATAATGATAATGTAATTAGAATAAGCAGTAACATTAACTGTAATCATTATTGTAGTAATGATGCAACACGATGCATTTTACAACTATATTACTATTCTAAGTATAAATATAGTACTTTGACGACAGTCTGGTCGAGTGCTCAATATCTTTGTCTACTAAACTAGAGGTTCCGGGCTCAAATACCGTCAGGGAAGTTTTTTTATATAATGTTTATTTACTATATTTCTAATATTCATAAACATTACTGTAGATCTTTGCCCGTTATCTAATATTCAAAATACCAGCTCTTGAGGGTGTTAGGTAATTTGGGCTAGATATAAGGAGTGAGTTCAAGAATAGTTGTATGATACGGAAGATACATTATTGAACCCATTGATAGTTAACTCCTTTGATTGTAGATAAGTAATCGCACGCACATCTTATCTAGCTGTTCTAACTCTACATTACACTCATCTAGACAAATTCACCCTCCGCATTGTCGCTTTGATCTCCGGCTTCGTGTTTTGGTTTGTACCTACGGAGGGTTGTATCGATGTCGGCTTGAATTTGAGGATTCTGGCGGGATATTAATTTTCGTGTACACCTGTACCTTTGGTGTCTGGTTGGAAGCGGCAAATAATAATTAGCAAACGTAAGGCTTTGAAATTGAAAGCGTCTATAGAAATGATCAGAATTTATTAAAGATAAAAGAATCACACGGAACGAAGCGAATACAGGACACTTTACGTTGATGTCATCATTGTATCGGTAGGCACACGAGACGCAATACTTAAATTATATAAAAAAATTCAATGAACTAAAATGAAAAGTCTTCAAAAAAGGAAACTCAAATGATTTCAACATTACGAATAAAGACAAACTACTCCGAAAAATAAAATTCGAGAAAGATTGAATGTATTTTGAATGTTTTTTTAATTAATTTTTAATTAAAAACTGTCATAATGTATAATTTAAAGGGCTCTTCCAAGTCTAGATAACTCAATTGTTGGAGAAGTTTCTCCCTAAAGGGTATCAAAAGCATAATATTTGCTAAGAAATGAAAGTCATAGTACCTTTTAATAGACAGCAAATCACAATGAATCAGGGTAATACATTTTCGTAAAAATAGTACGAATTATTTCTAAACGACTTGCAGAGCTTCAAGAACCTATAAATCCCATTGTGAGTTTTCGCTAAGTAAATAATATTCCAGATAATAGTTTATTTTTCAATTAGGTATAAACTCTATAAAAATATACTGATAGACGTCCCACAGTTTCAATTTGCCAAGTACAGTTAAAGTAAGCGTACATAGAGTGATCTTCAATCAACTCATGAACTTCATAAAGCGTAAGAAAGTTCTCAAGTAATACTTCAAATGCCTGGATTGCATAATATAAAAACCACAGTCATCAGTATAAAGGAAGAGAGACAGATTACGAGTGGGGGAATAGCTGATGCATAAAAAACTGTGGGAATTGAGATCGCAGGAGCGGATATGGGATCAGCCGAGCGTGACTCCGTCAATTTTTAAAATAATATTTATTATCAGCTTAACATTTAATGTGCAGATTAGTTATTCAGATGAACTCGCTGGCGCAGTGATTTGGGCAGTTACGTATTGATTACGAAAACGAAGAAACTTACGCTATGGTTGATTCCGGATGGGGCAATCAAAGTTTGTATTCTCGAGCTCATCCGTGCTTCGGAAGGCACGTTAAGCCGTCGGTCCCGGTTGTACCAGCCCCTATTGCGGCAGCGTGGTGGAGTTATGGCCTCAACTCCTCCTATGTTTCTCCCTTGTTAAAAGGCCAGTGTCCAGTAGTGGGACGTGTAGACATATAGGCTGTTGATTTTGATTCAGACACGAACGGAACTCAAGTGTAATTAATCGAGTAAGGACTATTAATTCTAAGTAAATAATGTTTTAATAAATGAAAATTTGAATCCACAGAAAACAAGCACTATAAGAGTAGCTTCTGTAAAGTTGCTATAGGTAATTATAAACTATGGAGTGCAGTTTGACTTCAGCATCATTGATAATTGACATGGTTATTATAAATTGCCTGTTCTGTCAAAAGTTTACTTCTTAATTTTTATTTCTGTTAATCAACAAAATGAATATTTTCTTATTTAAGGATCACCAACAAAATTATTGTGATTGCAACTTATATAACAGGCGACCACAGGAAGCATTAAAATTAACAGGATATACCTACACATAGGCATGTGTACCTTCAGAAACTATTTACTATCTTACTTTTATATTTTGACAGCGCCTCATAAAATATGTCTAAATTATTAATGACTATCTTTATAAATGAAACGGTACTCATTCAGGCAGTATTACAAAATTACAATTAGTGACTTCATGTGTATAATAGAAAATAATTAACTGCCAAACAATATTATGTCTTGAGATTGAGACTGACATTTCTAAGAAAAACCTTGTTTGGTTTTTTATACAGTAACACAGAACTTTTTTGTTTCTTGATTTCCTTGTTAGATGTGTAAAATTGCACAATGGCGGCTTATATCATAAAAGTTATGTAAATAAGTAAATTTCACAAAGTCGATTGAGTCGAAAGCAATCAGAGTTTTCAAAAGACAACAGTTTTCTGTTATTGAACTTTTTAGAACGAGCAATCGATTGAAGGTATAATTATTGTAATTAATTAACTACGGTTGAACTTGATTAAAAACTTCTTATTATTACAAAGTGCTAGGTTTCTTATTCATCATCATCATCAGCCTATGTACGTCCCACTGATGGGCACACGCCTTGCTACATGGGAGAAACACATTTTTTTATACAAGTAGATGACAAACAAGCTGACGGCCCACCTGATGGTAAGCGGTTACCGCCGCCTATAGACACCTGCAATACCAAAAGAAAATCACTTGATATTGCAGGTGCATTGTCATCCTGAGGCTTAAGATGGAATGCCGTCCATGCCCAGTAATTACACTGGCTACCTTTCCCTTCAATTCCGAAACACAGCGAACTGTTTCACGGCTGAAATAAGAAAAGCGGTGGTACCTATCCAGACGATCCTAACAAACTTTGATTAACCCATCGTAGGATCGACCATGGCGAAAGTTCCTTTGTTTTTCGTATCGAAACCAGAGCGCTCAATCCAATATTCTACCGAAATCCTCATTATTGGATAGCTTAGATTCCTCTCTCTATGTACTTACCTACATTTTGTAAGAAAAACTAAGTATAGTTTACTTAGAAATCAACAAATAAGTACTGCTCGAAATCTACGACAACGACGCCCGACGTCACATAAGTCTCATACCTCACGAACTAAGTTTATTATATGTGTCAAATTGGGCTTTTCTGCTAAATCGCTTTCCATCATACAAGTGGAGGGCAATATAGTAGTACATATACGTCTGCACGGTTAACACAGACATAATAATGTGAACATTACGAGTTACGCGGGGATGGTTTTTTATTTGATTTCGCACCCAATTTGCGCGTTCGCTCACCAGAAGCGCCCCAACCGCGCCGTCCCAGAAATTATATTTTCCCGCACGCGAATTGACATCTCTACATAACCTTTCTTTCCAACGAGACAAGGTTCAAAATGACATTGATATTTTGATGTTACTTCCTATTGGAATCAGGCTTTTTCGTCGATTTTTCTCGCGTTACCTATGTATTACTTTCAAGTATCATTATGACGTGTCTTTGATGTAGTTAAGTTATATGAACGGGTCTTTACTATCCTTAATAGATATTTTTATCTTTTGTTTCATAGTTTTAGTCGCAGATGCTGCAGAAAGATTTTAAATCAATTGTGTGATTCACAGATTCAAATGTTATAAGTCATTTTAACTTCAGTCGAGAAAAGAAATAAGTTTTTGGTTAAGCGGTATTTAATATAATTTATGTTTGCCGATTTAGAAAGGATTTTCTTATAATATACATACAAGGTGTTTGGTACATGGTATAATGAGCGGGCATCTACCCATGATGACATAGTTAGAGAAATATTTTTGTGGTCTTATCAAAAATTCAAAATAATAAACTTTATTTTGAAATTTCCCATACATTTTGTTTCACTAACCGAACTATCTGTATGAAGAAATTTGATTTTTTGTAATTAAGAATTTTAGATAACACTATAATATTTATATGACTATATTAAAACACTGTATATTCTTGTCACAGCTGTATAAAGCGACCGATCCCTTCATGGTTGTATACTTTTATATTTTCCAATTTATCTAATATTCACCCTTTAAAAATGCATTCAGTCAAAACAATTAATTGGGCCTCAGGTGGAAAAGAGATGGTAATAAAGGATCAGGAAAGACTCTCTAAATATTGCCTTATGGGTGCAACACATTACACATTTTGAGAGATACGAATATGGATGCTATATAAGCTACAATAAAGTCCAATATACAGTTTACTTGATGATAGACAGTTATCGTGGCCACAGTAGCCTTTTTACTAACGCTTTTGATTCCTGCTGATACGAGAGGTTGCGGATCAACTTAGGTACCTACATAACGATTTGTTGCCGAATCAGTCATCTTTATTTGTATTGAATAAATGTAAGTATTAAAGGTCTGTATCTGTAGAGCAGCCTACATTGTAGTGGTACAACACCTCTCACGGCCTGGTCACGAACTCACCGTACGAGTCCTACGACTCGCGAATCAGCAACCACTGCGCGCTGTCTGGATGTCGTCGCAGCGCGTCGTCGTGACCGTGCAGTGGTTGCCGATTCGCCGCCGTCGCCGTCGCCCGTTCCCGTGGACAGACCGTAAGGCTTTTCTAAAATTGTATGGATTTTGTTACATATTATATTTCACACCTATCTTCTTTTGTTTTCAGAACATTATCTGTATACAATTATCATACCAACATATCTTTGTAGTCTACATAAATGATAAGTTTTGTTTTACCCATCCCAGAATCGACCGTGGGGAAAGTTGCTTTGTTTTCGCAATCGAAACAAGCGCTCAAACCACTATGCCAACGAGCTCTGCTGTTCTTCGGAAGGCACGTTAACCCGTTAGTCCCGGCTGTTACTGCAACTGCTTTAACCCACCAATCCGCATTGGAACAGCGTGGTGGTGTTACGGCCCAAACTCATCATGTGTTTCTCCCAAGAAGGGTTGCCATCTCTAAAATTAGGCAACCAGGACAAGAAGGGGGAAACCCCGGATTTTAGACCCCAGAAACCGGATACGTCAAAAGGTATTTTTAAACATAGTCGATTAGCGAGTCGGTCGTCGGTTGATCACGGCGTGCGGGCACAGTGCGTGTGTCACGGGCGGCCCATGAATTTAAATTTTCAAACCCGAACTACAAAATGAAGCCCTGCCCGGACGCTCCCCAGATGCCCTCTAAACTAGGACAAATCCGGGGAATCCCGGACGGATGGCAACCCTAATTCCAAGTAGGAAGGCCTGTGTCCAGCAGTGGGACGTGTATAGGCTGGTATTGATGAAATAATTATTCAACGAATGAAAACCTGTCGAAAAAGAACTAATGACTGTGTCTTTATGTGATATTTTATTTTAAATCATGAAGTATCTTAAGATAATGTAGTGAAAGTATAAGATGATCGATTGAGCGGGATGAAATTACAACGGTTGCAAAACATTCCTTACTCATTGGTTGAATTGGAAATTCAAGTTTCTTTCATACGGAGAAGTAATTACGACTTGAACTTCGGCACTATCCCTCTCATTACGTAACTTTAATGATAAATTGCAATATACTTGAATTTAACGAAGAATACTATTTTTCCAATCAATATTTTTTTTATTAAGCTATTCTTTTATTTTTATGTGTTTTGTTTCGTGATGTACGAGTGTTAATTATACACCAAATGACCTCAACAATAACACCCGAAAATTTTGTCACTTAATATCTCCACTAAGATGTGATTAACCTATGAAAGGGTGCCTTATTCCTGGCACTAAAAACGTCTTTTTAGAAGTCATACATACCCTTTCTTGTGGAAAATTCAAAGTTCTGTAAATTAGTTAGACTAAAGCTTATAAGCATATTCACATTTTTAGTCATAACGTAAAACAAAGTCGTAGTTAGGTAATAAAAAAACTTTACATTGTTTTTTAATGATCACTTTGCGGGACTTAGTTTTAATGCTAATGTATCGTACAAATAAAAAATGCAGTTGATTTGTGCAAAATTTACAGTGATAAAGGCAGGAGTTTCTTTCATATAAAATGGAAAATGGGCTGGCTACCAAGAATTTAAAATATAGCTAATGGGCTCCTTTCTAACTTCATTTTTTTCATTTGGATTAGTTAAATAGCAATGAAACAAGCTAAGTATTAAACAAATTTTTAACTATTTCATTGTTTGCACTTCTACTATTTTTATTTATATCGGGGGAACAACGTGGCATGTGTGAGACACGCAACAAATAAAAAGTTTTATTTCGGAGGTATCAAAGCAATATATCTTGTTTGATTTATTAAATAACTTTGAAATATAGCTTCTGAAGCAAGTCGATGTATTTGCAAGTTAAATAAATAGGTTGAATTTTAATAAATATTTTTTACTTTCTCCACCGTGCACTAAGCTTTTTTCTTAACTCATTTCTCTTGTACTTCCAAACTTGGGATTTTGTACCAGCACATCTCGCCCCAGGATCATACTTAATTTATTTTTTCTAGTCTAGTCCAGGATAATACTTAATTTATTCTTTCTAATTATTCGCAATATTCTTCAAAATTATGATTATAACAAATATTTTTCTCGTACCTTGTACGGTAATAGCATGAGACGGTGCTATGGGTTTTTTTATACAACTAGATGTTATACAAGCTGACGGCCCTGCAATAACAAGGAAAATTCACTTGATATTGAAGGTGCTTTGTTATCCTGAGGCCCAATAGTTACACTGGGTACCTTTCTCTTCAATCCGAAACACAGCGAACTGTTTCACGGCTGAAATAAGAGAGGGGATGGTTCCTACCCAGGCGACCCTACATAATGGGCACAGATTATAATATAGGCCTACCATCTTTGAAAATTATGGTCACAATTTTTATTTAACTACGAAAGCTTAAACACTTGCCAAGTGGATTTTCTTAATTTAGTAACTTGGTCGATTTTTGTTTACACTTTATCTTTGAAAGCAAGCGATTAAAACCGTGTCATCTTGTTTATAATATTCGAGAGAGTAAAAGAGAAAACACGTAAGCGGTATACTGAATACCTTTTTCATTCGTTGCGTTTGCTTCCCATCAAAGGCTGGTTGCTATGGATTAATGGTAAATTGGGAACGTGTTTGGGACCGCGATTTAGTAGGCGGCAGTTAATTTGTGCTCGTTAGTCTGGTTGCCAGAAATAAAATGAGTTTTTTGTTTATGTAAGTAGGTTTTTTTTGTATTTAATTTATTTTTGAGAACATTTGAGGTCATGACAAAAGAAAGACTAAAAAATACCTCGCGGCATGCGTATGCTTGGAGAAGATAAAATGTATACAGGAAAGAACAGTCTAATAAAAAAGCAACTTGATACTTAGCATCATACCACACTGACTTTTCAGTTGTTTTTGTTTAATATTCAAAATCAAATCAAAAAGCTTTTTTAAATAAACTCAAACTAAGTTCTTATTATATCGTCATATTTACCACATACCTAACACTACTTATATATTTCTTGCTAAAAGTAATTTGACAATATACCTAACACTACTTATATGTATATTTGTTGCTACCATTGTTGTCGTTGTATGTTGAATCTTCATGTCACCCTGTCAAGTTTGACTAATGACTACTTTATTTGTTATAAACAAATTTTAATTGTTCGACACCTGTAAAAATTTTCATAAATTTTCGTCTACTTTTTTGGTATATTTCCTAATTAAAATAATAAGTCAAGTAACTACGCTGTACTTTACCAGCAATATACAAGGTGTTACAAAAAGGTGTAGTCATATTTTAAAGGCTTATTCTAGCCATCAACACAACTTTTACTATGAGGATTAGCTACGAAATCGCGAAAAAGAAGCTGCTCCATAGTAGCCTTGGATACACTAGGGGTCAAATGGGCAACTTGTTGCGGATCATGTTCCTCAACAAATACGTTGAATGTGCTGAGGTAAATGTCGCGGAACATTGTGTAGGCCACACTGGGTGTTCATAGAAATATCGCCCGAGGAGGTTGTGGCTATTAGTGCTGCGTACATAGTAATTATATCAAGTGTGTTGAAACGTAAGAGAAAGAGTAGGTGGTGGATGCGGAATTTCTTACTACAGCGAGAAAGAAGAGTCTCGAGATTCTAAGTGATCTTCGAATTTCCGACGGATCGTTGGCGCGGGACACGTGCGCTCGCTCTCGAGGCGGGAGCAAGCAACATGCCCCGCAATGTTGCGGGACACTATGCAATGTTGCAGCGTCACGTATATTGAGTGGTGCGCGTCATGTTGTGAGACAAAATGTTCCCTAGTGTATCAGGCGCTAAGGTTCGAAACCTACTCGTCGAAATGCATATGCATATAATGCATATAATCAAAGTTAAAGTTGTTTAAATTGATGGATATAATTAGCCTCCTATATGAGTGTACATATTTGTAACACCTTGTATAACTGCCCCAAAGCACAGCACAAAGTCCCAAGTATAACAAGAAGGTACCTAGAGTGAGTAGTTTTATATCCCGAAAGCGCCCAGAACCTCTTTCAAATCATTAATAATACCTCCACATGTCAGAAGAAATTCACAAAACAATGCGCATTACAAAAACGACCAATTAAAATGCCTAAATTTTATTATTGCCCATTATTTATTGCCATAGCACATTTTAATTACTTAATTCACCATAACTATAACTGCTTAGTCGTTTACAACACCATAAAACTTGAGTAATTCAAACGAAAAAATCCATTGTTTACGATTGTTTTCACGTGTGCTACCATTGGAAGTAATACTTGTTAGTTTTGACACACCTTATCCGTTTGGAATAAAAGCGGTTTTTCCAGAACTCCACTGGACATATCCCTAGTGGACAGTGACGGAACGGGCCATGTCCCCCTGGTGACAGGTGCGGGCGATTATGACGCCAGTCAGGGGAAAAATGTGCTTACAGTCGTTACGTTTGAATAATTTTGTGTGGATTGGATTTTATTCTTGAAAGCGTTGAAGCCCGAGGTTACGGAATCTAATTCTCATGATAATGTGCAATAATAAGCCTCTAATATTATTATAAATCTGAAGAGTTTTTTTGTTTGTTTGTTAGGTTGAACGCGTTTATCTGAGGAACTACTAATTCAAATTGAAAAATTCTTTAAGTGTTGAATAGTCCATTTATTGAGTAAGTAACATCATGCTACAACTAACAGAAGCTGAAAAATGTTCAAAAAACGGTAAAAAAATGCGTGCTGCGTAAACGGTTAAAGTTACGCAAAAGTCATGTATGCCGGACTTGTTGTCCTTCAAAAGTTTATTAAAATTCCCCATATGTCTATCTTATAAGGTAAGCTCCCTCTAACCTTTTTTTGGTAGTAGAAGTTTGTAAGCGCCGAGATTTTCATAATGCTTACGCGTTTCATTCTAGCAACGCTAGCAATCAACTATCTAAAGTGTAGCGCAATCGCCACACTTGAACGGAATATTGTAGTGATGGGTGGTGTCTGCTATATATTTGTATTTTAATGATTAGTGATGGATATTATGCTTGCTTCGAAATTATTTTTCATACAAAAAAAATGGTGAGCGGTTACAGTAGCCCATAGAGCTTGCAACACCAGAGGTACTACTCACAAATGTTCCCTTCTTTCTACAACATGGGTTCCTTCAAAAGAGGCGTGGAAAGACACCTTATGGGCCGGCGAGGTGGAGGCTGCTAGAGCAGTGTGTTTCAAGCTGGACTAGCTGACTTCGCATATGGCCTCTTCTTACCGCTTCACATCAGATGGTGTAGAGTCATTAGCCGTGCTTTGTATTTAAAAAAAAATGTTTGCCCTGTAACAATCAAAAGGAAACGTTACGTTGACACCGTAGGAGACAATCCTACTGGTTCCAGCATAACGCATCTTCTATGAGCTCTGCTGCAAAAGACAACACTGAATGAAGATAACGAGGAAGTGCTAAATGGCTGCGATCTTGGTGGAGGTGCACTGTATTTAAAAAATATGATACCTAACGGTATAGGAGTGTTTATTTAGTATAGGATTATTCATTTAGGAGTATCTAGGGTAATTTGTATTAAAAAAAACATTAATTTATTAATAAAAAAATCCCCGCTTCAGGACGTGAAATTTTTCTAGTTTACATTTTTATTAGTAAATAATTTTCTAGCATCTAAAATAATGTTAAAATCAAAATTAAAGAATATTGATTTATTATTAAAGGCTTTATGACCTTAGTATTTGTTCTATCTGTGGAAGTCATATCCACACAAATCCTTTAATTCACAAACAAATAAAAAACACTTCATTGCAGGTCGTTCGTTGACACGAACACGCTTTTTATTCGCGTCGATCCATCGCATCCGCTCCGTCGAAATGTCTAGTTCGACGAAGCGCGTCGATGGTCGATGTCGACATAGACTATTATATATTAATTGGCGCACTCTATCGCGGCGGTCTGTGTAATGATGATGAAGCGGATTTATGGGGCGAAATTAATCTGAACATTTCTGATTCCTGTTTTTGTTGCGGCATGTTGTTTGGATGTCCGGTAGTGTATACTCGCTTTATTGGGCCATATTGGAGCTCTGATTTCAATTACGAAAACCAAACAACTTTCACATCAAAAATTTGAATTCTTTGATGTAAGCCTAACATAACAGAATCGTGGGTTTTGTAAAAGTACTCGGTAAGGTATTGAAATAATTTTAACATTTTGAAGTTCAACGTTAGCTTAAACACAAAATTAGAATGACTAAAATAATTCATAAGGTTATCCCAAGTGCTGGGTGGCAAGAGGTAAGAGCAGTCACCCGGAATGTGAAAAAACGCAGGTTTTTTTAGAAGAAATCAATTGGTGGTTCCTAACTAATATTCGTAGTAGAAGTAGTGGATCTCAGCCAATTTTACTTTTTTTTTGCTTTGTTCCTGAGGCGAGTAAGGTCTACAGAGGCCATCGAGGAAATATTGTGATAGAAGCAATCTTGTCTAGTATGCTGACAATATTACAGAATGTGCAGAGCGTGAGTATATATCAGTGTCTAAAGGTTATCTTATCTGCTTACCATTATGCAGGTTGTGTGCTTACTAGACACTCTACCTATGTAAAAATATTTGGCCTAATAATTATGTTTGCGTTTTTGTCTTTACCATAAAGTTATTTTAAAACCACCCACCCTTATCTATTGACCTTTAGTTCTGGAAAATAAGCAGTTTTTATTTTTTACATATTATTCAGCGATATTAAAACGGTCCTGCTGAGTTGTTGTCACACTTTGTGTATCGCATTATTTTAAGTTAAATCTATTCAAATTCACGTCTACAGTCTGAATCGATAGAATAGAGTACTAGGTATCACAAAACCACAATCCCCTGAAAGGCAATCCCATAATCTTCACTAATCACCGCAGAACTGCATAGGGCATCATTAATACATGCGCCGGATTCATCACAGGGCCAATTATTCGGATAATCCGAGTTCCTCTTTAAAAGCAATTAATATTCCATTGATCCACCCTCGCGAGGTAATCCGCCATGATGTTTGTGATATGGAGCCACCTGGGGCGGGATAATTGTCATTATGGTTGACCGTTAATGATTTGAATTACTTCGTTTAGGGGTGTGTTGAGACAAAGTTACATATAACCGTTACTTTCGGTGAGGTAGAGTATGTTAAACCTTTTGATACCTTAGGAGCTTAATAGCACTGCTCGTTGTATTGTGTTCCGCGTGTTAAGGTCGCTGGAGCTATTTCAGAAAGCGTTACATTGGGAGCTGGGGAACTTCTCACCTATGCTGTCAGCATAATGCTTTCTATAGTAAAAATTACAAATAAAGAAAGAAAACGATGAAAAATAATATGCTCATCGAGCCCGCATCTCCGAATGTCCGGCCACATTGTTAGTGGCAATTGCATCTGGCTGGGCATCAGGAGGCGATGGAAGGGTATTCTTTCTTTATATGTAATAGTTACAATAAAGTAGGCATTTACACGCATCAAAAAAATCAAAATGAGATAAAGCTTTCTCTTCATTTTTATAGAGAGGGCACCGCGTGAGTAGTGCTGAAGGTGCTTAGAGCAGGATTGCTTGTTTATCTCCCTTGTTTTATAATAAAAAATAGCATACAAGAAATTATCAGGATTTCCTTATATAATAGTAATTACATTCGTATGGCTTGTACCTTGGAAATATAATGACATAGTCTTCTAGTTATCAACATTTTTTCTATGAGGATATTTCCAAGGTATTTCCTACAGCGTCTTTTACATTTTTTTAAATGTAGAAGAAATCAAACATATTATATGTGAAACACGCTTGTATCACCAAGAGAACAATGCTGGACTGAATTCTTTTGCTCCTAACACATTATCAAAAACACTGCAGTTAGGTAAATAAGCTGAATCTAAGCAAGTACGAGTAATCTTATATTCTTTACAGTTTTCCAAATTTATTGTACTATTTTATGTTTTTCAATATGAACAAAAATAAAAATATGCTCCCTTCTGATTCCTAACAATCTATCTAAACAAATTGCACGATAATGATTTTCAATTTCAGTTTATTCACGTATCGACGATCGGCCGTCGCCATCGCAGTAAATCACACCGGTGAGGACAATGGCCACGATATCGTACGTCATAGGGCGTCGGCGCAGGAGTGCAGTGTCCACACCCTTGGTGTTTGCGACGGATCTGTTAGGGGTCTAAGTGTACCCCTACTGATTGTTTGCGAACACGTGCTGAAAAACAAATATGAAATATGTGACATTTGCAAAGATATCATTGATAGAACCAAAACTCACATGTGATAATGAAAGTGAAATGTAGATGGAGTAGGCCTTTTTGAAGATTAACAATTGTATTTTTTTTCTGTTTGGCCTTGAAATTGGGAAAGTGGAGGCTTCAACTAAAAATAGTAGAATTAAAGCTTCAAGACCAACCAATATGAAGTCAGTCTTAAAATCTGATAAAATTTAGAAACAATAAATCCGGTAACTGAAATTTCGATTTCCATTCGAGTTAACAGAATATAGTTAGCGAAGGGTACAGATTTGGCTCGTAACTGCTCTGTAACACAATTTCAGACCCCGACGGCGGAATTTCATTTGTTATCATTAGAATTTGATAATTAAATATGCAGATAGGCCGTAATACACAAAATTAAAGATAGAGTTGGAGAGAATCTTTGAAAGCACTTTGAAATGGGTTAAAAAAATATTAAAATACCTTTTAAAGTATTTCGATAAAGTTATATTTGAGTAGATAGTATTTATTTTATAACTTTTTCTTCAGTGGCTAATACATTCGCAGATATATTCAGAATAAAGTTGTCCATACGAAGAATATGAATAGACAATTTCGAAATAGCGAAGAGAATACCCGAACTTTTTCATAAATAACGAATTTCTAGACGAAAAACCTCAAAGCTATAAAACAGGATGATTTACTGGAAATAACTTGACCCCAATTCCCAAACTTTCCATAGAACAAGTATTTAGTGGCGCAGTGAAATTCGGGGTGGTTGATTTCTGCACTGTCTAGGAACGTCTGGCGATAAAAAGTTTTATTTCTTCGTCTGGATAAACGCTTTGTTTACTGTTTGGCTTATCTATCGTTTTTGACTTTACGATTTCGATAGTGTTTCAAAAGATTTGACATTGTTTTCATTTAAATCAGCATCAGTTGGTTTTATTTAGGAATATCGCATAGACACAATAAATAACATTTTATTATTTTCCGCCCTTCAATTTGACTTCACATAAACATAAGGGTGCACATTCTAATACCTTCACATTAATCTGTTTATCAAACTAAACCAACTCTGGGGCGGCAGTAGTGAGATGTCGACACATAATTTTTCAATTTGCCAGTTAAAATGCGTTTAGGAGATTGATTAATAAATCTCTCTTGGGTAGGGGAGTTATCGAGTTAACGTGGCTCCAGTCGCCCCTCGTTTCTGAGAATGCATGATCTCAGACGACGGTATAGGAACATAGTTCTCGGTGTAACAAGTTTATTTAACGAAGACGTTATTTTATAACCTTTTAGACATAAAGGATAGATCATGTCTGTTTCTCTCTCTGTGTGTCACAGTCGATCTTATCATTTTTATCCAAAAACAGTAGGTAGTAGCCTTTCAACAGTTCCACTTCTGTTATTTAAGACTTGTATTTTTAGCAAAATAGGTCATGGTAATTCCATGCCATTAAGCAGAGCAAATACTTGTTTAGAACCTCTATGATTTGCCTTGTTGCCTTTTATCTCCTTAAACATCCTGGTAAGAGTAAGTACCTGTGATATTACTTACACATTTAATCTACGCATTTCATAGACAAGCATCTGTCATCTTTCCGTTAAGTCTCCCCCAGTTTATTCTTCGTCCTCGGCTGTTTAATCTGAGACAGTGTTTAATTAATCGGAGTTTGTCTTGTTGATTACTTCAACGCCAATTATAAGTTGGGGCATGTGTTCTCGACGTTGATTTGTGAGTTGACAGTGCGATTTACAACTCGAAAATTCCTCACTGACATCTTTTGTTCTTTAGGCAAGGTTACCTGTCTGTACATGTTCGTTACGTTACGTACGTTCTTGTGGTTATATTTTACGATTGTCGCTGTCAATTGTCAAATCATAATCATTTATGTGTAAGCATCGGTTTTTAGTTATAAACGGTCATTAATTTGTAACCATAGCTCACAGCAGACAATGATTTTTTACTGTTTATATTGAGGAGTCAATTTATTTTAGTTAAAAATCTATTAAAAATGATTTGTCTTATTCATTTTCCAACGAGTGAGTAGAACGAAAAGTGTATTAACTGTGTTTTAATTTAATTTTTAATGCAGGTTTAATTAGCAAGGCCTTTAAGATTTCAATAAAATATAACCTTGACTAAGGTACATGTGTCGACGCTCCGGTACACCTGAAGCGTCGACCACACTCTTGTTTATTGGCTTGTGTAAGTCGCTGGTCTGCTGAAACAGGGCAAATCTCTAGCACGTGTTGAGCATCCTCTTCGATGCAGCCGACACAGTGCTGTCCACAAGTATTTCCTTAAGCATCCGTGCCCTGAGAGGACTCGCGTCAGGTGGAATGACGTCTGGCCAGACAATATAATATAATATAATATTCATACACTCACACCTGTATAGCAAGGGGCACAGACCGCTCGGCCAGCCGGTCTCCAAGTGACAGAACCGGACGAACTACATTGTCTGTGCGTAGGCCATCTCTGGGTTGCTTCAGCGCCCATATCATTTCCGCCAACTCACAAGACTCGCCTTAAGGTTTGAGTGCCGACCTGTTAAAAGAGGAGATCTTGTCCCGGTTGCTTCGAATGATAGAAAAATGAAAGTCAAGCTCCAAGAGCGCCAATAACTGCTGTAAGCTTCGAACCAGAGGGTACGTGGCAGGGGTTTTAGTGGGCGCGAGCCCCACACTCTCCCGTCTTCTTCCCCTGAGATGACGGGATATCAGGTACAGGTCCATTCCTCCTTCAATGTATCTCAAAGTTATACTTTAGCTCTTATTGCAATGATAATAAAATTTATAAGGTATTAAAAGTATACCAATACTACAAGTGACTCGCTATCTTCTCGTTCACCTCAAATTTTTTAACATATTATATTTGCCAGGGGAAAGGTAAAACACGTGTGTCTCGTGCCTCATGTCTAAAAGCGTGGCAGTTTTGTTTTATTTGTTGGTGATAATGTTTGACTTATATATTAGTTGTTAGTTAATGTCATAACACTAAGTAGAAAATCATAATTTTATTGAAATACATTTACAAAACATAAACCAAACTAGTGAATAAATGATAAATCTTGAAAGTATATAGGTACGCTCTACAAATCATTTCATGCTTTTAATGGTGATGTTGATATCTCTATTTTGTTATTACTAAATAAAAATACTGAAGATAAAAAAGATTTCTTTAATAAATACAGAAAGGTTAAATGCGAAATACAAAAAGGAACACATTAACTCAATCTTCTTATCTACTTAGGGGCTATGGCTTCATATTTTTCTTATAGCCGAAGAAATTAGAGAGTAAATATAAGTGAGGGTGACTAGAGCGGTGTTCTGGGAAAAGTTTTTGATTACTTAGATTATTTGGTGGCAGCTGTGAGAGGACCTTTAATGCCTATATTTTACTTTTGTTTTTTGTGATCAATTTTAGTAGACATAATTTTACTGGGTGGGTGACCTAAAACCATATGTTCCGCTAAGTGGTAGCAAATACTGCTAATTTAATATGTGTTATTGAAGAAAAGCTACAATGGCAGCAATATTTGGTATCTTTTGGTCAAATTAGTTACTTACTATGTTGGCTTGACTTTAGGCAAAAAATAGCACATTCTGTGCCATTTTTTGGTAACTTTTCCAAAATGGCTTATCAACAGTTGAGTAAATATGGATGGAAAAACCGCTGCTCTGCGTCTTTTAGTATTTGATCTAGGATCTGATAACCTGGACTTACAAAGTGATGCAGTTCCAAGTTAAAACCGAGTATATTTTGCATATAAAATGTTCAAAGCAATAGCATAGAAGACGTGCTGCCAAGATAACAACCATACTTAGTCATATTCTGAGCATTAGATTACTATACTTTATTCATCATCTTTCTTCATGCGCATAGTTCTATAGTGGTACGTGATGCGAAAGTCCTATTTCCAAACTGGAGTAAACGCTATCTCAATTTCATTCGACAATGGTCCCTAACCCATTAATATTTCAATGGTTCTTTATCAGAGGTGCTTCGTTTCGGCGAGGATAATTAAAATAATATATTAAAATAACTCGAGCCTACTATTGATAATATAAGAGTTAGATGTTAGATTGTCCAATCTTATCTTTAGGACGAAAACGATCATTGATACAGAATAATGGCAAGAGTCATCTGTCCCATATAGGTACGTCCCAATGCTGGGCTGGCCTTTCTACATGGGAGAGACACATGAGCCGCATGGCCCATAACACCACCACGCTGGCCCAATGCGGGTTGGTAGGTTAAAGCGGTTGCAGTAACAACCGAGACTAACAGCCTAGCAAGCCAAAGCACGGAGGAGCTCGACCCATCCCGGGACCGACCAAGGCGAATTTTGCTTTGTTTTCGTAATCGAAACAGAGCGCAATCCACTACACCACCGAGCTCCTCAGGGATGGCTAGAGTAATCACATCAAAATTATAAAAAAGGCAGTGACAAAAATTTGGACGAAGAAACATTTCGTTGACAGCTCTGTCTTATTATTCTTTGACTTTAGTTGCACAGCAAAAACTATACTCCCTAGCTAATTGATTGACGAGCGCAAAATTACTTCGCAGCACTGATGCAACCAGCCCGCCACCTAGCGGGGGTAGCGTGATTAATAATAATATTTGTTATCACAGCGTATTTTTGGAGAAAATGCCTAAAATATATTTTTATGCTACACAAACATACCGCCCACCTGATGGAAAGCGGTTACCGTAGTCAAGACGCTGGCACACTCATGCGGCTAGAACAGTGTGACTTCACATAATATCTTTCTCACGCTTCTCATCAGGTTGTGTTAATCATTTGCTGTGTCTCGTGTAAAATAATACATCCTGTCTCTTAATGTCAATAAGATAGGTATCAAAATCGTTCTAACCATGTTTGACGTAGCGAACAACATTACTAATTGATAAAAGTCTAGACGTAGAATATACTCATAGCAAAGTTATTGCGAACTCATAGTACGGTACAGAGTCAGAGTCTCATTATTAATAACAAAAAATTTCTTCATTTACCAACACCAAAAAGAAGGAGGTTATTATTATAAAAATATTTGTTTTCAATTTTCTTCCCACGTGGGGCCGTGTATTAATGGCGATTAAACTGCTAAAAGTGATGATTGTAATATTTCTGTGATTTCAAAATCAAAGCACAGAATGCTATTTCTAAACCACCGCTATTTTAATTACAATTTTAGGATTAAACTTCCAGAAATTGTAAGTCTGAGCAGAAAATTACACCGCTATCTCCTCTCTTTAAATATGGAAAATCTTTATCTAGCCCAAAGCAATGAAAACCTAGAAAAATTTTCTTACCGGCAATTTTTGTTTCATCGTCAGAAAATAAGAATGCCATAATAAAATTCAATGCTAAGACAGGGTTCATGAGACAACTTAAATAAACCGGTGCTTGGCTAGAATCACCTGTTTCCTTTATATTTTATAATATTTTTAAATCCGGATTAAGCCAACCGCTTCTCAGACGTGGCTCTTTATAAAATTTCAGCGACGTTATTACTTGAAGTGCTTCAGTGACCACAAGCCTCAGCTACGTGGTTTTTCTTGCGATTTTAAAATACAATAGGCTTTGTAGATTTACTGTAACCAGAATCTTCTTCGCTGTATAGCCTGTCTGCTTTCAAATCTTGTGCTGAAAATAACATAATTATAAATAAATGAGTAATAGGAAGAGACTACAAACTTTTCATGCTTACATATATTTAAGAGTTTATCCTTAATAATTAATATGATTTATATTCTATTTAGTCAAAATTTTACAAATACAAAAAAGTAAGTAAGTAAGAATTGACAATATGTACAGAACCAACAAAACAAGGACAATCATTGTCCCAAGGATTTTAGAAATCAGAGTCAGAAACATATTCTTGAATGGAGGAGTTATTCGTGTTTTGTATAATATGCTCAAGTAATTCATAGCTAGGAGCGTGAAATTAGTATACATTTTTTTTGACTTTGTCAATAATATGGTCGTCCAGTAGTATCAATTAGTAGATTAATTACAAGATACACTGACTATACCAAATATTTATCACATCAACGTTTCTTTGTCATCTCAGTCAGTCTCTCACACAAACAATGACGCTGCGTATTGCCTAAATATCGCAATAAATCAAAACATGTGGTAACGAGTGTTTGATGGGGTCTTCTTTTAGACATCTTTCTAAGTTAGATTAAGATCGTAGTCCGTTAACTATTGTACTATATTGTATTATACAATGTATAACGTATAGATTTTGAATTTTCTTAGGATGTCAAAATAATAAATAATAAACTAAATAATATATTCGAAATAATCCATCAAAATATCCGTGTAATTGTAAGTCAAACCCACAAAGATACTAACGTCATAAAGATCGTAGATTCGTTATCTTCATCCGTGATACTCTACTGTCGCGGGAATCATAAAACTGCACTCCATAGCTATTGATAATGTCCATAGAGTAAATAATACGCAGATCGTTTGTGAGTTCTAACGTCAAGTGATGTTTGCTGCGAGGGTCTTTTCTTGTGACAAGTACTCCTTCAAATACTTAGGCATTGTCCAACACTTTAACTTTAATATGAATATAATCACGCCAACTAAGTGTTCGCTGAATGAAAGCATATGCGTTAACACTGACCATATTATCAGATAGCGTCGTAAGAAGTCTCAAGTTGAATCCTGTTGTCGATAAATTTGCCGACAGAAGGCCTCAGTTTAACTGGTTACTTATTGGTTTCGCAATGTTGCGCTGATTTTGGACTGTGAAATCAGAGATTCGTGGATCAACCTCCAACTATTCTCGTTGCACTACGGATATGAAAGATTAATAAGAAAAGATACGATGTACTTCAGGGTCTACAAATCTTTCAGTTTTATATCCACTAAATAGAGTATCGCATCTGTTTTTATTCAGCATCGCATGTCCAACGGAATATCAACTTAATCATCCGCATTTCATTACATCATAAAACTTAGGTCGTAAAAGAACACTTTTCACCCAATATGGATTTTTCATATTCGGTTTTTTCATGTCCGTGCTTCGTAATAAAAGAAATCACTTAAAAAAGTGCATTACGGGCGGCGACATTGGAGGGTCGCTTTCTTGAATTTTGAGACACACGGGACCATGGATTGCGGAACGAATGATAGTAAAAATTTTATCTCAAATAAATTTTAATTTTTTAATGAGTTTGTTTCATCTTTTCACGCAGAAAACAATACAAAATGTTACCGGTTTTTAAGTTAATTTATAAACAAAGTAGAATAAAGCGTAAGTCTGGTAGAACTGCTGTAGAAAAAGGGTCTTGATACTTATCGCACCTACTTAATTGTTTTAGCCTTTCGAAGATTATAGAATATATGTGTCTGTTAGTTCATAAGGGTTCTGGAGTGCAAACCGCCTTCCGGAAAACTTAGCGTGGTGTGGCCTTTAACCACGTGTTAGATTGATTAGATGCTGCATTGGACGAGAGAAGCTTCTGGCTGGTCTAGATAATTATATATAAAGTTAGTGAAAGTTCATTGGCTGGTATGTTAACAGCTTATTGTTAACGCGACAGTATCGATCAAGGTTTAAGTATAACAGCCTTTTCAAATGTCAAGTTTTAATAGAGCTTGCTCAAGGGTCTTTGTTTCTTGTTGATGAGACAGTGTCTCGGCACCTCGTACTCTTCACACTCCTTAATCATAATTGAGCAATTTACAAACGACGGTCTCATAATGATGAAAATAGCAAAAAATCGGTGACAGCTCCTTGAGCAAATTACGCACCTGAGCTATGGCAAATTTTGTACTACTGCTCACATACATTGCAACAATAATATGTGTAACCTGAAAATTTTGTTTCGTTTGCATATAGAGAGAACGACACTACCGTATATCACGGTACAAGGGCGGAAACAACAGGATAGGAACCGGTGAATGAAGGCTGGATGCAAGCTGCAGGGGGCTCGCAATAGAAGATTAATACCGCCTCCTTTGTGTAGCCTACAAATAGGGGCGATTGCCCTTAAAGCATTCGGTGTCCGTGCATTGTGATTTTGGATTATTGTTGATGGTGAAAAATTTGAAAGTAACGCTGTTTGAAAAATGCTCGCGAAAATTGGAAAGGGTCGTCGAGAAAACCCGGTGAATCTTACTTGCGATTTCGAAACTTATATATTAGATAACCCTTAGTATAACAAGTATCTAGGTAAGGACATATTTTATTTATCAATGTTTTCAAATTAATCTGGATGTTGATAATAACATAAGTAATCATAAATAAATCAAATACGTTTTAACCATTTGTATTATAACCTAACTCAAACTAAACGGATAAAAAGCTAACATACTTAATTGAACAAATACAGTAGAAATATTGAAAGAGTTTACGTAATCTAGGTTTTAGTCTTATCTAAGACACCTATCAATGCCCTGTCGTTTAATAGTTTCTTGCATATTATAAAGATGGCAAACTGCTCCACTGTTTACCACTTAATATCAGAGGGACTGATATTAAGTGGTAAACAAAGCCTATAGATGCTTGTCACACCAACACTCACCCACGCATAGCTTACCCTGTACAAGACAGAAGTTCTTAGAACAAGAGTTATCGGTAAGTTGGTATTTGTTACTTTTCTTTATACCAAACTAGCGACCCGCCCCGGCTTTGCACAGGTGCAATGCTTATGTAAATATTATGCATGTATTATACATATAAACTTTCCTTAAGAATCACTCTATCTATTGAAAAAAACCGCATCAAAATCCGTTGCTGAGTTTTAAAGATCTAAGCATACATAGGGGCAGACAGACGGCGGAAGCGACTTTGTTTTATACTATGTAGTGAAGAGGATATAACACTGCGTTTATTTAAAACCTTAAAATGTATTTGTCTTGGCATATTAATATCCTTTGTCAGGTTTTAACTCACCAATATTGCAAATGAATAAATTTCGCAATGAATCTCTAGTCCCGTTTCATTAACTTTGATATTAATTCGGTTAAAGCAAGACCCATCATTAAATTAATTAATGCAAGTAGGCGCTAATCACATTCCATGTCAAGTGGCTGTCTAACCGCCGTAGATAGCTTTACTTAAATCATTACACGTATGTACAGTTGATGATACATCAAGCGTAACACTTGTGATATTTGTAAGACCTTTTTTAGTCGTAATAGAAACTGTTTTGCTTGTGCAGCTAACACGTTTGCATGCTATCGATTGTACAAATGGAATGAGCCACTTACGTCTGTTAGTTAATGTAAAGTCAGTTCAGTTGATGGCATTGAGCTACACTACAAATCCATAATGGAAATATACACATAGACACAATACTTGCATATATACTTGCAAATCAGTAATTTAAAACTTTGTTCAATGAGTAAGACATCGTCCTCTTCTCTACCCATTGCTTTGCCCAACAGAGTCCACGATTTGATCTCTATCTATGTATTTCATTATGATTCCGATAAATGATACAGTATTGAGTGTTGAGTATAGCGTCTTACAAATATTATTTGAAATCCTTTGATAACAATTACAGGTTATCAGTTTTGCAGATTTTAGTGCACTGATACTACTCGTACCTAAGTCAATAATAGTCTTATTAAGTAGTGTAAGTTTTAAGAGACGTGCAGTCTTATGAATTAACTAGATTCATTAGAGGTAACTGCATTTGAAGCTACCGAAAGAATAGACGGTAAAATTATTATTGCATAGTTCTATAAATTTTCTGTCCTCTCTTGAGCACGCTTCGCATTGACTCCTCTACGCCCTGGCATAGGTCGAGATGTGCCCACTCTTTAATAGGTATAACTTTTATCATTATCCTTATTGATTTTGCGGCAACTGTTTTCTTTCTTAGTATCATACGTAGCATCTGCAATATAAAATTTTATTTTTAAAATTATATTGTCCTACGCGACTTTGTCTGGTGGTGGGTCTGATGGTGGGTGCTTGAAGAATGTCTCCTGATACGGTGAGGCCACGGGACTAATGAATTCACACATCAAACATACCACTATATCTGTGAAACTAATGATTTTAAACACTACTTTTTTGCAATATTTCTTTATGAGTTAGAAACTTCTTATTTATGAAATTATAAAAAGTTGTCAAATACCCAATTATAAGACGACAACTTAATGATGAGCTCTAGCGACTCATATTATCATCTAAAATCTTGAACTAACCAAGGTTCTCGCTTCCTTAAAGCCGCGGTTATGTTGTAAATCGGTCCACAGCAAAAGTCATTATAAATATTTCTTATAATACAGGCTTGCTGCATTTAACTTTTAAAGCACTTCGATTTTCTGACAACCTTACACTGCAATCATCTTTGATCTTCAACAGGAGCTTTTGAAAATTGAATGTTAGTCAGGCTGATGAGTATCAATTAGTATACCTATTTTAGTTTACCTTTCTCGGGGTCACGCTGAATCTAGAAGGCTTAGCTATCAGAATCCCATCGCTATCATGCAAGCACATTATATGCACTTAATACGTATACGAACGCAGTATTGAAATACAACGCCTGTTTGAAATCAATCAATTTAAACCTGACGCACCCTTCCCACATTTATCGTGTGCTGATTGACTTTCGACAAGGCTTTGCACACAAAATTCCGCAAATATGCGGTGTTTTATTTTGGTGCAATTTTTAAAAGATTTGGCGGTTCTCTTAGCTTTTTAAGATGGACCATTGATTAATGATTCAGCTGTGGTGTTAATGTGTTTTAGTCGGTTTATAGGTTCAAATAAACTTAAGAGTCATAAGCAGATCAAGAAATTAATCAATGATGAGATAAACATTTACTTGATGTGCGCTTTGATTGATCCATTAGAATCCCCTTCTAGAAGTTTATTCTTCAACTACTTTATTTTATTGGACAAAAATATGCCTATGGTTTGTTTGTCTTGTAATATGCTGGATTTCTCATTTAGAGTTATAGCTCGTATGAATCCAATACTGTATCAATCAAACGTGCGTTGTACAGTCGACCACAGAATTAGCTAAACACTTTAGTACCCTGTCATCTGTGTTGATTATACAATACTTTTATCCACCTTAAAATTATTATTATGATTATTAATTTAAATAATTCATATTTGTAAACATGACTTAAATTCATATTATTGCTGACATTATTTAAATATGACATTGATTTATTTTACGCAATCGTTGAAAATGTTAAAATTGTTTAAATATGCATGCTGTAGTATATGGCTAAATAGTTTAAGCTACTTACAGAACTTTTAAATAACATTGTAATAACCCTATTTAAAGCAAATAAACTTGATTTGATTTGTCACACCGATCTTTTGTACGTACTTTATAGTTGCTGCCGTACTATACTGACGCTAGAGTCGTTGTGACATGCTACTTCTGTGGTCGACCTTACATAAGCGCAAGTTTATTAGCTAAAAAAAAATTTGCATAAAAAGTGCTATTTCATTGATGAATTTTTTGTTTATACAAAAACATTATTATGAGCTCTGCGCTAATGTGCGGCGACATAGGAATACCTATGTATATTATATATAATTTTGTATCCTATCACGGTGGTAGTCAAAAACACGCCTATTACGGAGGTATGTTTATTATCATTATTTATTCATGTTTTTTTTTCTTTTAACTTTAACTATAAACTTTTAAAACTATTCTTGATTATTTATCCAAACATGAAAAAAATATAAATAGAAATACCCCCTTAATAGGCGTTGCTTTTGTTTACCTCCATAATGGGGTTGTTTACATTAATATGGTTTCTTATCAAAATATTTGATGACACTTATTTACTATTTGAGGATCTCGGTTGCGTATTGGTTTGAGCGCTCTGGTTTCGATACGAAAAACAAAGCGACTTTCGCCATGGTCGACCCCGGGATGGGTCAATGAAAGTTTGTTATCTCGAGCTCCTCCGTGCTTCGGAAGGCACGTTAAGCCGTTGGTCCCGGTTGTTCCTGGAATCGCTTTAACCCACCAACCCGCATTGGGCCAGCGAGGTGGTGCTATGGCCCAAACTTATGTGTTTCTCCCATGTAGGAAGGCCTGTGCCCATCAGTGAGGCGTATAAAGGCTGGTCATGATGATAACGATTCACTATTTATGAGAAATCATGCGTATGCGTATTAAAGCAAAGGTTTAAGAAAGTGTCTTTCGTACAAAACCTACAAAATGATCTCCAAAAATAAACGTAAGAAGCGAGCCCACGATAAATCCTTCTACGAACAGTTTTCACAGCTTTTAGGCACCTTTTAAGTAATCTCTTTGACTTAAGCACCTGATAACTGATGTAAAAGTATATTCAATTTGGACACAGCAGTATTTCAACAGACAGATAAGAAGGAATAATCTTTAAGACCATCGCTTATATTTATGTAATAAACGAGCGTAAAAAGAAAATGGTAGACGAAATATATTTCGTATTTTATTAGTGTTTACGCCTGACATCTTACAATATTCAAGTCGGAAATATTGAAAAGGAACTTTAAGTACTTATGCATGTCTCATAGGACTTTAAGTACTAGTCTTAATAGTAATCAGAGAATTTTCCTGGAAAAATCGCTACCTCCTTCTTTGGTATTAGATTATTCGAAAAATCCTCTGATAACGTACGTGTTTTATTAGAATCAGTTTGTTCGTTTCCAATATTTTCTGTCATCTGTCAAGCGGCGTTATATAACTGGAGGTCTATGACATTGAAAAAGTCAATTGTGTCTAGAATCTGATGCTTGACGGGTTAAGAATTTAGAAACTTAAACAGCAAGCGGGACAAATAAGCATTCGAACCCGCTACCTTAAGACTAAAATAAATTCGTATATTCGTATGTCCATACTAGTCCATACTAATATTTAAATACAAAAGTAACTCTGTCTGTCTGCCAGTATGTTAATTTTTCACTCCCAAACCGTTGAACCGATAGAGATGAAATACGGAATGGAGATAAATAACATCCTTAGTTCATAACCGACATCCACCCGGCAGTAGCCGCGGACGTCGACTAGTGTTAAAATAAAGACCACAACAACAATTACACCCAAGGCCCTATCATAACAACAGCGCTTCTGCAACGTTTTATAATGTCGCAAAAGCTATAATATGCTGAGATATGGCCTTATTGACGGCGCCTACGGTTATGTGTTAAGTAATTGTTTTATTTTTTTCTACTTTTTCTATGTTTTTAGTGTCAAAATTTTATGTTTTATGTTTCTTTGTTTGGTGTCTGTCAATAAAAATATTTTTCCTTTTTTCTAGAGTTTATTTTTAGAGCGATCCAAAGCCTAATAGTAATTATTTCTTACAAGAAGACTGCATGTTTCTCTCTGGCTTGATAGATATTGATGTTTTAGCTAATTGCTATAACAATCTATAGGTCCAGCCCTCCAATGTGATCACGCGAGAAATGCATTAACATGCAGTACTGAACCAGCGCATTCACTTGTGCCTAATTGATGGTCACCTTGCATTACCGTAAATGGTTTTTAAACGGCTTTACCTGTGAAAAATTAATGGTCGTCACTACATATTTTTCGATATTTTATAGCGAAATCATCGCTGATAAGAGTTATTATGCAAGGTGGCTTTACGCGATACCGTTCTTACTTACCTCTGTAGTTTAAAGAAATATTATAATAGTTTTTATATTAATATTTTTTTTTAATATTACAACAGCGAAATTTATTCTTAAAAAGTGAATATGTTAGTCGGTGTGGTTTTCTTAAAAATAATTTTTATTTAATATAAATTAAACCGACTTCAAAACACTAAAAATAAACAAATAGTTGAGTATTTTGAAGTCGGTTTAATATTTTTAAATTAATTTTTGGTTTCTTATTTTTAATTGCAATTCGACATAGTTTTTGAGCTGTCCCAAATCAGGTATAGACTCACATATTATGTATACAAAAACTATACAATTCTGACAATTACCTCCTTTTTTTAAAGTCGGTTAAAAATTACGCAAGATTAATTAATTCAAACAACCAGCTCCCATAACATAGGGTTACAAATTACACGGACTTTCTCACAGAAATTTCAGCCGCAAAACAGTTCGCTGTGTTTCGCAATGAAGGGTAAGGTAGCTAGTGTAATTGTTGGTCATGGCACGCATTTCACGCTTAGCCCTCAGGATGACAACGCACCTGCTTATTAAGAAAAATAAGCATTAACAACATTATTAAAGAAAAATCACTATTTCTCTATGTTATCGCTATAGACGGTAGCCACTTACCACCAGATGGACTGTTAGCTTGCTAGTTGTCTTTAGTTGTATAAAAATGTCTCATTTGTAATATTTTATTGTGGTATCTAAAATTCATTTTGCATTTAAAACGCACCTGCAATACTTAGTGATTTTTCCTGCTACTGCAGGTGTCTAATAAAGGCCATGGTAGGCCGTTAGCTTGCTTGTCATCAAGTTGTATAAAAAGACTGAATGAGTTACTTTAAACATAACTTGTTATTTTACATGAAGAAATGATGACACTAGAATGTGAAACTCACTGTTAACATTCAAATTATGAATAGCTATCTATATATTTTATCATAATAGCGGAGTTTGCTCAATAGATATGCGTGAAATCAGACCGCAGGATGCTTGTAGTACCTACAGTCAACGTCAAAATTACTTTTGACAGCTCATTACTCGTAGTGAGAATGCAACAAAGGTTATGAGCTGTCAAAGTTACTAACTTTGACGTCTACTGTTTATATAAGAAAATCACTTACAGGATAATTTCCTCGATGATCTAAGAATACAATATTTTCACAATAAAACGAGATTTGGAGAGTTACAACAGATTGCGGTAATTTTTTCCTGTCAAGCCACAGGTTTCAGACACCAATTTTTAACAGTCATAATAGCCCCGGGGTCTTACGCGGCTTGCATACTTAGGCACTCATATCAAGTAGTAAAATGATAACAATATTAGATTCTCTAAGTTTAAAATTGCCGTTTTGTATTTTGTGCAAACTGGAATTAGCATAATACCTATATTTTTAGCCCCCGACGAATAAAGAGGGATGTTATAAGTTTGTCATGATTGTCTGTGTTTCTGTGGCATCGTAGCTCCTAAACAAATAGACCGATTTAGATTCGTTTTTTTTTGTTTAAAATCTGACGTGATCAGATTGGTTCTTATTTAAAATTTATGAAGGTCGTTTGATGTCTATCACCTAATTTTCTACTTTACAAAAAGGGGTTACTAACTTTCACAGATCCGATTGATTTGAAATTGGTGTACTGTTACTTCGGTGGTATTTCCAACTCATGGCTGATCTTGTGTCATCAAATATTTCTTCAGAAACTTACAGCAGATATAGCGATATAGCGTGTTTGGACTCATAAGAATAGTCTTAACGAGCTGTTGTTAGATGGTTAATAAAGCCGGGGGTAACTTACTTTTTTTTTATTGTTTGTATTTTAATTTGAAATTGGTTTAACCGATATTTTTAAAATTTAGTGGATAATTTAATTCATTGTTAAAAAAAATTACAGTGCAATTTTTTAAAATAATAGAATATAATTACAACAAATCTAAAGACTAATCACAATAACGCTTTTTTGCGACTCTTCGAAAAAAAAACGCTTTTTGTTCAGGTTTAGTTATCTGAACTTCGTTATTTTGATAAGTCACGTCTGTAGGTATATTCTGCTTATGTAAATTCACCTAAGATGTCATGTCTTCGTGTCGTCTCTATTTGAATTTATGGCATTCATAAACTTACAGCAAAAGACTGAACTAGTTCCCAACTAAAGACACCTGCATGCTAATTATCTGTACGACTCAAAGCGTCTTAGTCTGTTGTGGGTACCAAATATTTACGCAGTCTCCCCCAGGATGCAATATTTACTGCTATTTGGGAGGGCCCGTCCTTGGGGTAGAGCCACGGTTTGTTTGTCTGTGTGTCTTGTAATACATCAAAACAAAAATACGTTGTTCACATAGTAACATGAAAGAAGATAGACATATATTAAATACATTTATGACATATTGAAATGTAGACGTGCAATATAAACTTTTATATTTGACGGACGTCTGATCGAGAGGTCAGATACATCTGTCTACTAACGTTTAATCTGTGAAGCGGCATTATCCCTCCGGAGAGGTATGACAATTGAAAAATCAATTGTGTCTAGAATCTAATGCTTGACGGGCTAAACCGCCTTTGTGTTCTAAGTGTTGAGACCACTTACTGCAGATTTAGAGGTCCGGGGTTCAATTCTCGTGGGGTCAGTAATTGTCTGTTCGGTTTAGCTTTTCGCTTAATTACAATTGCAGTTTCTTTCTGGGATCAATTGGAAAGCAACACTAGCAGCACCAAGGAGCTCGGTGGTATAATATTTTTGAGTGTTTTGGTTCATATTGCGAAAACAAAGTAACTTTCGCCATGGTCGATCTCGGACGGGTCAATCAAAGCTCCTCCGTGCTTCTGAAGGGACGATAATTCATTCGTCCCGGTCGTTACTGTAACCACATTAACCCACCAACCTGGATTGGGCAAGCGTGGTGGTGTTGTGGCCCAAATTTCTCGTATATTTCTCCCATGTAGGAAAGCCAGTGCCCAGTGGGATGTATCTAAGCTGTTGATGAGGTAAGCCACATCTGGGCATCCAATTACATTTTTGTAGAAAATAAGTTAGTGAGAGTTCTGATGATGGGAAACAATTCATGATTTTCATGTTTTCGACAAATTAATTGATTTCATACTTGATTATGGTAGGCTTACACGGTAAAATCTGATTCGCACCTTTTATGTTAGATAATATGTATCTGTAGATACCTTACTAGCGCTGTGTAACCTGAATTGCACTTTATTGTGTCGCAGCAAGAGTCGCTATTTATTTAAATGATTTTGTGGAGTAAACCTTTTCAATTCTCGTGGGGTCAGTAATTGTCTGTTCGGTTTAGCTTTTCCTCGCCTGACTAGCTTCCACCATCATAACCAAGTCTGTCGCCATAACAATCATGTTTACAGCATTGTTTGACGACCTGCTGATCGAGCGGTCTTGACACCTTGCTATGCAGGCTACTCGGTCAAGAGGTCCCGGGTTCGAATCCCGGTCGGAGCAAATGTTTGTATGATGAGTACGAACATTTGTTTACGAGTCATGGATGTTTATATGTTTATTTAGTACATTTCTAATATTTATATACATATTATTATCAATATTTCTCCGTTATCTAGTATCCATAACCCAAGCTCTTAAGGATACTTACTTTGGGCTAGATAATAGGCGTGAGTGTATGGATATTATTATTATTATTATTGTTCAGCTCCGGCAGTTGGAGGTAAGATAGCCAGTTCCTTTGTAGATGAGGAATCCGGGTGTAAGTTGCTTCCATCGTCGGCCTTATCATCACGTACCATCAGGTGAAATGTAAGCCAAGAGCTATCCCATTCGGAATAAAAAAAAATAGACTTCCCGGTTCGAATCCTTGTAAAGGTAGATATTTGTATGATGAATACGAAGATTTATTCAGGAGTCATGGATGTACCTACATATGTTTACTTAATATATTTCCAATATTGTTTATATACGAAATTATCATCATCTATATTTTCTAGTTGTAACACAGGCTCTTGATGATGATGAAATGTATTAATTTGAGGTTTTCAAACAAAATGAACCATATTGCCACTAATACAGTTTCAAAGTTTTATAAAAATACCTACCTGTGCCATCCAAAAGTATGAGCGACTAGCATGAAAATACGCCTAATGATCCAAATGAAACGTTTGCCGTTTCAGTTAGCTACATTTAAAATATACCAAAATGTGCGTGTGGATCTGAGTCGCTAGTAGGGTTGGCCATTGGACATTTTTACAAAAATACGCCAATCGTTTCTGTTAAATTCAGTATTCAAATACCTTGTAATTATCTCGTGGGTAGCCCAAGGACGTTGATTTTTTATAATCTATTTTTTTATAAATCTCTTTAGTAGGTACCTACTAGAATCAAAAAGAATATCTATTTCATAAAGATTATTTAATGAAACAATAGGTAATACTTAAAGATGGCCGGCAACTTTTCATCTCTCAATCCTATTATTGACTCTACAAAGTTTCCAATTACGCTCGCCAAATACTAAGTGATTTTATTTATTCAGTGACTGTGCTACCGAGTTCCATTGTAAGATAGCGTTAAATTCACTCGATATATATCACTGTGACTTCTACAGCGGTCATTTCAGTACAAGTGTTCCGAAGCTCCCAACGAGTGTTCTGCGGGGATTATACGGAACCAACGGCAAATGTACTTTAGAGCTCGGAGCGAGCTGTTTGCAATGGCCGGCAGTTTCAATTAAGCGTGTTTTATTCTGTTATATATTTAGATGGACATAGAGTTCTATTTCGCTTAATTACAATTGCAGTTTCTTTCTGGGATCAATTGGAAAGCAACACTAGCAGCACCAAGGAGCTCGGTGGTATAATATTTTTGAGTGTTTTGGTTCATATTGCGAAAACAAAGTAACTTTCGCCATGGTCGATCTCGGACGGGTCAATCAAAGCTCCTCCGTGCTTCTGAAGGGACGATAATTCATTCGTCCCGGTCGTTACTGTAACCACATTAACCCACCAACCTGGATTGGGCAAGCGTGGTGGTGTTGTGGCCCAAATTTCTCGTATATTTCTCCCATGTAGGAAAGCCAGTGCCCAGTGGGATGTATCTAAGCTGTTGATGCGGTAAGCCACATCTGGGCATCCAATTACATTTTTGTAGAAAATAAGTTAGTGAGAGTTCTGATGATGGGAAACAATTCATGATTTTCATGTTTTCGACAAATTAATTGATTTCATACTTTATGGTAGGCTTACACGGTAAAATCTGATTCGCACCTTTAATGTTAGATAATATGTATCTGTAGATACCTTACTAGCGCTGTGTAACCTGAATTGCACTTTATTGTGTCGCAGCAAGAGTCGCTATTTATTTAAATGATTTTGTGGAGTAAACCTTTTGTACCTGTACTATTATAATCAAATATGCTGTCGCGTAGTGAACTTTGATTTTTTCTCCAAAGAATTAACTTTCCTGCCCATTTAAACTTTACGAGAATTAAATTCGTCTAACAATATTTACAAAACAAATAAAGTGTGTAAAGCGTGTTGTCTCATAATCTGGTACGATGCTGAACCGGTGCTTCTGTGGAGTCACACATGGCGTGTGTGTCTTTCGTATAAATAGTGTTTCTAAACGCTCCACAGGGTTTAAAATTATTCTTATGGATACACCAATATTAAATTAACAGTCTATCAGCATTGTTGCTATTGCTTAAATATCAAAGTGAGATTTTTCGCCGTATTGGGGTTTCACTAGCGAGCTTTAAAGAACGCCCTCTAAAGCGGTCACCTATCTGCTCGTGTTCTCGACCACAACACCCTGCGAGCTATTGCTGGACCCTGGAGGGTGAAGCTGCTGACCGCCACCCGAGACGGATAGCACAGGAGAGTACCCTAGACTAGCCAACGTAGTCCGTTGGCAAAAATTATCAGACGGGCCTTCAACCCACGCCTACTTATTATTTAACACTATCGTTCTTTTTGATAATTTTTAAAAATGTAATTTTAAGTCGACATGGAGTTCTTTAATCTGTTTGATTTTTCAAAGCCCCAAACGTCACTCCGGCTCATGAATTTTAAGGAAAAGCAATGCCTAAGGTGCTATGAGCGTCTACAGCTCAGATCATAGAAACATCGCTTGCCAACAGGTGGGCCGTGTGCTTGATTTTGGTCTAAAAAAGGAGCATAATTATTCGTTCTCTCTAATGAGTGTGAGTCTGTGGTATAACTGTAGTGTCTCGTACGATACGCAACAGTACGCATTTGTCCTGTTAAAAAAGGGTTGTAACGAGCAGTACAGTGTTTTGATAAATATAATTGGAAAATTAAAGTGGTCAAAAGGCGTCAAATTTTTAGAACTAACTTTTGACAGGGAACACAACCACCACCTTAAAATTTATTTCGGAACACACTGTCTGTTTTATACATGCATGTATAAATATAAATTTTATACAATATTGTATTGTGTTTATCCATGTATAATAAATATTAGCTTATAATATATATCACATTTTATTTATATATCGGGCTTAGCAGTATTGAGTAAAGAGTTTATTTCATCTCTTAATCACTTACTTCATTGTTCTGTTTTTGTAAATATTTACATACTCAAAGGTTAACTGTGACTGGGACAGAATTCTATACAAAATCCGTGCATTTGCAGCAATTTTTCTGCAAAATCAATTAAGAAATAAATTGTATTCCAGCAAATATCAATGATAGTATTACTTAATTTGTAGAGTCCTCTAGCTCCATACCTCTAAATGTTCCCCGAAATCACCTGTCAACAACGCTCTTTGCTAGGCACTAAACGAGCCTCTGTAATCTAAATCACAGAGAAAAATACCTGGAGGCCACCGCCCGCTATCAAAGTGGGGTCTAGCACACAGTTGTCTCAGATAGAGGCTTTGCGAGCATTGAGCGGCCAGTTAGCATTCAGAAAGACGCCGCGGGCGGAGGCGCGATAACATCGTCGCAGAATGCTATGTGACGAGTGGGAAGTACGGAACGAATGCTCGGGCAGCGGCATGCAGATTTGTAATACAAAAAAAAATCTAATTAGGTAAAAGAATACGAAGTAAACATTTAAAATTACCGTGCAGACATTAAATATGAAGGATCTACAGATGAAGGATCTTATTACGCAAATAGTTTAACATATTATATTTATGTTGACAACAAGACATTGGTCTTATCTTAGGTATCAAATCATTGTTTAATATACCTTTTGCTTATTGATTAAATCTGATTTTCGTAAAATTGATAACTATTTTACATGGAAATATTTCTAATAATATTTTAAGCGTATTCAATATTGGTATTTTGGAGCTAGAGCATCTCCCCCATCTTTTGATAGTTGGGTGTATTTTTTTATTAAAAAACATTTTAGAAATAAATAGTGGTAAAATACCTCATATAATAGTAATAATACTATATCAATACTTTTAATGCTTTCGCCCTCAAAGGCAATGTAAATAAATTTTCATCAATTTTTTATGGGAGCACAACACAAACGACATGTTCTTTCTTTCTCTTTCGACATGATTTTTTTGACGAAATAAAATTAAAAAGAAATAAATTGTCCATTATTTCCTTTTTTTTGTTTCAAGTCATTAAATGAGAAGTTGCTATCCATGCTTTACAGCCGTGTGTCACCCTCATATCTCCATTCAGCTGACATCCTCATAGCCAGCGGTAAATCAGCAGTAAGAGTGTTACATTCATTGCGACCCCGTCATGCGGCTAATAGCAATCTCTTACGATTTGACAAGCAATGGACAGGGCGCTGTGGGGTCATTGCTTCATTGTCATTAGCTTATTGTTTTTCACAGTACCTGAAATTCAAAAAGTACCTACTAAGATCTATAGCATCTAAGTGTAGCTATCTAATTTGTATCACTGACCCCCTAAAGCGAAAACGCCGTATCTCTTAACAAGAATACTGCGTCTTATGCGTAATTTCGGCTAATGACGATGGTTATAAAGAAAGAAAAAAAAAAGATAAAAGAGAGAGAGAGAGAGATTAAAGAGTATTATAGTAAAATACCACTATGCCCTGCCTTTCTTCTTTATCTTCTAACCTTAAATGTTCGTCAGATCACCATTGTCTATAATATTTAAAAGAAATAATTCGATAGAACCTTTCAAACAGAAAAGATTTATCAAGATCGGTCCACAATTAACAAAATTATTCACAATTGATGAAATAATACATAAAAATAAATAAATAAAATAAGATCATTTATTCGTCACTTCACAAATTACCCATGAAACTAACTTGTAAGAGTTCTGGTGCATGATATTGGTTAAAAACCTGTGCCACAAAACATACGGACATGATTAATCTCCTTAATTTTTGATTTTAACATTATTATGAATGTTTGAAAAATTACTTAGTAATTAAAATAGAATAAAACTAAATTTAAAACGAAATTTTTCTAGTTTTATTCTATTTTAATTACTAAATAATTTATCTTCTTCTTATTTGAAGTCGGCTAAAACAAATAGCCTCTGAACCCACGCTGGTCCTCTCCAATAACGTAATAGTTACACAGCGAACAAGAGTCAACGATGTACAAAGAGCTATTATCCTTCGCTCAACACGAGCGTTCGAAGCGGAACGAGCAAAACACAATTGCGAAAGCGAAACCTTTTGCACTTTTCAAACGTACCGATAAAGCGATTGTTTTGATGGACGCCAACATTGACGTATCCAAAGGATCGCAAACGGGAATAGAGTGAATTGCAAATTGACACTTATACGTTAGCTTTTTCTTTGTTAACGGAAAATATTATTTATTCGTCTTTTGTTTGCACGACTAATGACACAACACCACCTGATGTGAAGCGGTAAGAAGAGTCAATATGCAAAGACAGCTAGCGCAGTTCCAACACTGCTCTAGCCGCCTCCACCTTGCCTGCCCAAAAGGTGCTTTTTCACGCCTGTTTTGAAGGAGCCGCTTCGGTTATTAGTCTTACTAGTAGTTAGCAGTTAGGTTTATTGATAGTAATGCTTCTTTAATATACATAGACTTATTTTAACATTTTGCACAGACAATGACAAACAGTAAGTGTGGTAAAAAAAAAATATATACTCGTATACAGGGTGTTAGGGGGATGCTCTCGAAATCGTAGGCAGACGACAGTACCGGTCACCCATAAAGCGACTTGTTAGAAAATAAATTTGAAATCGCGAACATAAAGTCAGCTGCGATTCATACAAATTGTAATATCTACACGACCTGTTTGTTTGTACGACAAGTCGTGTTTAGGGTGACCAGCACTGCCATCTGCCTTCGTTTTCTACCTTACAACCTGTATATTAATTAGCCATTTCTTGGCTGTGTTAATATTGTGACAATGTAATGAAATTTGTGTAGTACAAGTTCAACCACTACGCCAGCAAGCTTCTTTATACAGTATTTTACAAAAGTCCGAAAATATAAAACTTAAGGTTTGTAAGTTCCTTATCACCTATGGAACCTGTTACCTCTGAAAGCTTGACACCCTTCTAACCACTTTTATTTTCCGATTAAATTCATGAAATTGTCACACCTGCTCGTGACAACACTAAAAATGCGTACTATCTGCTATCGTACGACACACTACAGTTATACCATACACACATACACACAATTAACCCGCGCACATACTACGATATCAATCCCCCGCAACGCTAGAATTTCAAATTTTAGTTCGGGATTTTGTAACACCCTGTATATAATCTTCCGTACCTCGTTTCTCTTTCAAAATTTACTGACAATATTTAAAGTAATTTAGAATTCGAAATTCAAATTCATACTTTATACATACCTTACAAAAATCATTCTTTTCCTTTTGGGCGATTACAATCCTGATAGTTCATAAGCCGGGACACAATGGAAATAATATAATTGCAATATGAAGGCATTTATTAGCGCTTTATTTTTCTACTTTATTTTAAAACTTATATATACCTTTTAAATGACGTATTCCGGTGCCTCATTTATTGGACCCTCCCAATCTTACCACCAATACCTACTATAGAACGAGAAGAAACACAGGTAAAGCTGTAGGTCGATAACACAATTACTTGTGCAATCCCTGCTGACTTTGAACGCGGTGAGTACGAGCAAGAAAAAAGAACATCGCGGAGGACGGTGCCTAGTGAATAAGTGAACTAAGATAATGCGCAATGACCTCTCGCTCATTTTACCTTAACGCTTAACCCTCACCAACCCACCAGCGTCCGCTCAACAAAAGAATATATCAACGATAGGGGAGGGGTAACTACGAACGCGGTACTCCGAAATATATTTCGTGGTTCTTTGTATTTTCATGGTTTAAACGGGATATAGGCCATTAGAATGATGACGGAAAAGAAGAAATCGGTTGGCCATAATAACATCGAAACGGGAAAATTTATAATGTGAGCGTCATAAAAACTTACAATAAACTTCCCAAGATGATCCAAGCTGAATGCAGATACAAGCAGTTTTTTTACTAAGGAAGATATTTTTGCTAACACACCAAAATTTTAAAATCTGAATAGAGTATTTCCCCAACAAACTGTACAAAAAAATGGTTCAGTTAAATATTTTGTATTCCAAAATTAACTAACAATTAAAGCATCATCATTATTATAACAACTAGGTGGTAGACCCATATGTAGGGTGGCCTGGGTAGGTACCACCGCCTTTCTTATTTCAGCCGTGAAGCAGTTCGCTGTGTTTCGGATTGAAGGGAAAGGTAGCCAGTGTAATTACTGAGCATGGACGGCATTTCATCTTAGGCCTCAGGATGACAACGCACCTGCAATATCAAGTGCTTTTCCTTGTTATTGGAGGTGTCTTTAGGCGGCGGTAACCGCTTACCACCAGGTGGGCCGTCAGCTTGTTTGTCATCTAGTTGTATAAAAAAAAAACTTATAGTTTAACTGTAGAGCTGTAACTGTATTATTTACTTTTTTAAATGTGTTTGCTTATTTAGAATTGAAACTTATTTTAGAATCCTATTTAAAACCAGTTAAAAGTGAGTTTCACTGGCAATGGCAATGCTTAAGACACGAAAACTTTTTTATAATTATGACGTCTCAGAATTGCCAATTTTTAATTAAATTTGTGTGAAACAATACTAAAATTCCTGTCTCAAAATTGACTTTACAACTATTTTGGAACCAATACTGCCTAGAATGTTCAATAAAAATTCTTTAGTCTTTGTAACTTCATCAATAAAACTGTTACCTATAGTGTAGATCTCCTCAGCCTTATACCAACATACACACATTTTGTTATCGTCCCTCACCAGTCCTCTTCGCTCATACGCAATAGAAAATCTTTTGTTTATTGAGGGTACCAATAAGATTTTTGCACTTATCTGATATTGTGATGAGAATTTTTCATAACAATGACTCTATGTGAAAAATTTAATCTAAATGGAACAAACTCCTTCTTTCGCAGGTAAAAGCCGCTGCCCCGAAGATGGATCGCAACGGCTACTTCTTCTACGTGGGTTCCACAGCAAAAAAGAAGAAAATAAGCCTAATGCAACCGCGACCTCCGCGTGTAGCTTTCGTCGACGAGAAAAAAAGACCAGGGGTGGCCGAAAGGGTCCACAATATTCCTTACGTCAGTGGTGGTGTTAGTACCGCTCCGATCGCGGCGGAGTCAACACGTGTAGGGTCTATGTCGCAACGCGGGCCGTCTCCCGCGCCACGCGCGCGTTTGTATTCGCAACTTGAGAGCTACCAACCGAGGTATCATACGATACGTGATAATAATGGTGATAAGAGAGTGGATAGTGAGTGCAGGAGGAGGAAAAAGGAGCAAAAAGTGATTGTTTACCAGCAGGCTTTAAGGTGAGAAATTGCTTTTCATAATTACCGAAAGTATTTTTTTGATAATGCAGTTTTCAGGATTTTCAACAGCCAATATATCTATCTACCAATTTTCTTAGATATTTTTCATATAGAAATATTAACAAAAAAAAAAATCTTTCGAACAATATAAAAACTCTAGTACCGAAAACAAAATAAAACCTTCAATAAGTATAAAGCCTTTTTAATCCATTAATATATCTAACATGTGATGTTATGTAGTTGATTTTTATGATACCTCAGCAAAAAAAAAAAAGATTTGAACTTTCATAAATATTATTATCAGAAACAAAGTACTGATACAATATTAACTTTTAACTGTCATTTTTTAATACAGTAATCAAAAATAACGATAGTATTATATATCCATAAAATGACACACCATAATTAAAAACTCTAAATATTGAGCCCTTTCAAACCTTTATTAATTTAGATTGAAATAAGAAAGTAAGGTTAATTGAGAGACGCTAGGCAGAGGTAGTGGTATAACATTAGTTCAGTTCAGATTAAATTAGGAAATAGGATTAAATTTTGAATATCCCTCTAACTCCACCTGATATAGACCTTAGAGAGACTTTGTTATGTTCTGCGGTGAGTAAGATCACCGTATTAGGGACCAGAGGGACTCGTCTCTTACTCTCCTACGCTGTCTATCTTTGAATTTCGTCTTTCTTGTCTTTCTCTTGAATTTCGAAGGGTAGTAGATTCGTGATTATAGCTATGATGTTAAATGCGTACATCGGCTACGGTAACCGCTTACCATCAGGTGCGCCGTAGGCTTGTTTGTCACCTTTTACGTACGAAAAATAAAACAAATTAAAAAAAAGTTAGCAAAACTGAAGTTCGCGAAACGTGAACTTAAGTTTTGCAAATTTTTTTTGTGACAATTGAGTGCGCGTAAATGCTTCAATTAACATCTTTTTCAGAGCTTTACAAGTAAGCTTTAATTACCTTATCTTAATTCTACTGTCAGTAATTGTTTCAAAATATCACATGATAGGTATCGTTTAGTTTTTGATCTTAAGTAATTCGCGTGTTCCAATCAAAGGGCGATTCGAGTATTAAGACGATATGATAACTGGCATATCCTATGTTGGATCAACGTTTTTTGGCAAACATAGTCCAGTTTCTGTGTTTGACTGATTATTTTTTATTTAAATCTGTTACTAGTCTATATAGCAATTGAAAAGTTATGTAATGATAAGCTGAACATTATTTTTTACTAATTGCTATTCGAAGAACGCTGTAACCATATTTATTCCCATTTTTGATACGGCCAAAGTAGCTGTTCGAAATGTCTTAGGCATTATATATCTTAAAACCGTCTACGGCTCATACATAACGAAACACGGAATAATAAATACTTATTTTGCTAAAAAAGCAGATCGCTAAGAGAAATTTCTTAATTTCAAAGATGTGGCAGAATTTAAGCTGTCTCTAAGTACCCAGGGTTCCAAAGTTAGAGTTGGCTGTAGTTGGGATAGGCTTTGGCATAAAGTTATAAAAATAAGGGAAGAATTACAGAGAAAGATCAAGGGAGATCCAGAGATAGAAGAGAAGGAGGATAAGTTACGTGATTCCATGAAAGGGTCTTATAGAAGAAAATTTAGATTGGTGGTCGAAGCCTTGTAAGAATTACACTGGTGATCTTATGATAATTGTTTCTTGTCTGAAATGGATTTGACAGGTTGTCTATGTTTGGAAACTAACAAATTCCTTTCACAAATTAAGTTTTGACGATTAACTCTCGAAGTTGGTTTCTTCTAGGATAAGACATAAATTCGTTTGACAAAGGTCCAAACACTACGAAAGTTAGGACAGACTAAGATTTCTTAACAGTCCTACGGTTTGCGTTAGACTAGCTAAAACTCCGTTGTTTGACTATAATAACAATTCATGCAAAATACTTCAGCCGTAAAATATCGTTGACGCTTAAATATGTAACTTAGAAACTATTAAAATAACTAACAATAATAATATCGCATAACTCAGATGTATTCTGTAACAATGATTATCCGTTAAATAGGTATAACGATGCACTGGACTAAAATAATTCGCACGCTAATCGCGACTTTGTGTATGCAAATGCAATTAACGTTAAAATTTAGGAATCCGTAATGGAGTAAACTCTGTTTGGCGGTATTTCAATCAGTGGTTGAATATTGATAAGGATTTGTACACCGGATTAATGGATGTCAAATAATGTTGCAAGTTAAAATTGTGCGTTTGAAATATCTAACTACTGATATACAAGTCTTGATTCTTTTAACTACCATGCATGTCACGTATATAGCCTGTGTAAATAGTATATTTTAACAGATTATTAATTTGTAGAGCCGCTTATGTCTCCCCGGAGACTGGCAGTTAAAAAGCACTTGTGTCTGGGATGTGCGGTTTGATAGGTATTTTTACGTTCCTACAAATTATCTAGCCCAAATAAGACATCATTATGAGTTTTATTTAAACACATAAAACATCCATGACTAGTGAAACAATGTTATAATATAATACAAACATTCTTAATTTTTGATTTTAACATTATTATAAATGTTTGAAAAATTACTTAGTAAATAAAATAATATGAAACTAGAAAAATTTCACGTCCTGAGGCGTCAAACGAACCCGCAATCTTTCGCAATCCGGGCGACTGCTCTAACCACTGAGCCACCCAGGACTTGGGATATCCCTGTGAAACTCCTCCAGTCCATCTGTATTTGCTTTTATGAGCCAACGTCCAACCTACAATGTCGAAATATTCTATTTCAACATCCGAAACGAGTATTTTTACAAATACCTACGATTCGGTTAAGTTGGGGCTGTGTTTCTAGTTTTATATTAATTTAATAATACAAATATTCACCTTTTAATTTTTGATTTGTGCGTTTAAAACGCCTACTTTATTGTAACTATTACAAATAAAGAAATTAAAATTATATGCACCAGGCGGGAATCGATCCCGCGTCTGCAGGGCACTAAATAAATAATAAATAAATAAATAAATTATTTCGTGAAACACAGGTACAAATAGTTGGATTACAAATTATAAATTTCCGCTGAGTCCAGCTGATTAGCATACGAAAAAGAAATGTATTAATCAGAAAAACAAATTGCAGAAAAGTCAATCCTAGAAGTTATTTATAATATAAATTTGGAATCAGATTAAATAAAAACTATAGCCATAAACTTGTCTAAAATTAAGAGTCATAATAATTTAAAATTTGTCATTAATAAATTTATTGATACTGTAATAACATTTGTCCATTAATAATGTTTTCAATTTTATTCTAAATAAATTACTGTTTAATTTTTTAATGTCCTTTGGAATTCTATTATAATTTTTTGGAGCCATGCACACAACACTTTTCTGTAGATTTCTGTACATTCTGGCAGGGAACAAGCACAGTCTGTCTTTATTACGTCTATTAATAGTTCCTTCATTACTTACACTAGGTGTAACCTACCAATTTTTTTACCACTTTCTACTCTCTTTTTAACGTTTTTATACCAACGTTTAGCCCACCACTCATTAAAGCTAACACCTCTAGTGATCCGAAATAATACTTTTACAAACATTTTTTAACTTCTACTAAATGTGAGAAAAACCATTTTAGTCACAATTTAAAGTTTGATTATGTGCGGAGAAATTGGTAGGATACACCTAGTGGTCCGGTGGCGTCTGGCCGGACCCTAGGAGTCGCGAGTTCGATTCCCAACTGGAGCATGCAACTTTTTAATCGTTTTCGTTCCTTATTTGTATTTCTTACAATAAATTAGGTGTTAAAAGCACAAAATCAAGTATGTAAACGTGATTAAAATGGCTTTTTCATCTTTACTGAAAGTTTGAAAATGCATATAAAAGTATTCTTTCGGATCACTATAGGTTGTAAAACTTCGAATGGTGAGATAAACGTTGATTTGAAAACGATAAAAGCAGAAAGCGATGAAGAAATTAGTAGGTTCCACCTAGTGCTAAGTTTTGTTTCTTTTTTTGTATTTCTGACAACTTGTTTTTTAAAATCTGTTAAAATGGAGTGTTACGAGCATCTATATAGGCACTTGTATTGAATACTTTGGGCCACTAGAAAATTAATAAGTGAATCTGTGCGAAAGATTTTATTACTATTCTTATAATTTGGCAATTTCAATATTGACATTGTTATGTAATAATCTTGTGCCACTTAATTATAACTTTGCTTGAATTTTTAAACAATAAACTAAATAAATTACGCAAAGTATACTCTGTAGCTATATTACATAGATCAAACCATTTACTGAACTCTGAAATTGAGACTTTCCACCAGTTGGGATGGTCTGGACTAGCTCAGAAAATGTCCCTTAAAAGAAGACTATCTGGTATAAGATAGCTTCAATATTATTATATTTTAATCGAGCAATGATCTAGCAATCTTCTTAAGTTAAATCTATTGAAAGATCCATCTCAACCAAACGCAACTGAGACTTCCCGCTAAGTCCTACTTAATATTTAAATTATCTGCAATCTCCGTCCGATATTCTTGGCAATCGGGCCACATCTCGTCCACCTTTAAAAGTCACTGCTTGTTCAATTATTGACTAATAAACGGCCCAGTTAGAATAATTGCGAATGGATACTAAGATTGATTCCATACCGGGATACGTTTTATTGTAATCCTCTTTACCATAAAGGGCATGTATGATTAATAATGCATCGTTGATACCTCGTATGGGTAGCAGCAAAGTTTTGACAACTGACAAACTACCTATGCAGTCTATGAAATAAACTCAACCTCGTATTATAAACAGATAAGGTTCGGAATCGCGTGGAAGTTATTTTAGTAGGTGCGCGTGATTGGTTCTTCTCTTATATAGATGTCGATAGGGCAACCATCAATCAGAATATCCTGGGCTTGTCTAGAAAGGGGATGGAAAAAGTTCGGAAGTTATCAAGATTGTTATGAGTCGAATTTCGCTACTTCTAAATTTGATTACAAGCAAGAAACTAGCCAAAACTTTGACATCGATACTCTTTCATACATATATTTAAAACGCTACCTAGAATCTTGTCCTTGGCTATACTTTATCCGTCAATTTTATTAGTTAAATATTACTTCAATGCTGTACGTTTATATTTAAAGTTAAACTACTCTCATTATTTTGTTCTTTATGACTGCTTTTCTTTCCAGATTGCTGGAAGAAATTGCAGCTTTGCAATGAGGCTTAAATATTTCATTGTGTTTTTGGCGGTCGATGCTTATTGTATTTGTGTTCTTTTGTAAATGAAAACTTATTTGATTGATAGTCAATAGTAGTCTTGAACAATACATAGAAACTATATTTATTAATATAATTTTAAATTATCATGAAGGGTGTCATTTTTCACTTTGCAGAAGATCGTAGATATAAATTACTTTTAATGTATGGACCTTGCCATTCGGTTGTTTTAACCGATCTGTCATTATAAATGATGTCGTTATATCCGGTTTTATAATTACATTATAATTACGTTATGCCCTCTGCACTATGCAATTGAGACCATCAAGAAACACTTGAGAAGTTTGGCCTATGACTGGTACTATGCTAGCCCAATGCGGGTTGGTTGGTAAAAATAGTTGCCATAACAACCGGGACCGATAACATAATGTTCCTTCTGATAGCACGTTAGTTAGATATTTTATTTTGGACCTATCCGGGCTCAACCATGACGTAGGTTGCCTTGTAATTGAAACTCTTATGGCCACAGATTGTCCTACAAAAACCTCGTACCATAGTGCACCTACAGCAGCACAATTGAGCTCTGTCAGGAAAAATGGAATGAAAACACGGGCTGAATGATTGACGAAACGGCGATTGTTTTGATACGCTTCTCCACACTGGCCAAATCGCTGCAACATCGCTGCGAGGATAATAATAAACCTACAAGCTGCACTTTAAGAGTAAAGCGTTGTAAAATTACACTTAATCCGAAGGCATAAAGTGCATACTTCTGAATGACGGTTTAGATTTTTTATTAACAGCGTTGCACTTTTGTAGTGGGTTTGTTTTTTTTTTCATTTGTAACGTTTTAATGAAGAAAAGAAACACACCAACAGTGTAAAAGTGCTTAACTTTCAAACACTATAGAATAGCGCCTAGTCCGTTGATTGAACGCCGCCTAATGAAACGACTGTAGGATAACTAGCCAAGTACCCTGAACGTCATGTCAGCCGTCTGGCTAAATTAGCCATTCAATTGGGTACCTAGGCAGGTTGGTTAAATCGATGAGTTATTGTGTGACTGTTTGAGTGATTGGTAGATTCAAGTTTATTTTTTTATGACCACATGTAACTAAAACGATGTCGTTATAAGTGTTCATGAAAAAACAGCAATTAAACCAAAATTCTTCGGTACAAGACGATCCTTTCCGTGTCTCGAACTAGTCACGGCTCTACTAACTGTCGGCCTAGGCATCGAATTAATCAACGAATTAAACCAGATAGCGGCGATAATCTACTATTGACGGCAGTCTACGCGTCTTTTCGAGCGGTCAGTCAGTTTATAAAATGTCCACGAACTATTTTTACTAATGTTTTAAATGCGAAAGTAATATTTTCTGTCTGTTACATTTTCACTTCTATACCACTGAACTGATTTAGATGAAATTTGGCAAAGAGATTAAATCTTGAAAAAGGATATAGACCCGTATCATCATCATCACCAGCGTATAATAAGTCCCATTGCTGGGCACAGGCCTTTCTACATGGAAGAACCACAAGAGGAGCTTGGGCCATAACACCACCACATGCTGGCCCAATGCGGGTTGGTGGGCTAAAACAGTTGCAGTAACAACCGGGACCAACGGCTTAACGTGCCTTCCGAAGCACGGAGGAGCTCGAGATTTTAAATTTGATTGACCCATCCCGGGACTGACCATCGCGAAAGTTGCTTTGTTTCCGTAATCGAGACTAGAGCGCTCAAACCCCTACGCCACCGAGCTCCTCAATAATTAGGCCCGTATGGATGTTGGTTATTGCGCTAAAAGGTTAGAGCACAATAACCAACATTCATACGGACGGAACCACAAGCAGCATGAGGCTTTCTATAAAACGATAGTTTTAAGTTTTAGCGTCTGGTTAAGTTATTTAATATTTACACTTCTACAGAGTTAATTAACTTAGGTTTGAGTTGCGAGGTGACTTAGGCGTGAAAGCACAGGTGAAAGCGCTTAGCTTATTTGTATTCATGGTGAAAAAAATCGTCAAGAGCGTATTGGGCATGTTCAAGGTTCCGTAGCAAGTTCGTATAAAATAGACCCTGCTAGGTTGGCTTATATTTGATTTTTTATAATTAGGTATAAATGATAAAAAAACATTAGATTAGTATTCCTGACTCTGTTAAGTACTATCATGTAGTTGCTTCGTACAGGCGTTTCCCCTGCCAAACAAAAAAAAGATAGTTTACCCATAAAGACCTAGGTAGTGAACCCATAAGTCTGTGAAGGTTGGGTATTCTCTAATTCTAACTTTCGTCTTAGTTAACAAAAATGTAATGAAAATGGATAATTTAATGTTCTTATAACACCTACTCTTGAGAAAAGGAGGACGACAATTTTTGCCCCAACCCAAGTCTAATGTCCAACAAAACAATATTTCCAATAATACCTCATAGAAAGATTTTTGCAAATAGTTTGAGTTAGTATAAAGCTAAGGTTTTGTCGACAACATAAATAAAATCTTCGAAAATCTTTCATTCCGGATATGATATTTTGTCAATGGAGACCATTGACCAGTGCGTTTTGTTTTATAGAAAACAATCTTTTTTTTTTTGTTTTGAAAACCATAAAAGGCAATATGATGTTTTTATTATGGATTTTTCATATTATTATTATTTCATTACAATTTATGACCCACCAACCCGCATTGGGCCAGTATGGTGGTGTTATGGCCCAAACTCCTCATGTGTTTCTGCCATGTAGGAAGGCCTGTGCCCCGCAGTGGGACGTAGGTATATAGGCTGATGATGGATTAAAAAAGTCTATTATCTGGGAAGAAAACACTTTGACAGATGACAAACATTGCTAGTGATATGATTGGTATTACAATCCAGTTTTGTTTTACGTATATCTCAGAAACCGCATCTTTAAACAAAAATGTATTGGTATCTAAAGATACTTTGTCTTAATAATATCCAATTGCGCCATTAGTCACTTTTGGATGTGTCAGTTTTTAGGTGGGGCAAGGCTTCATACTAATATTAGCATCCTCCTTTAAATATTGTGAAAAACGGACAAGCATGACATGACAGATGACGTTTCAATTCAATATTGCCATTATGAACCCTAAAACATTATCGTAACTTCACACAGACCTATGTGGTAACGAAATAAGTCATATTGTATTTTTATAAACAAAATGCAAAAAAATATTGCCACGGCATATTGCTTGCGAGCGATCAGATAAGATGGACTGAGTTGAGCCACGTTGCTGCTACGGTGGTGATAGGTAATGCATAATTTGAAAAGAAAGAAAAGAAAAGAAGAAAAGAAAAATATTTTTCACCTCTCCAGCAGCAAAATAGCTCTTTTGCTTCGTAAAATCTCGAAGGAAAACCGATTTTTGCAGCGAGCGTGAGGCAAAGTAAGTTTTTAAATAAATTTGAGATAGGCAGTAGCGCGTTCCGAAACTCAGGACTAGCGCTAGTTGCACAACTATGTAATTTAATTATTTTAGTTTATAAGCTTAACTATTTTAATTTATGGAATTTTTCTTGAAAAATAATAATAACTATATAATTCAGTAAACAATAATGTCACGTTATATATAAAATATACTTAGTATTTACATTAAAAAAAAATGACATGCACTGTAATTTCGGGACGCAACTCAAAAATACTGTATATAACCTGTGGACAAAGCGGGAAAAACAAATTCAGATCTTTTTGATTTTTTGACTTGTGTTTATAATTAATTGTGATTATTTTGTAAATTTAATTACAAAATGATTTGTTACAAAATGAAAATGATTGTTTAACGCCTGAATTAATATTGTTTGTGTATCGCACTTATAACAATATTGTCGCTGGAGAGGTGAAAAGTTGTATGTTTCACACGATAACAATTTTTTTGTCTCGTGCCTTTAAATCACTCACTGCGCTCAGTAGTCTAATTGTGAATCACTCGCTATGCTCGTGATTCAATTTTAGACTACTTCGCTGGTCCGTGATTTAACATCAGCACTCGCTACAAAAATAATTTTGCTCACTTGTTGTACAAATAACTAATTTATTGACACACACCAGACATAAAAACATACAACATAAAACTTAGACAATAAAACAAGGAAAAAGTAGAAATAATAAAACAATTATCACATATCACTCGGTGCAGTAATTTCAGTGAAATATTAAAGAAATGGCTTACTAAACTACTAGATATTTGAGTGCCTACTACCTATATCCCACAGAGTATGGCGCTCATACAATATTAGTTGATACGAATATAATGCAATTGATATTGTGCCATAGTAATAAAGTAGGTTCTTCTGTGTTTGAGACCGTAGGTATAAAAATGTAGAACCAGACTAACTAATCGTGTGTTTGTAGGTACTCAACATTAGGAAATGAACTTTTTTTAAGTATATGTAATTAAGCAAAACAAGCAATGGTTCGCAAATAATGACATGCCTATTACCTATACCAATACTTCGTAGTTCGCTGTGTTTTGGATTGAAGGGATCTAGCCAGTCTAATTACTAGGAACACAAGGCATTTCACTTTAGGCCTCAGGATGTTTTCCTTGTCATTGCAGGTGTCTATAAGCGACGATAAGCACTTACCACCAGATGGGCCGTCAGCTTGTTTGTCATCTAGTTGCATAGAAAAATATTTTGAGTGCAAGGCATCCTCTTAAATCAGATAGTCATTATCACTACATCTATGATAGGATGAGTCTCCACCAGATGATGTAATCACTACGTTGAAACAACCTGAAGACAATAACCCGTTTTTAAAATAGCATTATAATGAAAAGTCTTAAAAAATTGCAGAATAATTCTGCTCAATATACACTTACGGATAATAAAGTGGCCATCATTTACTGATTTAAATTCAAGAGCATACAAATTTTTCAATCTTGTCTTTTAAATACTGCTTCATTGAGATCGCGCCAGAGGGCAACGAAATAACTTATCATTTTTTAAGTACATAATTTGGCACCCATTCGCCATAAATTCTCTTTAATAATATGTCAGGTGACCGAATAAGAATTCTGTCATGATCTCAAAGGACCCTTTGGAATTTACTAAAGTAACTGTCAAATTATACTCTCCCAGTTGATAGCGTACAAAAGGCCAAGTGGCGTTATTTTATTTTTAACCGTCTATATAATTTATTGAAAGGTTAGCTGGAATTCATAATGTATTACAAAGTTTTTTTAGCGTGGATCATAATGATGAGATTTAAAATTCGGGTACGTAAAAGTAGCGAGTGGTTAAAAAAGTAAATGTTTTTTTTTGTATAATATGAAAAATATTAAAATTATTTATACTTTATACCTACTTCACTATGTTATATTGTACTATATTTATTATATAGTAAAATGCCTATTAGATAATTAAGTAGTAATAGTTGCAGAGTACATTAGAAGCAATATAGACATCGTAAATTGGAATCAAGAATAATAATCATCATTTTCATTACTGGCTAAGGTGTGGAGACTTCTAAGTATTTTAATATTTACTTGAATAGATCTATCTTTTAGGATTTATCTTTATAAATAACGTCCACCTTAAATACGCAAATCCATAGTGACTTCAGATCAGAGCAATCTCTAGGATTGTGAAAAATCAAAGTTTCGGTCCGAGGGCATGCTTTTTTTAATTCACATATTTTTCTACATTTCTATTGTTTGACTGTGAACCTAAGTAATTCTCTGGTGACATGTTATCTGATGATTGGAAGTTAGCCCTAAATAATTATTTGAATTGTAATTGTATGATACATGTATCAATTTTCAGACGTCGCATTAGGACGTCAAACCAATAAAATACCTTTGATAATGATTGGCAACTGAGCGAGAAATCATGACCTATTTTAGCTCCAGAAATTAAATTGCATTTATGCAAATAGGTTACTTAGTTGGAACAATGTAGTACACAATAAGAGCAAAGGTGATATTCAAATCACAGCTATAACTCAACCCCTAAGCTTATGATTTAATAACTCAAAGCCATTTATTAACAATCTCAAGCTCAGAGGGAGTGGTCTAAGGCTATTTAAATACCGACCGATTTAATAAATAGATAATCTGCCTAAGGTTTTATAAGCTATTAAGAAGTTTAATTGGACGAGCAAAGAGGGATTGTACTGATTTTAATTAAGTAAAACTGCTACATCATTGGTACGTTCGTTCGATGGTGCGTGCTAGTGTATTTGAGATAAGTATTTCTTTACGTTGCCTTAGAAAAAAAATATGACGGGAGTATAGATCAATAGTCTGTATCCGTCTCGAAGGGCCAATGGGCTGAAAAACTGATTTTAGGATTAGTATATAAAAATAAATCAAATCAGAAATAAGGCGAATCTAGTTTTTCCCACCTCCAACGTAGTTTGATTTATTTAACGATTAGTAGCACTTAAATAATGAAGATGTTTTATTTTCTATATTATCATGTCTGTATTTATTTTGCGATTTTTTGTTTCTGCCAATCGATACCCAATCGGCCATCATAGGTATCGATTTTACATTGCCGCAATGCAATATATGTTACTGTAGTGATTAATTATCCTGTAGCGTGTCGTCCCTGATTGACACGACAACGAATTATATCGATTCGACACCTAATATTTGAGATTGATCGCTCTTGACTTGACTCCTCATTTGAATTGATACGCAATATCTATAAACTAACGGGGAGCTCGGTGACGTAGTAGATTGAGCGCTGTGGTTTCGATTACAAAAACAAAGCAACTTTCGCCGTGGTTAATCCGGGGATGGGTCAACCAAAATTTAAAACCTCGAGCTCCTCCGTGCTTCGGAAAGCACGTTAAACCATTGGTCCTGGTTGTAACTGAAACCTTTATAGCCCATCACACCGCATTGGGTCAGCTTAGGAGTGGTATGACTCAGACTCCTCATATGTTTATGTTGTGTAGAAAGGCCTATGCCCAACAGTGGGACGTATATAGGCTGGTGATGTGATGTGGTATGATCACTATGTTAGCGTACTTGTCAAATTTTTATTTATCTGTCATATAAGTTTCTCAGTAAGTTAATAATATTCTGTTATTCTTATGAGAAAAGATTATTATGGAATAATAATGGATTAATTAATTAATTATGGAATAATATGGTTATGGAACCATAAAAAAATATCCAGATTTCTACTTTGATACAAAGGTTATACAGATTTCTATTTTGATTAAGGCACCGTTAAATCTGTTGACAGATAATCCAATTTAATCAAACACATCTCTAATGTCACATACGGCATATCAATTAGAAATTCCTCATCGATCGACACTTAGTGCCAGTTTCACTTTGTTGACATTGTCGTAGGTACTTAGATTTATAGGAGCACCGATACTGATAGGTATTTCCTGGTATGACTTGTATTTTATTCGCAAACCGTCATGCAATCTTTTCTAAAAATTTGAGCCTGGGTTAGGCGCGTTTGATAACAATATAAATGATTATTAGGTAACCTCACGAATGTTTTCTATTAATCCAAATGCTTTTTATAGTCTATATTAAGTATAGGTCCTTGTTTAAGGTCATCTGGATAAGTACCACTGTCTTTCATATTTCGGTCGTAAGCAGTTAGCTGTGATTCAGATCAGGAAAGGTAGCCAGTGTGATTATTATGCATGAGTGCCTTCCGTTTCATTTTCAGGCCTCGAGATGACGCATCTGTAATACCAAGTGAATTTTTCCTTATTATTGCAGGTATCTATAGGCGATGGTAGCCACTTATCGCCTATGAACCGTTAGCTTGCTTCTTCTATTGCGAATGGAGTATTGGCAAATATTATACATAAACGCGAAATGGTAAGCTAAAGTTGCACCACTTTTGTCTACAGTATTCGTTGAGAGGGGAATGTGACGATTTCTAAGAACTTCTATTTTTTGATGTACCATTGTACAGACGATAGCACATCAAGTGTAACAGTTGCACAGCAAAAGACAACTCTAATAAGAATGGAGTAAGGGTGGTTTTATTAATGTCCAACTGTTGAGCACCCTTGATGTGCTGTAGAGCGTACTTTTGTTTCCGATCACTAAATTCCGAATCTTATGAATGTATATTTTTAGAATCTTTGTTTTATATCAGCCATGAATTCGCAATGCCGTTCTGTATTTTACACGGCCTCATGTATTTTATACGGTCACGTGGTTTATTGCTCCCAAATCATAATTCTCGAAATGTTTCAGAGACGTAGCGTTGATTACGTTCTAATTTTCAACTTTGGCCCGTTCCGATGTACGTGTAAGGATGAATCAGAGCCGCAAAGTTACGTAGGAGCGCGACGGCACGGATGAACCGCAGCGGAAGACGGAACTGATCCTGAAACAAAAATGGCATGCACATTATTTTTAGCCGAGTGGTATCAGTAAGTAGAATAAACTGACGAAGAATTTATGAAAAATATTTAGTACCTATTTCATTGAAACTGATAGATTATTGTCGATTTGAGGCTTTGGTTTCCTACTCACTTCTGTTATCTAGCCAAAATCAAATAATAGAAAACCTTTTACTATGAATAATTATATACTATACCTAATTATTATTGTATTCAGCAGATCTGAATCGTCTCTTAGCCGGTACACATCATCAGTACACGCTCCATGTCTGAGATTACATAGGACAAGTTTTATTGGAGGAGAGAAGTTACCAAACCTACTTTGCGAAGTTTGCGGAGCCTCCGCCCTTGTGGGGAGTTTGCATACATTTTTAAAGGTGCCCCAATGTTTGACGGATCGCTAAGAAAATGTACAAAACCATTTTCTTAGCTCGAAACAGAAAAAGTTTTTCGTCTTGCCTTTGATGAGATGCTTGGTGGTGTAAAGTTTGGTTTGGGCCGAGGTCGTGGTATGTAAAGATATTGGAAAATAAAAGCTCTTTTTTAATATACGTTAGCAAGATTATTATGAGCTAATATATTATTACAATACTCTATTTATATAGAGTCACAGGTAGAGCTTAAACTTACAACTATCTCCTTCAGACTAAAGTTTACCAATTTTATTTCTTTGGGCATCTCTCAGATACTTCTAGTATATCGCGTTTGCGTACAACTCATAAATTCATACAAAAAAGTAGTTTTCAGTTCTGCACAGTGCACAATGGAGTCACAGCTATCAAGCTATCGTTTTTATACAATTTGATAGCTAAACGCCAACACTATGGAGCCAGTTTGTTTAACACTAGGAGTACTGAGTATTTTATCTGGGTTTCAATCTAAACAATTACAGATTATTCTATCACATTCACAGCTGTATTGAAAATAATTACCAAAGGTCACCTGGTGGTACTTGGGGAAAATAAGTTCCGTTGAACTTAATAATACCATTGACATTCAATCGAAAAAGTAATTCAAAATTCTATAAGACTTGAACTTTTGCATTTAACTTATGTAATAATAAACCCCAAAACAAAAGTTAATGGAAAACCCCTTATTATCCTTGCCCAATCCTGTCACCGGGTCCTAAGCTGTTCTTGCACTTACTTCCGAAGGTAGTATTGACTAAGTTTTATTGGGAAACAGCAAATTAACCCACACACGTGGAAAGGATTTAACGGTTTGATTTGTTATTTCCAAGTTGTTTAAACTTTGTACTGGATTTCGGAAAGTTTACTCAGGGAATGTTATTTGCAAGATTTCTTCTCTTAGAAGTGGCTTGATTTTGCTATGAGGCTTTGAAGCAAATTGTATGCAATGGCTTTAATTATACCAATTCATACACTATAATTTCATTATTTTGTAGTTCTTGTGCGATGGTTTGTAATAAGTGTATATGTATACTTATACCGTCCTGTCTTCTGCCATATAACGGAGCATCATTGTTGAGGGTAAAAAATACAGAGTAAATATTACGCTGATTCCGTTTTTCTAACGATAACTCAATAACGTGCAAGCTTGACCTTCATATTGATAATACAAATATGAATATAAAAAAACTCAAAAGGTATACCCATCACACAATCAGGTGGACTAGACCTCTTTTTTTCACATCCAGGAGAATCGGTCGGTAGCAAACTACTTTACAATGAAACTGCAGAAGACAAACTTCAATTTCTTCCTGGATCATTACCAATACGCAAAAAATATATGCTATAAATTTCGTTAAATAATACATTATAAAGGTTGACTAAGCAAATGAAAGCAGAAAAACAAATATGTCATGAATAATAACGAAAATCCCAAGTATAAATCATTCGATTTTAACTATAAGTAATGGAGAATATTAGTGGAAGATATCGCTAAGTCATATTTATCAGAATAGAAAAGAGTTTGATGTGCTATATGCAGCTACAAATTGAATAAAAATTCACCTACTGTTCTCCGATGTAAATAAAAAGTCACCACTCTCGCTAAACCTAATAGATTCGACAGGCTTTCACAAAAAAGAAACACCAACTTCGACCGCAAACAAATTCCCTTCGCACAAAACAACATCAAATATTTCACGAACGCGGAGCGAAATCAATAAAAAAGCTTATGTTTTTTTGCAAAATCGTGAAACAATGTAGGTACTGCTATATGTGGCAATTTGAAAATATTTTTAATTTACCACTAAAGGCCGCTTTCATCGGTGCAACCTTTGAAGTCGACATGACAGATATTACATAAGTATGTAGAAAGGTATAGGGTACTTTATTATGCTTTCGCCCCTCGCTGACGATTGTAGAGTTAAAAAATTCATAGTACGTTGGTTGGATTTGGGAGATTTTAAAAAATCAGTTAATCTTGGTCGCAATGCAATTCAGGGGAGTGCTTTCGTGTGGTGCAAAATTTCAAAGTTTTTAATACCACAACATGTTTTGTCCGTGCGGTGACGGATTAAGAATACAATTCACCGCCCCATTTCTTCCCGTGGGTGTCGTAAGAGGCGACTAAGGGATTACCGAGCTACCAACTGCTCGACTGGTGGTAGGGTCTGAACACCCGTCTGGTTAGTCACCACCGTACGCATGGCGTAAAACCCGCCAAGTGACCACTTGTGGTCGCGTTCCGGGATCAGTCAGCGTACAACCAGAGCTTGGGGAGACGTTGCGGCGATGGATTCGGTCAGTGACGGCTTCCGTCTAACCAGAGCCAGGTGGACTGCATTGACCCGCCGACCAGGGAGACCCGAAGAAATGGCTGTTCCGCTGGCCGCCCGTGGTACAGTACAGGGGCCCAAGCGAACCTAACCAGTTCGTGAGGCTGCCCTATCATGCCACGCATAATCTTGGGGTGGTCCGTCGTGCCGGTTGGTGACCGGGTGGTGGGGTCCCGGCGGCCATTCCCGGGGGGGTTCGGAGGCCCTTCCGTTCGGCGGGTCAGCGCTTCTCTACTGTCGGCTATTACCTGGGGAAACAGGCCTCACGCTTTGACCGTATATATCGCGGCAACGTCCCCCCAATTCACGCCTCTCCTCCTTCTATATAAACTATGGCAGCGCTCACAAACAGTTTCGGTCGTTCAGCGGTGCACACCCCCACCACAACCACGCTGTTTGAGGTCGGGCTCACTAACATCCGTGGGCTCCATGCTAACCTCAATGCCGTCCACCAACATCTTGAGACGGCTCGACCCGAAATGCTGTTTTTGACGGAGACTCAAATACTTCGCCCGGCAGACACTAGCTACTTGGATTACCCCGGCTACGCTCTTGAAGAGTCCTTCAAAGCGAAGGCCGGGGTATGCTTGTTTGTCCGGGCGGACGTTTGCTGTCGCCGTCTGCGCTGTTTGGAGGACCCTTCCCACTCTATTCTTGGGGTGCATGTGGACCTGGGCACACATAGCCGAATCTACGTGTGCCTCTATAGATCCCACAGCGGTGACATGGAGACAACTCGACTTTTCGAACATCTTAGTCGGGTGGCAGATGTTGCGCAGGAGCAGTTTCCAACCGCGGAATTGGTGTTTTTAGGGGACTTCAATGCTCACCACGAGTCGTGGTTAAGTTCCTCTAAAACTGACCATGCTGGTAGAACTGCCCACGTTTTCGCTCTCACGCACGACCTGACCCAACTGGTAAACCAGCCCACCAGGATTCCAGACATTGTCGGTCACGCGCCCTCATTGTTGGACCTTCTGCTGACGACTCGCCCGGATGGATATCGGCTAGAGGTTCGTGCTCCTTTGGGAACATCGGATCACTGCCTGGTATCCGCTGGGGTGCCACGGGCGTCGCCACCGGTACCTATGGTTGCCAAACGCCGCATCTGGCACTATGCGTCGGCAGATTGGGACGGTATGCGGGATTACTTCGCATCTGTCCCTTGGAGGCAGCGCTGTTTTAGTGAGCTGGACCCGAACGGTAGCGCTACTGCTGTTGCTGATGAGATCATGTTAGGGATGGAGTACTATATCCCTCACTCCGATCTCATCAGTAGGGGTAGGCGTAACCTCTGGTTCAACCGCGATTGTGCCTTAGCTGTTGAAAACAGACAGTCGGCATACCGCGCTTGGATCAGGGGCCGAGCTTGCGGGGATCCCAACATTGACTCACTGAAAGCAGCCTATAACAACGCCACCAAGTCCTGCAAAAGGGCCTTCATCAGAGCGGATGCACAGCGCGTTGCACGAGTTGGCCAAGAACTTCTTACGCATCCTACGGGAAGCCGTAGCTACTGGCGTCTGGCCAAAGCCGTGCAATCCAACTTCTGTCAACCCTCGCTGCCCCCGTTGAGATGTTCTGACGGCTCGCTAGCTCACAAGCCGCAAGAGAAAGCCGATCTCTTGGTAAAACTCTTTGCTGCTCACTCCCGAATCGATGACTGCAACTTACAGCCACCAACACTCTCCCACTGTGGCCACACAATGCCCGATATTCGTATTAGGCAATGTGATGTACGTGCGGAGCTTCAGTCCATCGACGTCCGGAAAGCTAGTGGACCTGATGGCATTCCAGCGATAGTACTGAAAAACTGCGCAGCGGAGTTGTCTCCTGTCTTAACGCGGCTATACCGTCTTTCTCTCTCTTCTGGGTGTGTGCCGGAATCTTGGAGAGAGGCCAATGTGCAACCGGTCCCCAAAAAAGGAGACCGATCAGACCCAGCTAACTACCGCCCGATAGCTGTCACCTCAGTTCTTTGCAAGGTCATGGAACGGATCTTAAACCACCAGCTGATCCGATACCTAGAAGATCACTCATTAATTAATGATCGACAGTACGGGTTTCGGCCGAACCGGTCAACGGGTGATCTTCTAGCGTACTTAATGCATGTCTGGGGTGAAGCTATTGACAAACGTGGTGAGTCACTGGCAGTTAGCCTTGACATTGCCAAAGCGTTCGATCGGGTCTGGCACAGGGCTCTTCTCTCCAAGCTCCCGGCATACGGTCTGCCCGCTCAGCTCTGTAACTGGATCGCCGGCTTCCTGCATGAGCGAAGAATCCGTGTCCTCGCAGATGGATGCGCTTCGCGGTTCATGTCAGTGAATGCTGGTGTACCACAAGGCTCTGTTCTATCCCCCACACTCTTTCTTCTGCATATCAATGACATGATTCCGTTAGGAAACATTCATTGCTATGCGGATGACAGTACAGTGCATGGGGGATATTACGGTCGCCCAGGGGCTGGGCGCGCTGAAACCGAGAGGGAGAGAGAGAATCTTGCCATTGAGCTCGACAGGGTGTTGAACCTCGTATCTGAATGGGGATCTAACAATCTTGTTGAGTTCAATGCTAAGAAAACACAGGTGTGCGCGTTTACAGCCAAAATGTCGCCGTTCCTTCCCCTTCCGTCTCTTCAGGGCACGACTCTTTCGGCACAGGGCTCCCTAAACTTGCTAGGCATGGAGATATGTTGCGATCTGAATTCCAGGAACTACATCGAAACCGTGATAAAAACAGCCTCTCGGAAGCTCGGTGTCCTGAACAAGGTGCGTCGATTTTTCACGCCTGACCAATTATGCCTGCTGTATAAAACTCAGGTCCGGTCTTGCGTGGAATATTGCTCGCACTTGTGGGATGGCTCCGCCAAGTACCTACTCGATGCCCTGGACAGATTGCAGCGTCGTGCTGTCCGTATCGTTGGCGATGTAGAGATAACCAACAACCTTGAGCCTCTGCAATTGCGTCGAGACATTGCGTCGCTTAGCGCCTTCTATCGGCTTTATCACGGAGAGTGTTCTGAAGAGCTATTTGACCTTATCCCACCTTCCCCATTCCTGCTCAGGAGCACGCGTGCCGGTCTTCGGAGTCATCAATTCACTGTCTCCACCTCAACATCACGTACAAAGAAATTTAGTAGCTCTTTTCTTTGTCGAACTTCCAGAACTTGGAATTCTTTGCCAGCACATGTGTTCCCTCCTTCCTATAACATGGGTTCCTTCAAAAGAGGCGTGAAAAAGCACCTTTCGGGCCGGCAAGGTGGAGGCAGCTAGAGCAGTGTCTGAACTGCACTAGCTGTCTTCGCATATGGACTCTTCTTACCGCTTCACATCAGGTGGTGTTGAGTCATTTGTCGTGCTTTGTATAAAAAAAAAAAAAAAAAAAAAAATGTTAAGTTCATTACGATTGTACATAGAAGGACATATGTATATTCAAAATATTTGAAAGTACTCGCACGGAATTTATCATAAGTATTAAATAGTGCGAATTTGGAAGTGATTATGCATTCGGAATCAATAACAACCAGTGTTAACATCATCAAAAGCCTATATATATACGTCTTACTGCTGGGAACAGGTTTTCCTACACACGAGAAATACATGAGAAATATTGAGCCGTAACAACATTCCGAATGACCCAAGGATGATGGGCGACATTGGTTCCAGTGACAATGACTTTAACGTCTTCCGAAGCGCAGAGGAGCTCAGAAATGACGATTGACTGTTACATGAGTATTAGCTTATTCTTATGGGAAACGTAAAAACCACATTCGCATTAAAACATTTTTTTGCGTTATTTGGATTATAATATTTAAAAAACCGTGGATAAAGTTCACTTTCATAAGTCATTTATTTTAAGCACTCCTTAAATTGCTATTTGACCTTTAATTCTACTTTGAGTGACATATTCAGAACTTCTAACTTCCCACGAGTTAAGTGAAAAACTTTAAGTAGTCATCCAAATATTCGTGATTCCTTGACACTAAAGTCTGGCCTGTCACGTTTTACGACCTACTTAAAGATTAGAACTTGTAGCCAACTTTGAACTACCCGTATGTTATAAATTCGTAGACCGTCGGATAGATGCTACGGGTCCAAAATGGACAGCAGAATTCTTTGTGCTCATGAACAACATTTTCCATGTTGTTGTTGACAAAGGTGAAATGAACAGAATGCGAAGCAGTCGCATCTTTTGGGGGCTTTAAAAATGGAACTCCACCACTAAAAAGAACAAAAAGAAATAAAGAACAAAGATATGTTTTATTGCCTTGCACAAGACATCACACAGGTACACTACGTTTACAATAGAGACTGCAAGGCCACTAGGTCCGAAAAGGTTGACTTGTGGTTTTAACATACCCAATCTACAAGACTGGATGTCTTTACCAACCTCTGGCGGTCTGATAGACGACTGCCACCACCCGTCGCCGACCATAACCAGGCGGTAAAAATCACGCGCACTTTTCTGCGCCCCACTCTTCTTTTGCCCATAGCGGTTGGTGGTGACCACCTCCACTCGTGCTCTACCTCTCGCTATCCACTAAAGATTATTGGGTTGGGGTTGCCGTTCCGCACTTCGACGCCATTTTACTGTAATGTATCACCCATACATTTCAGTGGTGGCATAGGTCGTGGTGGGTTCTCTTCCGGCTGACCATGCCCCGGGAGGGCCTACGTCCGACTTCAGGGCTAAAGAGGACCATCATTCGTGTCAAAATTCGTTGGAGATTAGACAACCAGTTGGAATTCGACACTAATATAAGGATTTAAGGGAACTGCGCATTTAATTTTAATTCCTTTTTTCATTCTAACAAAAAAATATCTAGATAAAAAATATAATAAATTGCAGTTTATTATATGATTCTAAAATATTATATTTTAGACAAATGCTTACTAATTGTCTGATGGATAGCGGATGCCGCAGCTTACAGACGCTCGTAAAACTAGTCAGATTATATTGGCGCACTGCTCACCCTTCAATATAAAGCTCTATAGGAGACAAGTATTGCTACTCCCAACACAAGGCTACTATTATAACCACTGACCGTACCAGGCCCCCGTCACTCTCGAAATGCAGCGTTAAAAGTACCGGCCGCTAAGTGGAAATCTGGCGATCCGACCGGCAGTGGGCCGCCGCAAGCGAGATTGAGCGCACGCTCTTTGAACGTTTCCCGCGCAAAACGCAACGATACTCACGGCTCACGGTTACTTTGTAGCGGAGTTATTTTAAAACTATGATATTTTTTAAGATATCCATTGAAATCAAATAATGTCAGGTACAATTTTGTTCACAATTAAATACTGGTAGTGAATAATGCATTTATTTTGAAAAGGAACAATATCATGTTTATAAAAACACCTTCGCACCTTCGCTAGTGCATTATTTAAGAATAAATTTGGTAACCAAAAAATAGTTATAGTGAGCCAATTTTGAAAGATTGACATATGCTGTCGCGGTTTTTTTAGAACTTTTAAAGGAGAACAATTCTTACTTACATGATTTTTGCGTAACTAACCATTTGCGCAGCGCACGCAACTAAAGCTCTGAAAATGAATATTTTTCCCCCGTTTCTGCAACATTTTTCATTGATGCTCATCTGCTATTTATTAGTCGTAGCGTGATGTTATATAGCCTATAAAATACCTCGATAAATGGACTATCCAACACAAAAAGATTTTTTTTTTCAATTACGTGGATGAATTAGAAAAAATATTTTTGAAAATTTTTGATAGTCTTTACGAACCAGCCGGGAAGCACTTCAATGAAACTACTACAAGAAATTGATTTTATTCCACCTTGCCCCTGTTTTCCAAAGGATTACTTGTTAAAGTTATTTACACGATTTAGAATATTAACGAATGAATACAAAGATGGGAAAAAAACATTGATCATTTTATAAAATTAAATCACATTTAAGTGACCGGCTTTCTTTGCATTCACTTCATTGTATTAGATGTATAAATAAAAAAAATAAGTCCTACTTCAGTCATTTTATTTAATTTATGGTCGTGGCATAACCCTTACGTTTTCTCTCGATGACGCAATCACGCGGTGTACGCGGGATTCTCAACTCTCGGCACGCGTTTGTAGAGTATATTTCTTCTCGCGTCGTCTAAAATGGCTAATAATAATAATGCTAGTAGGCTAATATAACGAAATTATTTCACCATTTGTATTAGAGTGAAGTATCTGTCCTGTTATTAATCTGTGACCGTACTAACACAGGAATACAATCACTACAAAGTGCTATTTAGTTCTTCTGCAAGGTGTGCTGTAACTGCAAATCTTAAGTTAGCGAAGAAGTACCGCGTCAAATGGATGATGACCCTTATTTTCAAGCTCAGGAACTCTACAACCCTTCACTGACTGAAGTGCTACAAAGTCGATACAAAATACTAATTAGGTAGGTATTGATGATAAAAGCAGTTTGTAAAGATCTCCATAGTTTCGTCGGTAGGTACTTATTTATTATTCTCGACGCAATTTTCTAAATAAAATTCACTGAATATTTTCAATTAATCTTCTCAACAACGGTCGGCCGAGAACAAGGGTATTGTAAGGATAGCAAAAAATAGAAAAACGTTGAAAAATACATTTCCATTTGAAAATATTTTCGTTGTAACGTCGAAAACATAAAAATACATTTCTCTGTTAGCAATACCCAAGAGAAGAATGTGCGGCCTTTTTCTGATTTATTGAACATCGATGCGATGCGTAGTTTGTAAGTTTTATTATGCCGACTACAGAGGAAGTCCGCAGTTTGACTCTCAATTTTATCGACCGTGAGAATCGTCGCGGATTCGCGTCACTATTTCAAAAGAAAGTCACGAAACCCTCTCACAGAATCTGATTTGATTTGATTGGAAAAAACTTACGTATAAGCTAAGTTAAATAACGCACAAGTTTTTTGTTAAAGTGGTCCACGGTAAGAAAGCCAAACAAGTGCGAGTCTAATTCGCGTACCGAGAGTTCTGTATAAACTTGTTTAGAGGATTCGTAAGAAAAGTTGTATTGAAGGACAAACCTAAATTTTTGTCAAAAAGTGTTTTGACATATATGTCACACTCAATTCCCTAACTGCAAGATGTAATATGCGTAATCGCATTGAAGTTAAAAGAAGCTTTTTTAGAATTGTTCCAGATCTTGAAGTCTTCATTTTATTATTTTAGATCAACGGGACGACCCTATTGGTTTCGATTTGTTGACGAGTGTTAAAATATGCGGCTTAAATAACTGTATCTTTTGATTGCGTTGGCTTAGTACCTTGATTTTTTTTCAACTGCATTGGACTTATGATTTATTTAACTTGATACTGGTTCGCGTTCCCGAGAAGAGAACTTGACAGACATACATTTTGACGAACAAACGACACTATCTTATCTAGATGATGAAGATCTTTATGAGTCTTGTAAGAGCAAGTATTTTGAACTAACTGAGTCTTAATGCCTCAAATCAAGCATTGATTCAATAATTTGTGGTATCTACAATTACGTACGGCCAAAAGGTTATTACACGAGATCACTCCAACCTCGATTATTTAGAGAAAAATTAATTGCTTGCCTAAAAGTTGAACAACTGTTATAATTTCCTTTAAAGCCTTTCACGACCAACAAGGTTTTAAATCCACCGCTGCTTTACTATGACGCCTCAGTGATATCTTGTATTTGTTAGTTACCCATTGCTATAGTAATAGATAGCAATGGGTAACTAACGGATTCTGAAGTAAATGATTTCAAAACTTTCTATTTCGATTCTTTGCTTGCGTAATTCGCGTTTTTTGGAGTAGTCACTGTGAGATACTACCAATAAATATGGCAACAAACCCCCTACCATGTAACAAAAAGGGGAAAAGTTGGCCCTATAAAGTGCCTTTTTTATTGATGTGTCCCATAATTATTATATAATAATAGATCATATTTATTTTTATTAGTATTATAGAAAACCAAGTCGAACTATTAAAGTTTTGTATTCGAACCAGCGGATCTAAAACTTCATGAAACTAATAAAGAGGAGATAAGAGTAAAAAACAACGTTCAAGTGGAAACTGGTTAGCATGTAAATTGGTGTAAAACGAATCGAGAGAAAAGTTCACTGAAAGCAGCAAAGGCAGCTCTAGAGTAATATAAAAATGTTTACAAACTAACTTAAAGTGTTCAAGCATAGTGTAACAGTATCGAGTAGTGTTAGCGGATAATGGTGGTAATGAGAGAAATCCAGATATCGCAGCGAATTCACAAGTAATTCTAATACCCAAACTCTAAGACCTACAATCAAAACTCTCGCTTGATGTCCTGAGAAAGCAGAAACTTTTTACGCTTAACCAATTATTCCTTTTGTACAAGTACTTGAGTGGTTGCTCACACCTGTAGAATGGCTCCACCAACTACGTCCTAGATGTATTGGACAGATGCATTGTTGTAAGTTGTATAAAACCTCATTTTATTGAAATTGAGATCTAATAGTAATTTTATAACAATGCTATCGAATCTTTTTACATCACCAAAGATCTCTCAAATCTGTTTTTAAAAAGGCGGTGAACCGGAGATTCTGTTTCAAATAATTGTTTGTTCCTTACGAAACTTTTGTTGGAAGGAAATTGGCAATTAAAAGAACTTGTAAATGGGTAGCAAAAGTATTTAGAAGTAAGTGCTAAATGTGGAAACACTGACAGTGTCATGTTATCGTTTAATTGAAATTTAATTTCGTGATTAGAGTTAAGTAAGCTAGTAATTTTAGCTCGTTATTAATGATATTTTGCTTTGTTATATTTTGATGAGTGAAATCAAATCAATTAGAGCAACAGAAGTAGGGTAACATTTAAGTAGCATTTTATACTTCGTCCCTCACAGTGTTCAGACTAATCAAGAGTATCAATGCGTCATTTTAAAAAGGTACTTAAGTGTTAAGCGACTGCTTTTGCTGACTTCTTCAAAAATATTTTAATAAATAATAAATTGTACCTAACTTAACTATTACGTGCTATTATTAATTACATTTTTAATATTTGTATCTGTTATTGTTTTCATGATTTTCTTTGTAGACATGAAAATAAGCACTGAAACAGAGCCTTTGTACACTTAATTGTCCCTTCGTGTAATCTCTGTATTAGCAGTAGGTATGCGTAGCATATTCAAATTCCATTATTTTGTTTACTCTACTCTCTCGTTCATCTACTATGTTTTTATCTCAGTGATTATATTTTGCTCTTTGTATTGTCTAACTTTGGTAGTATTTTCATCAGATTCATTCCTATCTTTTGTTTTTCCAGGTAAGAATTATGTTTTATACATTATGGACCCAGCATTCGGATAGTGAGGACGCCCATTTACTAGCTCCAAAATTTATTATAAGGTTAGTAGTTATGACAGTGAGCCAATTATTTATTCAACTTCACATAATATTAATAAGCCAAATTCTCAAACGTCACTTATTCTTCAAGTCCTGCTTCAATACAAATTTTTGATACTGACAATAGGTAAGTACGTAAAATATTTAAGAGAAGCTCAAATATTTGTGTGTTAGGCCGTAAGACAAAGGACGAAATCTCTTTTTACCACTTATGTCCACTTATTAGGAGACAAAATGTGTTTTATCTCTTTTTTTCTCTTGGACGATGAGAGAGAGAAACTGTTTTCACTCCCACGGAAGTTTGCCATGTAACATTTTCCAATACAATTTTTTGGTATCGACAATAGATACCTAAAATATTTAAGAGAATCCAAATTTAAGAAGCGTTTGATTATTAAGCCGTAAAACTAGTAATTCAATTTCCCTTATAGAAACTGTCTCCAGCATAAGTGAGCTTTCACTATTGATAACTACAAACCGTAGCTTCTAAAAATATCAAGAGCTATGCGTTTGTTTTCAGAAATTAAAGTTCATGTGACGGACGGATAACACTTGACACCGCTATCTTTTTCCGGAATTATCGAGTGCAACTTTTTGATCAAAAAACGTTTCTCATTAACACGCTTTTATTAGTTTCACCTGTATTTTTGTTTGTTTGTATGTATATAAGTAACTGACTCGTTGGGGCTCAATTTTGCCCCACTTTAAGCGATCAGATTTACTTCAAATGTTGTAGACTTATCAACGACCACCGACAATACAATATTTTGATAAGCATATCTCATTATCCTGATTAGGATTGCCAGGATTAGTGATTTTAATACAGGTCCTTTGCGTGAGAGCAAACGATGTTGGCAACATAGAAATCCTTGAATATGTTTTCTATCGAGATGCAACTGCTAACACATCTGTACATATTAAAGACGGTTTTATAGCAAATCGAACTAAATAGTGAAAAATAAAATATAGTTTTAAAAAACTAAAAAAAACACGCAATGAGTAAATCGAACTAAAAATCAGAAAATAATTTTTAATTTATATTTTATTCAACGGTAATAAAAAGCTTTTTATATCATATTTCTATACTAACTCTATGTTTACTAATAACTACTAATTATATTCCTAATTTTTGATTTCAACATTATTCTAAATGTTTGAAAAATTACTTATTAATTAAAATATAATAAAACTAGATATATAGGATATCCCAAGTCCTGGGTGGCTTAGTGGTCAGAGCAGTCGCCGGGATTGCGAAAGGTCGCGGGTTCGATTCCTGCCTCAGGACGTGAAATTTTTCTAGTTTTATTATATTTTAATTAATAAGTAATTTTTCAAACATTTAGAATAATGTTGAAATCAAAAATTAGGAATAATTGAAAGCACTGCCCCAACTTAACCGAATCGTAGGTATTTGTAAAAATACTCGTTTCGGATGTTGAAATAGAATATTTCGACATTGTAGGGTGGACGTTAGCTCATAAACGCAAATACAGATAGACTAGAAGAATTTCACAGGGATATCCCAAGTCCTGGGTGGCTTAGTGGTCAGAGCAGTCGCCCGGATTGCGAAAGGTCGCGGGTTCGATTCCTGCCTCAGGACGTGAAATTTTTCTAGTTTTATTATATTTTAATTAATACTAATTATATATTTACAACAATCGATATCGAGCACCCCACGCTTTTTTACAATGAAATTAATTTTCTTTTCATAACTTTATTTTTATTTTAGAATTTTTAAAAATAATTGAAACATATTGATGAGTTAGTATACATTTTATAACCGTTGAAGAAAATATAAATTAAAATTTATTTTCTGATTTTTAGTTCGATTTTTTTTAAGCTGTATTGGATCACAAATGTAATCCACAAATACCAATTTTAGTAAAAATTTTATAATTATTAGGAACATTATGAACATTCTTTGTCTTTACATCAATTTGATAGCTTCAATATCAAAATTTGAGGAGGTCCACTACAAAATTTTCCAGAAATTTGATCAGATAGAAAACAACTTGACAACCTACAGGTGGGTCGTCAGCTTGTCTAGTTATATAAAAACATTCTGTATATTAACCCATCAAGCATCAGATCCCAGACACAACCACTGCTTAAGGGTTGTATCGATGTGATTGGGCTTTGGATGTTGACTGTACATTCTGTTATTAACCCTATACAGGGTGGAAAAAATCTATGGACCCTATAAGCCAGTGTAATATCTGGGCATGGACGGCATTTCATATTAGGCCTTAGGATGACAACGCACCTGCAATATCAAGTAATTTTTCCTTGTTATTGCAGGTGTCTGTAGGCGGCGGTAACTGCTTACCATTAGGTGGGCCGTCAGCTTGTTTGTCTTCTAGTAGTATAAAAAAAACATGGGATCAATAAACCGGGTCGCTCCGTTCCCTATAATATGGTTGAAAGGAGCGATGGCTGGCACATGCGTCATACTTGTGAACAGGTGCCACTAGTGGAAATGGTCATCTCTAAGCTTCCTTGATTTTGTAATAATTTACCTACATATTCATCAATAGTATCATTTTTGAGGGATTTTTGAGGTATATAGCATTATAGGATATTATATATAAAACAATACGATGATTATTGTAATGATGTGGTCAGACAAGTGTTTAAAATTAATGAAAGATGTTTAGCTTTATTAGGTCTTTGTATATTAATTGTTGACCTTTGTGTATTGTAATACCTATATTGTGATGGTGCATTGTCGGACAGCCTTTAAATACAGTAAATATTCTTGTCATTAGGTACTCATTGGTACGTTAATATACCTTTTTATACTCTGTGCGACACTGCGCTGCTAAATACTATTGCTAAGTAAATAAACATTGTAACTTAATAATTGAAAAGAGTGACTACACGAGTTTGTTGCCGGATTCTTCTCGGTAGTTCAACTTTTGGAACCGGTGTAAATTCAGACAGACTGAAAGACAGACTGACTGACGGACAGACAGACAGACTGACTGACGGACAGACGGACCGACAGACAGACCGACAGGCAGACCGATAGACAGACTGACATTATAACATTCTTAGCTTACGTAGATCCAGATAAGACAGAGAGACAAACATTATGAAATTGTTAGTTAGTAATATTATTTTTATGTGATAGACATAAGGGTTTTTTTGTTGACGATTCGAAAGTGCTTTTTGTAGTAATTCCTAATTGAATAAAAATATTTTCATTTTCATTTTCATGGAACTAAATGTCTAGTATGTCCGATGATCATCAAATCTATGTGTAGGAGAGTCCGTTTACATAATAACAAAAAATTTTAGCTCATAATTTATTTTCGTTGACTAAGAGGATGTGCTCATACTCAATGCCAGGCACTAAACACGGGCTGTTTTCCTTATCAACAACAGGCCAAATAGCTTGATCGTGTAATAGTATACCAGGTATGCCGGGTTGTAGTATGGGTTCAGAATGCGGCATAACACCAAACAAGATTGCTAGCACATTCTTCACGATGGTGGTTGATTATGGAGGATGTCGCATTATTTTCAAGATCTTAACCATTCCACGATCAAACTCTTTGACCTGTTGATCATCTACGAAATTCAGAGTTACATCATTTACAAATTTCACACGAATTTGTTGCACATTTTATGCAAAGCTACGTGACTAAATCCAAACGGTCCGCTTCACGCATTTGTAGTTATGGATTTTATATGGCAGTTCATGGCGTATAGCCTGTAATCTATGTACATTATTTCTATTATAAGCCAAGCAATGTCTCGCCTCATGTAAGATGACGCCTAAATAAACGCAAGCGATTTTAATTTTGAATGAAATTATATCCGTCAAGAAAACGGTGTAATCTAGCATTTAGGTTGAAAAGAAAATCTTAAAACTCTCTCCTTAGTTCTCTTCCTCGGCAGAAGACTTAAGTTACTATCCCTTTTGAGGAGCTAAAAACTATCAACTTGTCTTTCGACTAACCATAATCATCAGTCGCATTGAATGTGACATTTAATAGATTTCTGCTAGTCGTTACACTTTATGAAACTTATTATTAAAGTAAAAATGATCTCTATTTAAATGATTAGGTATTGTTACTAAGTTTAGTTATATCTCTTTAGAAATGAACTTCACCAAATTCACGTTTGTAATGACATTTACTTTATTGTCATCCAATAATTTTTGAGTTCTCTCTAGCTTTATCTTTATGATATTCTAACTTGGTGTTTTGAAGAAAGCTTTTCTACATAATTTAGCTTTTATTGCTATTATGTTTGTTAATTACTTTAATTCCTTTAGTTAGCTCATTTTACGAAAAGGAACCATTCCTTTATTTTTGAAAAGAAACAAAACTGCATTCAAAGATCTTCCAAAATTCGCTTGTCTCACCCGGGAATCAAACCAACTAAAAAATAAAAAAGTAAACACTCGCTATTTTTTACACGAATCGGTAGGATTATTGTTCAGGATAAAATTTGTTTAATAAACATTTGGTATTTGAAATTAAAAAAGTGAAAATAATAATAATTAACAAAAGAATACTTTCATCATGTTTATCGATTTTTAAAATGTTGAAAGTTGTCATTCGAATTTCAAATTGTTGCCCCGCATAGCAATAAAAAATGCGTTCCATTTTTAACTTTTCGTCACATTGCCTAGTGTAAGAACGAATTGTGTTTAAAATTATTACAATTTAATGATTTTCTTATCGAAGTCTTCAATAAGGTACATAGAGATAAATAACATTAGCAAACCTGTACTAAATACAATATCTTTGGATGTTAGAGAGATAAGAAAATTAACGTATGACTTACTTGTTACAAATGAACATTGTTAATAAAAAGCTGGTAATAAATATTCAATTTCCTCGGTATCTCGTACAACAGATAAGTGTAAGAGCAAATGTTTGTGCTACGACAAATTTTATCCTCCACAATAATCCTACCGATTCGTTTAATAAAATAGGGAGGGATAATTTAAAAATTTTTTGGTTGGTTTAATTCCCAGGTGAGACAAGCGAATTTTTGAAGATCTTTGAATGCAGTTTTATTTCTTTTTAAAAATAAAGGAATGTTTTATTTTTAGTAAAATGAGCTAACTAAAGGATTTAAAGTAGATCCCCTCCAGGGCCCATAGTTTTTTTCCACTCTGTATAACAGAGTCCCATTTTCAAGAGGTAGGGAGCTCGGCGGCGTAGTGAGGAGCTCGGTGGCGAAGTAATTTGAACGCTATGGTTTCGATTACGAAAACAAACAACTTTCGCCATGGTTGATCCCGTTGATGGGTCAATCATAATTTATAATCTCGAGCTCCTCCGTGCTTTGGAAGGCACGTTAAGGCGTTGGTCCCGGTTACTACAACCGCTTTAACCCACCAATCCGTGGGCCAGCGTGGTGGTGTTATGGCCCATGTATTTCCACATGTGTTTCTTCATGTAGAAAGGCCTGTGCTAGGCAGTGGGACGTTTAGGCTATTGATGATGATGACTCTTGATCGTTCATCTAAACAAGAATAAAACAAGAAAACAAAAATAGGTATAAGGTGTTAGTTATTTCTATTATCGTGTTTTATTCTTGTTTGGTTATTAAAAATACCTCCGTAATAGGCGTTGACTTTTACGTCCACCGTTATAGGACTGTACCCCTAGCACGAACAATTTTAAATTTCGAATGGCCATCGTATCGTGTAGTTCTTTACGTTAGCTTTCGTTTGGCTTTTGTTTTAAGAGTACATGAACGATACGAAATTTAAAAATGTTCGTTTTAGGGGTACTGTTTACATTAAGTATTTACTTTTTTCAAATGTCAGTAGATCAAAATTAGTTTTGAGTGTAATAATTCCAAGTAATTCAAATAGTCGAACAAAATACAGCTATTTTAACGGTTTTCACACTGGAAAAAAGTGTAACTATAAGCCCCTTCTACACAATTGCTATTAACGTCGGTATTTTTCTCACTGCTTTATAAGCATCTGTACTCGACTTCTAAACGCGAAATATCTTTAGCGTTTCTGTTAACGATATGAAAGAATCGCAATTAACAAGCCGATCGGTTTTTGCTCGCCGACAGATGTTTCCGAGTTAACGGCGATAAATCTGCGAATTGCCCTCCTGGGTCCGTAGTTTTTATACGACCGTATTTCACAACGCAGGTTTCGTTTATGACACCCGTGATTAATATGTCTGTAATCGCCCGGCAATTGTTTATTGACATTCTAAAAAGGTTTAGCATTTGTTTCAATCCAGTCCACGAGAGCTTTCCCCTCCTTTTGCGTTCAGCGTTCTCTACTTCCATCATATAGGTATCATTTATTAAGTAGAACTTTTTTCCCAAAGATAGAAGTTATTTCACATGTGAAATACCAACTTATATAAAAGAAATTTCAAGCATTTGGAATGCACTTTTTTATTTAGTTTTTGAGTAGTGCCCTTATTTTAGTGTCCTGATGGCGCACTAGCCTAATGCACTTGGTAGTCTATCTTGATCTCATGCAATGTGCTAATTTATTTTTAACCGACTTCAAAAAAGGACGATGTTCTATGTTCCACTGTATGTATTTTTTTGTACGTATGTTCACCCATTTCTCTGTCAGTTGTGAACCGATTTTCAAACCTTTAAATAAGTCATTCTTTATAAACTACTATTTAATATGAATGTCAATAAATAGTGTGTTTGTTAAAAGATGGGTGAATATACTTGCAAATTTAATTTTGATCGACCATATCGGATACTTCTCTTGAAGATAAGACTGGGGTCATATTTTAGAACATTATTTCTTTCAGTTTCCCTTCTTAGGGCGAAAGTGGGTGATGTTTGTAAGCCAATGAAATTAAAACAGAATTTTAGTTCAAAAATGAAAGAAAGAATTAATACCAGTAACTATGCACTGCAACAGGGGTAACCGAAAATTAAGTATCCGATAGTTGGCAATTTATCAACCAACCCAAAAGCAGAACCGAAGCTCGTTCTGAGTATGCGCAGTAATGATCGTTTATAACTGTAAATGTCTTGATAAGTGAGAGAAATCAGCACATGAGCGATCTTTGCTTGCAGCTGCGCGGGCGTCGATCGTCGGCGTCGGCTGATATTGTTGCGATATGAAACAAGTCCGATACTATCTTGCTTTAATGTGAAGCTCAGCGTGTGGACCGCAGAAAAGGTTCCATGAATATTTTATGAAAGCAAGATGACAATCAACGATGATTTTAACCACTTAAGAATAAGGGTACCTACATTCGTTCGGGAAGATATTCCTACATCAGAAAGCTTTCTTATGAATCTGCTCTAGATAAATTATAGAAGAACACAAATACAAGTTTTACATGGTTAAAATTGCCCCAGGTATTATTAAAGAATTTGAAATAAATTATACCAGTCGACCAGGCAATCTAATAAATTCAAAAATTATACTAGTCGACCAGTCTTTGTCCCTAATTTTGAAATTATAGATATTTTATTTAAAGTATCTTATGATTCACGCTAGGCAATAAATATCTAAGGGTCCAACCCTAGATTAATAGAACGATTAATAGTAAAATGTGATCAACGAAACTTCAATCGCCATTTCTTACTAAGTATATAAAATTGATCTGCCAGATAGATCGATTTTATCGGTCGACGACAGAATAGCTCTTACATTTATTATCAATCGAAAGTCAATCTAAATTAACCAAAATTTTTCAAAGATAGTTTATCCACAAGTAGATTTCCAATTTTTGTCTATTGCTAATTATTATTTAATTAAATATTTTCATCTTTAAATTTTCGATTGTTCAATTTGTTAAAGGCCTATAAACGCCAAAAAAGAGGAGCTCGGTGGCGTAGTGGTTTGAGCGCTCTGGTTTCAATTACGAAAACAAAGCAACTTTCGCCAAGGTTGGTCCCGGGATGGGTCAATCAAATTTATAATCTCGAGCTCCTCCGTGCTTCGGAAGGCACGTTAAGCCGTTGGTCCCGGTTGTTACTGCAACCGCTTTAACCCTCCCATCCGCATTGGGCCAGCGTGGTGGTGTTATGGCCCAATCTCCTCGTGTGTTTCTCCCATGTAGGATGGCCTGTGCCCAGCAGTGGGACGCATATAGGCTGATGATGATGATGAAACGCCAAAAAATGCCATGTGTAAATATTAAATTCTTATAATCAATATTGTAAGCATTAAAGTGCCCTCACAGGCCTCTTTTAGCCAAGGAAACATATGTAAGTATCTAATACTTACACTGTAAAATCATTGTAACGGCATGAGCAATAAATTAATAAATAAAATCAAATCAAATTTTAAGTCCAACTTATTTGATACTATATGTCACCTTTCAAATATAGTTACGATACTTAAATGTTCAACTTTTCCAATAATAAGTGAACTATAAAGACATGCCGAGCGTAATTAAATGGAGCATGGGAATCAGCGATATTATCAAAGCCATAACATATAAAATGTCGCTATCCTACGAGTAAATGAATCACCTGATTTAAGTCGGAATAATTACCATTTTAATAGAGATTCTCGACGTTTAAACGTAATTACCCATTTATCAGATGCTATTAGCCTTCTTGAGACAAAAAGCAATTGGCTATTTTATAAAATGTGTTATGTACCTATAAGGTGATTCTGCTGTATCTCCCAATTGACCTACATTGGTATATTATGGTAGTCACAATTTAATATTGCTAAGATAAATTATTATTTATTGCTGATGATATAATAGGTCGCGGAAAAAGTCTCTTTGCATTTTTTAAGAAAATTCAAAACATTTTTTAATATAACTATATTAAAAAATGTTTTGAAAAATGTAAAAAATGTTTAAAATGTAAATAAACTTATTAATGTAAATTTAATGTTTAGTTAAATGTAAATAAACTTATTTACATTTAACTAAAGTATGTAGGTACCACTTTGTTCGATAACTTTTTGCCATCTTGTAGGTAGGGACATGATCCCATTGCTATAGAAATTTGGGGGCTTCTGATCAAAATACCGCGACAAGTGGTTTTGGCAGTCCTCTCGTGATGTTAACCTGACACTGCCTAGAGAATTCTGAAGAGAGCGAAACAGGTGGAAATCTGAAGGTGCAAGGTCAGGACTATACGGCGGATGCATTAACACCTCCCAGCCAAACTCTCTTAATTTCTGCTGAGTGGCTAAAAATGTGTGAGGTCTAGCGTTATCTTGATGAAAAACCACACCCCTTCTGTTGATTAATTCCGGCCGCTTTCTCTCAACTTCTTGCTTTAATCTCATCAGTTGTTCGCAGTAGAATTCAGAATCGATGGTCCTGCCTGGTGGTAATAGCTCATAATGAATAATGCCCTTCCAATCCCACCACACACACAGCATCACCTTGTTGCGAGTTAGCCCGGGTTTCGCCACAGTCTGTGAAGCCTGACCGGCCTTTGACCACGATCTTTTTCGCACGTTCTTGTCGTACGTGATCCAATTTTCATCACCAGTTATCAGCTTCTTCAAAAATGAGTACACGGTTCATTAGGTTTCTTTCAGTGAGCCAAATATCGAGCTTTTTTTGTGTACCCATTTTTTTTAAATGCGCCAAAACTGTTTTGTGGTCGATTCCCAGTTTTTCAGCTACGTCGTAACTACTGACATGCCGATCTTGCTCCAGTTTTTCAAAAATGGCATCATTTTTATCCTCCACAATAATCCTACCGATTCGTTTAATAAAATAGGGAGGGATAATTTAAAAATTTTTTGGTTGGTTTAATTCCCAGGTGAGACAAGCGAATTTTTGAAGATCTTTGAATGCAGTTTTATTTCTTTTTAAAAATAAAGGAATGTTTTATTTTTAGTAAAATGAGCTAACTAAAGGATTTAAAGTAGATCCCCTCCAGGGCCCATAGTTTTTTTCCACTCTGTATAACAGAGTCCCATTTTCAAGAGGTAGGGAGCTCGGCGGCGTAGTGAGGAGCTCGGTGGCGAAGTAATTTGTACGCTATGGTTTCGATTACGAAAACAAACAACTTTCGCCATGGTTGATCCCGTTGATGGGTCAATCATAATTTATAATCTCGAGCTCCTCCGTGCTTTGGAAGGCACGTTAAGGCGTTGGTCCCGGTTACTACAACCGCTTTAACCCACCAATCCGTGGGCCAGCGTGGTGGAGTTATGGCCCATGTATTTCCACATGTGTTTCTTCATGTAGAAAGGCCTGTGCTAGGCAGTGGGACGTTTAGGCTATTGATGATGATGACTCTTGATCGTTCATCTAAACAAGAATAAAACAAGAAAACAAAAATAGGTATAAGGTGTTAGTTATTTCTATTATCGTGTTTTATTCTTGTTTGGTTATTAAAAATACCTCCGTAATAGGCGTTGACTTTTACGTCCACCGTTATAGGACTGTACCCCTAGCACGAACACTTTTAAATTTCGAATGGCCATCGTATCGTGTAGTTCTTTACGTTAGCTTTCGTTTGGCTTTTGTTTTAAGAGTACATGAACGATACGAAATTTAAAAATGTTCGTTTTAGGGGTACTGTTTACATTAAGTATTTACTTTTTTCAAATGTCAGTAGATCAAAATTAGTTTTGAGTGTAATAATTCCAAGTAATTCAAATAGTCGAACAAAATACAGCTATTTTAACGGTTTTCACACTGGAAAAAAGTGTAACTATAAGCCCCTTCTACACAATTGCTATTAACGTCGGTATTTTTCTCACTGCTTTATAAGCATCTGTACTCGACTTCTAAACGCGAAATATCTTTAGCGTTTCTGTTAACGATATGAAAGAATCGCAATTAACAAGCCGATCGGTTTTTGCTCGCCGACAGATGTTTCCGAGTTAACGGCGATAAATCTGCGAATTGCCCTCCTGGGTCCGTAGTTTTTATACGACCGTATTTCACAACGCAGGTTTCGTTTATGACACCCGTGATTAATATGTCTGTAATCGCCCGGCAATTGTTTATTGACATTCTAAAAAGGTTTAGCATTTGTTTCAATCCAGTCCACGAGAGCTTTCCCCTCCTTTTGCGTTCAGCGTTCTCTACTTCCATCATATAGGTATCATTTATTAAGTAGAACTTTTTTCCCAAAGATAGAAGTTATTTCACATGTGAAATACCAACTTATATAAAAGAAATTTCAAGCATTTGGAATGCACTTTTTTATTTAGTTTTTGAGTAGTGCCCTTATTTTAGTGTCCTGATGGCGCACTAGCCTAATGCACTTGGTAGTCTATCTTGATCTCATGCAATGTGCTAATTTATTTTTAACCGACTTCAAAAAAGGACGATGTTCTATGTTCCACTGTATGTATTTTTTTGTACGTATGTTCACCCATTTCTCTGTCAGTTGTGAACCGATTTTCAAACCTTTAAATAAGTCATTCTTTATAAACTACTATTTAATATGAATGTCAATAAATAGTGTGTTTGTTAAAAGATGGGTGAATATACTTGCAAATTTAATTTTGATCGACCATATCGGATACTTCTCTTGAAGATAAGACTGGGGTCATATTTTAGAACATTATTTCTTTCAGTTTCCCTTCTTAGGGCGAAAGTGGGTGATGTTTGTAAGCCAATGAAATTAAAACAGAATTTTAGTTCAAAAATGAAAGAAAGAATTAATACCAGTAACTATGCACTGCAACAGGGGTAACCGAAAATTAAGTATCCGATAGTTGGCAATTTATCAACCAACCCAAAAGCAGAACCGAAGCTCGTTCTGAGTATGCGCAGTAATGATCGTTTATAACTGTAAATGTCTTGATAAGTGAGAGAAATCAGCACATGAGCGATCTTTGCTTGCAGCTGCGCGGGCGTCGATCGTCGGCGTCGGCTGATATTGTTGCGATATGAAACAAGTCCGATACTATCTTGCTTTAATGTGAAGCTCAGCGTGTGGACCGCAGAAAAGGTTCCATGAATATTTTATGAAAGCAAGATGACAATCAACGATGATTTTAACCACTTAAGAATAAGGGTACATTCGTTCGGGAAGATATTCCTACATCAGAAAGCTTTCTTATGAATCTGCTCTAGATAAATTATAGAAGAACACAAATACAAGTTTTACATGGTTAAAATTGCCCCAGGTATTATTAAAGAATTTGAAATAAATTATACCAGTCGACCAGGCAATCTAATAAATTCAAAAATTATACTAGTCGACCAGTCTTTGTCCCTAATTTTGAAATTATAGATATTTTATTTAAAGTATCTTATGATTCACGCTAGGCAATAAATATCTAAGGGTCCAACCCTAGATTAATAGAACGATTAATAGTAAAATGTGATCAACGAAACTTCAATCGCCATTTCTTACTAAGTATATAAAATTGATCTGCCAGATAGATCGATTTTATCGGTCGACGACAGAATAGCTCTTACATTTATTATCAATCGAAAGTCAATCTAAATTAACCAAAATTTTTCAAAGATAGTTTATCCACAAGTAGATTTCCAATTTTTGTCTATTGCTAATTATTATTTAATTAAATATTTTCATCTTTAAATTTTCGATTGTTCAATTTGTTAAAGGCCTATAAACGCCAAAAAAGAGGAGCTCGGTGGCGTAGTGGTTTGAGCGCTCTGGTTTCAATTACGAAAACAAAGCAACTTTCGCCAAGGTTGGTCCCGGGATGGGTCAATCAAATTTATAATCTCGAGCTCCTCCGTGCTTCGGAAGGCACGTTAAGCCGTTGGTCCCGGTTGTTACTGCAACCGCTTTAACCCTCCCATCCGCATTGGGCCAGCGTGGTGGTGTTATGGCCCAATCTCCTCGTGTGTTTCTCCCATGTAGGATGGCCTGTGCCCAGCAGTGGGACGCATATAGGCTGATGATGATGATGAAACGCCAAAAAATGCCATGTGTAAATATTAAATTCTTATAATCAATATTGTAAGCATTAAAGTGCCCTCACAGGCCTCTTTTAGCCAAGGAAACATATGTAAGTATCTAATACTTACACTGTAAAATCATTGTAACGGCATGAGCAATAAATTAATAAATAAAATCAAATCAAATTTTAAGTCCAACTTATTTGATACTATATGTCACCTTTCAAATATAGTTACGATACTTAAATGTTCAACTTTTCCAATAATAAGTGAACTATAAAGACATGCCGAGCGTAATTAAATGGAGCATGGGAATCAGCGATATTATCAAAGCCATAACATATAAAATGTCGCTATCCTACGAGTAAATGAATCACCTGATTTAAGTCGGAATAATTACCATTTTAATAGAGATTCTCGACGTTTAAACGTAATTACCCATTTATCAGATGCTATTAGCCTTCTTGAGACAAAAAGCAATTGGCTATTTTATAAAATGTGTTATGTACCTATAAGGTGATTCTGCTGTATCTCCCAATTGACCTACATTGGTATATTATGGTAGTCACAATTTAATATTGCTAAGATAAATTATTATTTATTGCTGATGATATAATAGGTCGCGGAAAAAGTCTCTTTGCATTTTTTAAGAAAATTCAAAACATTTTTTAATATAACTATATTAAAAAATGTTTTGAAAAATGTAAAAAATGTTTAAAATGTAAATAAACTTATTAATGTAAATTTAATGTTTAGTTAAATGTAAATAAACTTATTTACATTTAACTAAAGTATGTAGGTACCACTTTGTTCGATAACTTTTTGCCATCTTGTAGGTAGGGACATGATCCCATTGCTATAGAAATTTGGGGGCTTCTGATCAAAATACCGCGACAAGTGGTTTTGGCAGTCCTCTCGTGATGTTAACCTGACACTGCCTAGAGAATTCTGAAGAGAGCGAAACAGGTGGAAATCTGAAGGTGCAAGGTCAGGACTATACGGCGGATGCATTAACACCTCCCAGCCAAACTCTCTTAATTTCTGCTGAGTGGCTAAAAATGTGTGAGGTCTAGCGTTATCTTGATGAAAAACCACACCCCTTCTGTTGATTAATTCCGGCCGCTTTCTCTCAACTTCTTGCTTTAATCTCATCAGTTGTTCGCAGTAGAATTCAGAATCGATGGTCCTGCCTGGTGGTAATAGCTCATAATGAATAATGCCCTTCCAATCCCACCACACACACAGCATCACCTTGTTGCGAGTTAGCCCGGGTTTCGCCACAGTCTGTGAAGCCTGACCGGCCTTTGACCACGATCTTTTTCGCACGTTCTTGTCGTACGTGATCAAATTTTCATCACCAGTTATCAGCTTCTTCAAAAATGAGTACACGGTTCATTAGGTTTCTTTCAGTGAGCCAAATATCGAGCTTTTTTTGTGTACCCATTTTTTTTAAATGCGCCAAAACTGTTTTGTGGTCGATTCCCAGTTTTTCAGCTACGTCGTAACTACTGACATGCCGATCTTGCTCCAGTTTTTCAAAAATGGCATCATTTTTATCCGTAATACGGCGACCAGAGCGACGTGCATCTTTGACATCAAAATTTCCGGATTGAAAACGCTTAAACCAAATTTGTGCTACTCTCACAGACACTGCACTAGGTCCATAAACATTGCAATTTTTTTTCGCGGCTTGCGTTGCATTTTTACCTTCTTTGTAGTAAAATTTTAAAATGTATCGAATTTCTTCATTAGATTCACTCATCTTGACAGTACGAAAAACAAATGAAAAACACACATTTTTCTAATTTGAATTTGGACATTATCTTTTTTAAAATCTAAACTTTTAATGATACCAAAACCAGCGAGATACAAATAGTACAGCCAAAGAGATTTTTTTTTTTTTTTTTTTTTTTTTTTTTTTTATACAAAGCACGACAAATGACTCAACACCACCTGATGTGAAGCGGTAAGAAGAGTCCATATGCGAAGACAGCTAGTGCAGTTCAGACACTGCTCTAGCCGCCTCCACCTTGCCGGCCCGAAAGGTGCTTTTTCACGCCTCTTTTGAAGGAACCCATGTTATACGAAGGAGGGAACACATGTGCTGGCAAAGAATTCCAAGTTCTGGAAGTTCGACAAAGAAAAGAGCTACTAAATTTCTTTGTACGTGATGTTGAGGTGGAGACAGTGAATTGATGACTCCGAAGACCGGCTCGCGTGCTCCTGAGTAGGAAGGGGGAAGGTGGGATAAGGTCAAATAACTCCTCAGAACACTCTCCGTGATATAGCCGATAGAAGGCGCTAAGCGACGCAATGTCTCGACGCAATTGCAGAGGCTCAAGGTTGTTGGTGACCTCTACATCGCCAATGATACGGACAGCACGACGCTGCAATCTGTCCAGGGCATCGAGAAGGTACTTGGCGGAGCCATCCCACAAGTGCGAGCAATATTCCACGCAAGACCGGACCTGAGTTTTATAGAGCAGGCATAATTGGTCAGGCGTGAAAAATCGACGCACCTTGTTCAGGACACCGAGCTTCCGTGAGGCTGTTTTGATCACGGTTTCGATGTAGTTCCTGGAATTCAGATCGCAACATATCTCCATGCCTAGCAAATTTAGGGAGCCCTGTGCCGAAAGAGTCATGCCCTGAAGAGACGGAAGGGGAAGGAACGGCGACATTTTAGCTGTAAACGCGCACACCTGTGTTTTCTTAGCATTGAACTCAACAAGATTGTTAGATCCCCATTCAGATACGAGGTTCAACACCCTGTCGAGCTCAATGGCAAGATTCTCTCTCTCCCTCTCGGTTTCAGCGCGCCCAGCCCCTGGGCGACCGTAATATCCCCCGTGCACTGTACTGTCATCTGCATAGCAATGAATGTTTCCTAACGGAATCATGTCATTGATATGAAGAAGAAAGAGTGTGGGGGATAGAACAGAGCCTTGTGGTACACCAGCATTCACTGACATGAACCGCGAAGCGCATCCATCTGCGAGGACACGGATTCTTCGCTCATGCAGGAAGCCGGCGATCCAGTTACAGAGCTGAGCGGGCAGACCGTATGCCGGGAGCTTGGAGAGAAGAGCCTTGTGCCAGACCCGATCGAACGCTTTGGCAATGTCAAGGCTAACTGCCAGTGACTCACCACGTTTGTCAATAGCTTCACCCCAGACATGCATTAAGTACGCTAGAAGATCACCCGTTGACCGGTTCGGCCGAAACCCGTACTGTCGATCATTAATTAATGAGTGATCTTCTAGGTATCGGATCAGCTGGTGGTTTAAGATCCGTTCCATGACCTTGCAAAGAACTGAGGTGACAGCTATCGGGCGGTAGTTAGCTGGGTCTGATCGGTCTCCCTTTTTGGGGACCGGTTGCACATTGGCCTCTCTCCAAGATTCCGGCACACACCCAGAAGAGAGAGAAAGACGGTATAGCCGCGTTAAGACAGGAGACAACTCCGCTGCGCAGTTTTTCAGTACTATCGCTGGAATGCCATCAGGTCCACTAGCTTTCCGGACGTCGATTGACTGAAGCTCCGCACGTACATCACATTGCCTAATACGAATATCGGGCATTGTGTGGCCACAGTGGGAGAGTGTTGGTGGCTGTAAGTTGCAGTCATCGATTCGGGAGTGAGCAGCAAAGAGTTTTACCAAGAGATCGGCTTTCTCTTGCGGCTTGTGAGCTAGCGAGCCGTCAGAACATCTCAACGGGGGCAGCGAGGGTTGACAGAAGTTTGATTGCACGGCTTTGGCCAGACGCCAGTAGCTACGGCTTCCCGTAGGATGCGTAAGAAGTTCTTGGCCAACTCGTGCAACGCGCTGGGCATCCGCTCTGATGAAGGCCCTTTTGCAGGACTTGGTGGCGTTGTTATAGGCTGCTTTCAGTGAGTCAATGTTGGGATCCCCGCAAGCTTTTATTACAAGTTCATACATACTATAATGCGAAAAGACTTTTTCCCCAACCTAATATTATTTTTTGGGAATATTGGGATTTTAGTGGTTTACCAACCTCAAAATTAGGCTTCGTTTAACTAACGTTCAAAAGTTCAAAGTATAACAATGTGCAACATATCGAGTGAAAATTACTGTTTAAGTTACATATATGTTTTGGATAAGACTTAACTTTCAATCAAACGGACACTACGCGAGTAACAAATAGATATAGTATTTATTGAGCGCTCACCGTGACCTAAGAATGTCTATAGGCCGAACTATTTGCTGAGTGGATAGAGTTTAAAAGTAGTACAACATTTTTTTGTTTTTCTAACATCATGCCCACAAAATTCCGTTGCGGAAGATCGGCCGATTGCCGTGCAAGCGGTGTTTAAAATTAACAACAGCGAGTGGTATTAAGCAAACTAAGTGTATTTGTGTTTTACTTACAGAAAACCTACAACGCATTAAAAGCAAAGAAATTGCCCACATAAAACAATCTTAGGGCTATTAAACTATGCAAAGGTTGGTCCGGGCAGAGGGATATATTATTCATTGAAAACCCGGAGGTCAAGTTTGAGTCGGTCGTAGTAATATTTCAGCCGGGTCCTGTATATTATTCCGTGCGAGTAATTTGTCTGAGAACAATGAAGGATTTTTCGCTTGAAGCTAAGTGCATTGTCGGTAGACGCTGGTAAGTCAGGCCCTTGTACCTTGATGTGTGGTGTAGGTGAGAAGAGATTTGATATTTGAATTGAGTAAATCATTTTGACTTAACTGTATCCCGGTTTCTTGCTAGTCTCAGCAAGTTTTTGAACGCCCCACATTGGTGATTTTCTTTAATTTTTTACATAAAATATTACATCCAATCTCAATCCAGAAACTTGCCCTGTGAACGGTTCCAGGTATAATTGGATTCTAATAACACATCACAAGCAACTATCACAATATCCCTATCACCAAAATATCTATAAATAACTACAGCTCAGTGGCCTAGTAACCGCCTCTGTGGCCTAGTGGTTGAGACCACCTGCCTCAGATCTAGAGGTCCGCGGTTTGATTCCCGTGGGGGCAGAAATTCACTGCTCGGTTTGGTTGATGGTAGTGCTTTTCTAAGTCCGCCTGGCTAGCTAACACCATCTTACCTACGTCTGCCGCCATAACAATCATGTTAACAGCAGTTGTGTTCCGGCAGTTGGAGGTAAGATAGCCTGTCCCTCTTGAGGAGTCCGGGCATAACTCGCTTCCATCGTCGGGCTTATCTGCACTAAACATCAGGTAAGATGAAGGCCAAGGGTTACCTCGTTAAGATATATAAAAAAAGCTCGATTGACTAAAGCTAAAAGTCCAGTCCTAAAGAATATGCATCCATTGCAATACAACTAAATAGGGTAGTTTTTCAGAAATGTTTGCGAATATTGCACGAAATTTCGTAAAACTTCACACCGCTTGTTCCCTTCACTGGTACCATTCACAGAAGAGCGTATGCCGCACCGATAGCATCAGCCGCGTATCGCTCCCGATCTAATGTCTCGATAGCGGGTCTGATGCACCACGTGAGGATCGTGGGAGACGTCTCCAGAACTTTCTAATGTGATACAAAGGTTACGTTAGTCTTTATATTGATATTTAGTTTGCCATTGTTCTTATTGAAATGCTTAAATAGAGAATGTTGGCCTTTTCAGGACTACTATTTTTTATATAAATATTTTTATATAAAAAAAATAGTAGTCCTTAAGATGATTATACACCAATTGACAAGGCTGTGTGTAGGAAGTGGCGTAATTAATTCCTATTTTAACTGACTTCAAAAAGGCGGAGTTTCTCAATTCGGGTGGCATGTTTTTTTATGTATGTATACAATTGTATACCGATTACGCCTAGATTTATGATCGTATTTACGTGATTCATGTTCGATGCAGAATAGTTGTACATTTTTTATACGGGAAAACAGGGCCTTTAGAAATTTATTTAAATGGTTTGGGTTTGCTTAGATCAAAATAGCTGGAGGAATTAAGTCGTCTTTGTATGCGAAATTGCGGAGCTTTGACCAGAAAGTTATCACTAACAATTGAGGGATTTCAAAAAAACGAATTCCTATTACTAAAAAATACAAAATAATTAAATATAAGTAGGTACTTATATTCTACGGGCTGGCCTACTTTTTATACCATAACATAATAAATCATATATTAGGTAAGTATTATAAAAAAGTAAGAAGTAAACTTTGTAGAAGAAACAAAATATTTTCTTTTTCAAGTTACGTATTTAATAGATTGGATGATTCCTTACGAGATAGAATCAGAAATGAGGACATCCGCAAGAAAAATAAAGTCACTGACATAGCTCATATAATTAGCGAGTTAAGTGGCAGTGGGCAGGGCACATAGCACCCAGAACGGACTGCTGATGGGGCGTTCAAGTACTAACATGGCGTCCACGTACCGAAAAGCGTAGGAACAAAGTAGAACGACCTCCCACTAAATGGACAGATAAGCTGTTCGGGGTCGTGGGGAACCGTTGGATGCAGGCTGCGCAGAAGCGATCACTTAGGAAATCGATGGGGGAGGCCTTTGTTCAGCAGTGGACTTTATAGGCTGTTATGATGGTGTTTTTTTTATTCAACTAGATGACAAACAAACTGACGGCCCACCTGGTGGTAAGCGGTTACCACCGCATATATACACCTGCAATAAAAAGGAAAAATATACTTGATATTTCACATCACGTGTAACAGTACAAAAACCGCCTCTTTTACGAGCAGAAGTAGGGTGGTCTTAAGGTCAAACTGTTACGCTTGATATGCTGTTTACTGTACCCACACAATGTTAAAAGAAAGAAACAGTTAGTTATTTTGTTAGTTTTTTTTTCTTAGTAAGCTTACTTCAATCTGTGTATTGAACATTAAAACTAGTCTTTAAATAGACTATCATAATTACCAATATTTCATTCGTTTTCAATTTCAAGCGCACTGGCAGTCTCAAATTAAAGTATAAATATACAACTGCAGCCGCTAACAATGTTGCTCGGGATCCCGGAGACCTAAATTATATAGCGATTCAATATAAAGTCACGATCCTATCTGAAGCTTATTACTTAGACTTAAAGACTGGTTTAGAATACAAGTTAGCATGATTGTACATGTTCGGTACCTTTACAAAGCTTAGAGGTGAGTTTCAGTGAGTAATTTCAAGTGTATATTGAAATTTTGGTGTATTATTAGCAGGTGTGTACTTTGCTTTGGTGGCACGTTTGTAACGCATGCACAAAGTCGATACTTCGTCATATTGGAGAATAATTAATCTCCAAACGTTAGCAGGTACTGTCAGCATCAGAAAGTGAGCTTTCATAGAGATCGATAATATCTGCACTGTTAAAGAAAAGCAAATTTACTACAATGATAGGATCATATCGTCGGTGAGCGTGCAAGACCGCGTAAGAAACTTGTTTGCATCATAGTAAACATTGAACCTACAGAAAGCTGTAAACCATTTTTTCAAAAATATAAAACACTTTCACTGCCTTGCATATACATTTTTGAGATTTGCAAATTTGTTCGGAAATATAGTGAGTTTTATATAAGGCGTGAGGATCTACCTACAAAATATTCTATAAGGCATAAAAATAAGCTGATTGTTCCATCTGCTCGGCTAAATCTATGTTCATCTAGTACCTATAATATGTCCATCAAGATCTATAACAAACTACCAGATAAACTACGTCAAGAAAAACACGATAAAATATTCATAAAATGCTCAAAATAAATTTTATCACGTAAATGCTATTACAGTCTCCAAGAGTACCTAAACGACAAAATAAATTAAACTATAAGAGTGTCTAGTTATTATTTATCTGTTAACTGTTATACACAAATGCATGTACAGTCGGCAGCACATCAAGCGTAACAGTATATATAACCCTAGTAAACGCTATGTATAGCTATTAGAAAGAAAGCACACCCTCTTCGCTATTGGTTCAACTTCAACCATCTTTTAGGATTTGACCAATAGCAGAGCTTGTCAGAATGCTTCGAGCGTTTATTGGTTAAAATTGGTCAAATTGTTTGAGCTAACGCTATTTGTACGCGCAGTTTAGTCTAATTTCTATGACATCGCATTTTTTAAGTATGAAGTTGGGGCTCAAGTTTAGAAGTTTTTTTTTTGTATCTGCACGGAGAAAAATCGATGACCGAAATAATTACGAGAAGTGTTTAGTAAAAATTTATTACTAGATTTCTAGTTGTTTTAACAAATTTATTGTCTCTAATACCATATTCTGTTTAATCGTACTAACTTTATGTTTTCATAATATTTCATATTGTCAAGTTTACTAAATATAATCCTACAAGAATTCTTATGTTTACTATTACGATTGTTGATAGTACATAATACGAGTCATTATGTAAGGATTACTAGAATAAAGTGTTTTCATTACGAATAAACTTCTGGTGATTTATACGATACCTTCTTTAGTTGTGAGTACCTTAAAACTTGTTTATAGTATTAAATACTCTGCCTTTAGTACAACTTTATAGTTTGTTATACTTTACCAATATATTTAACCTTAACAATATAGTAATTGGTACAGTCAACAATAACTAGTACAGTGAATAACATTAATTATAAGGTTTCAATTACATAAAATTATTTTCATTTTAACTCAAAAAGTAATTTGTTAAGACAACATAAACTATCTCGCCGTGATTGCCTGTATAAGCGTATTATGAACTACACGTTTCGCAACAGAAACTAAACATCTTGTCCAAGTCATCAAAAAAGCCGCCTCACTTTCGTCATTTCAGATAAAACTGTGTGGCATAAAAGGTGGCGTGTAAAAATTTAATAGAGTTTAAAATAAAAGATGGATGAAAATGTTGCTTATTTCCTTACGCAGTGGTAACTTGAAGAATATATACCTGCATTTAAAGGTAAGCTCATTTTACACTATTAAAATTTCACTAAAGGATCTCCGGCCTGATAAGATCAGTATGCAACCATCTCCCACTCATCATCAGCCTTTCTTATGTCCCCACTGGGGGGGCACAGGCCTTTCGTATGGTTGGACACATTAAAGGAATGGGTCATAACTCACAACTCGGACCTAGGCTTATAGGCCGGATGTTAATGACTGCTAATGTAACTAGGCCCAACGGAATAATGTGCCTTCCGGAGCGTGAAGAGCTCTAGATAATACATTTTTGGTCACCCATCCGACAAACGGCCATTGCGAACTTATTATATTCTTTGATTTGGTAAAATGTACATGCTATTCTAGACACCTCTACCTTGACGGCCCTCAAGTATGAAAGAAGAACGCAGAAAATAAATATAACACATTTTCTTTTGTTTCAGCCAATAAAGTAACCAATGCTAGATGCCAAATTGCTTAAAGACCTAATCCACTTAATCGACCGAGCAAAGTTCTTAAAAATCTAGAAAATTGGAAAAAATAAAGAATTCTATGCTCAAAATCAGTAAGTAAAAATATACCAGTATCTATCTCAGTCAGAGGTTAACTTCTTACTTTAATAAGTTATTTGTAAGTGGTTACTTGAGACTGACAAAATTATGGAATTATTGTATATATTGCAACCAAAAATTACATATTTTTTTCAGATTTTAGTTGCATTTGTCTACATGCTACAGAATCACACAAGCATTTTTTGAGTATAAGCCAATTGTTTAACATTGATTATAATAAACAAGAAGAACAGGGAACAGTACCTAACCAAATAGTCATAACTGTTTCAGAAACATATGAAGTAAGCACCTACCTAATTCCTCTTTAAGTTTTCTCGTCAAGTGTAGTCGTTTTATGCTACTACTATTCAGTTCACGTGCTGATAACTTGTTAATTTTGTCAATAAAAAAATATTAATCATAAATCATTTCCACAGGTTGCTTAAATGAAGATGTTATATTGGTACAAAATAATATTGAGCCATTCCATGTCGTTGAAGAGAAGTGGAAGAGAACAGCACTGTTTCGTTTGAATAAAATAAAAACTATCAATTTGACCTGAACAAGTATCCAGTGCTTAAATATTTGGTGTAATTGAATCTATATGTTTAGCCAATAAGAAGACTGTTATCTTTGAGTATAGTTTTTTGATACTTTATGTTTAAATTAGATAGATTTTATAGCTTTAAAGTCGAATAAGTTAAAAAATGTGAAAAGTACTTTTTAAATGTAAACGATCTTGCAAGTTATGTACCAAATAATTTAACGTTTCATGTTGATGGAAACAGTAAATATGTTACTTTACGGTGATAATCACCTAAGTATTAATTATCATTAATGAATGTTTATTGATACTGCGTTTTAGTGCCCAAGTTTGTATTGACGGATATGTATTAAATTAATAGTTATTATTGAGAAAATAAATGTGATTACCAAATTTAAGCGTTTCATTTATTATCACAAATTTTGATGTAGTGTGCGATCTTGTAAGTGTTATATTGTTTATAGTGAATAGTTATTTACTGTAATTCGTTCTTTTCGCAACCTAGTAAATTTTTACTGTAGTGTTGTGACGCTTTTGCCTCATATCATATTATAATGTAATACGTATTGAGACGTTTAGTAGGTACAATATAATAATGTTAACTTTACATCAATCTTAATAATTAATTTTATAATTAATAAAAAAGCAACCGCGTCACACAACAAACAACATAATAAGTATTTAATAGATTGTGAAAAGAACGTAATCACAGTAAATAACTATTGACTATATATAATATAACACTTACAAGATCCCACTAGTACAAATTACATATCAGTTTTAGTAGGCGTAACGCTAGTGCAGAGTAATCATAGCTGTACTATTATAGTATAGTATAGTATATTGTAGTTACTATAACAATTAAACACTATTTATAGTAACAAAACTAATATGTGGTGCACACGAGAATATATACTTCATAAAATGAATTGACAAGTAACAGTAGCAATCTATTTCATGTGCTGCATCTCTTCGTGATGTTACAACTACCCAATGTTCTAGTAAAGTGTGCCATCTAAAAAGTATTGTGGACTTTTTATCCATCAAAAAATACTAAAATCACTATTGATTACTACTTTGTCATTTTTTACGCTTTACTAGATTACTTTGTTAGAATAACAAAAGTTCTGTATAATTCTAGTTTTAGTAAATCAAACACAGAATTCTTGCTGTGTCGTTAACAATAAGAAAGTCTAGTTCCTATAATCATTGTTCTTGTAAACCCTACAAGATTTTTTTCTCCGTGTGTGGAGTTAAAGTTGAGTATAGAAAAATCTCGTCCATTTTGTATTGAGACCTGAATTGTATGGGGCGACCTAATAATAAGGGTTCAAACTATTGAATACGAAATAACAAAATCAACATTGACTTTTCTTGTATAATTTATTTTTAGATAAATGTAAGTTTCTTTGAAAAAAATATTTAAGTAATATACGAAATGGCCACGCACTTGGATGGAATGAAAATAAAATAGTAGCACTACACAAATGGGTAGATAATTATATGAAAATCCGACCGAATATCGGTAAGTTAGAATTTTGTTCTACTGTTTTTTATGAGAACAGGACACACCAACCTATATTAACTTTAATAAACTGCACTTTTCTTCGTGTTTTTGAAATGACCGCCATGTGTATAAAAGTATTTTGCTTCATTTATTTTTTACTTATACGAAACAGGTTTTGGTCAATGTCATTTGATTTTCTTCAACTTCTAACAAAATGAAAAGTATTTGGAGTATTTGGAGACTTCCTTGCTAAACTAATTAACTTATCAAGGTTGCATAACCTTGATAAGTAATTTGTTTCATTATTTGGTATTATGTATACCAACTAATCATATTTGTAAAATGATTCCACCTACTATAATGTTTTGTAAAAACATCTTTAATTAAGTAGCTGATATTCTGAAAGACTCAATCCAGTTTATTTATGAACAGGTTCACGTAATAAAACAAATACTACTTTGCAGGTGGCGGACCATATATTTTTGGTTTTTAAATATGAGATGAAGATCCAGGCTGTAGAGGCTACAAGATAGTGTGTTGATGTGTGGTGTATTTGTTCACATAATTCTTGTTATTAGTGAATTCCATACCTATGTCAGTGAAATAAATAAGTAACCACAAACCAGACAAGAGATATTCTATTGTTGAGTGGATGCCAGTGTCAAAATTTATATATAACTAAAAGCATCTAGACATAAATAATATTTTTACAAAAATATATATATGACCACCACATAGAGGTTAGGTTAAGTTTCAGTTTATAATTTAATGACTGACTTCAAAAAAAATGAAAGGTTATTGAAGATATTTTTTTAAGATACCTAGTTCAACATTTTGGCTTAGCAATAGTGAGCACTTTAAATCAATACTAAGCAACCAGAGACATAATTACATTAGTTTTTGTTTCCTGGGGTGATAATATCAACAGGGGCTGGTAAAAATACTTAGAACACCACCACATTACAAAGTAGGTTAGGAAGAGTTGTCCCTATAGGTACCTATACCTAGCTCTGCCTGGACAACTGTAATATTCACATGTGCATAATTGTTCAGCAACAGCAGTGTTCCAAGTTCCTACATGATATTAGTGTAACTTTCATGACCTGTAAATTCAAATGTGTACCAGTAATAGTAAGGCTATCCAATTATCTATGTGATTTTTATGATAAGAGATTGATATAATTTCAAAGAGCAATGGTGTTAATTCACCCAGAACATTATTTTCTTAGCCCAAATTATAATAAAATTTAGTTATTTTTCTAAACCTAATAGTCTTCTAACATATTGTCTCCTACTTTTGTTGTTTAATATTATTAAAATTCACTTACTTCTCATCGCAATGGTTATTTGATTTAGAATGGTGTTCAAAATTTAATTTAAGCAATTTTATAGGTTAAGTAGTAATATTTCTCACATCATAAGAATGGTTTTTAAATACCTGTCAAGTATCAGATTCCAGAGTTTCCAGACACAACTGATTTTTCAATTGTCTTAACACTCCAGAGGGATAATGCCGCTTGACAGATTAATAAATTACTAGCATGAAACAAAAATTTGCATAACTCTTCAATTAAAAGAGATTTCTGAAAGTTGTGATGTTCTACATATAATTTTGGCTTTCATTATAGAAAAGAATAAGGGAGGTAAAATGGTGCTAAAAATACTAATATCTAACTACCTACTTAACTGCATATTGTTAGCACCTAAGTTATTCATAAAATTACCCTTTTTAGTTTTTATAACCCCCGACCCTAAAAGAGGGGCATTTTATGTTTGATGTGTCTGTCTTTGTATCTGTAAGTTTGTCTGTGCCATCGTAGCTAGCACTGACAGATTTTGATGCATTTTTTTTTTGTTAGAAAGTTAATGTGGTCAAGATGGTTCTTAGCTTTGAATTATGAAGATCTGTTCAGGCGTTTGATGATCATCTTTCACAGATCTGATTTTTTTTCAAATTTGGTGCACTCTTACTTTAGTGATATTTCATTATGATGAGGCTGAGAGTTAATTAAAATTTTATTTTAATATTGTTAACTTTTCAATAAACACGTTAAATCAATTTTGACTGTGTTTCTTATTTCTTACACATTCCCAATTAGACCTGATTGCTCTCAAATAAAGAATTTCTTATTTCTGTCAAGCCATGGATTGCAGAAACAATTGGTTTTTAGTTTTGTCCAAAAAAAAAATGTATTCTTAAGTAATTTTACTGTCATCATCAATATCAGTTTATCTCAGAGAAGTAGATCCAAGTAGCAGTTTCAGAATGTCAATGAAGTATTTGGCTAAATCATAATGCAATTTGAATTGCAACTTAGGACTTATAAAATTACTAATCCAAATGTTTTTACATTCAAGAGACAGCACTTCACCATTTCACCTGTAATTTCAGTTTTATAATGCTACTTTTAGTTATTTATCACTATAATTTGAGATCAGTGTCATAGAAGAACTAGTAGCGACCAGTGTCTAGGAATTATTGTTGAGTCTCTTTGATTAGATACTCATTGAACAAAGCTGTTAGCTTCTTAAACTAGTCATATTAACAACCTATAAAACTATATACAGTTTTGGAATTTGTTATTATCACCTTGAATATCATAGCATTGCAGAATATTTTAAAACTAAGTGTGTCTGGTGTAAGTGAGGTCGCCAGAGCTCTTGGAGATACTAATAGTAATGATCCAGTGCTCATGGGGTGTAGCATCAGTCCGATCAGTCTACCTGTCTGTCTGTGTGTGTCTACTTAATAGCTTCTTTGCACCATCATCATCATCATCATTACCAGCCTATATACGTCCCACTGCTGGGCACAGGCCTTCTTACATGGGAGAAACACATGAGGAGTTTAGGCCATAACACTACCACGCTGGCCCAATGCGGGTTGGTGGGTTAAAGCGGTTGCAGGAGCAACCGAGACCAACGGCTTAACATGCCTCCCGAAGCATGGAGGAGCTCGAGATAACAAACTTTGATTTACCCATCCTAGGATCGACCATGGTGAAAGTGGCTTTGTTTTTCGTATCGAAACCAAGCGCTCAAACCAATAAACCACCGAGCTCCTCCTCCTTAGCTTAAAAAAATTGTATTAAAATTTGAATCCACTACACTATTAATTCCCTACTATTATTTTATTTTAATTATTAATTTAAAAAACCCTACACATTATAATCATCACGTCAGTTAAGAGATACCCACTGCAGAGCATAAGCAATTGGGCAAGGACCTCCAAACCGATCGGTCCTGCAGTGCCTACTGCCTAGACATGAGAATAATTTTCAATCTTTAAATTACAAATCGATCCTAAGTAGGTAAGTATGATTATCCTGAAAAAGACAACATAAAATTGTGTGAAAAATATTTCAACTAGAAAAAATGTCTGCCCCCCGCGCTCATAGCATGGCAAACTCCCGGGGAAACAATAAGATGGTCTCTCTCTCTTCGTCAGAGAGAAATAAAGAAATAAAACACATTAATTTGTTTCTTAGTATGTGGACATAGGTGGTGGAACAAGATTTTGTCCACGGTCCGTTCTACCTTCTACGGGTGCTCGGCGGTCCGAACCCGTGACCTTTCACAATTCGAATGACTGCCCTAACCACTGAGCTATAGAGGATTTAACTGAATCCTATAAAGTTATTATAGATATTCCTTAGATTTATACAATTAATCTAAGTGATAATCTTTCAGTTTTTTAAAAGCGTTTACTTATATGGCCAAAACTCAAAGACTAGTAACTATAAATTTTGAAATGTATTTAAACTATAACCCCCGACTTTACACAATTCTTTTACAAACTGACCGACTGCTCTATCCTTATCCTTAGACAGACCATCATAAGATATATTATCTCTAATCTATGATCATAAGACTAATCAAAAAGTAATGTAATGTCACAGGCGAATTTGATACCCTACCTATTACACAAATCAAAAAGTAATGTAATGTCACTCACAGGCGAATTTGATACCCTACCTATTGATATAAATATCATGAGCCATACCTTGATAATTAATAATCGACCTAAGGTATCTGATATAAGGTCGAGATTCCATTGAAGACGTAACCGCATTGCACCATATTTTATTATGTCGTATGGTAATTAACCTAAATAGAAAAGGGTAGCTCAAATTAAAATTGGTCTTTTTTACTAAGGATTTAGAACCTACATAAGTAAGTATATTAGAAAAAAACAAATCACAAAGACCTATCTATCATACCTATGATACCTACTTCACATAATTGAAAATTATTCAAGTATTAGTAGTTGATAGTTAGTGATTTACACCAACAAATCATTACAATTTTATACATTTACTAGTATACACAGGCACAGCCATCACAACTCGCATCCGAAATATTAAATGTAGCTACCATAATATGCGAATATTATCATTATAATTTCAACTTTAGCATTATGTAATTAAGCTTCAAAATTGCTTGCTTCACACATCACTGTGTCTTGTAAAATACAATAAATAAATTCGAAACAGATTTACAAACACCACTGGTTCATTGCGTGACATACTAGCCTTCATTCTTGGGGAACTCAGTTCAAACCTCGTATATTATATTTTCTTGTGAATTTATTTTTAACACTAAAATTCAATAATATTTTGTGTGTTGTAGTTGTGTTAGGTCTAATATTACTTTTTTTCAAAATTGTTATTTCATATTCACATTTGAAGAGTAGAATGTTAGATCTTTAAAATATTGTGAATGAGTAGTAGTTACAGTTATGATAATAGGAGTTGAACGTTATAAATGTTTTGTTTTTGTTTTTTAACATTAAATAAATGTAGAAAAACAAACCTAAGTAAATGTTTATTTTCATTTCTCTCCATAACAATGGACCATAATAATGACCCGACAATAGAAATATTTTTTTAGTTAATAACAATGAATAAATAATGAAGCCTGTATTTTAATAGGTATAATATTAGTTGATTGAAATAACTAGGTACGCTGAGCATCATTGGTAAATAGGTAGCGTAAATAAAATATCATAACTAGCCATTATATGTAGAAAACTTTTTGTTTTAAATTAAAGCAATGGTCTCAGCCGTACTTTAGTTTTAAATCAAGTTGAAACAACGAAGCGAAGAGAGTAGACCGCGTACGTAGCTAGCTGTAGCTATAGCTACCTATAAACCTACACATATTTAGTCGGAGGCTATATCGAAGAAATACAAATTTTAATAGATGTCGCGCTCGCGTTCAAGGTCAACTGCGAGTATTGTAGGTACAGAGTACTTGAGAGAGAGACGTTAGAAAGAGGCGCTGAGAGACATATGTTTATCCTTTGCTCACAAATTTTCTGTGCGTTGCGCTCTAGGTTCAAGGACAAACTGTTACGCTTGACGTGCTGCCGACTGTACACCACATAAATAAAATTAAATAATTGGTAATTGTTAGATGAGTAAGACGTCGTCCTCTCCTCTACCCATTGCGATGCCCGACAGGGTCCATAATCTGATATATATAATTATGTGTAACACCTATGTACTACATTATGGTTGCAATAAATGATTGAGTATTGAGTATTAAGAGCAGTATGCAATACCGCGTATTTACAAAAGTTGCAAAATTGAAATATCGCGCCAGCGGGCTCTTAGCGCTGATTCGTTTATACCAAATTCTCATTAAACAACACCCAGAGATCCCAAACAAGTTAAGTCAAAGAAATGAGTGGAATAATTCAAGATATTATATTTTTTCTTTCATCCTGTAAAATTAACAAAAAATTTTGAAACAAAAATTAAAACCGACTTCAAAAAACTGAAAAGGATAAAATAATTAAATTTAAGTAGGTATTCATCTCCTAGAAACATATTTTTGGAGTCGGTGCTTCACTTTCTATTGTTTTTGGAAACCACTTAGCACCAACTCCAAAAATATGTTTCTAGGAGATGAATACCTACTTAAATTTAATTATTTTATCCTTTTCAGTTTTTTGAAGTCGGTTTTAATTTTTGTTTCAAATTTTTTTTCACAATTTTTAGTGGTAACTTTCTACGGTCGAAGCTAGATGGGTGATCGTAAACTTATATTGTTTCCTACTATCGTATCGTTTCACTAAAAAGTCATTTGAAAAGCAAAACTTCGCAATTTCGCATATGTAGACGACTTCATAATTTAAGTTTTTTTAAATTTAAAACCAAAGTACCCAACTGTTTTTGAAAAAAATTTTATGGGACTAAATGGCAGCTATTCCGCATCGAACAAAAAAAGAATCACGTAAATCGGATCAGTAATCTCGGCGTAATCGGTGTACATACATAGAAAAAAAAAAAAAAAACATACCGGCCGAATTGAGAACCTCCTCGTTTTTGAAGTCGGTTAAAAAGCACATACGCGGTATTGCAAACATCTCTTACGCGGTCTTGCACGCCCACCGACGATATGTTGCTTGTACGTTCACCATCAGGCAGCCCATGCGCTTCCCACCCTTATTGTACAAGATTAAGAGACTATTTCTCTTACTGGAATACGAGCACCTGATACACACAAGAGCTTAGGCCTCTTACGTGCTGTGAATTTTTAGGTTATTAACTTGTACACATCTATTGACGCAGGAGCACACAATTTGCAGTCCCCCTTTGTTAATTTTTATTCACTGCGAAAATTAGCGATGGCTATGAAGCCTTAAAACAATTTTATTAATTAATTGACGACTTTTGTGTCAACATTTCTACGAATTCAAGCCTGTTGCCTTGGCCGCACGCGGCATTATGCGTTTATGAATCACGCATGTATTGCACAATCACTAAACTAGTAGACAACGATATGGTCAAATACTTAAATTACGCCGATAAAGTGGCATTATCGCGATAGTATCAAAATCGTGCCTTCAATCGTAGAGCCGTTTTGAGAATCTTTTCTTTTTTTTGTTGCTATGTGTAATTTCTTTATCATAGCTCCAAAGTGACTGGACATTCAAAACAGTGAAGGGTGCATACTGAAACACCGTGAATCGCCAGAAGTTCTTTATTTCGTGCACTAACAAGTAATCTCTGTTTACATAGTTACACAATTCAAACTATATGACAACACAAAGAATACATCACAATAAACTATAGTGGCCAGTGCGTCCGTTAATGTGGATTATCCTCCTCCTCAACACGCCCCTCATAATCTGCATTAACCTAAGTGCACTAACCCTAAGCCATCAACACATTTTAAATGTTTAGCACTAGGTAAGGACCTGGTAAAGATGTCGGCTATCATTGAATCTGTCGACAAATGTCTCAAAGTAATATTCTTATCCTTCAACACATTACGCATGAAATGATATTTTATGTCAATGTGTTTACTCCTACTATGGAAAACCGGATCTTCGGCGAGACAAAGCGCACCTCTGTTATCGACATGCATTTCTATTTTGGACAGCCCTATCATACCAATCTCATTCATTAAACTATTCAGGTACACAGCTTCTTTCATTGCCTCAGCCAAACATACATATTCAGCCTCTGTTGTAGATGTCGCTACCGTCCTCTGCTTCTGTGACTTCCAAGAAATAGCTGCACCTCCAAGTATAAATCCGTATCCAGAATATGACCGTCTATCTATACTGCAGTTACCCCAATCAGCATCACAAAAACCTTGAACTGATTGTCCTGTTTTTCTGTAATATAAACAATAATCAATAGTCTTCTTTAAATATCGAAGAACTCTTTTAGCACACAACCAATGTACTTTACGTGGATTTTCAGTAAACTGTGCAAGCTTAGAAACAGTATTAGAAATATCAGGTCTTGTCCCAACACTTAAATACATAAGAGCTCCAATCAACTCACGATAAGGCCATTTCTCATTTCCACTTGCGTTCATACTGATATCGAATTTTGTTCCAGTATCCATTGGTGTTGAAACGGGATTACAATCACCCATACTGAACCTTTTTAAAATACTATTTACATACTTCTTTTGCGATAGTCTTATACCACTAACGTTTTTGTCTATTTCAATACCCAGACAACATTTTGCGGGTCCAAAATCCTTAAGTTCAAATTCTCTTGATAAATCTTTCTTGAATTCAATAATCCATTGATTATCTTGACAAGCAATCAAAATATCGTCGACGTATACTGTCACAAAAAGCATTCTGTCATCCGCATTTTTCTTGAAGTATAGACAAGGTTCATTTATCGTAGGTTGCATACCCATCGCTTTTAGTTTTTCATCCAACCGTAAATACCATTGACGACCCGATTGTTTTAATCCATACAATGATCTCTTTAAGATACAAGCGTTTCCTCCTGCATGAATATTATTCAACATCTTTCTGGCACGCTGTCCCACAATTGAATTATCATTTTCTTGATCAATAAGCTTACGTAAAGTATCTTCCATCAAGTCAGGAATTTTCATATACACTTCCTCATCAAGAAAACCATTCAAATATGCTGTGTTCACGTCCATCTGATGAATATCCATATCCATCTCCGCAGCGATTGCGCTCAACAATCTAATTGTTTGAAGTCTGGCCACAGGTGCAAAAGTTTTGTAGTAGTCTACGCCATATTTCTGGCTATAGCCCTTTGCTACCAGTCGTGCCTTCTTCTTCTTTACAGATCCATCGACATTGCACTTATTAACTAAAACATATCTACATCCAACAATTTGACGATCAACGGGTTTTTCCACAATTTCAAAAGTTTCATTTTTGACAAGACTTTTTACTTCGGAGACAATAGCATCCATCCAGCCCTGACGTTCATCACTAGACATCGCATCATCTAATGAAATTTCTATTGCAGCAGCTAAATGTTCTATTTCATCTCGCGTTTCTTCAATTAGTTGATCACTTGTAATAATCTCATCAGCTGTCGTAAGTGGCTCCTCTACTCTGATCATATTGAAGACCTTTTTTGGCCTACCTCGTTGACCCTTTTGTAATTTCGGTCTACCTGGACCACGTTTCAATATCGAAATAGGTTCGCTGCTGATGTTTTCATTATTTACAGTATTGTTTTCCATTGGTAATAACTCTATAACATTTTCATCTGCTTCTATATCTCTACTGTTAGAAACATTATCTATTTCTTTATTACTAGAAATACTCTCGGTGGTCTCTATTTCCACAAACTTCTTCTGTATCTCAGATTTATTTTCTGATATTGCAGATTCAATGACAGTTTCCATTAAAGCATTTTCTTGAAATTTGACATCTCTTGCAATGACAACCCTATGCTCTTGTGGTATCCACACTCGATATCCCTTGGACATTCTTGGATATCCAACCATAATACCTTCACGTGCTCTTGCCACGAACTTAATTTTATTAGGCGTTTTGTCCAAGACGAAACATTTTGAACCAAAACTTCTAATGTAATCAAGGTTCTCTGGTTTTCCATACCACCTTACATATGGAGTGTCACCATTTAAGCTACTCGTCGGACAACGATTTCTAATATGACAAGCAGTCACAACAGCATCAGCCCAAAAACCTGTACTTAATCCTGAAGATAACAACATACATCGCGCCATCTCGGTAAGTGTACGGTTCATGCGTTCGCTGACAGAATTCATTTGAGGTGTGTGTGCCACCGTTAATCGACGTTGAATACCTTCAGCTCGTACCAATTCGTCGAATTCATTGTTGCAATATTCACCACCATTGTCCGATTGAAGAGATTTTATCTTCATGCCTGTTTGGTTTTCAACATAAGCCTTATATGTTTTAAAAGCGTTTAATACTTCGCTTTTCTTACTTAAAAGATAGACTTCACACCAACGAGTACAGTCATCTATAAAAGTAACAAAATATTTAGCTCCACCAAGTGATTGTGTTCTCATCGGACCCACCACATCCGAATGTACAATCAAAAGTTTTGTATTACATGGACCATTTGTTTTTGTAAACGGTAACGTAGTCATCTTCCCTTTCGCACAAATGTCACAGTCATACAACGCATTCATCTCATCTGTCTTTACGTCAATTTCATAAGCATTTAGTAACCTTTTAAGATCTCTCGCGTTCAAATGTCCCATGCGCTCATGCCACAAACGTAAATCTACATTTTCAGCATTCAAAGCTACATTCATCGGATCTTTCATTTCTCTCACACGATATAAATTCCCCACGCGATCTGCAGTTATTTTAACCAAACCCTGTTTGTCGATAACAAGGGCGTTATCTCTTTTGAAAATGACATCGTGACCAGTATCAGTAATTTTAGCCACGGAAACCAAATTACTTCTCAAATCAGGGACAAATAAAGTGTTTTGAAATTTGATCTGACCTTTGGATTGATCATTTAAAGCATAAAGAGTTATATTACCCTTACCTTTGACACTTGTCGACAGATTACTCGCTAGATTTAATTTCGCATCGTAATGTACAAAGTCTTTACCAAATCGTTCCCTCTTGTTACAAAGATGTGATGTACAACCGCTATCTAAAATAAAATTATTCTGAAAATTATTAAAAGATTGATTACAATTAAAAACTTCAAAAATATCTTCTACTTTTCCTACAGTTGCACACCTAGAATCTTGGTTGTTTTTCTTTATACGACATTCACTAGCTTTATGACCTACATTGTGACATTTAAAACATTTATATTTAAAACCTTCATTGGTGTTGGAAGTACTACTCTCATGCTTAGTTTTCTTTGACAAGGATTTCTTCCCTTTTGGTCCATTTCCTTTCACATACATAGCTCCTTGTACCTCAAGAATATTAGATTGACGGCGTGAGCTATCCTCCTCTAAAATCTTAATCTTTAGAACATCGACCTTAGGTAACTCATCGCGGGATTCCATTGCACATCTGAAATTCTCATAGCTCGCAGGTAGACTCGCAGGTAGACTCGCAGGTAGACTCGCAGGTAGAGAGGTACAGCAACAAAATTGATAGCAAATCATCATGAATTTGTATACCTATATCGTTGAGCTTGTCTACTGCTCCTATAAATTTAGATAGGTGCTCTCTAACATCCTCGCCCTCTTGCATACGGCATAGAGTTAACTGTTTTAATAAAATTGCCTTACGTGCAGGACCTTTTGATGCATAGACTGATTCTAGCTTCAACCACATGTCACGTGATGTATCGCATCCTCTAATATGCTTAAGCTCACTTGGACTGATTGATAGCACCAAATCTGCTTTTGCCTTTTCGTCTGCCGCAATCCATTTATCGATCGAACCTTCGTCAGTGCTACTCACTTCTGGCCTCGCAGTTCTGCCGCTTACATAGCTCCATGAATCAGCTTTCACTAGTAAAGCCTGGACTTGTATTTTCCAAGTTTCATAATTTTCTTTATCTAACAACTCTATCCTTGTAGATTGTGCCATTATGCTTGAAAAATAAACTATTTACGACTATTTTTTGATAAAAATACTGCCTGGGCCCATAACCTGAAACACCGTGAATCGCCAGAAGTTCTTTATTTCGTGCACTAACAAGTAATCTCTGTTTACATAGTTACACAATTCAAACTATATGACAACACAAAGAATACATCACAATAAACTATAGTGGCCAGTGCGTCCGTTAATGTGGATTATACCACGATCCTCAACACATACCATCAACCCACTCTATCGTGTCTGTTAGTATACAGGATGGTGCCGTCAATACATATTGAAACATGGGCTCTATTAGTTCATAGAAATGGTTTACCATTTTCAAAAACATCTTATTCATTTGAAAATTTCATGACATTTGTATGAAATAACATTATATTGGCTGAATTGTTTCATATAATGTCATAAAATTATCAAAAGAATACGTTGATTTTGAAAGTGCCAAACCATTTCTATGAACTAATATAGCCCATGTTTCAATTTATTGTCGTATTGACGGCACCACCCTGTATAGATCTCTCGAGTAACAAAATTTATCGATATGACTCGACCAAAATCGTGATTTCTAGTATTAATGACAAATTTGATAAGTCGAGAGATCCGTGCTCGCAAAACAGTTATGTCACTCGACCGCCGCAAAACTCACCGTGGGTGATCGCCCTAAAAGTTCACGAAGTACATTCGGCAAGGCTCGGTTTTTCTGTGGAGCGGATCTTGAGGTAATTTCGCGTCACCCGCAGGCCACGTGTCTCAATGCGCTTACCTTGGGCAGCCTCAATGGAGAGCCATCAGCAGCTACTTCAGGATAGCAAACTGTGACGTAGCTAAAGAGGATACGAGTGAACAAATAGAGGTGGCTTTTAAAATACGTGGGCTTGCAGAATCATAAAATTATAGTCGAATATTACTTAAAGTTCTTAAAAATCTTCTCTTTTTAATAACTTGCGTTAAAAATATTTTTTGTTAGCACTGGATGTCACGAAATACTTAATTCTGAGTAATATTACTCACAACTGCCAACGTGAGTTTGTTTGTTTGTTACGATTTCACGTCTAAACCACTGAACCAATTTAGATAAAATTTAGTATGGAGATAGTGTGAGACGCTGGGAAGAACAAAGGATTCTTTTTGTAGCGATAACCGACATCCACGCGGGCGAAACTGCGGGAAAAAGCTAGTTACTCTATAAAACATAGGTAAACAATTCGACTTTTGTAATAGGTATCTAATATAAAAAAAACTACAACAGAAACATAAATCCACATAGATATGTGACGTAAAGAGGAGGAATGTAAAATATGTAGTATGGAACAGTTTAATACTAGCCATTATGCTCAACAAACAGTTGCAAAACGGTGAAACAGAGACGAAACGGTGTGTTTGAGCAAATTACCAAGGAACCGCTCGCTTTGCTCGCTCGGCAAGCTATGCGGCCCAAACTGAAGACGCGCCAAACACGTATTACGAGTATTTATGTGATGATGGTAGTTGAACAGATTTGTAGTTAGGATTTAAAGTTGACTTGAAAATTCACTTTGTAATGTTTTTAAACTGTCTAGCCACAGATACTTACTTTTACTAGGAGGTAGGCATAGGTTAGGCTATAGGCAGCGGTAACCGCTTACCACCAGGTGGACCATCAGCTTGTTTGTCACCTAGTTGTATATAAAAAAAAAGAAGTTTCCAGACACAATTGGTTTTTGAAAAGTACTTAAATTATGCAATTTTTTGCCGTTCTTTTATTATTTTAAGATGCGGTAAGTTTTGTTTTATTCATGAGATAAATTGCCAAAGTCAAAGGGGTATACCTTTTAAGAGTAAAATTGAGTAACATTTCCTTTTTCAACTTTGGCTAAAACACAGCACAGGCAAAAGGGCTGCTCCTTCCAGTTACGCTCATACGAGTGATACAAGTATTTAGGCTGCGTTACTAGCTCACCCCCAGGATCATAATGCTTATTAGCCACCACTTAATGAAATTGCCTCAATTTTGACTTCTTGAAGAGCACAATCATCATACATACTTAAACCATTTTACATTTTTTACTTCAGCCCTTTTTGCCGAAAATTCATGAAAATATCCACAGTAACAAACATTTTCGCAACTTTGCTTTTTATAAACTATCGAATGCGGCCCAGTACTCGTATAATTTATTCAACCCTGCACTAGTAGTGAACGTGCAAATCTTAGAATATAATTTTCACCCACAAAGCTTATACGAGCTTTTGCTAACTTACATTAAATTTTAAATTATCAACCGCTTATATGTAACATGAGATCTGGGAGATGTCGCGGCACGTTTTAAGAAAATGAATGCATTGAAATCTTTTCTTTTACTCGCTACTTTTTACTACGTATTTACTGTTATCTTTATTATATTATGTCTTTATTGTTATCATCCTAAGGGTGTTAATACAAAGAAGCAGGTTGTCAGCACCGTAATCTGCTATGTTTCTCGGGACGTATATCTCCATGATGAATTTCATCAAAATCGATTCTGCGACTTAGGAGAGAAAACGTAACAGACAGACAGAGCTACTTTCACATTAATATTATTAGTATGGATAAGGATGTAGTTCGTTTCGCCATACCTAAAGATTTTATGTACTGTCTCAAGCAATCGACAGTCACGGAATAAAATAAATACGCCATGACTTCGTATCAAACAAAAGTGATTTGGGCAGAAAACGACAGGGATTTACAGCGAGCGTTGTTTTATAGCGAACGTTAATGATGACGTAAAACAGACCAAATTGCTAAAACGATGCAGTGTCGATCGCAAATAATCAAAGGAAAGATTTAGTAGTTTTTGATGGTAAGACTAAGTTAAGTTAACGTAGAATGGGCCTAATTCTGGGAACACACTTTAATTCTAAATTTAAGTACAGTATATCTCTTTCTTGCAATAAGTAATAGGAAAAAGATAGCAAGAATCTGTTTAGAGCTGCCACTTAAATTTAGATAGATTTCTAAGAAACCATAGACAATTTTAGACGGCATGTACGGAGGTGCCTCCTAAACACTGCATTTTATCACGTTCAATAAGGTCGAAAATCGAACGCACGTTTCTAAATGTCAAATTATATGACAGCCATCCTTTTCGTATTCCTTTTGATAGAAAGAAATGCACTGAACTTAAATTTAGACTTAGCATGTGTTTACCAGAATTAGGGCCAATAATAGATAGTTTTACCGGGTGGTAGGCTTGTACGCAGGGTCGTCTGGTTAGATATTACCGCCTTTTTCATTTTCGTCGTAAAATAATTTGCTGTGTTTTGGAGAGTGTAGCTAAGGAAGGCATTTCGTCTTAGAACTCAGAATGACAACGCACCTGCAATATCAAGTGATTTTTTTTGTTCTTGCTGGGGTCTAAAGGCAACGGTAGCCACTTACCAACAGGTGGCCTGTCAGCTTGTTAGTTATCATTACCAGCCTATATACATCCCACTGCTGGGCATAGGACTTCATACATGGGAGAAATACATGGGGAGTTTGTGCCATAACACCAACACGCTGGCCCGATGCGGGTTGGTAGGTTAAAGCAGATGCAGTATGTGCCTTCCAAAGCACATTGATGGTTTACTTCACTCAACCGAGTCGTCTGCGTAAAAATTCCATACCAATGTCGAAATTAGTAGATAATAGACATTGTGTTTAAACGTAAAATCAGAAACAGCGGTGTTATCCCACCGGAGGGCTATATCTGATGCTTGACGAGTTTTATAGGCTTCTTGTAAGATCTCGGTAACTCCGTGATCAGATGTTATGACACCTGTCCCTTTTCTACTAAAGAGTTATTAATATTATTAATAATAATAATTATAATTATACACTCACACCTATTATCTAGCCCAAAGTAAGCATCATTAAGCTAATAATGTGTATATAAATATTATGTAGAAATATACTAAATAAACATAAACATCCATGACTCATCAACAAATACTCGTACTCATCATAAAAACATTTGCTCCTACCGGGATTCGAACCCGGGACCTCCCGACCAAGTAGCCTGTATAGCAAGGGGCACACACCACTCGGCCAGCCGGTCGTCAGATATTGGTGATTTATTTGGCGTAATCGAGAACCATGGCCCTGAATCTACGTATACCTATTTCAGTAACAACTGCGGTAAAACAGACCTTTACGAGTTCCTACAAACCGGATCCATCATTAGTTTTGATATCCCAGTCACGTCACAGGCAACGGGAACGTCTCCCCATCATTAAGTGCAGTTAAACCTCGTTTACGCCAGACCTTTCTTATTTATAAACAATGAGCAGCGTTTACGAGTGTAATCCTGTGAATGAAACAGCTTAGCAGCAACAGTGTATAATGATATTAGTTAGAGGATTATTAAAATTGACGAATGACCACGTAATGAAGTTTAGTAATTATATATTAAGATGAGAAAAATTAATCTATTATAAAACCAAAGACAGCCTTATGGTGCTGACAATACAGAATACACATACCCTGTTACTTGTTACGTATTTTGGGAATAAAAATACCCGTGAACAACGTTTTCTTCTGTGAACTGTTCAATAGGTTCTATTTACATTAATGGTTCTAATTACTTATTATTTTACTTCTTAGTCTAATATTTACCTTAAATATTCTAAGCTATATCAAAAAGCGCCTCTTAGATGGGATGAAAAACATAGTGTCCACTCGGTCGCAAAAATATTTTTACCTCGGAAAACGTATGTTGAATCCCTGGAGTTGCTCTTATCGGCCTTCACTCAATGGCCATGGCTCCAAGAAAGAACGTGCGCATATGACTAGTTCTTTGTCGTCTTATTGAGTCCGTCAAGGGGTCTACTTCACGGGGTCTTTCATCAAACATAGGAATCTATCTAATTAAGCTTAAAAGAGTTGGACAATTCGGATCATCCTCACCTATTGGTGTCCACTGCTGCTGCACAAAGGCTAAAGAGGTTCTGCTTGCATCCATTTTCACGCCCGTATTCACAAACGACACTATGAGGTCTCACAGTGCCCGCGGACGCACAGGGTGCCAAATTCCTATTCATAAACAATACTTGAGTGATAATCGGCACTATGCGTTTGTCATAATGAACACTTAGCTAAGGCAGCCTGATAGCTATATTAATCAACGCATAGTGTCGAGCTCACCAAAGATAATATAATCACTACGGAGCTTACGATAAAAAGCAAATAAACAATAAAATTGAAATGTCAGTCAATGAAGTGAACTACGTAACTGTGCGTGAGCCGACAATTCGTGAGCCTATGTAGGTACAAACTACTGGCTCGAGACCCACGACACAAGACGATAGATGTGCCGCTGGCTGGAGAAAGTGCCTTTTTTCTAGATGTCTTCGATAGGGTGTCGGCCGAGGAGTGAAAGACGTTTTTCTTCTAGTATCTTCCAGATTTATTGAGCTCGTATGGCTGGAGCTTACATGCCTTACTGGGCTTTTTGCTCTATTAAAATATAAAAGTTACATATTGCAACTATTGGTTGCTAGAACGATATAATAAGACCAATCAGAGGGTTTTTACCGATTTTCCCGAGTGAGCGGGACGGTCGTTCTCTCTCTTTGTCACTTTAAAGTAAGCCCTCTGATTGGTTTACAATTATACAGATTTAATTCTATTTTACTTATTAATTTCCTTATCTAATTACACTATTCCTTTAATTATTCAATTATTTACATGTTAATGATCTCTTAAACCTATTTCTTAGTGCTATCCTACTAATATTTATCTATTAAGGTGCAAGAATTGGGCCTTACTTATTCTAATTTCTTTTAAAACTAATTATAACATAAAATTATATAGTGGAAAGCACATTGTTAAGAGTTATAACCTACCTAACTTATTATCTATGTAGCTAGGGTAATTAAAAACAGTACATACGTAATCTTTATTTCGTAATCTTATGTTATTATCTATATTAGACAATTGGAAACACTTATTCTTAACTTTACACGCGTTTTATAGTGGCTTCGGTGGGACGGTATGCAGACTTCGTGTATGTAGAACAACTCTTCTAAGGTGCGTCGGCAACAGTCTCCCCCGCAGTGCGAAGCACTCCATCCTGAGGTATCGACGCTTTGGCAGGAACCAGGATGATGACTCGACGTGTAGGTCTCCGAAGTATACCCCATGGTGTTTGGACATCTATGATTCTGACTCGACCATCTGGTCCCGGGTACGTTTTCAGGACTCTTCCTTTTGGCCACGTGCTTCTCGGTAGTGTGGAGTCTACTACCATGACGATGTCTCCTTCTCGAGGGTCATCAGCATCTTGTTTGGACATTTTTCTTGGCATTAGGGTCGGCAGGTACTCCTTTATCCACCTTCTCCAGAAGTGATCGGTCAGCTGTTGTGCTGTCCTCCAGCTCGCCTTCCCGACGAGCTCGTGATCTTCAAATTCTCCTGGTGCTGGTGCTCCACAGGATCGCCCCAACAAGAAGTGGTTAGGCGTGAGGCTCTCTTCGTCGCTGGGGTCCAAGCTTATGTGGGTGAGTGGACGTGAGTTTACGACGTGTTCCACTTCTGTCAAGAGGGTGTGGAGAACCTCTTCTGGTGGTGCCCTGGTGTGTAGTACTGCCATCAGCGCTGTTTTTACTGAGCGTACGAGCCTTTCCCACGCGCCGCCCATGTTCGGACTTCCTGGTGGTATGAACTTCCACCTGATGCCTTCTTTACCAGCTGCTTCTTCCAGTTCTCGGTTCGCCCCCACGAAGTTGGTCCCGTTGTCGCTGAATATAACTTTGGGCGTCCCTCTGCGCGCCGCCATTCTTCTGAGTGCCATTATCATCGAGCTGGTGCTGAGTGAGTTGGCCAGCTCGAGATGTACTGCTCGTGTGGTCAAGCATGTGAAGAGGGCTCCCCAACGTTTCTCTGTCCTCCTCCCGACGGTGACTTGCATTGGCCCGAAGTAGTCGACCGCTGCGCATGTGAACGGGTGTCGTTGATGACGCAGTCGTTCGACGGGCAGATCTCCAGTAGGTGGGACTTGAGGTGTGCCCTTATGTACCTTGCACCACTGGCACCGGTGTATGAGTCCCCTCACTTTTGTGCGTAGACCCAATACCCAATACTTCTGTCTTACTTCATTGATAACTGTCGCGATGTTGCAGTGCATAAGTTTCTTGTGATAATGTTCTATGATGAGACGACTTATTCTATGTTTTCCATTCAGTAATATAGGGTTCATCTTCTGACTGTCGATGTTCGCTTTTCTTGTTCGACTTCTTAATTTGATGATGTCGCGACTGTTGAGGTAGACGTCTATTTTACGAAGAGGACTTGAGTTTTCTAAACGCTTGTTTTCTTTCAGGCGAGTTATTTCTGAAGCAAAGTTATCACGCTGGCTTTGCTTGATTAACTCTTCTTCGGCTCTTCTTAGATGTGATTCTTCTAAGAGGACAATGATCTTCTCTTCTCTTCTTTTTAGTGGAGTTGGTATGAGTGATTCTTTCTTCTGAGCACGTTTCTGAGGCTTCCAATCTTCGTCTCTTCTGGCTGCGTTGACTATTCTTCTTTCTTGGCGCTTCTTTTTCAAAATTTCTATAAATTGAAGTACACGCGCTGTGCTTCTCACCAGCCGTGTCCAGCTGGAGAATCTCTCTGGGTTCGGAGTGAAAGGTTCGATGACTCGCGCCGCGGCGACTAAGTGTATTTTTCTTTCTTCGTCGGTGCTTCCTTCTGCCTCTTTGAAGTGTCTGGCGGGCCATTGCTCTTCCTCTTCCCGTAAAAAGGCGGGCCCCTTGAACCATCTTGCTTGATGATCAAACTCATTCGGCGTGCCTCGTGTAGCGTCGTCAGCTGGGTTTTCTTTTCTAGGTACCCAGCGCCAATCTTGCGGCCTCGTCGATTCTTCTATTTCAGCTAGTCGATGAGCTACGAACATCTTGAATCTTCTGGGGTCTGACTTTATCCACTGCAGGACTGTGCTAGAGTCTGTCCAGTATGTTTTCCCTGTGATCTTGAGCCCAAGTTCCTCTTCAATTGACTTTGCTAATCTGCTTCCCAACAAGGCTGCTTGTAATTCCAGTCGAGGAATTGAGACTGGCTTCGTCGGTGTCACTCGAGCCTTTCCCGCGATCAGCGAGACGTGAACTCTTCCATCTGGTCCGACTGTTCTTAAGTAGACTGCCGCTGCGTAAGCTTCCTCGCTGTCGTCGCTGAAGGTGTGCAGTTGGCCTTCGCCCCCATGTGGTGAGAGGCATCTGGGAACTCGTAGGTCTTGTAAGATGGTCACTTCTCTCAGATATCTGGTCCAGGCGGCCTTCTGCTCTTCTTGAATCGCGTCATCCCAATCAATCTTGGTGCGCCAGATGTCTTGGAGGAGCTTCTTCCCCTGGATGAGAACTGGAGTGGCGAGACCCATGGGGTCGAACGTTGACATGACGGCGCTGGTGACTTCTCTCTTCGTGGGTGTCTTCTCTTCATACAGTATCTCGGGGCGGGTGTTACGGAACCCTAAGTTGAACCCCAGTGTATCTTCTGTTGTTTGCCACTTCAGCCCCAGAGTCTTTTCTTCTGTTGCTATTCTTATGCTTCCTTCTTTGAGTTTGTCTTGAATATCTTCGAGGGCTTCTGGCTTATTGCTGCCCCATCCTCTCAGGTGAAAGCCGGCTCTTCTGTGAACTTCTCGTACTTCACTTGCCACTTTCCTCGCTTCTTCCACCGTCGCGAAGCTTTGCAGATAGTCATCCATGTAGTGATTCTTGCGTATCGCTTCTACTGCGGCTGGGTATTCTTCTTTGTATTCTTCAGCATTCTTATTCATGACGTAGATGGCGGTGGACGGTGATGAAGTTGCTCCGAATATCACTGACTTCATTCGGTATTCCTCAGGTTTTCCTTCTCTTCTGTCACCGCGCCACAGGAATCGTAGACTGTCTCTATCGGCTTCTCGCATTTGAATCCTCAGGAACATCTCTTGGATGTCAGCGACGACGGCGACTGGTCCCTCTCTGAACCTGATTAAAACTCCAAGAAGAGATTGGAGAAGATCAGGCCCTGGCAGCAGGACATCATTCAGGCTCTTTCCGTTGAACTTGGCAGCTGCGTCGAGGACTATTCTTGGTTTCTTCTTAATCGGGTGCATCACTGCAAAGTGCGGTAGGTAAAAGGTTCTTCCCTCGGTCTTTGTAGTCGGCGCCTTCTCTGCATATCCATTGTCCAATAGGTTGTTCATTTGTTCTTCATAAGACTTTCTCAATTCTTCATCTTTGTCTAGTTTCTTCTCTATGTTGATGAGACGTTGGTGAGCTTGAGAGTGATTGAACGGAAGTGTTTCATCTTCGCTCTTCCACAGCAGCCCAGACTCGAAGCTACCATTTGGGAGCCTCTTAGTGGTCCCGTCCAACACTTCTAGGGCTCTTCTGTCAGCGTCGTTACTAGGACGGCGTGGCTGTACCCCGATGGCTTCTATTTCGAAGTGACGTCGTACTAGAGCTTCTGTGTCGTCTTCTAAGAGCCTGCTGTGGTTCACGAACTTGACCGTAGCGTAGTCTCTTGCATCACAACCATGGAGAACCCAACCCAGACTGGTGAGTGAGGCGACTGGTTCCGAGGGCTTGCCTTTTCTCAGTCTTCTTGTGACGATCAGCCCCCAGTTGTCTTGACCCAGCAGCAACCGAGGTTCTTCTCTTTTGTAAGTCAGCTGGTTTTCTATTGTTTGTAGATGCTTGCATTCCCTTATTGTTTTGGTGCTGACTTCTTGCTTCGATAAATTTAAGTCTTCTATTGTTCTGACTTCTATTGACATCTTGTTTTTCTTGAAAGCTCCTTTTATCTTCATTTGAACTTTCTGCGAATCACATTTCTTAATTTGCCCTCCGCCGACTGTTTCTATAGTGATAGCTTCTTTCTTCCCTTCTACTCCGATGTCTCTTGCGACAGCAGAGTCCAGCAGTGAGACGGTTGACCCTTCATCTAGTAGGGCCAGTACTCGGGTGGATCCCTTCGGTCCGTAGAGGTTCACAGGAATCATCTTCAGGTAGGCCTTCCCGTTGGTTGCAGCATGTACGGACGTGACGATCTCTTCTCTAAGTTCCTTTTCTTCAACGAGCGTACTGCAGTTCGCTGCTTCTCTTTGTTTCGTTGGAGGCTTGTCGGAGTGGAGGCTTGTGGGTGCCATCTTGTACATTTCTTGCATGGTGGCGCCTTGCAGGTCACTCTTGAATGTTGGTGACGAAGGCACTTGAAGCAAACTCGTGACTTCTTAGCCATTTCCCACTTGGCATCTGTGTCGGCTTCTTTGAATCGGCGACATTCGACGATGTAGTGTTCTTCACTGCATTCTGGGCACGCTGTCTTCTGAGGAGCTTCTCTTGTTTGCGCCGTAGTGTATGTAGGTTTCTTAAATGCGTTTCTCCTCTGGTCCCAGGACACTTCGCGTGGTGCATGCTGCTGACGACGTTTCTTCGACTCCCATGACACTTCGGGTGGAGCGAAGTCGCCGCACATGTCCGCTTCAACTTCTAAAAAGTCGTTGATGAGTTGCAGTTCTTGTTGTTCTTCATCTCGTCTGCTTCGGTGGTATATGAACCACCTGTACTTCATTGGAGACGACATCTTCTCTGTTAGAGCCTTCATTGTTTCAGGTGAGCTGAGGTACTGCGTCTTGCCGAGTGCCTTGATGGTGGCGATGGAGTTTCGAACGTGGCTGGCGAACGTGCAAACGTCGTTTGGGTTTTCGGTGACACGTGGTAGGTTCTTGAGCTTCTCTAATTCTGAAAGCGCTAGTGCCCCTGGTCTTCCGAAGCGAGCTTCTAGTCCCTTCATAACTTCAATGGGTGTTTCAGCTGTGAACAGGAGACTCTTCACTGCTTCTCGTGCTCTTCCTTGAAGTGATCTTCTTAATCTTGCTAGGTTTTGAGTAGGCGTGAACGCATCGAAGGTGTCTTCAAAGGTTCTTCTAAAAGCTAGCCATTCTTCACTGGTGCCGTCGAAGTGCGGGAGCTCGATGATGTGTCTAGTTGCAGCGGTTTCGGAAGAATTTCTTGATAGCTTCGCGATTGCTTGTGCTAGTTCTTGTATGTCGGTCTTCCCTTCAGTTACCACTGGGTTGGACTGGTTCAGCCAATGCTCGACGTTCCTTTGTCGCAGGTTTTCATCTTCAGCTTCATCTTCCGTTTCTGATTCAACTTGTAGTAGTTCTAGTTCTGCCATAGCCACTCTTGATTTGGCTTCAGCTACTTCAAGTTCTCTCTTCGCTATTTGCATCTTCACTTCAATCTCTGCCCTTTTCGATGAACGGACTGAACGTGAACCGACGGCCAATCTTCTTTCTTGCTTTTCTTTGGCTTGTCGTGATGCTTGCTTGGGCGCGGCAGCGGTAGGCGCCGCAAAATATGCTTCTTCCATACGTGCATTCTGTCTTCTTTCTAGTTCAGCAGTTGACCGGGCCATCAATTCTTCATGTTGATGTATGAGGTCCTCTGACTGGATGACAGGTCGGTGTGATGCGGGCTGATAGGAACGGTGTGGTCTCCCTTAGTGCGAGCGGGAGACACCCCTTCCCTGTTGCGAGCGGCTGGTACGGAGTGAGATGCTCCTCCAGCTGGGCGTGGCGGCGTCCTCTGCATCAGTGTTGACTGACTTGTTGATGACTCTGTTGGCGTGTTCATACTCCAATCGGTCGACGTGGAAGGTTCGGTTGTCTTCGATCTTGTATTGGGCATCTTCCTTCTTCCAAGATCCGGCTCGAAGGACCAAAAATTGTACGTGAGCCTAGGACAATTCGTGAGCCTATGTAGGTACAAACTACTGGCTCGAGACCCACGACACAAGACGATAGATGTGCCGCTGGCTGGAGAAAGTGCCTTTTTTCTAGATGTCTTCGATAGGGTGTCGGCCGAGGAGTGAAAGACGTTTTTCTTCTAGTATCTTCCAGATTTATTGAGCTCGTATGGCTGGAGCTTACATGCCTTACTGGGCTTTTTGCTCTATTAAAATATAAAAGTTACATATTGCAACTATTGGTTGCTAGAACGATATAATAAGACCAATCAGAGGGTTTTTACCGATTTTCCCGAGTGAGCGGGACGGTCGTTCTCTCTCTTTGTCACTTTAAAGTAAGCCCTCTGATTGGTTTACAATTATACAGATTTAATTCTATTTTACTTATTAATTTCCTTATCTAATTACACTATTCCTTTAATTATTCAATTATTTACATGTTAATGATCTCTTAAACCTATTTCTTAGTGCTATCCTACTAATATTTATCTATTAAGGTGCAAGAATTGGGCCTTACTTATTCTAATTTCTTTTAAAACTAATTATAACATAAAATTATATAGTGGAAAGCACATTGTTAAGAGTTATAACCTACCTAACTTATTATCTATGTAGCTAGGGTAATTAAAAACAGTACATACGTAATCTTTATTTCGTAATCTTATGTTATTATCTATATTAGACAATTGGAAACACTTATTCTTAACTTTACACGCGTTTTATAGTGGCTTCGGTGGGACGGTATGCAGACTTCGTGTATGTAGAACAACTCTTCTAAGGTGCGTCGGCAACAGTAACACTAATCAACCAATCACAAAGCTATATTCAACGTTATGCGTCCGCATACTAAAGATTCGTTTGAGTATTGTTTGTGAATTGAAAGGCTTGACATAGTGAACCCACTGAGAAATACCTTACTTCGCATAGTATTGCTTCTTCACTTACATAAGTATCGTTTGTGAATACGGGTGTCAGATACTAATCTTCAGTGCCTACAAAGAGCCAATTTTCGATTTCGTTAAGTTACGTTGTTGGACTTTGTCACTTCACCTTAATGCACATCTACTTAAGTTTTACTACAGGACGTAAACCGCATTGAATACGTCAAAGTTCTTAAACAATGGAACTGTATAGGTACATATTAATGCTATAACCGTTCATGGCTTTAACACAATTACATAATAGATTATATTAGATTCTTGTTTTGGTATTGATTCACATTTCGTTTTATTATTATTTTATTTTTTATTTTATTTATTCAACAAAGTTTCTACAGCATACAAATATTATATTACACAATTATGATTAAACAGTACATAAGCCAATTACAGAAACTCATTATGTTACTAGACATAATTATAACATTATTAAGTGGGTAGTTTCATAAAAATAAATAATCAAATCAGTTTAATAACCATTATCAGCCTCTAAAGTCCACTATTTATTGAACTAAGGCCTCCCCCTCGATTTCTAAACGGATTGGTTTTACTCAGTCTACATCCAACGCCTCCCAGCGACTTTGACCAGGTCGTCTGTCCATCTAGTGGGAGACTGTATGAAAGAAGGGCTTACTTTTCGCTTTCCGGTACGGGTCTCCATGCTAGAATTTCAACGTTCCATCGGCCGTCCGTTCTGCGTACTATGTGCCCTGTCCACTACCACTTCAACTTGGTAATCTTATGAGCTATGTCAGTGACTTTAGTTCTCTCACGGATGTTCTCTTTTCTTAATCTATCTCGTAATGAAATGCCCGACAAAGCTCGCTCCATGGTTCGTTGGGTGACTGTCAGCTTATACAGAAGGTTCTTAGTAAGCGATCACGTTTCGAGGTAAATGTACTCGTCAACAACTTCGAGAACAGATAGATATATAATTATTATACAATATTTTAAAAATATATACAGGGTGGTGCCGTCAATGCGACAATAAATTTAAACATGGGCTATATAAATCCATAGAAATGGTTTGCCACTTTCAAAAATATCGTATTAATTTGATAATTTCATGAAATTTGTATGGAATAGTGTAACATTGGCAGCATTATTTTATACAAATGTCATGAAATTATCAAATGAATACGATATGTTTGAAAGTGGCAAACCATTTCTATGGACTAATATAGCCCATGTTTAAATTTATTGTCGCATTGACGACACCACCCTGTATATAAATTATATCCTGGGGCAGGTTTCTCCCATGTAGGGAAGGCCCCTTGCCCAGCAGTGGGACGTATATACGCTGCTGTAATTACTGTGCATGGCAGGCATTTCATCATAAGCCTCAGGATGACAAAGCACCTCCAAACCATGTGATTTTTTCCTTGTTTAGGTGTTTTTGGCGACAGTAAACTTACCATCAGGTCGTTTTTGCCCGCGCTGTTCACCTGGGTAGACCAGAATGTCACATCATGCTATCACGAAAGAATAAAGGGTATTAAAAAGATGCGTTGATGCATTTGATTTTTAACATGTGAATTTCCAACCTGAAGTACCAGGTTACCATAACTCGGTGGGACGTCAACTTACTTGCAATCTAGTAGTAGGTATCTGAAAAAGTTAACATCAAAGTGTGCATTCATCATCAGCCTATATACGTCCCACTGCTGGGCACAGGCCTTCCTACATGGGAGAAACACATGAGGAGATTGGGCCATAGCACCACCACGCTGGCCCAATGCGGGTTGGTGGGTTAACGCGGTTGCAGAAACAACCGGGACCAACGGCTTAACGTGCCTTCCGAAGCACGGAGGAGCTCGAGATTATAAATTTGATTGACCCATCCCGGGACCGACCATGGCGAAAGTTGCTTTGTTTTCGTAATCGAAACCAGAGCGCTCAAACCGCTACGCCGCCGAGCTCCTCAAAGTGTGCATTATAACACAATTATTACATATTCAAGCCACAATTGCTCCGCAGCAATTCACTTTACAACCGGTAATGGCGGTATGAAACGATGAAAGTTTATATGTTTTAATTTTCCATCGGCCCGTTTTATGATGGAAGATGACGAGATACCGTCCTGGTAGCTGTATTGAGTTGATAACGTCTATTTAACCAGTAAGGAAGTGAAATAAATCATGAATAAATTTTATTGCCATCAGCGCCCCAAACAACAACAATTAAAAAACCTACCTAAGCTCCTCACTTCTTATTGGAACAAGGCCTTGATCAGATTTATGCACGGATCATCACCAGCCTTGCGTCCACTGCTACGGAAGTTCCAAAGAACTTGTTTACTAACTTAAGTGGCATAAAAAACTAAAAAGAGTTGTGACTGATAACTGGAGTCCTTTTATTTACGTTTTCAGTATAAAAACAGTATTTTACGAAAAACCTTTATATAGTAGTGTAATCTAAGCCCGCATGTTATTTTATGGGTATTCAAAGCAGTATTTAACCAGGATCTAGCTCAGTCCAACTCGCTCGAATTAGTCAAATACGAGGAATAAAGTTTGCGTACATTTTAAGACCCCTACTACTAGTGCGGTGAAGAAATAGCTTCTATATTTTTTTTTCTAAAGGTATTATGGTTCACGAGTCATTATTTTATTCCTAAAATAATATTTAGGCAATTACAACTAAATGCCGCCTGCAGCTTCTCCCGCGTGGATGTTGGCTATCGCGCTATTAGGTAGCCTATAGCCATTCTCAGGATGTATTCTATCTTTACACCAAATTCTATCTTAATTTGTTAAGCAGCTTAGGAATAAAAACGTAACAGACAAACAGAAATACTCTCGCATTTATAATATTATTATACATATGGATAGTATGGACAATTATTTATGACACGAGAACAAACACAGAAGTATTGGGAAATAAAAAAAAGCAAATGCTTGATGTGACGTTGCTCGTTACTGATTAACATTTTTTTATATGGGCGATGTTTAACATTTTAACAAAAACCTTCTAATTGATTTAATATAATTGCCCATTAACACATTTCAAACTGTAATCAAATCAATGTGAAACCGTAGGAAGGCTAATAAAGTGAGTAATTTTCTTAATGATACTAAAACGTGGGAGTGAACGTTGTGAAATCTGAACCTGTTGTTTCTTGAAAAGTGAAACGAGTTTAAAATGCATTAATAAGTGAGGGTTGTTTATTATAAGGTTTCGCTTTCTCAAAAGGTCCCAGAAAGGTGAGCATATTGAAAAGAGGAAAGTTTAATTTGATTATACTCTATGAGCGAACTAATTGCGTCTTATTCGGTTTAATAATTTTGGAGTTAAAAAGTGAAAAAAAAATACGGTTTCAAAGATTTCTATCATAAAGTTAACTCATATTTTTAATTCCAATGGTAGGGGATGCAGTATCAGTCAAACAGAGAGCGCTAGTCGCAGAGTTTTCTCATTCGGGATGAGATGGTAATCATGTATGAGCAACTTGCAGCAAAGTTGAGATATCTTTCGACTATCATTTGCAAGATCATATTACGTTCAATAAAAGCACATTTCTTTATTACATTAAAAATAAACACAATATAACAAGCTAGCGAATAATATTACTACTGACGTCACCAAGAACTTGTTAAAGTTGAATAAATGATTTTTAATACTTAGTTCTATAGAATTTTTAAGTACGCGTAGTTCAAAGTCATGAATGATAAATGTGAAATTACAGGCGTACATTTGCTTGGTAAATAACGACGTCTTTCTCACACCGTTAGCTGCTACAAGCGAGAATAAAAAGGGACTTTTTGTGCTCACGACTAATTTATTTTCCCCATTCTGGAATGCCAGACTACATTTCCATTCATGGAATGAGCAAATTAGTCCGCCGTACAGAAATGGCGTGAAAGCTTTATTATTTAATAATTAAATCAACTTCAAGCAGTCGTCTTATTAAAACTCGAAAAGAGACTCATCTTGATCCTCTTAATTTTTTAATTTAGCTTTCGTCCCTCAGGTTGTAATGTAATAAAGAATAAATTTCGTTAATTTATTCCCAGTTCTATTTTGAAACAATCGATAGCTTATCTTTCTGGTAAAGTGATCTTGTTGATTTATTGTAGAATTCGTTATTTCAATTCTATATTTAGATAAAGAAAGTAATACAATCTATCATTTGATACTGATTGTAATATGTTGATACTCAAATAAAGCGAAGGAAACGTAAACAAACTAAAACGGGTGTTAATCTTTTTTTATAATAAACAAATACATAGATGACAAATAAGCTGACGGTACCGGGTACACCGGTACCCGGTGGTAAGCGGTTACAACTGTAATAACAAGAAAAAATCACGTTAATTTGCAGGTGCATTGTAATCCTGAGGACTAAGATAAAATGCTGTCCATGCCCAGTAATTAAACTGGCCTTTCCCTTCGATCACAGCGAACTGTTTCACGACTGAAATAAGAAAGGCGGTGGTGCCTACCCAGTCGACTCTACATGCGAGCCTACCTAATAGATTTCATTTATTCTTGTATTTTAATAAAATTGCAACTGACAAGTATATTTTTCAGTTATGAGTAGGTATATAAAGAGAGATAGAGCATAACAGTATCTACCACTGGTAATTTGCACACCCAGCTGGTGTACCACCTCTACCATGAAGATTGTAGCTTAATGTACTTTGCAGTGTTGTGTCTCTGCGGTCAGTGAGGTCGCCAGAGATCATGGAAGGCGTTATGTTGGGAGCAGGGGACTCGTCTTCTTTTTTGACGCTAAGGAGAAGCTTTACCAGCCGAACCCCCAGCCACCGAGTGGAGAAGGGGTGTTCGGCTCTCATCCACCAAACTCCTCAGCGACGCACCTTCTTAACCGCTTCCTAGTGACAACACGGGATGGCGCAAAGACATTATACATTATACCTACTCGAAGTTTCGTTGCGAGATCAATAGAACGGTTTCTCTTGATTTTACTGGGTAGGCAACGCGTGAGTAGGTAGTGCCCAAGGTGCTACGAGCGTCTATCGTCTATATGTTACGGTAACCGCTTTACTATTTAGCGGGCCGAACAATAATAGGTTGTCAATCTTGTCTTCAAAAAATATACAATTAATCTGTCAAGCGGCGTTGTACCTCTAGAGGTCTATAACAATTGAAAAATCAATTTTATCTGGAATCTAATGCTTGTCGGGTCGAAAGCCATATTCGCATAAATCGTACTTAACAACGCATTGAATGCATAACTTAGAGAATTGACACGCTTTATTATCAGAATAATGAGCTCCCAATAAAAATAAAACACACCTATAGACTATTACCTGTTAATAGTCACTCACGTAATATCTCAGATGTGGGGGTGTTATATTTCCACTTTAGAAAACGTACTGCTGTTCCTAACTCTGTGATTCGTGAAAGGGTGATAAACAGACACACGACCGAATAAAAATGTTCTAGAACTCTTCCTGGACGGCAGTAACGGTTGGTGCTGAGAAAGGCAAGATTGTGCCACTCAGCATCAACCGTTAAAACAGGTCATACCTTAAGATATAAAGTATAATGTGATCTGATGTGAGGCGAGGCAGGTCTTCCACTGAGGCGCTAGATAAATAATCATAAAGCACTAAAGCGGCTTCATGTTAGTGTGTTTGGTAAATCACAGTATTAATAGTTATTTATGATACAAGTGCGGTAATTTGGTTTTTGCAAACGAGTAGATGAATGTCAAAGACAAAGTCGAGGGCTTACCATAGTCACGAGTTTGTAAAAACCAGTATCCGCAAGTGTGTCACACAACGTTTTTGAACAGATTTTCGAGAAAACAGTACAAAAAACAGACGGAAAGTAGCAATATAATCTTTAACGTTTCTAATATGAAAATGGCACCCATTTTCAAATGGCGCCACGCGCGGGTGTTGAAAATTGGAACTACACCTTTCATATCATTTTCTCTTTAGTATTAAAATGAGACAATTGTATTGAGATAAGGCGTTTCCAAAGAGGTTAAATCATTCAGCCTATCAATTTTCATAATGTAAAACTTCTTGGTGGAATTCTTATATATTTTTAAAGAAGTAAGAAAATACCGTAAATAATACGCACGCCGCGCCGCCATACAACGGAGCGTGCGGTAAAACATATATTTGGGTGTGAGTACGGTCGACCACATCATAGTAATTTTCCACCCTAGAGCTAAGCAACAGCGGGACACCATCCCGGGAGATGATGCCTGCCTATTAGAAATCCTTCAGAGTTGTCCCTGAGTCCCTAAGGCTTGAGGACTCACCAAGGTTCTCGCCTCGCCAAGTTACACAGAATGTCCATCTGCGACCAGCAGCAATAATTAACGTAAACGCTCCTATTACCGTCAGTTTTAGCTGCCTTAGGATTGACTTTAGAAAATTAGATATAAGGCGTTATGCTAGGAAAAGTGTTTGTATTTATTCATAATCGTAATGGAGTATTCTATAAAATTCAGTTCTTAAATTAAATATTAAATCGCACAATATTTAACAAAAAATAATTTAATCTGTAATAGCATTTGTTTCTATCACCGACCTATTAGACAGGTTTTTTTCTATTACCGTTTTTTCTGTTTCTATTACCGACTACTGAAAGATCCCATACAATAAAATAAAAATTAATTCAATATTAAGTATTTATTGAGTATAAAACATTTGAGATCAATTATTATTATAATCACAGTTTTAATCAGTACCTAAAGTATCATCATAGTAGGTAACTTCCTTGTTCTAATGCTTCTACAACAGTCTTCAAGTGAATTAAACTTTTACTATTAATTACTTACTAACTAGGCATAACAAACATTAATAAGAATTAATACCCCTCGGTCTACAGTAGAGGATAGTCGCGGTCGACTTGTGTCTGAAATTGAGAGGTCACTAATCAGATTCTCCGATTGGGGACGACTAAACTTAGTCCAATTCAACCCCACTAAGACACAAGTCTGCGCGTTCACCGCTAAAAAAACCCCCATTCTCTGTAGCTCCACAATTCCTCGACACACCGCTTTCCATCTCTACGAGTATTGGGATCCTTGGTGTTGATATCTCTAGTGACGTGCATTTCCGCAGTCATTTGGCGGATAAAGTCAAGCTGGCATCCAAGAAGCTTGGTGTGGTCAATAGAGCGCGGCGGTATATCACTTCGGGGCAAAGACTGTTACTCTGTAAGTCTCAAGTCAGGCCCCATATGGAGTACTGCTACCATTTATGGGCGGGAGCGCCCAGATACCAGCTTGGACCATTTGACGTGCTCCAAAGTCGCTCACAGTCGATCCTGAGCTCACGCGCGGTATTGAATCTACAAGTCTAAGTAGAGATTTTGCCTCCTTGTGTGTGTTCTACCTTTTATATAACGGGGCATGTTCTGAGGAATTATTTAACATGATGCCCACGGCTTCTTTTTATCATCGCACCGCTCGCCACCGGCAGGTAGTTCATCATCAGAAATTGGAACCAAAGTGGTCGCGTACTGTACGGTTTCAGAGAACCTTTCTCCCGCGTACGCTCAAGTTGTGGAATGAGCTCCCTGCAGAGGTTTTCTCGAATGAGTACAGCATGGGGTTCTTCAAAATAGGCGTGAAAAGGTTTTTACAGGGTCGGCAACGCGCAAGTGATACCCCTGGTGTTGCAAGCGTCCATAGGCTACGGTAACCGCTAACCATCAGGTGGGCCGTATGCTTGCTTGCCACCTTAGTGGTATAAAAAAAATCATAGGTGTATTTATTACTTCTTTTATCGCGTAATGTAGATCTTGGTATACCGTATGTTTTCTAAGCTTCGTATATACTGGTTCCTTCATTTATAGCTAGGAGAGCAGCATTCATTTGAGCAGAGGTATATCGCTTGCGCTTATGCTGCTCCATATTTCTATAAAATATCAGTAAATTTAATATTAGTAGAATAGTGTAAGAAGTTCAGATAATATCATTTATAGACCAGTTTAAACGCTTCTGGAAACCCAAAAAATAATGAAGCTAACAAAGGTATTGTAATCATTAGGTACTGCGACAAAGGATCTTAAAAAGTTTCATGGATGACAACGCACTATTAATATTTGGTGTCGTAAGCGTCATGGACTATGGAAATAGTTTACCAAGAGGTGAACCGAATGCAATGTTTGTTAAACATCTTGGATGTGTATAAAAAAGTGACTTTTATCTCGCAATACTATCGAATTAACTATGGGTTGGTAATAGAATTAAGTATCAAGATTATTATGTTCCTTTACCGACCCATAAAATGTACTATAACTGGCTAAAATATTTATTTTAAAGGAAACACGCGTTCACTGGGGTAGGAATCATTGATGTGTTTGTTTTGTATTAAAAATATTAAATCTGATATGAATGATTATTTAAAATATAGTTCTATACACCAATAGAAATAATTGCTAACATCTAATCTTGTTTTACAGAAAATCCATAGACAAAATCGTATGGCGTTAATTGATCAAATTATGTACAATATATTTTTGAAATCAAAGAAGTTAAAAATGGCAACTGCAATTACATTTTAAAGGATATAAAATAAAAAATACTAATTATTGTTAAAATTCTAATAACGTCATGGGTCGTTATTAGAAGCAACTTATGAAAATATGTTTCTAATACCGCTCCAATTTAAAATTCGTTTTAAACCACGAAAAACAGTCCGAACGTTAATACTAGATGTTAATTTAGTAAATCAATGTATTAATTATTATCATATCGTATTAGCATATACGTAGACACATTTTATGTATGTAAATTTCCTTAAGTAATAATATGGTAACCTTAAGTAGCTGGTAGCGCAACACTATGAAAAGTGCGTCCGTTGCGGGCGCGCCCCATTCACTGTCCAATTACACGGTTCACTAATTATTTACACACACAAACTTTTTTCCTTTTGTTGCTCAATAAACTTTCTTAAATATTTTTCTGTAACGTCTTTTCTAGTATCTATATTATGTTTTATAGGAATAATTTAAAAAACGAGCGGTATTAGAATACAAATTTTAGGGGGTCGTTAATGGTATCACTTACGTTAGTCAAAAAAATCAAACAAATTTCTTAAATATTATAATAAAAAAGCTGTAAAGTAATCGAAACATCGGGTATATAATAATAATGTTACATCTAATTAAACGCGAGTTAAATCCGGTAAATTGATTTTAGTTCAAATATTATAATTACTTTCGTTTAAAAAATTATGCAACTTTATTTTCAGAATTTGTTGCTTAAATGGTTTCAGCTCTTCCTTCAGTAATAAAACCTCTGCAAATTTAGATAAATTTTGAAATTTATAGATCTTTAAAAGTTTTATTATACAAGTTTGCATTCCTGAAGTATGTCGTAAATCAAAACTGCTAAGTGGATAATGTACTTTTGTCTGCAAGTGTTGTTGAATAAGTTAGCCGTTTTAATTAACAAGAGAAAAGCATTAAAATATTTAATATGGATACTTAATGGCGCTGGAGTTGGTGTGTTTAATTTTCCTAATGCACCAACGAATATAATATGGTGGTAAACGGACACCGAGGTCGATCCCGGTATGTGACAATCAAAGTTAAGTCGATGGTCCCGGTTGTTACTGCAACCGCTTTAACCCACCAACCCGCATCGGGCCAGTGTAGTGGTGTTATGGCCCAAGCTCATGTGTTTTTCCCACGTAGGGAGGTGTGCCCAGCAGTGGGACGTGTATAGGCTGGTGTAAACTAACTATATTAAATTAAAAGATGAAAGAACAATAACTAAACTAAAACCCATAATGCGTAGCGGAGATTTAATCTGATAGATTTAATCTGTTTAAAATTTTCTGTGTCATTATTGCTTTATTTTGTACCTAATATTCAGCAGATGACAATATTATCAATTATATTTATAATCATTTGGATTAATCACCAAAATTAGTTTCTCAAAAATAAACTGAGGAGAATTAAATAAATGAAATTATCTTAAAGCGGTTTCTACCGAAGGTTTCAAAGCACAATCTACAGAAACAATCATCTAGCTACTTCAAGCGCTTTGAGTGTTCTAAATAAATAATTTTAGCGCCCGAGGCGATGGCCCGACCCGGTATTTCGTTCGTTTTGGCATTACCATTGGATATTTTACCGTAGGAAGCATTTATTATTGACACAACGGATGGGAAAACTGAACAAAAGTTACTAATGTTATCCAATCCGAAAGCAAGCTACAAAACGGCTTATGTGATAAATAGACATAATGGGACAGTGAATTTAAATAAAGGGGAATTAGTGTGATATTAAAAGAGTAGACTAGGTAATCGTACCTCATATAGCAGCACCCAAATACTAAGAATTCCTTGTTTTCAATTACTTACATACAACATAAGTTGTCTAGTCGTTCAAGGAAGACGTAATGGTTGTGGAACATACGGGAATGCTCCTAAGCTGTAAGCTTTGCTAAAGAAAGGAGAAAATATGCAGAATGAGCTTCACTTTATTACGCCCAAAGAAGAAAACGAAAAAGAAAACATGACTGTGATCGGATTTTAATGAGGTAGCTCCAAAATGTGGAATTTAGTCACAATAGCTATTCCATTAAAATAATTGCTGTAAATGAGAATAATATGAGAATTCTATTAGTTTGTATGATTTATATTTGAATAAAATTGCATTGTTTCTAACAATTCTAGTTCACGTAGTAATCCCCGGTTTGTTTAGGCAGCGTTCTAACTCGCATTTCTTTGTCAGCCTCTTTACCTTCCCAAATAAAATATTCAGGATATCTTCATTCGGAACGCCTCTGCAATATTAAAGGACGTGGCAAGTTATTGATAAAGTGTATGGAAGGGTACGATACGATATTGGTCCATCATTTATTAATAGTTTCAATAAGATATTTTTTTGAAGGTCGTCGGAAATAGGACAGGTGATATTGATCTGCTGTTGTTAGGTGTATGTAATATTGTGAATAATGTATGAGACGACATCAATATTTTCAAGTTCTATTCGTAAGAAAAGAAAGAATATAGAGGGTGTGTTATGTAAATCAAAGTCACTGAAAACATTGAAAGATCTTCTAGGTAAGACATTTTTTCGTGCGATTACAAGCCAGCGTTAAAGCAATTTTTAGTTAATCTATTTAAGTTGAGCCAGCATAAGTCGTGTAATCGCTCAAAACTGTGGGGAAACTACGACGTGCTTAATCAGAACTCACATTGCAACGAATCCTTTGGTCATTGCATGACACGTATAACCTAGAACCTTCCTGAAGAAACCCCAAAAGATAGAATAAAGTTGTGATCGCACTAACAGATATTGCGTTGTATTTTATTTGTGTTGTATTGTAATAAATATTATAACATATATTTTAAATAAGACGTTAATTGTGTTCTTAAATACTACTTATTACTCTCTTATAAGTTGTGATGAAATGACTGTGAGAAGAATAATACCTATTTTAATTAGTGAAAATGTAAATTTGAATGTTTAATATGACAGAATATTATTATGTCGAGCTAATATAGTAATTTTACCAACATTGTTAAACCTTGTTCTCTGCGAATCAAGACTCTGATTCTGAATAGTCTTTACAGTATGCCAATCTTATGTCTTAATACTGGAGGTAATCTTTACGTAGCTTTGAAGAATATATTCAATTATATAAAAGCACCATTTTGCTTATCGAATAAAGCTATTTGCTTCGTTATAAGGTTGTATACGTAAGCACCAATTTCTCATCTCATTTCTGCTTCGTAAATGCTTGACGGATTTTCGTGTTACCGTTTCAAAATTAGTATATTATTATTGTTTAGACTTATTTTGAATAGCTCATCGTGGGGGATATCGATTGAATTATTTCTTTGCATTCGAGTGGTTCTGTATTTAGGTAGTTGTTTTTTGTTGTTGATGTTTTGTCATTTTTGAACTAAATCAACCATGTTGGTGTACGACAGCTACCTATACTATATTTTTATTTTCATTTTTTTTCTATTTTACGTATTTATTTCAACTGTAAAATGGAAGCTTACCTATGACCCACTTCTAAATGTTTGTTGAGTAAATATTGGCGTCGGGTACACTAACTAATTTTATTAATTTTAATCACCGCCCTCGCGTGCCAGCACACATTAACTCCACTGCTGAAGCACGAGATTCGATAAAATAACTTACGACTTTCATAGTAACGCCCTCTTTAAAATATCATTAAAACGTGTATAGCCACGATAAGGCATTGTTAATGAGCCGCATTATAGTAATGTAATACGCTTTGTTGTTTATGACGCTAAAATAATGAGAGTTTTTATGGCCACAATGGCTTGTTCAGTTATTATTAGATTTTTGAATAGTCAAATTTGGGAATACTGCACGAGGTTCATCTTCGTTACCTACCTTATTTATAGGTTTATACTTTTAGAAAACTTCGGTATACACTTCTATATCCAATTCAGAGCCATTAGTGAACCAGATTAAATATCTATCTTCAGAGCGATCGCTGCCAAATTAAGAAGTTTATTTGCTATCTATCTTATTTTTTATTTAAAACGAACAACTACACATATAGTGAAATAAATATAAAAATAAATGCTTAATCAATTCCCAATTTACACTAGAGGCCCTTCGAGAACGTAGATTAAAAATGCACTAAAGAGATTGGTAGTAAAAAAGTAATATTTTATCGAAAAATATGTTCCTTCTAATTTATAAAATTAACGTTATAAATTATTTTACTTTTCAGTATAGTGTTGTTTTTGCACTTTTTGTTATGTTAAAAAAAGGTACAAAAATAACAAATTATGATCAGAATTTCAAGCATGACAGTTAAATTACGACTTAAATTTATAATATGCCTAAAAAAATTAATGTCCCAAATATCTTAGTTCTACAAAATGTCAATGCCTTTCCAGAATAATTAATAGCACACTGTTTCTAGATTTAAAACCTTCATGTAAAGTATCAATAGTATCAATCAATTTATTAAATATCGTTCGACTAAGAATCGTTACATTAGGTATATCACTCCTTAAGTACCCACATTACGATATGTCTTATTATACGATAGACCTTCGACATCAATATGATATGCAACAGGTGCCTCTGTTTCAGTCTTCAATTCATCCACGCTTCTTTTTCATTAGGGTCTGATTAATTATTCCGTGATCGTCTCTCAGGTCACTACATCAGCCGTATTCTAAGAGGAGCAAATTGCGCCAGCGATACATCATTGTAATGTTATTTTTGTGCCGTGTTAATCTCTATTGTCCCAATTTACCTTCACTAATCTCAACTTTGCTAATGAGAAAAGTTAAGCATTATCTCCGTTACTTGCATTTTTAAATAAAATTTATACTGCTTTTATATTACAGCTTGGATGTAAAATAGAATTGTTGGCTATGTTTTGAATTGTATTGTCCTTACTTTTAATTTCGTGAAAAATATATAAATTCGTTTATAGTCTATTCGATGGAGAGGGGTTGTCGGGATAGCTCTAGATAAGATAAAGATATTTATTTGCATGAAACATGTGTCGGTTTACATTGATGGTACATGAATAAAATATGGTTCAACATGTCCTGCCTAATTAGGCGTACAAATTATGATATTAGCACTAAAATATTCTTTAAATAAAATTGTTAAAAAAATTTGAAATAGAATTGAAATAGTCATAATATGTCAAAATAATAAAAAAATCAGTTGTATAAATTAAGCATGCTTAAAACAGTCAATAGAAAAAATCAAAATGATAAATTATTATAGTACTATACAATATATAATCATAAGGCAAAGTCAACAGTATAACAAACAGGTAAAACTATAATTAAAAAACAAATATTACAATAATTAAAATTTGTCATTAAAAAACTCGTTAATATTATAATAACATTTGTCAATAAGGAGCTCTTTGACTTTTTTCTTAAAAGTATTAAAATTCAAATCTTTGAATGTCACAGGAATTTTATTATATAATTTTGGTCCAATACAATAAATACTTTTCCTCATAAGTACTGTTTTAGCCGTTTGTGTCCGTAGCTTATATATGTCACGTCTATTTCTAATAACGTAATCTGAAAGTAAGGGAAACAAATGAGGGTTCTTTTTTACAAACATGAGCACCTCAAAAATGTAAAGAGACGGAAGTGAAAGTAGTCTATGTTTTATAAAATAAGGTCTGCAACTATCAGTTGTTTGTAAACCAAACATGGCTCTAATACAACGATTTTGCATTTTAAATGCTATATCTTTGTCTGTGGAGTTGCCCTAGAATACAATGCCATATCTTAAAACTGATGCTACCATACCATGATAAGCGGTAAGTAACCCATCAGTATTTAATATCGGTGCTATTTTGAAAAGAGCATATGCAGAACTGCTAATTTTTTTTGATATATAATCAATATGTGCTTTCCAGTTTAGTTTACTGTCTATTTGTAGTCCAAGAAATTTAGTAACGTCAACTTCGCTTATAACCCCATTAAGGTCCTTAAATTTAGTAATCAATTGTCGTTGATGAAATTGCATTATCTGAGTCTTTTTTAAATTTATTTTTAAATTATTATTATTTAGCCATGTCATTATCAATGTCAAAGATTTGGTAATGTCAGATTCGTACATTTTTGGGTCCTTGCCATGCCACAGTTACTGTACTGTCGTCGGCAAACAGAGTCATGGGATGGTCTATATAAACAGGCAAGTCATTAATATATATTATAAATAATAAAGGGCCCAGCACGCTTCCCTGAGGTACTCCATATTTAACAATCCGTTTATTTAAATAATACGCGTTTTCAGTTTTTATTTCAATATTGATTCTTGAAATAGTTGTGTATTGTATTCGGTTTGTTAGATGACAATGTATTAACTTTTGTATATATTTCCTCTAATGCCATATCGGTCTAATTTACTAATAAGAATATTGTGATCAACGTAGTCAAAAGCTTGGGTCATATCGCAGTACACAGCACAGATAGGGTTTCTTTTAAATCATTAAAACTATTGGCTATCTCTTGTGGTTTACTTATAACTTTGTTATCCACTAAGATCTGTGATATTTCATTTTTTGATATGTTTTGCTTTGTTATCTGACATTTTAATTTTGTAATTATTCTGTGCACGTTTTGTGAGTTTAATAATTTTTTTAAGCTTTTTTGAATATTGTAAATATTTACATTTGTTATGTTCGGTTGGATTGTGTCTAAAAGACCATAAAAGTTGTCTCTTTTTACAACTACAGCTTTTTATTCCATGTGAAATCCATTTTTGTTTAGTTATAATTGGTATTTTAGTAAAATAAAACTGAAAGCATAAATCATAAAAGCATATTAAATGTTCCATGAAATGATTAAAAGCACTGTTACAGTCTTTTGTTTCATAAATTTAAGTGAATTTTAGACTTTTGATACAGTCTTTAAATTTGCATATATTTTCATTGCTGTAGTCTCTTTGTTTTTTACGCCAATATTTAAGAAATGGTATTGCCCTCACGGGACATTGTATCAATTGCGCAGTATGAACACAGAGACCTAAATCAATCACTTCAGTCTTACATACCTTCCTAAAATTATGTGCAAAATTATCAATGCATGTCTGGCTTACAATTCTAGTTGGCTGTTTGATGGCTAATTTCAGATTATAATTTAGCAATAAACATTGAAACTCTAGTGACACATTATTATTTTTCATAATGTCTATGTTAAAATCTCCAGCCAAAATAATATTACTATACTTGTTTTTACATATTTGCAACAATAATTTCTCTAAATTAGAAAAGAACTTATTTAAATTTACTACTTTTGGAACTCTATAAATACATAAAATAATTAATTTGTAGTTTAAAAGTTCAATTGCACAACACTCAAATATGTTAGTTATTGAACATTTCGCTATTTCCGGTAATTCTCCCCACTTGTGTCCATTTCTAACTAGAATACAAGCTCCCCCTCTTTTTGAATTTTTCCTGCTGAAGCATGCAGCCAGGATGTAGTTTGGGATATGTAGTTGATTTTCATAACCAGCCATTATGAAATGCTCTGTAATGCATAATACATCGACGCATTGTCCTTCTTGGTTCATATTTTCTAAGTAAATAGATAGGAGATCCGATTTATTTATTACACCGGCTATGTTTTGGTGCAGTACATTTAGGTTGCTAAACGAGAAAAAACTCGTCGTTATTTTGGTGAAATTTTATTTTGTCTTCTACTTGGTATTTTTCAATGTCATTAATTAAACTACTAATATCCTTAAAAATTGTTTGCATGCCAAAATTATTTAATTGTCCAGTAATTTTATTAAACATGTCAAATTGGTATGATAAATGTTTGTTTGAGTCAATTATATAGGCATGTTCATGTGTTAATACGTCAAGATACAGCAGATTATTAAAAGTTTCTATTCTGAAGTTAAACATTGATGAGTATCGATCACACTTAAAGGTTGGCAAACACAATATAATATTCGTGTGCGAAATTTTCTGCAATGTTTCTCTAATATCAATTATTAAGGTAAAGTAGTCGTTGGTAGTTTTAAAGTCATCTTCTCCTATTAATATTATACAGTAGTCATTCGATGTATAGTCAGTCAATTTTGTATCTATCGAAGTAATAAGTTGTCTCATGTTGCGATTTGGTAACAAGTAATGACATACTTTTGATTGTACAAATTTACTCTCTGCTATAGTCAGGATGTCTGTGTTTTTGTTTGTACTAAGTATCGATATTTTTGATAATTTTTCTTTATTGACACGCCGCTTGGTTAAATTTGTCGGAATCGGGAATTGTTTTTTATGTGATCCCTCATATTTGTTCCTCTCTTTATTTTGAACTGTGTCAGTTTGTGTTTCTTTGTTAGAAATTTGTATATTTTTCTTAGGTGAAATTTTATTTTTAGAAAGCTTTTTTAAAGGACTTTCAGTTATTTTTTTGTAGAGATCATCCCTTTTCATTAATTTGTCATTTAATTTTTTTAGCTCAATATTTTCCAGGGTAAGTGATTCTATTTCCTCATGTGCCCCATTTAGTTGTAGTGTAATTATGTCTATGTGATCTTTTAATTTTTTTATTTCCTCATTTTGCGATTCTAAATTGTCAATAGATATGTCAGGTAAGCTAGTCGTCGTCTCTTCTAAAGCGTTAATTGTTATTTCGCTTTCATTTTGTGTGAGAGTCGTTTCTGATCGGGTACGGGTGCGACGAAAAGTAATATTCTCTAAAAAATTCATAATAATAAAGAATAATAATTTTATGAAATAAAAGAAATATTGACTTCTGGGAATCAAACACGTGGTCTTACAGATTCTGAGGCGAGTATATTACGCGCTCGGCCGTGTCACTATTAAATGACTTGATGTAATAAGCTACTGGTTGAGTACAGTTTCAAATCTTTGTATGTGTAGCTATGATTGTGTTTCCGTATTCGTAACTACCCGAAACGCACTGAATTGATCTACATTTAATTTGATATCTGAACGATTTCTTTATAAATATTATTTTACATTTCAATGTAATGTCACTTTATACTCACTGCTTATATTATTATTGTAAGTTGATTTGAGTATTTGTTCGTTTTGTTTATAGTTTTTGTCACTGATTTACTATCAACACAGCATCCTTTCTTGTGTAATTTTTATTAAGATATTTCAGTAAATATGAGAACACTATTTCGTATAACGATAACACTTGTAATTTGTACGATAATAAGCGTATTTATTACTTTTCAAAGCATTAAAGATGCATTTTCAATTATTTACAAATATTTTATACAGAGCTATTAAAACACAGTGTTTACTAGACAGCAGCGCCATCTGTTAATAAGCTGTCTGATAATAAGCATAATATTATCTGTTAAATGGATATAAAGCAATGTTTAACTTGAAATAAAGGTCCAATTTACTTTTAATATATTGTTTAAAGATGAATCTATTTGGAAATCAATATATTAAAATATTCTTAAATTGACTATTGTAATTTTTTCAGTGTTCAATTCATATGTATGATTTCTGCTAGGTATTGATAACTTGTTGTTGTTAAAAATTACTTTTATTCCTCCTCCTCCCTTCCTTCCTTTTATTTTTTGGATAAATCAAAGTAATTTTTGGTATAATCTAAATGATCAAATTTTTTTATACAAAAAGATGATAAACAAGCTTGAGCCCACCTGGTGTTAAATAATTACTGTCGCCTATAAACATCTGCAATAACAAGGAAAAAATCACTTGGTTTTGCAGGTACGTTGTCACCTAGAGAGCTAAGATGAAATGCCACGTCCAAAAATTACACTGGCTCCCTTTTCCCCTTCAATCCGAAACACAGCAAACTGTTTCACAGCTGAAAGGTGGTGGTACCTCCCCAGACGACCCTAATACGGCCTACCACCATTACATTCAACGCATTAATGAGATTTAGCGGCTACCTGGAATCCGTCGTCTTTATAAAATACTCATTATCCAGAAATTCACGACTATAAAAGGTCTAAAGATTTCTATATTTGTCGTAAAAAAATTACATTACCCTCTTTTCTAAGGTGACACTAATCGCGTGCCGATAGCTTTTGATTCATACTGAACTTCTTAATCTAGAGTAGTGGTAAGACGATTAATAACAGCTTTATCGAATGTCGAAAGATCGGTACATGGAACAACGTCAGAACTACAACAATGCTAAGGTCTATTAGTACGTAATATATTGGTATAGGGCACATTTTTGTTGTCAACAATCCAACACGCAAAACCACGAAGGAAGTGAAAGACAAATTTAGTTTTAAGTTATGAATTAAATCCGACGGTCTTCGTTATTATTCACCCTACTCCGAACTCTATTGGTTTGCGTCGAAATAAATCAAATTCACTTCAAATTTAGTATTAATTAAAACTGTGAATTTCTATATGAACGTCCAGTTATTACAAAAATTGCAAGATTCTTACTCAAAGAAATGGTTGGGAAATTTTCAGACTTTCCAGAATAACAAATTTTAAATTAATAAAAAAAATAGTTTTCTAACAACAAAAAATTGATTCAGATTGGTTTATGTATTAAAATTCAGCAAAAAAAAATATAGTTTAAGAATTGTGTTGGTTAACAACTTTAAGTGATTTTACTATACAACTTGGTGCCGACAATACAACTTAAGCTATATTAGTTTACAGAAATGTTTTGCAAATTTCAAGTACGACTTGTTCATTTGATAATTTCATGACTTTTTTATGAAATAATATAACATTTGCTGCATTATTTCCTGTTATAAAATTATCAAATGAATAAGATGTATTCAAAAATTGGAAACTATTTCTATGAACTAATATAGCCCATGTTTAAATTTATTGTCGTCACCATTCTGTATTTATATTCTAGGATTGGGACCAAGCCTACCGAATGTTTTGCATATTAAGACTTAAGACTGAATTTAAATTATGGGACTATTATAACTGTGATGCGAATTGGAATGATATCTTAAAACTTTAGCCTTTTTGGTGTTCAATCGTATCTCGTATAAGCGTATCTATCGACTATAATGAAAATAAAGCTTGTTTACCAAGGCAAGTCACTTTACAATATCATGTTTTATACACTAATCAAGATCTAGAAATTGTAAAAGTCAAATGTCTTTAAATATTATAAACTATAGTGTTATGCTTGATTAGATATGACCTTTAAATTAACAGTCAACATTACGAGCACTAAAAATATTACCTGCCTGGCAAAGGTAATAGCCTAGCAAGGCTAATAAAAAATATTGAAAAAATGACATTTCTATGGTAACTTTAGGTTTTTTTTTGTTTATTTTAGTACTTTTTCATTTTTACTGTCTTCTGAATTGTCTGAATCTCATAAAGACTTTTGCTTTTTTTATTCTCCACGGAACTAAGAGCTACGGTTTTGATATCACCTGTTGGCAAGTAACGATAAGGCCGATGGAAGCGATGCTACACCCGGATTCCTCAACCAGAGAGGAACTGGCTATCTTACCTCTAACTGCCGAAACACAACAGTGCTATTAACATTATTGTTATGGCGGCAGACTTAGGTAAGATGGTAGTAGCTAGCTAGGGGGACTTAGAAATGCCTTACCACCAACATACTGAGCACAGAAATGCCAATGCTTACGCTTACCACATAATTAACTCATTAATTTAAAGCTCATTGACAACATCAGGTATTACAACAATAGAATTCAAGGAGGTCTGGCAAGTAGGGTTAATATCTAAAATAGCACCACTTTAAGATCGTCCCATTTCTGTTGATTAAAATATTATTGCTATCTTTAACAATCCATAAATTATACGAACAAAACAATAGAGAAATATTCCATTAAGCTCTTAGAATGATGCCAAAATACGAAGTTCTCGATCAAATTACTTAAATGACTTCTCTCTAATTTTAAGTAAAAAGCTTCCATTGACCCTGATTGCGTCCTCCTCGGTTGGAGCCACACAAAAGGTCGCCCGCATTGTCTGGTGGGCTAGGAATCCGTTCGGAATACTGGACCATTGGTCTTATAATTATTTCCATTGTCTTATACGTATACTATGGGTATAGTTCCGTGGGGTCACATCGCAGAAAGTAGATTATACGTATAAATTATTTATGGATCACAATGGAATCATATGGTAGAAGTAGGTTCTACATAACGGAGCTTACCGGTAGTGGTTTTTGAACACTATATTTTAATTTAACAAACGTAGGCAATCAAAGTTTGTTTTTTGAACTACTCTAAGCCTCATTTATTATAATGGCCGCTTTGTGCTCGAAATTCGACCATAATTAATTTTAATTATATGTTTGAACATTATTGAGGTTATATTGTCAAAGACAGTACTTCTATAACCACTGCTTTTTTAATATTGTTTCTTTTTCTTTTTTTTACTTATTTTTTTCTTTTTTTATGTTTATTATTAGGGTTATGTTTTACATTCAATAATACTATTGACAATTATCAAACAATATAATCTATTCTCAATTCAACATATTTTATGCGTGTGTGTCAAATGCATGGTAGTGTTTGTAATGTTTTTATTATTGATTTAATGTATTTTTTATGCATAATTTAAAAAAAAAATACTATTCTGCACTCCTTCTCTATATAAACTACCTATACCTGAGTGTGCGAAATTTTCGTAAAATGGGGTGCAAAGTTTTAGCTTCACATATAAATATAATAATGACGACAAATTAAAATTTAAAATAAATTTTGATGCTGCTTAAACTTTCACTGTGTTTATTTACATAACAAATCAAAACTTTTCACAGTCCTTGAATTATTTGTATTTGCATTAATGACAAACAAATTATATTCAACCTAGCTACAAAGGTGTTTAGAGCTCACTTTCGCTCGGTTACTTTGTTTTGTGTTTATCCATTTATGAAATGAATTTCAAGTGTTCCAAGTCCTAACCTCGGACACAATAACCGAAGTATTTTAATAAAACGTGGAACTGTGAGGTATCAAAAGTTATTTCAATATTTTCACCGGCTTTGACTAAGCAAAGAGAATTCCTAAACACGGCAAAATAATTAGCAGAGAAACGAACGCTGGTATAAGGGCAGAGCGTTCCGTGAATTCAATATTTTTATTTTGTATGAAATCTTTTTCTGAGTTTGACTCAATGGCTTAATTTTGCTTCATCATCATCAGCCTATATACGTCCCACTGTTGGGCATAGGCCGTCCTATATGGGAGAAACACCCTTGGTTGGTGGGTTAAAGCGGTTAAAGTAACAACTTGGATCAACGGCCCCTTACGCGCCTTCCGAAGCACGGAGGAGCTCGAGATTGCAAATTTTGGTTGAACCATTCCGGAATTGATGCTAAGAAACACTTTTGTTCCGTTTACCGCGCAACTGCTGTCTATTAGTCCAAATGAAATAATGAAACAAATTTTTCATGGTAGCTGATTCACTATATAGAATCTGGCTTTCTTACCTCACTTACCATCCAAAAGGCCGGATCCATCAGCTGCCGATACTCTAACATTTGGAAGCTACCCCAGTATCTGCATCTCCTTCTTACAATAATAATAGGGTAAGAACACAATCATAAGCTACCTTTTATAAAAACAGTCATAGAATGGAGGTTTCTTAAAATATAATCAGTGTTAAACCTACCTATATTTTAGGACTCGTTTCTAAATGTGAAGTTTTTAAAGCAGTCATTTTCTTATTCCTATTACAGAATATGAGTTTTAATTTAGTGTACTCAAACCAAAATCAGACCAAGTGTGTTTATAACTTAGTAGGTGGGTAAACCAACTATTTTACAAGACATTCTTATATATTTTTTTTTCAAATAGACCTTATTTTTTTTGCTTTAAATTTAGTCAGAGTACTAAAAAATACTCCAAACTGTATTAATCTAGAGGAGCAGCGACAGTCATGGATTATTTTAGCTGATATAATAATATGCTTGACAGTGTCAGTCAGTACCTCGAATTGTGTTTCTTGTGTTACCTGAATTAAAAATGAGATATTTGATAAATAAAACAATATAAACTTTGTCTGTATTTTTTATTCAGTCACTTAACCGTGATCAATTATTTTGGCTTTCTCAATCTTACATTGTGATTTATTATGTTTTATTATAAATTTAATTAACACATTGTCACTGGCGTTACCCAATAGTAATTAAATAAGAGAAACTTCGAAATAAAACTAAATATATAAATTTAATATCCCAAAAAGTATGTTGTCTATACGTGTCATGTTGTCTATACTGAAATTAGTAGCATATGAATTCACTAATGTGAACAGATAAACGATTTATAACCAAAAATTAAATTCAAATTTTTGGGACTATAGTTGAATGACCCAGGTAGCTGCGGTAGTCGGGTGTTTTAGTAATGATGAAGAGTACCATGAATTCGACTCGACGATCTTATTTTATGGAGAGTAAGATAATGAAAGTGACTCAAATCACACTGACAGACAGCGATTCGGGTGCATGAAAAATATTTATTGAAATTAAAATTTACGCCGCAATTATACTAATTTAACATAGGTAACAATTGTAAATATTGTAAGAGATATCCTCATTAATATTCATTACCTACAGCGAGACAGTTCTGTTACGTCACTTGTCACCCCTCCCGTACGGTTCACTACCGCAGGAACCTGTCAGTTAAGCGCTATGCCTGTAATATTACGAAAAGAGCTCCCCAGGGCATATTTTTTTCCTTTTCTGTAAAACAAAAGCTATCGACAAACATCTGACAAAAATCAGACAAACGTCTAAGTTTATAAATAATTATCGCTCGTCATCCTTTCCCGCCATATGTCAGTTGCTAGGGATGCATTAATAATGCAGCGACGCTTGAGCCTAGACGGGGGATGCAGCGCCAATCACATTAAAATAACCCCACTCCGCACAGTTAGACGTCGCTCATTGTTCTTTGTGGCCGTGTGTTGCCCTTCCAGTCCTATTATTGCTTTTGCAGTCTAATATTTGGCAGCACACATACATATAGGTACTACAGACTGGCTGGCAATGTTGTATTTTAGTGGGAGTTTTATTTCAATCAAGTCGGGTTATAAAGTGTACAGGACTTCTACCCTAGGATGGCCAACATGAATTAATATTCAAAATCTAGCTTCCATTTGGCAAAAGATACGGCTTAATGTTATTATAATTTTGTTTTATTATTAGCTAAGCATACATTTTATTAGTTAGCCTTCATCATCATCACCACCAGCTTATATACATCCCACTGCTGGGCACAGACAATCCTACATGGGAGAAACACATGAGGATGAGGGACGAAAATGAAAGGATTTAAAACAATATTTTTAAAGTCTTTGTTTAAAATCCACTTTTATTTCGAAAATTCAGCTTTACCTAATTATAATTCAACAAAAGTTTGATTCAACTCACCCAAATGAATTTTGAATGCCCCTCATACGGGAGACTTCAAAGATAGAGATAAGATAGAAAACAAATCACGATCCGACCACAGGGCCTGAGTGTCGGCTCTTTAGCTTCAGCGGAATAAGGGCTCAATAATGCACATGGTTCACGTAAAATAATAGCTCTCTGTAGCTTTATATAGCACCAAATTATTTTACGATTCGTTAAGAAACATAATAATCAGTAATCAGTTGCTTCATTTGCATTAATTCTAATAGATTTGTTAAGAGTTTTCCTTACAAATACAGATATAAACATACTTACCTTAAGTTTTCGATCTCTATGGTTTAGTTAGAATATTATGTAGGTCTTGAAGTAAAAAATGTTTTTAAAACACGTATTACGTATGGACCCTTGTTGCTGTCAGTTATATATTTGGAAAGGTAATCACATAAAAATTTACTTATAAACAACACGCCCATCTAGTTACTGAATCATGGTCGCATGCGCAGCAAAGTTAAACATGTTTTTAACACTAAATCAAAGGTTTTGTATGAATTTAACGTTTTTTTTTATATCTCAAACGTTTTAAACTTTCAGCCTCAATCATGGTATGCAACTATTATAATTTTATTTCAAGGATTAAGAGTCGAAAAGATATCCAAAGTTGACTTAAATATTAAGTCCCGCTAAAATTTTATAGAACGCACAATTTGACATTTGACTTCTAAATCGACTTTGACAATACTTAAACTATTTAGAGGATTCTCTTTGTGAATCATTCATCCTTATATTCAATAGTTTCGACCCTTTCGACGCATAAACATTGCACGGAGCCACCCAAATTTATAAAGATAAAAATGTAGCGAACACAAGTGAACAGTTGACCTATCAGTTAGTATTCTGGTCACAATACGGGCGTGAGTCGTGGTGACGCGTGCGGCCGCTTTGTCCTTTTGACGCAGCCGTAACTGTCACAGGAGTTACGGGAATTTTAACCGGGACGTTCGTCAGTCTAACTGGGAGATGGCTCCATTTGCAATTTGGGCGCTGTAGGCTGGTTGGAGGCTTCGCGGCTGGGAATAACTGTTGAAGAGATAGATATAAAACAATTTTAGAATAGAACTAATCATTTATACCACACGTTTCACGAACGACGAGTCGTCTTCATTGACTTGGAATTCTTTGCCGGCACATGTGTTCCCTCGTTTCTATAACATAGGTTCCTACAATAAAGGCGGCTAAAGCAGTGTCTAAGCTTTATTAGCTGTCTTCGCATATGGACACTTCTTACCGCTTCACATCAGGTGGTGTTGAGTCTTTTGGTACAAAAAAGGCTTTCTAATTAAACGCGAGTTAAATCCGGTAATTTCGAATGTAGATATGATGCACCAATGAAATTGAAACTAATGAGAAGCGTAAGTATTTTACTAAGAGAGACAAAACACATTATATACAAGTGTAAACGTTGCTGAGAACGTAAAGGACACGGTCTTTTTTGGGCTTTCATTCCGAATAATTTTGAAAAGCAATTTATATACCTCTTTACAAAGCTAATTAAATAAGCCATTCGATTAAGCATTTCATTAAATTTATGCCTTAGCTTTCCAACCCTATACTGATAGTAAGCAAAAGATTTTTATCGTTAAAGCTGTTACAAATGTAATATTTTGATGTCAGCACTCTTGGGCTCCAAGGATATGAGATCTTCGTCTTAAATAAATATAATTTAGCAGTGCCATCTTGAAGACGAATCTTCGAGATGAAACTACGATATTTGAACGACACGATGAGTATTTTTTAAATTATGTTTTTATAGCTATGTCCGCAAGTCCTGCAGTTTGTTTCCAACATCTTAATATGATTTCTACTTTACCATAAGTAATAATAATATTCATACACTCACACCTATTATCTACCTCAAAGTAAGCATCATGAAAAACATGGAATCATAAATATGGGGTCTGTAAAAACGCCAAAGGCTTTCAAATGCACAATTCAAGATTTTTTTATTGTGTTTGCGATAATCATTTAATATGTAATATTTCTATTGCGTATTATGTGTGCTTATGACCAGTAAAATATGAGAAAATATGCATTTCAAAATACTGCACTGTGATTAATTAACATAAATATTCGACATCGAGATTGAGGACTGATAAGACGATGAGCCGCCATTGTTTTTGACGTTTGAACACAGGGCTGCGCGTAAGCGTATTCACTAAACACTACGGCGATCTCCTGGCTGTGTATGTTTGTCGCTAGTTACTGAAGACTGACTATTACATGAAGTTATAAAAATTAAAAACTTTTTAGTTTGGCCTCACGCCGTGGTCGTCGTCGGAACGCTATTATCGCCAAAGGTTGTCAAATAGATGTCAAACAAACGCCAAAAGTTATCACAGCGCTGCCCACAGCCACTACTGAGTTAAGAGAATCGCATTGGATTGAATTGGAGAATAGAGAGCGATACAAAAGATCTCAATTTGTATTTACAAATGGCGTTTGCCGTAGCTATTATGTCAAAATCAGTAGGTATTCAGATTCTAACCAGCCGCTTACTCCCCAAGAGGGCCCGTAGAAATATGCGTACTTTACATACAGGACCATTGCAGTCACTAAGACCAACATCAGTTAGCTGCAGCTGTGAAAACTATATCGAAGTTAGAGCGTCAAGGCGGGCTGTCGAAAAAAGTGCTGTCACTGCCAAAAACATTTTGTGTAAGATATTTCGTCCCAGGATTTCTGAACATTTGAAATTTTATGCTGAGTCGAAGATAGTTTTGAAAATTCATTTATAAGCTTGAAGCTTGTTGAAGAGATTATCTAATATGTGCTGAAAATTCTATATTCTATTATATTCGAATCTTAATCGCTCTCGATCTCAATTCTTTGTGTAAACAAAATATGACGCGGGGGACTTTATTGTTGTGGAGAGAAATGATAGCCTCGACTGCGGTTATAATATTCTTTAGTGATTTACTATTTACATTCGATTTATATTACAAATTCCATTCTTTCAGCAAGTCAGCAGCACAATGACAAACAATAGGCGTGACGACAGCATCGAATAATCAATGATTTAATGTTTTTAGGGGAAAATATGCATTAAAAGGATTTAAAACACTGATTCGGTTTTAATTAAAAACCTGAGATTATTAAGATTTTCACTAAATTAAAAGACTAAAATACTGCAATCCGCCATTTTGACTGAAACACCAATCACAGCGCATGACGTCACGCTTAGGTAAACAAACATCTCTCTCTTGTGTTTTGTTGTGACTACTACCGATATATAACAAAATAACGCATTTGAATTGATTTTTTATTAGTGAAAGTGTGATTTATCCACTCCACTCGACTCTAGAACACGAATTTATAACAATGGAACCAGGCTTTCATAAGGCAAACAGCTCAAATTTGCCTATGATTGATTTATTGATGTTGGGCGATTTCCTCGCAACAAATAAAGAGTTTTGCTCATCTGAGTTAAACCACTTTGTAAGTAAATTTTATATTTATCCTTAGTATGTACTAGATACAAATACAACTTGTTTTGAACTGGTAGGAGTTTATTTTACTTTCAAAGGTTATTTTTACAATAAACTTGTCATTGTTAATTTTTGAGGTTAACCCCCTTGCAGCTGAAAAAGCTACTCTAGAGTTAATACCCGAAAAAACTTCTGTAATTAGAAAGCACCTACTAGTATTTTTCTAGTTTCAGAGTAAGTTAACTGACAAACAGACATTTTACTTTCAAATAATGCTTAATTGTAGCCTACTTTGAAAACTTATAATTTTTGATTTGATAGTATGTATGTATTTGTTCTTATTAGTTTCTATTATTTTAGATCTTCAAGACCATCAAATGGGGGTGATGCAATCAGTCATGTGCAACTAAAATGGGAGGAAACATAAGTACAATAAAATGCAAGATTTGTCTACAGCATAAAGTCTATGGAAAACAATATGCTGTTACATTGATGGTTGATGAAGATGAAGAAAAAGTAAATTCAATTGATGACATGATTGTGTTGCTGCCCAGGGCGAATGTAATCATGCTATAGCACTGCTTATATGGGTCCATAGACGAAGCGAAGAACTTTCATGCACTGAAGTTCAATGTGGCAGAAATCAAAGCTCTACCTTCAAATCAAGAGTCAGCACTACCTTGAAATTTATATATTTTAAATGCTTTGCTCAGATACAAATGCAAATGTACCTAAGTGGACTAAAAAAGTTTTACTTTTGTGTTGCATGCCCAAATTTTCCCACTTGTCAAAATGTAGAAATTATATGTGTAACCTTTGATAATATTTATATGTCAGGCTCTTGTAGAAAGTATTATTACATTTTGGAAATCCCATGTGTATCCCCTGTTTGTTATATAAAAGTATATAAAATAAAAATGCCAAAATTTCATGTGTGTTTTAATTAATAAGTGAATCTTGTATATTAATTATTCTATATATTTTCTTATTTGGGACATATACAAACACCTTGTTGGGTGTTGTTATTGATGTGTTTTTACATTGAGGCACTGTACATCACTTATAAATTTTAGACTTCAATTTTTACAGACGAAATATGCAATGTTTGTTAACTTTCCTCTGAGCGCGCGTAGACAAAATTTGATGTTTACCTAGGCGTGACGTCAGACCCGACGCCATGACACTTTGAGCTGTTTTCGCGCACTATTGAATTTTTTTTAGAAAAATGGCTTTAAACTTAGTGAAACGTTAGTTTATTACCGAAATAAAGATTTTTTCATAAATAGTAAATGTGTACATACACTACGGAAGAGAATTTCAAAATCTTTCGTCATGCCTATTATCTGTAATGATGATTATTTACCACATTCATCTAAGACACGAGGAAATGTGTTACCAAAACCTTTAGTCAAGTATGAAATGAGCTGATTATCAATCTGACAGACGCCTGAATAGATCTTCGTAAATTGTAGCTAAGAACCATCTGGATCACGTCAGTTTAAAGCAAAAAAAAACCGGATCACAATAAAATTTGGTCTACTCCTTTGGGAGCTACGATGCCACAGACAGGCACACAGACACACAAACAGACACGTTAGACTTTTAACACAAGAGCGTCGTGGTTTGAAAATAAAAACCGTCTTTAAGAAACTAAAAAGGAAAAAAGTACATACTTAGGTATTACTCGGCATAAAGGTCTTACTAACTTACACAGAGCCGATTGTTTTGAAATTTGGTTTACTGTTACTTCGGTGGTATTTCCAAGACACGCTAGCCTTGAGCTGATCCTGTACCATCAAATAGTCTGAGGGATGCTCAATTCTTCAGAAACTTACAGCAGATATAACGTGGTCGAGCTCATAAGAACATTCTCAATGAGATGGTAGATGATTAATGAGGCCGGAGGTTACTTAAAATTTTAAATTTTATATTATTTGAAGTTGGTAGATACTAAACTGTTTTTAGAAACGATAGTTAATGTAGTACTAACTTAAAAAAAACTTGTTATGATTTAAATTGAATTGTTTTTCCTTTCTTGTGTTTTGAAGTCGGTTTAAATTTTTGTTTAAAAATGTTTTGTGTCATATTTTTAGTGATAAATTTCGAAGGCCAAGGTCAGATGGATGATCGCGGACCAACCTGGTAGTATTCCAACGCAAATAGAATTATCATAAACACCACGAAAAGTATAAAAAAGCAAAAATCTGCAATTTCGCTTACATTGATAACGTAATTTCCAGTTATTTTTATTTTAAAATCAAAGTAGTAAATCAATTTTAAATCTGTAAGTATGCTCTTTCAATTAAAAACAATTCGCCAAATCGGTTTATAAATACCGGAGTTCTGAGGTAACAAACATAGCAAAAAAACATAGCCAAATTGATAAGCTCCTCCTTTTTTGAAGTCGGTTAAAATACCTATCTATCCAAACTTGTTTTTCAAATACGCCACTTTTGAATGGAATCTCCTTAGGGTTACTGAAACCAGCAGGAACATACTTCAAAAACCGTCCTTACGTACCTACCAGCTTCTATCTGAAGCTTTAACGAAGGATTTAGTGATTTCAGCCTGGCTTCGTTATTTCCTTTCAATCCCCAAAATGTCATTGAAATTTGAAACTTTCTAAGCCCATTTTAATGGATTTAACAAGGTCTTTGTGTCATTTTTTGGATAAATTGCCAGTTTATGCTTTTCTGCGTTTTATATAGAACAAATGTATATAAATGGTCGAGTTGGTGTGGGACGTATTTCACTAAGTGATTTTTTCCTCGCATGCGGTGTTTACCTATATATTTTCATACTTATCTATGTAATTATGTAATATGTGTTACTTCTATGTTTAAGTGTGGGTAATAGTTGATGAATCAAATAGATATAAATCTTTCAATCAAGAACAATTTGCCAAATATCTTTTCAAAATCATTTAAATTGTCTCAAACATTCAATTCTTGTTTTCAAAGTCAAGTAAAAGGCTCTCAATTCTTTTTCCTTTTCCGCAGCTCATTTTAACTTTTAAAGATAAGACATAAAAAGACATTGATAGCAAACAATAGATTTGGACGGAGGCAATGAGAAAATAAAAGTAGCCACTCAAGTAAATTGCTCTTTTTAGATTCAATTCTGAATTTCCTGTGTCTAGTTTATAATTTATGTGGTTATGTTGGAGTTAGCAGATATTCGTTTGTAAACATGAAATATACAAGGTCTGAGTTTTTCTGTAGGTACCTACTTGTATCTCCTCTTCTTCTTTTGTAATATGTTTCATCTATTTTTACTTTATTAGTTTAAATGCTATTAAAAACTTGAAGGCCTATTTACACTATGCAAGTTTCTTCTTTACTAGCCTTAATCATATACTCATGCATGGCAATGATAGTGACAAGTGTGTGTTAAACGCTAGTAAAGCTTTAATTATGTGATCCCTATAATAACAAACTCCATTAAAAGCGGTCCGAAAAGTTTTACACGATATGAAAGTGCAATCATTAGGTTTTTCGAGAAATGTACCATTTTCTGTGTCGAATATGTTCAAAAATTTACCTCTGCGATTTTTTGACTTCTTGTCCCAAACTTTAACAGATAGTATCTATTGATTTATTTTACGAAGAGGTAAGGACTAGACGCAGTTTAAATTGCAGAGCTGAGTTAAAAAAAGATGTCCTCGCATACTTAGTAGTTTTACAAATGCCTTAGATCATGCTTACTATACTGACTGCAGTCAAAGACTTTTTATAATTCATTCAGCAACTATTTGGTAGTGACTTGTTGGTTGTAAATGTAAGAAAAGAGTGATAATTCTGTTATTTTATAAAATAATGATGGACATGACAAGTCACGGCAAATAACCACCTGAAGCGATAAAAAGAGTGTGTTGAGTGTTGTGTAACGTTTGCTTGTTATTTAGCTTATCATTATAGCGTTACAGTGCAAGCATGGGGTTCCCAAGACCGCAAAATTAACGCTTACTCTAGATTTTCACTCTTGAATAGCGCGCGCAAGTCAAGCTGCTTGTTTGCCCACGTATAAAAATGCTCAGTAGCGGGCGTTGAGCCTGGGTGTCCCTTTTGTCCAGCAGAGAGAAAGTACATAGATACCAAAATTATCATCCTTCCTTTTCTATCATAAACACAAGGCGGCGGCGTTCAAAATTATCCCGCATTCGAATTTATATAGCCCACTCTCCCCTTAAACAATTTAGTTTTTGAAAAGACAATTTATAACTACAAGTCTACAAATAAAAGTAAAAGGCTCAAAACTCGTAGTAAAATATTTTATGTGTATCACGTACTTAAGTGACAGGAGGAGCTCGGTGGCGTAGTGATTTGAGCGCTCTGGTTTCGATTATGAAAAGAAAGCAACATTCGCCATGGTCGACCCGGGATGGGTCAATCAAATTTATAATCTCGAGCTCCTCCATGCTTCGAATGGCACGTGAAGCCGTCGGTCCCGGTTGTTACTGCAACCGCTTTAACCCACCAACCCGCATAGTGCCACCGTGGTGGTGTTAGGACCCAAGCTCCTCATGTGTTTTTTCCCATGTAGGAAGGCCTGTGCCTTGCAGTGGGACGTATATTGGCTGATGATGATGATGACGATGGATGATTTGTCACTATCCTCTTTTTCATGGCTCCATTTCTTTTCTGTTCTCATAGAAATGGGGAGGCTAATTTTGGTTTAAATATTAATTAAACTCTGTAAAGTTCCCTGGCAGCTTTTCGCTTCCTAATTAAATTTAAAGAGAAGTCTACAAATTGTATAACTACTTTGATATTCCTAAAACTACAAATCTGTTACTTATTTTCTTGCTGATTTAATTGTTACATTTGTGGTTTAGTCCAGTTAGTGTAACTATTGTGCAAGAGAATACCATCATATATAAACGAGAATATACAAGATGGTGCCGTCAATGCGACAATGAATTGAAACATGGGTTTTATTAGTTCATAGAAATGGTTTGACTCTCTCAAAAACATCTTATTTAATTGATAATTTATCGAATTATCCGAGACCCGAGACCAAGTTCTCGGTCGAGTCTTATTTTGACGTTTTCCATTTGATAATCAGTTGAGCGGGTCATGATTCTGAATTTACTCACCAACACCTTAATAATACGAAAGTTAACTTTATAGAAATATTTTAAAAGACAATTAAATGACAATTCCTGTTTCGCAAGATTTAGGGGGTGTTTATTATTTGTAAATTCTTTTTTTTTTTTTCTAATGTCTCGTTGTAATATATGTAGGATTAATTAATTATTTATTTATATTAAATGACTATGAATTTTATTACTCTACTCTTTTTTCTGTGATTTTTGTAACCTGTGAATTTGGCGCCGTCTGGCGGTGCGCGTCAGTACTAAAGAGCTCCCGAGGGATGGTTCGGGAGTAGACATACGGTAGAGACAGGACGCTTTCGTTACATCGTCTTCGTATAGATGGCGTTTTGAAAACTTCGTAACAAGAGGTTTGCTTTCTTGAAAATCTTTTAATATTTTCAGGGAAAATATTACTTTAGAGAAAGGTTTTTAAGAAAGTGTTTAGACATTATTATTAAATTAATTACCTTATTGTCAGTGGCCGCTCAAAGAACTTGCAACTCAATTTCATGCGCCACTATTAATTTTTTCACACAATGTCGTAGTAAAACATCACACGCTACAATTAAATTTCTCTACCGCTATGTTAATAGATTCCATTAACTTTCAGATTAACATAGAAACTAGATGTGATTGGTAAACTAGATAGATAAATTATTCAAAACTCTAAGAGGCTATTAACATAATGGAATGGGTAACACGATGTATAGGTAAGTATAATAATATATCTTTTTGCAGTTTGAAAGTGTAAGGGCTGGTTTTACAAGTCGCTTGTAAAATGGTGAATAACTACGGGACACGTCATTATAACTAATACCTAATAATATTCTTTATTGCACACAAGAGACAAATTCAACAATACAAAATAATAGACCAAGAGCCCACGACGGCAAGACCTTCATTATTTTATAAAAGTTGAAAGTTTCTCTGTACATGTCCCCTATACAGGTAAGAACGACCAGCGACTAAATATATATAATAGCGAAAATTGAGCTTTATACTTTAACAAATTTTAGGTACTATTTTATACACCTTCGCTACCAGTTACCTGCCCAGATAACCACAACCCAAACTCGGGACTCGCTCCCACGGGAATCGAACCCCGGACCTAGATCTGAGGTAGGTGGTCTCAACCACTAGACCACAGAGGCGGTTCCCAATAAACCAGTTCTTTGATGAGCATTCGACGTTGCGATCCTTCTCACCTCATAAACATACCACCTAAGAGGTTTATTTGGCTGCGATCTTTCGTGATCCACCTTCATGGTAGTATTCTACTCGGACGCTCTAAAATCATATGGAAAATAATAATCATCATCATCACCAGCCTATTTACGTCCCTCTGCTGGGCACAGGTCTTCCTACAGTAAGAAACACATGAGGAGTTTGGGCCATAACACCACCACGTTAGTCCAATACGGGATAAGTTGTGCCTTCCGAAGCATGGAGGAGCACGAGATTACAAATTTTGGTTGACCCATCCCGGGACCGACCACGGCAAAAGTTGCTTTGTTTTCGTGATCTAAACAAGAGCATTCAGACCACGTCACCGAGTCTCTTCGTGGTAATGCATAGTGGTGTGGAAATTACCTAGTCAGATACTTAAATCTATCTGTCATCAATGCGATTTGCGGAGAGTAATCTTGTGTCTGCTAACAGTGACAGACTGACAGTATCACTCCGAATTTGTTATTAAATTCGTAAGATCTAAAGCCAAGACGTAATGTAATCTATTTTGAGCGGGAATGAGAAAGTGTCACGTCACGGTTTATGTTCTGACTTGTTACATGTCGCTTATAAATGGAATTGAATGCGTTGTTGTAATTTAACGATTTTCTCCTGACAGTTCATAATACCAGTATGTATTTATAGTCTATGGTTGAAAACATTTGGTATTAGATGTTTACATGTTTGATTTTTAACATTTATAATGCTTCTTTATTGTAAGAAATACACGATAAGGAAATGTTCTTTATTTAGATGAAAAAATTGTATGCTCCAGGCGGGAATCGAGCCCGCGTCTGTTGAAAGACGCTGGTGAGTCCTGCTGATAGTTATCTGCATACTTAGTCAGATAGTTTGACATGAACAGTTTTTATTGATTGACAGAAAAACGGTTTCTGTGATTGGTAGATTGGCTTCCGAGCTTTTGACTTACGCAGCAAAATCAGGCTCAAGGATTTTGCGCAAACACTTAAAACTGAATGATTTTGGTTACACAAGGTGAAGTATAAAGAATAACATCGAACCTATTGATCACATAAAAACTTCTATGCGATTCTTTAAAGTCAGCAGCCTTGAATTGGTGGTTGTGGAAGTGATGTCATACCTTTCGGCGTTTGTTTGACAACCGTTTGACAACCGTTGGCGGCACTAGCGCTTCGACGACGAGCACGGCTTGAGCCGGAAGTAGATTTTTTTTATATTTTTTTTTGTAAAAGTCAATCAAATATTGAAAGAAGTCATCATTATGATACATTTTAAACACAAAAAAGCACACTCGAAAAATATCGGTTGCACTTCATGTCGTGTCTCTAAAACAGCGTCAAACAAACACAGTTAAGATATCGACGTAGATTAGTGAATACGCTTACGTAGAGCTCAAAAGTCAAAGTCAATGGCGGCTTGTCGTCTTGTCAGTCGGCAAGCTCGATGTCGAATATTTCTGTTAGTGATTCACACTGTTTACTACTAGACGATTCGCCTAGGCAGAGTTAACTGTCAGCTAGATTTAACCATCGCCTACCATACTCGTATACATATGCCTTATTACGCAACTTAAGCTAACATCAGTTCTAAATTAAGACCCCTAAAACTCAAATAACTAATTTACTTTCAACACACGAAATAAGTGAAAAAGTTACGACTGTTACCAGTTTAAATGTGCCACAACTTTTTGTACTCACACGAGGGCCATCAATTTTTATTGTGCTTGTACAAAAACTAATAGTTTAGCTGTTGTTTTTGTAACTGACAGAAATTATACACACGTGCGTACTGTAAAAGTTAGATTGTTAAAAGCAAACGCAATATCGTGAAAATGCAATACAAAACTTTACGGACTGAGACTAGTTAGCGAGACTGAGATAGCACACTACCTACATCACTTGCTTGACAAGTTGACACTGAAAACATAATATTTTTGTAATACTCAAAAGGGTGGCAAAAATCGTACGGCCATAACGCACTTTAAAGTTATCTGTAAAATTCAAAAGAAAGTGTTATGCCGACAGTCCGGGTCTTTAGTGGCTCAGTGGTCAGGGCAGTCATCTGTATTGCGAAAGGTTGCGAGTTCAGTTTCCGTCCCGGGAGCAGACTTTTTCTAGCTTCGATATTTTTTTAATGACATTAAAATTTGTTGCGGACTGGCTGTCAGTGCGTTCTTTTTGTTAATGTTTTGTATTTTTAAGGAGTTTGTTTTGGACTGAAAAAAACTTAACTACTTCGGTTACATTAGTAATAGCCAAAATTTAGCGAGGTGTAATTACATATATTACATATCTTATATTTGATTATAAGAAACGGCGCATGTCTATGCAACATTATTTTTCGCTAGGCGTTAACCTCAGTTATGTTGTCACTTCTTTGAGCTGCAGGTAGTCAAAAGTTCAGCTGTCATTTTTTTACTTTGTATGCCAGATGACTTGGTTCTTTTGCTTGTTTTTTATTTGTATGTTTATAAACTATATTTTTATTACATAAATAATTTTCTCTGTTAATAGTCTGATTTAAATTCTATCCACCTTCAAATAGGCATAAAATCGTAACTTGATTTAGAATAAATTTATTTATTTAGATTTTTTTTACAGTAAGTAAATACCTTCGTTTACACCATAATGTAAAAGTATTCTGTGGTAATGTGGCACCCATAAAGCACTCCTAGCTTAAAGTCAGACACACGTGTTGGAGTTTTCACCCATGGGCCTCATTTAATTGTCTGTTCAGTAGTTAATGGTAGAGCGATGTTTTATGAACTTTTAATGTTGACAGACGTAATGCTCTCTCGTTTGTACCTTTATAAAAAGCGCGAGTCTGTGTTCCCAGCTTCTACTTAAGCGGCGAAATAAAAGTTTTTTATCTAAAAAAACATGAGTGATGTGATCTTATAATGTAAGGGGCACGCTTGCGTATTGCTACGACAGTGTGACGCTATGTGCGTGAAAATCTACAACTCTGTACCTAGTGATATAAAACTATTGCCAAACCAATCATTTAAGAGAAATTTTACGAAATGGCTCCAGGAAAAATCTTTCTATCCTGTAGATTTTTAATGAGTTTTTTAACTATAAAAATAAAGTTAAAAAAAAAAGTTAAAGAAAAAAAAAATTAAAACCGACTCCAAGAAACTGAAAAGGATAAAATAATTAAATTTTAGTAGGTTCTCATCCCCTAGGAACATATTTTTGGAGTTGGTGCTAAGTTGTTTCCAGAAACCATAGATAGAGATGCACCGACTCCAAAAATATGTTCCTAGGGGATGAGAACCTACTAAAATTTAATTATTTTATTCTTTTCAGTTTTTTGGAGTCGGTTTTAATTTTTGATAAATTTTTTTTTCGTAATTTTGTAAGGCCATTTATGACTCACTAACATTTTCTGTTGAGTGTACAGTGAACTTATATAAATCAATAAATAAAAGTCTTCGCATTTTTGTTTTACAATAGCATTCATATTATGTCATATCCGAAAATTTTAGGATGGATTCATGCAAACATTTTTATGCTGTTTATCGTGAAAGCCTGTGCACAAATGTTGCAATTATAACTCTCCCTTTTAATTATCATTAAGTATGTGACAGACAATTTTAGAGTGCTTCTCACACTGTCTTACCAGGTCGAGTAGCTAAACTGGTTAATTAAGGATAGTACTAAGGCAAGTCAAGTGACACTGTCCACTAGCCGCAGCTGGGGTAAATTTATCCTACGATATATAGATCAGAGGTTCTCAAATTAAATATATTGGATAAACTTAACGTAAGGCAAATAAATACCTATCTTTTTAGTCAAACCTCTAAACATTAAAATAAATTGATACTATAAAACGTTATAAGTATCTAAAAAGAGAAAGGGTTCACGTAAGTGGTCTCGGGAGGTGGACGGTGGGAAAATAGGGACATAGTTAATAATTATTTTCAAGATTTCGGCATCTTCTAGTCTAGTTTCAAATGAATCCATGTGAGCAAGCCTTTGTAGTCAACTATTTCTCTTAAGGGACCAATTAGACTCACTAGTGATTTCTTTTCATACAAATGTTTCAAATATCCACTGACTGGAGTGACCCCATAAGAATAAGACTATCCAATTTTGCAGGAGCGACCGTAAATAAGAAAACAAATAAATATCGTCAACCATATTATTATCATCATTTAAAAACAAGTGGGTTGATGAGTAAATATTCACATTGTCAATATAAAAAACAGAAATTCAATAAACACATAACGTAGGTACTGACAAAAAAGGTTAAAATAGAACAGAAAAACTAGGTAGGTATATGGACAATATAGAGTCATAAACAACCACAGTGGTTAAAGTTTGGGAACATGTGTTAGCACAATGTGTGAGGCCGTAGTTTATAGTTTAGTCCTTGCAAATTCGCAGGAATATATTGTCAAGTTGCTTTAAATATCTTGCTATATTTGAACATTAGTATAGTTTCAAAGTAAGATAATTTTTAATGCCCGTTTCTCCTGAACTATTATATACGTGAGTCGAGAAATTATTTTCTGCATCTAACTAAACGAAGATCATATAATATTTCAAACGAATTGAATTTCATTGTTTTACTTCCATTTATTTTTTCAACAAACTGCAAAAGATATTTCAATATACCTTATATACCTAATACTGAACTCCAATTTCTTCAAGAACCTCTTCGACTTATAAATAGACAGCTTAGAACTTCTTGCAGGTTGCCTTTAGAAGAACCTTTTATTTTAGAGTTTTTGTGGAGATTGCCTTCTGTAACTGTAAGTTTAATTTTAGGCTATTCGTTACCAACGCAGTAGTAAAGTTTTATTTAATGACAAACCTCAAGCAGTAAACAAAGATTTTATAACAGTAAACGTTTTTTTAGCTGCTTTCATTAATTACTCGTCACGATTACTCTTTTTGAAATCTGTAATGAATGGCAGAACATATTCTCAAAATATCTTATAAAGCTACATATTAAAAAGGCATCATCAAAAAAAGCAATTTGTAAATTATTTCTGGCGCGCGCTACGCCTATTAGGACATCTTGATAGCTGTCTGTCTACTTCTTTCAACGTCTATTTAAAAGCCACCATATGCATTTCAACCAGTTCAGTCCGAGAACAAAAAACCACGCCAAAATCATCCTTAATACAAGGACTTAGCAATTAAGTTGCAGACCACAGCAGCAAAAGTTGTATAGTCGATGCATCTTCGTATATTTCTGGTAGCGCATATTACCATTATATTGTGATCTCCTCTGTCCCTCTTTTTGTCTGATTTCTGGATGCATTGATGGTTTCCTTACCATATTCACAGATCATTTTAAGCTGGTTAAAATGCGTGTTATACGCCGTTTTGTTATGATGTCCGCTTCCAAAGACGTGAGGATAAACGGTAACATATTTTTAAATGGGAGATGTATGAGTCTTATTTATGGATTATCGGAAGCGAAGTGCCATGAACAATCCGTAAGTGATTTATATTGAGGAAATTGCTTAGATTATGAAATTAATATTTATTGAGCCAGAGAGAAAATTCATATTTAGTCATGTATTTAAATAAACTTTTAAATTGAAGACTTTCTACTTGAAAAGTAAGAAAATATAAGTAGGTATCCATGATTATGATAAGAGTTCCATATATACGTTCCATTAATAATCTGAAATTGTCCATGAATGTGCTGTGAATTTATCGGGCGAAATAAGTAATTTTTGTTTTCTGACATACTGTCAAAAATTAAGTGAACAATAAGAAATTGATAGTAATTTCTAGATTTGACTTGAAACACTATAAATGATTGAGAAATATTTACTTAGAAGAAATCAAACAGACAATAATGTAAACAGCATTGCAGCAATCCTATTTACATTATTGTCTGTTTGATTTCTTGAATGTGTTCCGGCAGTTGAAATGAAGGTGATTTAGGTAAAATGATGGTCAAGAGCTACTCCGCAAAAAAATAAAAATAGACTAGAGGAAAATCAGGTATATACCAAGACCTCGATAGCTCAGTATTCAGAACAGGTACAGGCATTGAAAAGGTCGCCTTCGGTACTTGCTCTAGGACATTTAAAAAAAAATTTGATATCTTTGTAAGTGAAATGACTGAAAAGAAAACATACCTATTGAAAAAAAAATATTTATTACAAAACAATAGATTTAAAAAAGCCGAACTTATAAATAAAGAACACCACGTAAATTTTGTGAAATAGGAAGTACACCAATAAGACTGGTCGCATTACCTCGCTGAATTGCGAAGCGTTATATACAGTTAATAGTGTTATTTCTATTAAATTATCTTTTATGGCATGCCTCAATAGGTACAGAGTTATTATTTCATATGAACTTTTAATGTTTTCACTCTTACTTCCTCAAACATTCACCGTAGGTTTCTCAGCAAATTTTTAAGCTGTGTGGTGATATTTGAAGTTATTAATTTCAAATATCACCACAGCTGAAACTTAGTTTTCAAGGGCGACTGAAGCTATTCATGTCTAGTCGCATAAATCATTGCGACGGTCGCGGAAAACGCAAACGAGTCGTGAGTTATGGCGGAACTGAGCGACGCCGCGTCGCCGGCCAACGTTATAACTATTAAAAGTGTTTCAGTCTATTGAGATTTAAGTTAAGTTCCGGATATATTAACATAAAATGAACTAATCATTTTAATAATGTGATCAGATTTATCATTATTATCATTAACTTTGACCAGCTTGGTGACTAAGGTAAAAGTTGTCGAGCAAATAATAAATGAGATCGATAAGTTGGATATTGCTTCTATAACTATAATTGAGTCGAGGGTTCTTGCTGCCGTTCGTTCGAACACTTGATATGGCGTGGAACAACACTTAAAAGATAATAACAAGACAGCAGTAACTCCAAATTATAAACTGCTGTACTGCCCGCGTGGATGGTTATCTCGGTGCCAAAATTTATCTGAATTGGTTCGCATTTATATTATAAGTATGGATTATATTTATCAAATTTCTTCATGTCATAATCAAAAATTTTTCTCGTGCTGTAAAAGGATTTGAAATAAAACCAGATCATTATCTGATTTAACTCGCGTTTAATTAGAAGTCACATTATTATTTTATACCCGGTGTGTCGTTTACTTTACGACGATCGTGGTCAAGGGAAGACTGAAGAAGAGATTTTTCCAGCAATTTTATTGAGATAGATTTAAAAACTTTGAAAGTCTTTAGCTTCAGTTGACTAGGAAGTGTATTATAAATGAGAATAGGCATGTTGAAAGTATTTTTCTCCTTAATTCGTGTTATACGTCACAGGCCTTCCTACATAGGAGAAACTCATGAGGAGTATGGACCATAACACACCACGCTGGTCCAAGTGGGTTGGTGGGCTAAAACGGTTGCGTGCCTTCCAAAGCATAGACGAGCTCGAAAATTTGAAATTTTGGTGGATCCGTCCCGGGTTGACCATGGCTTGAGTTGCTTTGTTTTGTAATCGAAATGAAGAGGGCTCAATATACTACGCCACCGAGATCCTCTCTCCAACTCTCTTCCGTCTAGTCGATACCTCTATGTAATTTCTGTTGACAACTGACGATTTACACCTATGATACCCTTTGATCTGTTGCTGTAACGGGTTAACGGTTGATGCTATTTAAATATAAATGAAATTGTTAACCAATACGTCTTTGACTGTTTTACAATCGCCCATAATTTTACGCAATGCCAATGTACTCAAGCTCATGCATCTACAGCGGGAGATTAATGATCTATCGATTATAATGCTTGCTGCAATTTATCGCCTGCTTGGCTCCATCAATGCGCGCAAACCATGTACTCTGTCCGATGCCTTTGTGTTGGTGACATGGTAATTATATTCCTATGATATATCGCTTTGAGTGATAAATAATACTAGTTAGAATCGCTTATGAAAACTGCACTTAGAATTATATGTAACCCATTCATTGAAACATTTTTTGTTCTCGATTTCTATAATAAATACGATTTGAATAAAGCTGCGTTTGCCCCTTTTTTCGCTCATGACAAAACTTAGAAACTGTGTAAGGATGTAGAGAAATTTTTATCAAACCTTTCGAATAGAATTCCATAAAAATAATAATTATTTTGGTATTATAAGAAAATCCACAAACAAAATAATTAAAGAAAATATACATATGTAGGTAATGCATATTACCACAACTTCGACGTATTATAATCGATATATCGAAAGAAAAGTCTCTAGATTTATTTTCACAATCAAAAAACATTTACTAAAAGGAGCTTATTAATTAGCCCCGTATTTGGCTACTCGCCATGACCACCGCAAGAACAGAACTGTCAGAACAAAAGAAAAAAAACAAACTTTATGAACTAAGGAAGTTCTTCGACCATTACTCAAAATACACATTTCCGGTCAGATCCAAAGTTTTGTCTTTATCTTACATCATAAATAAGATAAAGGCAGAAATATTACTATTTATTGTCTATGGAGGATCTAGTTAGCACAGACAACATTTATTTTGTCAGTGTTATTTTGGAATGAACACCACACGAAGGCTATAACGAAATATTTGCTTATTGAGTAAGGTTTAGTTCATCTGAACATCTGAACCATTATAATATTACCTAAAGCAAGTAATCTAAATGCCTTTAATAAATAGGCACCTTCTAAATTAGCTCACTACAACTTCTGTTGGAGCTAAAATTGAGATCAAGAGTAAGCTCATTATAAAAAAAAACACTATTAATAACTAATATTTAGGTAATAATAATAATAAGTCACACACAATACATCATCTTCAACATAAATACATCACACGCTACACTTACTTGGTACAAGCCCGTAAGTGTAGCTTAAACCAGCTTACAGCTGAGAATTCAAAATACCCTTATAATAATAATAATAATAATAATATCTAGGATACAATCAGCTCAAAGGTCTCGATCACATGGGAATAAAAGAAATGCTAACTATAGAATATAAAAGAAGATTAAACACTATATGCAAATCCCAACTCTCTGGAAAAAATCTCATAAAGGCCATAAATACCTACGCTATCCCGATATTAACCTACTCATTCGGTGTCATTAAATGGTCTAAAACAGACATAGAACACATGGAAAGAACTAAACGCACAACTCTTACAAAACACAATAATATGCACCCTAAATCAGCAATAGAAAGACTTACCATTAAGAGAAATAATGGAGGAAGAGGCCTAATAGATATCCATCATCTCTGGCAAAAGCAAATAGTCGGATTGAAAACTTTCTTCCTCATGAAGTCTCGCACAAGTGAAATACATAATGCCATAGTTAATAATGATCTCAATTACACTCCACTAAACTTAAACGATCAGGAATATTCTCCAAATCTCAGTAATAGTGACTCCCAAAATAAAAAATAGAAAATTGGAAAAAAAAGTACTTCATGGTCGACACGTCTATGATTTAGAAAATACCCATATAGACGCAATAGGATCAAATAAATGGTTGAAAGTAGGTAACTTGTTCCCGGAAACCGAAGGATTTATGATAGCAATACAAGACCAGATCATAAACACTAAAAACTATAGGAAGTATATTATTAAAGACCCCACAGTAATCAACGATAAATGCCGTAAATATCATACCCAACCAGAGACAATCCAGCACATTACAGGAGCATGTACAACTCTTACACAGACAGACTATACACACAGACATAATCAAGTCACAAACATAATTCACCAAACACTAGCATTCAAACATAAGCTCATACAAAACACAGACACTCCCTACTACAAATATACACCCCAAACTGTTCTAGAAAACGAATCATATAAGTTATACTACGACCGCGCGATACTTACCGATAAGACGATTCACTACAATAGACCGGACATAGTTTTACAGGATAAACTACATAAAATCACGTATCTAATAGATATAGCAATTCCCAACACTCATAATTTACAGAAGACCATTACTGAAAAGATAAATAAATATTCAGAGCTTAGACAAGAAGTGTTAAGAATCTGGAAACAGGATAAAGTTTATGTTGTTCCGATAGTCCTTTCTACCACTGGCGTCATACCTCACCATCTCCACCATAGCCTAAAACTAATAGATCTGAAAGACACTCTATATATAACGCTACAAAAAGCCGCCATTCTGAATACCTGTAGAATAGTACGAAAGTTCATGCAAATGGACGTAAATGAAATAGCTCCTCACAATACACCGTCTTTAACATAAATACATCACACGCTACACTTACTTGGTACAAGCCCGTAAGTGTAGCTTAAACCAGCTTACAGCTGAGAATTCAAAATACCCTTATAATAATAATAATAATAATAATATTTATACACTCACACCTATTACCTAGCCCAAAGTAAGCATCATTAAGAGCTTGTGTTATGGATACTAGATAACGGAGAAATAATGATATTAATATGTATATAAATATTAGAAAAAGAAGATAACGTCACGTTGTAATATATTTAATTAATTAATTAACTTACATACATTTAAGTTCAATAAACATATGTTTTTTTTGTATAATATTAGAAATATACTAAATAAACATATAAACATCCATGACTCGTAAGCAAATGCTCGTACTCATCATACAAACATTTGTTCCTACCGGGATTCGAACCCGGGACCTCTTGACTGGGGCCTGGGGTACAGACCACTCGGCCAGCCGGTCGTCAAACAAGACATATATTAATTATCCACATGTCTATAAAGACACTTTTTTAGTGGACCTGTTTGAGTACCAATAGTCAAACGCATTAGAAGCCATTAAAACTGTAAACGCTGAGGCCTAAGATGAAATGCCTTCCATGCCCAGTAATTACACTGGCTAACTTACCCTTCAATCCGAAACACGGCGAACTGTTTCACGGATGAAATAAGAAGCCTAGTCGATCCTACATACGGGCCTATCACCTAGTAAAGTAATAAAAAGAAAGACTAACGTTTTAATCGTAGCTATTAAAAGAATTGTTCATAAAATAAGTTGAAACATGACTCTTCAAAACAGTAGTATGATCTGCCTTATTTATGAGTTGTTGAGTGTATTAGTACCTACTAAGTTATAAGATTCTCGACGCTGTGTTATGTTGGATAAACTCAATAACGATACCGATTTTTCTCCAGTTACGGACACATGTTGGCAGCGACAACAACGAACACGTCCTAGTAAAAACAATAAATCAAATCGACACAGCCGGAGGAGCGACAAACAAACAAAACGGAGCGGAACTTTCATTTCATTCGCTCATTCGCGGAGTGCACTCAGCCGTCCGGTATTGTTGCCACTATTTGCGGTTGCCGATCATAAAATGGACTTATGATCGGCTGGAGAACGAGTTGTTACCATCATTCACTCATCATGCTATTGTTAAGCGAGAAAATGTTCCACAATTTCCAAATCGCTTTAGCTTAATTTTCATGTCTTCATAAGATGCCAATCAATATATATATATATTTTTTTTTTTTTTTTTTTTTTTTATACAAAGCACGTCAAATGACTTAACACCACCTGATGTGAAGCGGTAAGAAAAGTCCATATGCGAAGACAGCTAGTGCAGTTTAGACACTGCTCTAGCCGCCTCCACCTTGCCGGCCTGAAAAATGCTTTTTCACGCCTCTTTTGAAGGAACCCATGTTATAGGAAGGAGGGAACACATGTGCTGGCAAAGAATTCCAAGTTCTGGAAGTACGACAAAGAAACGAGGTACTAAATTTCTTTGTGCGTGATGTTGAGGTGGAGACGGTAAATTGATGACTCCGAAGACCAGCACGCGTGGTCCTAAGTAGGAAGGGAGAAGGTGGGATAAGGTCAAAAAGCTCTTCAGAGCACTCTCCGTGATAAAGCCGATAGAAGGCGCTAAGCGACGCAATGTCACGCCGCAATTGCAGAGGCTCGAGGTTGTTCGTGACCTCTACATCGCCAACGATACGGACAGCACGACGCTGCAATCTGTCCAGGGCATCGAGTAGGTACTTAGCGGAGCCATCCCACAAGTGCGAGCAATATTCAACGCAAGACCGGACCTGAGTTTTGTAAAGCAGGCATAATTGGTCAGGCGTGAAAAATCGACGCACCTTGTTCAGGACACCGAGCTTCCGTGAGGCTGTTTTGATCACGGTTTCGATGTAGTTCCTAGAATTCAGATCACAACATATCTCCATGCCGAGCAGGTGTAAGGAGCCCTGTGCCGAAAGAGTGGTGCCCTGAAGAGAGGGAAGAGGAAGGAACGGCGAGATTTTGGCTGTGAACGCGCATACCTGTGTCTTCTTAGCATTGAACTGAACAAGATTGTTAGATCCCCATTCCGATATAAGGTTCAACACCCCGTTGAGCTCAATGGTAAGATTTTCTCTCTCTCTCCCGGTTTCAGCGCGCCCAGCTCCTGGGCGACCGAAATATCCCCCATGCACTGTACTGTCATCCGCATAGCAATGAATGCTTCCTAACGAAAGCATATCATTGATATGAAGAAGAAAGAGTGTAGGGGATAGAACAGAGCCTTGTGGTACACCGGCATTCACTGACATGAACCGCGAAGCGCATCCATCTGCGTGGACACGGATTCTTCGCTCATGCAGGAAGCCGGCAATCCAGTTGCAGAGCTGAGCGGGCAGACCGTATGCCGGGAGCTTGGAGAGAAGAGCCCTGTGCCAGACCCGATCAAACGCTTTGGCAATGTCAAGGCTAACAGCCACTGACTCACCACGTTTGTCAATAGCTTCACCCCAGACATGCATTAAATACGCTAGAAGATCACCCGTTGACCGTTTCGGCCGAAACCCGTACTGTCGATCATTAATTAATGAGTGATCTTCTAGGTATCGGATCAGCTGTTTATTTATGATCCGTTCCATGACCTTGCAAAGAACTGAGGTGACAGCTATTGGGCGGTAGTTAGCTGGGTCTGAACGGTCTCCCTTTTTGGGGACCGGTTGCACATTGGCCTCTCTCCAAGATTCCGGCACACACCCAGAAGAGAGAGAAAGACGGTATAGCCGCGTTAAGACGGGAGACAACTCCGCTGCGCAGTTTTTCAGTACTATCGCTGGGATGCCATCAGGTCCACTAGCTTTCCGGACGTCGATTGCCTGAAGCTCCGCACGTACATCACATTGCCTGATACGGATATCAGGCATTGTGTGGCCACAGTGGGAGAGTGTTGGTGGCTGTGAGTTGCAGTCATCGATTCGGGAGTGAGCAGCAAAGAGTTTTACCAGGAGATCGGCTTTCTCTTGCGGCTTGTGAGCTAGCGAGCCGTCAGAACATCTCAACGGGGGCAGCGAGGGTTCACAGAAGTTAGACTGCACGGCTTTGGCCAGACGCCAGTAGCTACGGCTTCCCGTAGGGTGCGTAAGAAGTTCTTGGCCAACTCGTGCAATGCGCTGTGCATCCGCTCTGATGAATGCCCTTTTGCAGGACTTGGTGGCGTTGTTATAGGCTGCTTTCAGTGAGTCAATGTTGGGATCCCCGCAAGCTCGGCCCCTGATCCAAGCGCGATATGCCGACTGTCTGTTCTCAACAGCTAAGGCACAATCGCGGTTGAACCAGAGGTTACGCCTACCCCTACTGACGAGATCGGAGTGAGGGATATAGTACTCCATCCCTAACATGATCTCGTCAGCAACAGCAGTAGCGCTAGCGTTCGGGTCCAGCTCACTGAAACAGCGCATATGACTTAAGTTGCACTATGACTGAAGTTGCACTATTCCATCGTTTTAATATATGTTTGGAACCAAAAAAGATAAATGTTTGACATAATTTTTATAAAAATATCTAAATTAGAATAAAAATAAAATTCATAATCAGATCTAGTGAAATCAAATTTGATATGATGATGTATTAGGAAATTTTCTCTTAACAATCTTATTTTCTATAATACGAGATTTGAGCAGTTAAAGGCAAGCGCGATTTTCGTTTTAACTATAACAACTAAACATTAAAGTTTTGTCCAGACCACAGACGTGGCTAATTTCAACAGTGTAACAGTATTGCCATAATGCCATAGAATTGGTAGTATTATCTGATGTTAATAATGTTCAATTTCATACACTCACGCTAATCTAGCCCAAAGTAGCTCTTCAGGGACGCTCAGGTTCATCAAGGTTTGTAACTTTACTTACAGGTATATATTTTTATCTAAACAATTATTATTTATATACCTTTTTAAATAGAAATGGCAACATATCTATGTTGCAAACATATGCCATATACATATGCCATATAAACATATGTTGCCATTTCATTAATTAGGTAAATCGACCACATCACAAACTCCAAAGCGGTCTTCAATTTTTCATGACACTAGAATTAGACCCCGAAACGGAATTGGAAAACTGAGACACGGTGGAAGCCACAAATGGGCCACACTGAACTTCCACCTCCCACTTAAAAGGATCCCGTGGAGCACTCCAAACTTCTGTAGCGAGATTTTATAGCTGCCCATAGCGCCCCACTGGAAAAAACCTTTCATTGTCACTGCATAAGTACTTTTCAAGATTTCGAATGTGAACATCTGTTTTAAACATAGTATTAAAAGGAAAGATTTTCAACTCTCCAAGCGAGGCGTGTTTGAGTTTAATGCAGTTTTGTCTTGTATTTTTATGTATAAAAAGCCTTGCAGAAATTTTCACTTCATCCGTGAGAAACTGTATCAGTCGCGTAGGCTTTTATTGTGTACCATACCGCCGGAAGGCTGGTAAAAGACGAAGGGTTAAACAAATGTAGGTAATGAGTATTCTCAACAAAAGGACTTCCTAGGTCAGTTAAAAGAATACATCAATTAAGTAATAATATATTACGATACTTGTATTATAACACGGAAAGCGAAATTAACACTGTCTGTCTGTTTCGTTGTCACTCCTAATACCGCTGAACCGATGGAGATGAAATTTGGCATCAAAATAGATTACCTAAATCGTACGTAACACATATATAAAAGGTACCTTTGTTCGCGATAACCATTTCCACGCGGGAGATTTTTTGTGAGTACAATTATTTTTATTTATTTAGATAAGTTTACTTAATGTAAATAAGTCAGTAGGACCTAAAGTAGCTCTTTTGCCCATGGGATAAGATTGAAAACGAATTGTCTATTACCTCCTGCCTTTAGGGTACAATTATTCGTAGCTCTGTTTTGGTTATTGCAATGCAAATTCAGCATTCCGCTCTTCAGCAAAAGGGAATTGATATGAAGACAAAATAAATATTACTACGTGGGCTGTTTTGACGACGCAGGGGCGGGGATTGTTCAACTTTTGATGGGTAGACAGATACTTAATACTAAAATTATCCTCTATTTAAGTCAAGTAACTTATAACAGTAAAGTAGGATGGTACAGTCAGCAGCAAAAGTCGAAATCTACTTTAGTACCTTTTCACAATAACTTACTCTTGACAGTCTGTATGAGCACTGTGAGCGACATAGTGTACATATACTAAAGTGTTAATCAACTTATGTTGCTGATTGTACTCTAGTCGGGCGAAGGAATTGGCCACGCCCTGCCTCCTTAAAACTACAGTCTTTTTAAGAGGAACATAAAATACCCGGAGTTTGCACCAAAGAAAAACACATGCCCCCATATTATAAAACGCGGACTAAAGTTAGTCCTGGTCTAAAACTGATGTTGTCACTGTCTTTCTTTTAACAAATATAAGTGACAGCATCAGTTTTATACCAGTACTAACTTTAGTCCGCGTTTTATAATTAGGGGATGAAGTCTGAAAGCTAGTAGCTTCGCAAATTATTTGCGAATTTTTAATTCAATATGTCACCTCTATAGTCATCAGTCAACCCCGCACCGACGATTTGCATATGAAAGCCATAACACAGCGACGCGGAAAATTTAATCTTTTTGGTAATTAAATGAAGACCCACGCTCCGCTGACCTAATTAATGACCGGCAGGAGTTTGTATGTAATTTTATCTAACAATTTTTGTCGCATTTTTCTAAAATGCCATCTCTTTTTCAGGTACCTAATCGAGTAAATTTGACATAAGTATATGTTGTAAGTATAATTAAAGAATTAAGTAATAATATAGTCATATTTAGGATCAGAGCAACTTTTATCAGTAGCCAATAAAGATTCCTAAAACTATTTCACATTTAAAGTCACACAGGAAAAATTGAAGGTCGCGGGTTCGATTCCTGCCTCAGGACGTGAAATTTTTCTAGTTTTATTATATTTTAATTACTATATTTCAAACATTTGCTATGTTTAAATTTAAACTGAAAAAGCTTTTGTACTCAAAAATTGTCCCTATTTATCATTGTAAAACTCAAAATTATGATTCATTATGCTTTGTATGTTGTAGGATTATCGTGAATCTCGGATTTTTATGTGAAATAGGTATCATCTTTTTCTCAAAAATTCTTGAATCTAAAAACCAAATGATGTAATAAGTATATTAGAGGTTTGACCACCACAAATCGTAAGCTAGAAAAATCAGTTATTTGGTTTGCGCTAATCGTACTAATATCACTATAAAAAGTCGGAACAAACACCAATTATGGAAAGCCGTGGTTGCTCTTACAATAAACAAAGTAATACCAACATTCCTACACTAAAATTTACTATCTGTTAAACGTCCAATGTGCTACTAGGAAAGCATTTTACTGAGAAGCAGTAAGCAGCTTCCAGCCATCTTCCAAGAGACATAAAGCTTGCAGCAAGGACAGTTCTGCACTCAGATCTACCAACAAACCGCATTCAGTTCGGAAACTGTAGCACAATCAATTTACAACCTTATTCAATGAACAACAGGAGCTAAAAGAACCATGTTCTCAAACAAACTTATTTTGGTACGCCACCCGCGCCTACCAAGCTTATTTTGACGTTACTGCACTTTAATATTAGCTCTTATATCAAAGGCATAAAGAAGGAATAATAAAGTACAATGGAGCATTTTTAATGGAACAGTTAGTTTATGGTATATTAAAATAGCGACAGTTCCGCTGTTATAATGTCATGCTTGTAAAAATGCACCAGGAATAAGGGAAAACCGCTGAAATGTTTTGAGACTACATCTTGTCTTTCATAAGCGGAAAATTGTCAACTGTTTTAGAGCATAGAAAGCAGTTACCGTAGGCTTTAGGCGCTCGTAGCACCTTGGGCACTACACGTGCGCTGCCTACCTTAGTAAAATCAAGAGAACGCGTTGTGTTGTTAGAATAGAATATGAGCCCCCCTGCCCACATAACGATTTCTGAAGAATCTCTGGCGACCTTACTTGGTCACAGAAGGACCAAGTTATTGTTTTTTCTATATCTGGTAAGTAAGTATATAGGTACCTACTTATAGAATTTGCCTCAAAAAGGAATATTTCCCCGGCTAGGGTAAGTATCTCTATCTTTACATATAAATATATATTATAACAAAAAGACATGCTAAATAATTATGAATGCTTAAATGCAGTCGACACCCACTGAACATACTGGGTTTTCAAAAAGTTTTATCCCCTAATTTTTGACACCCTACAGACACGAATAAGGTCGCCATAAAACCACCTAAGTAAGCTCACTTGGGTGGTTTTATTTTGGGAACAGTGAGGCATGTCCCAAATGTTGTAAAAAACGGTTAAAACCCGTTTTTGTTTTTTACCGAGTAGATAACGCGTGAGTAGTGCCGAAGACTAGATGCTCGAAGCACCTTCAACATTCGTAGCAACTTCGGCCGCATGCTAGTTTATCACACGAAGACTATCTTCTCGTATCACTTTCGACATTCGTAGCACTTTCGGCCGTATGCTTATTTATCACTGAATACTAGACGCTCGTAGCACTTTCAGGACTCGTAGCACTTTCGGCCGTATGCTTGTTTATCACCAATAACTAAACGCTCGTAGCATCTTCGGAACACGTAGCACTTTCGGCCATTGCTTGCTTATTGCCACCGAACACTAGACGCTCGAAGCACCTTCGTCGCGCCTAGCAGCTGTAGCACCTTCGGCCTAGTTTATGACCCTAATAACAATTAACATTGTCTACAATATTTTTAGTATCACTCAGATGATTAAATATAAACATCTCTTTGTTTCAACGATTCTTTAATTATCTTGAAAGTGCAATAGTGTTTTCCTTTTAATCAACAAAAGATAAGTGATGATGAAACGCGCTTATCTCTCATCAAAGAGACTTTCAGACTTTTCTTGAACCTAGACTTCCATTGTTTTTAGGAAAGCTGTGCTCAGTGGTCCTGAAACAATGGTTCTGAACGTCTGTAATGGGATCCAAGATGCACTCGGTTTCTGAACGATAAGGCTTGTTTGTGGGAATCTAGTAGCCTTTGACAATTCCTTTTTACTCGGTTCACTTGAAATTATTGGTTTTAAGGAATAAAGTCGTATCTAGCTAACATTCAGTTTGATAAAAGTACGGTATCGGAGCGGACGGTGTAAATATGGGTACCTGACTTCGTTATTGATACCCGAAAATACTATAATATATATTAAATATTCTGTGCCCGAAGTGTCGACTCGGAGTCTTGTCCCAATACTATAACCCGACTTTGTTGATGGTCAATGTTAATACGTCATTACTAAGTAATTTAATAACTATATTTCACAGATTTTTCGCTACACAGTAAAACAAATTCTCCCACTCTGAATAACTGTAAGTCGGAGAGAAGTATCTACCTACTGAAAAAAGAAAACAAAAAACTCTATTCATAGTATCTACTAAGTACTTGATTGAATTTTCTGTTCTTATTATGCAATTCACGAAGAGCACGCAAAAATATCATGTTTATTCCCAAAGCAATCTATTAGTCCATTTACAAGAACAATCCCAAGTGAACGTTATGATAACATTGCGAAACGCCGTTACGGCTGTAACTTATAACGATAACCATAACGGAATGGCTCTCATCACATTACCGTTATTGTTATTAAGGTTATAACGATTATTCTGGATTATTCGGACAACAATTAGAGTCAGATGTCCAAAACAATTTGCATTTATTGTTGATCGCAGAAGCCGTCTGCGACTGATATTTAAAATTTGCATCTCCTGGTACGTGCCTATGAGCTGTGCGAAGTCAAGTCAAACTAAAAGAAACAATAGAAATCAATTCATTCGTTTAGGAGCTACGACGCCACAGACATACACGTGAAACTCTTAACATCACTTTAACCGCCTCTGTGGTCTAGTGGTTGAGACCACCTACCTCACATCTAGAGGTCCGGGGTTCGATTCCCGTGGGGGCAGAAATTTTCTGCTCGGTTTGGTTGGTGGTAGAGCTTTTCTAAGTCCGCCTGGCTAGCTACTACCATCTTACCCAAGTCTGCCGCCATAAAAACAATGTTTGCTTTGTTGTGTTCCGGCAGTTGGAGGTAAGATAGCCAGTTCCTCTGTGGTTGAGGAATCCGGGTGTAGCTCGCTTCCATCGTCGGCCTTATACTCACTTAATATCAGGTGAGATGAAAGCCAAGAGTTACCCCGTTAATGTTGAAAAAAAAAACTGTTTTTGCGTCGGGTTTTAAAATTTAACAAGCACTTTAGGAGGTTTTAAGAAGTTTGCCACCATAAGGAGGATTTACGTAAATTATTTAATTTATGCTGCAGCTTTGGGTTAAAATAATATCATAACTTTATCCTTATAAACCATATCTAACAGTATTCTAAAATATCATTTTCAACAGCCTTTATACGTCCCACTGCTGGGCACAGGCCTTCCTACATGGGAGAAATAAATGAGGAGTTTGGTCCATAACACCACCACGCTAGCCCAATGCGGCTTGGTGGGATGGGTAATGAATTACCACATTGTAGATTATTTTAATAACATACTGTAAGCTTCTTTTTAAAAAATTAGAAACATTGATGCCTAGGGCTCTAAACAATGATTTAAAAAATCAGTAATCTGTCAAGCGGCATTACAAATACCTCTGGAGGTCTATAAAAACTGAAAAATCAATTGTGTCAGGAATCTGATGCCTGACGGGTTAAATGTAAAACAGATGCGACTGCTTACTTTATTTTAGTTTAAATTATTATTGTGAGGGATTAATTAAGAAAAAAATAATTGCTGAGACGCGCAGTTCTAACTGTTCTAGGAGTATCCATTTGAAAATAGAAATTGCATTTTTAATATTCATCTTTGAATATTACACATTTTTCATTGCCGTTACTAATGATATAAGACAATAAAACTAAGTATAGTTTTAAAACCCCTACCAAGATTTTTCAAATATAACCAGCTACACGACAAACGGGGCATTCTAGCATACAATAAAATTAACTGTTAACAATACAGTCGCGTGTAACGTAAAAGTCTCCGATCTGGACACAATACGGTAAATTAATTAAACGGTGGCACGCGTGTCGACGTGCCGGACGGCCCGTACCGGCGCCGTAAATCAATCAAGCGGACCGGACACCGGTTTTAATTTAATCAAGTGTTTATCGGCCGGGACGTTGCTTGTGGCCCCGTCGCGTCATCAGCATGATTGATCTGTTTGTTTCGCGAGATACAATCGAGATAACTTGGTTGTCTGATGTTTGGTTCCTGCTCATTCTATTAAATCTAGACAGCAGCATCAGTAAGAAAAGTTCTTAGCGGATATTGAATATAACCACTAACAAAACTAGTAGTTCTGAGTTGAAAATTGCAGCTGAACATGATTCGTTAAAAGCAGTGACATAGGTAAAATTTACTAGTAAACATTTTAGCAATTAAAATATATCTAAACTAGAAACTTTTTTCACGTGCATTCGCAATCCGGGACTGCTCTAACCATCTGAGCTACCCAGGACTTGGGATCTGTGAAATTCTTCTAGTCTATCTGTATTTGCGTTATGAGCTAACGTCCACCCTACAATATCGAAATGTTCTATTTCAACATCCGAATTTTTTAGTTTACATATATTTTAATTACTAAGTATTTTTTCAAACATTTATAATAATGTTAAAATCAAAATTAAGAATAGTAAACATTTTTTGGGCGGTATTTCAAGCCATGATTATTGTCCAATTTTTAAGGAACTGTGTCTGCACGCAGATCCGTGTGATCCTTTATAAATATAATTTATTATATTTTCATAGTTGTAGAATTGAAAACAAAGAAAACTAAACGAAAGAACTCGCTAACTTCCAATTTTATAGCTTATTTGGTAATACGCCATAGATCATTACCCCTACTACAAAACGCGACATTCGAAGCACGCGAGCACTCCAAAACTTTTGTGTGACACAAATTTTCGAATGCTTTTAGTTGTTCAATGTTTTAGAGAAGTTTTATATTGCTTTTTAAGTTGGTATTGTATAAACAAACCACCAGTTAAAACTTAAAACTTCAAATTAGATATAAGTTAGAAATTCATTTCTTATGAGTTTCAATATTTGTAATTATACAAACCGCAAAGAAATCGAAAACAATATAAGCTGATGGCCCGAGTCTGTTGAACAAATCGACCATTTATTGAAAAGTCTCAGAAAATGTAAATGAAAATAAAAATATCTGTATTTAAATAAGGCACCAAGCAGTTTCGAATCGTCAAAAATAATTTTTTTATGACTATTACATAAAATATATTAACTAACAACGTTAGTGTTTATCTGTCTGTACGTCTGAAAAAAATAGTACAAAACATAGTACACAGGAACTAAATTTATTTCTACAAGTTTCTCCAAGTTCCAAGGTTCTCCTCTCGAATCCATATACAGGGTGGTGCAGTCAATGCGACAATAAATTAAAACATGGGCTATATTAGTTCATAGAAATGGTTTGCCACTTTTAAAAACATCTTATTCATTTCATAATTTCATGACATTTGTATGGAATAATGTAACATTGGCTGCATTATTTCATAGAAATGTCCAGAAATCATCTAATGAACAAGATGTTTTTGAAAGTGGCAAACCATTTCTATGAACTAATATAGCTCATGTTTTAATTTATTGTCGTATTGACGGTACCAGCCTGTATAAAAAGTGGTTTTCGATAATTCACAATAGAGGCGCTGCTGTTGTCTTCATAAAATTTAACAGATAACACGACGCCGAACGTTTCCATTTCAATTCGATGGAAACTTACGTTTGGGGCACGTAACATATTACAGGAATGTAAAGCGTTGCTATAGGAGCAGACAAAACGTACAGCAATCTAAATTATGGCGTCTTCCGAAACGCCATTGAGTAACTGTAAGGAGTATTACTTTAAAATGTTAAGTACATAAATGGCCTTAAAAGCGTTGCGGTAACAGGCTCGCCTTTCCCCAACCAAACTTTTCTACGCATACTGCATCGCAGAATACAATAAAAACAAAATACCCAAAGTAGGGGTCAAGCTTTTTTTCTATGACTGTGTTTTATTTATGCACCATTTCCGCAGGGGTTTTTGACAAATGTCTGCAATTTATTTTACTAGCTTCTTCTTTCAGCTTACCGTTGCATCTACCTACACGGCTCACTTCATAGTTTTTATTTCAAAAGTGGTTATTCCAGTCGGGGACTTCATTTCGTGGAAATGTAGAAAATTATGAATGAACTAAAATAACCAAATGCTTATTCGCTAATCTTGTGGTAGTACAAAAAAAATAGATTTACCAGACGCGATTACCGCTACGCCACCGGAGCACTATGTATACCTGCTAATATCTTTACCGCTTTCTTTCCTTTTCTAACGTTTTTATAGCAATGTTTATCTCACCACTCATTTAAGTTAACAAGGTTAGAAAAGGATAGTAAGCGGTGAAGACATTAGCAGGTTATACCTAGTGACGCCTCAGGACGTGAAATTTTTCTAGTTTAGATAGATTTTTATTAGGTTATACCTAGTGCTCCGGTGGCGGTCCGTGGTAATCGCGTCTGGCCAGAAGTCAGGAGACGCGGGTTCGAGTCCCGCCTGGAGCATATATTTTTTCATGGTTTTCTTTATTTATTTGTAATTGTTACAATAAAGTAGGCGTTTAAACGCATCAAAAACATTGAAATGTGATCACTATGCAATGTTAATATTATAGCGGTACAAACGTTTGTTTTCATAACACCATATCGCCATAACGTGAAATATTATAACTGTTTCTGTACTATATCCATATTACGTTAATTTATTTTTTATGCACCTAAACATAATTTAACTTTGTAGTAGTAGGTAAGTAAACTCATGTAAGTAGGTACATAATATTTATACACTCGAAATATCATAAGATACAGTCTGGATGTTAATTGTTGGGTGGCTGGAAGAGACATATCTAAAGATAAGCCTATCACCGTATGCTTTTTTCTAATTTGATTTCTTTTTGTAATATTGTATGTGTGCATTTTTGTATTACTAAGCACGGCTTTGATTCAACCACCTGACGTGACACGGTAACGATTGAGGGTCTATATGCGAAGACCCACATTGCTCTAGCCGCTTCTACTTTACCGGCCAAAAAGGTACTTTTTCGTACCACTTGCTCAAAAAAGTGACATTCTATGCCACAAAAAGCGAACATAACAATAGTTATTTTTAATCTGTTAAAAACAGGGAAAGAAAATTGTACTGAATTTCAATCATCCTCTAGGGGGAGAATGTGATTTAAATTTGGAATACTTACCGAAATTTATACTGAACTACTTCTGTGTTTACACCATTGAGTTTGTATATAAAGCATTATACATCTTTTTGAAAAAGGAATACGCATTTATTGTACAGTTATGATTATTAAATGAAATTACGAAAACCGACGAGGCCGTATTTGGCCGGCCGATACGGCCGATAATTGGACCAATGTTTCGAATGTTAACTTTTACTTTTAATTGTCATTATTTTTAATAAATGCTTATCTCATATTATTATTGTGGTAATTTTTTCGGTGATGAAGCTGTCTTAGTCTTAGGACTCGTCTTAAATCCCTCGCTTCGCTCGTGATTTAAGTTTTTAACACCCTCGCTACGCTTGGGAGTAAACCTCGAGTCCTTCGTTACGCTCGCGATTTAAATCGTCACCCGCGACAGAAGACACTGCTTTATCCCCTAGGTTAATAATCTACTTTGTACGCCTTTTTTGAAGGAACCCTTGTTTTAAGAAGAAGGGTAGGTAGACATGTCCCGGCTGAGAATTCCAAGTTTTGGAAGTACGATAAAGAAACGAGTTGCTAAATTTCTTTGTGCATGCTGTTGAGGTGGAGACAGTGAATTGATTACTCCGAAGACTGAAGGCTCCGTACATTTGGGAATTATTTGAAATTCACGGGGTCGTCCTAAGGCCTTGGTGGCTCCGATGGTTAGAGCAGTCACCCGTATTATGAAAGGTAGCGGATTCGGTCCCCGTCAGCCCATGAAATTTTCTAGTTCAGATTACTTCTCGAATTTAAATTTATCATTCCTAATTATACAGTACACATAAAATAAAGCTATACAGTCCAAAACAACACTCGTTATCTAATTCAAAGAAAGTGCTAATGAAATTTCAACAGCTCTGATGAATTTCAAGTTTTAATTAAACCGTGAAAGTAGTCTCAGTGGCGGGGACAGCTATGTACTATTTCACAGATTCAATTTGCATTTTGAATCACTTTTGGCATGATATTTCCATCTATGATATTGTCTTTAAAGTAGGAATTTTGACAAATTTATATTGGGAACGTGTTTCATGTCGTGTACATAAATACACCTATTATAGCCCGAAATAGTTATCATATTTATTATAAGGAATATAATAAACTGAGCAATTAAAAATTCTAAGTTAGTGAATATAAATCTGTTTAGGTCGAGTATACGACGATGTGTCGCCGAAACCAAATTTTTTTGATGTTGATTTTTTTGTTTATTTCATCTTTCTTTCGTTTATTTCGGCATTTCATTTGTCAGGTTGTTGTTGTTGTTTTTTCAGGATGACAACGCACCTGCAATATCGGCGGTAACCGCTTACCATCAGGTGGGCCGTCATTTGTTTGTAATCTAGTTGTATAAAAATAAAATGTTTTAAAAATCATGTATCTTAAATTCCGTTTAAAAGGCTCTATAACACCAATACTTTTACTATGGAGAGTGTTCTGAAGAGCTGGTGGGAACTATCCGCCTTTCTACTCAGGGGCACGCGTGCCGGTCTTCGGAGTCATCAATTTACTGTCTCCATCTCAACATCACGGACAAAGAAGTTTAGTAACTCGTTTCGTTGTCAGATTTCCAAAACTTGGAATTCTTTGCCAGATTAGATTACACCCTAAGAAAGGACATAGGGTCCTTTCTTAGGGTGTAATCTATCGACATGTCCGTACATCCGTATGTGACATGACATAACCGGTATAGGAGAGAAAATGTAATAGACAGACAAAGCTACTTTTGAATTTACAATATTAGTATGCATTGTTGTGTTACCAATGTTTGTGAAGAAAAAAATAATAATAGATGAACGTCATCCGAATTTATATTTCAATGCAAATTTCGCTCTGGTTCTGATTACTAAAACAAACTTGCCTCCTGCAATCTCGAGCTCCTCCATGCTTCGGAAGGCACGTTAAGCCATTCTGCTAACCCACCAACCTTTATTGGGCTAGTGGTAGGTGGTGTTATGACCCAAACTCCTCATGTGTTTCATCCAGGAAGACCTATGCCCAGCAATAGAATGCATAAGTATAGGCTGGTGGTAACGCCGGTATATTTCAAGTTTAAAACGCTAAGAATTCAAATGTTACATTGTAATGAAACTTTAACTACCTATTCAAATGCCTCATAACAAGCTTAAACAAATGAAAAGTAACTTTGTCCAAGTCCTGATTAACGATCCAATAAATCATAAAACTGTGCTCCTTCAGTCCCGTGCTGTTCACGAATTATTGCATTTTAATTAGAAACAGACGGAAAAGTACGGCCGAAACTAATTAGTGAGATTGTAAAATATACTTTGTAATGAAGAATTTACGAGCCGTAATGGCGTGACGACTGTACCGTAAAATCGTAAAAATATGAGGTAAAAAAAGTTAGTTATTGTGAGGGATTTACTGGAAAAGGACCTGTGCTTAATATAGTAGCGTTATTTGTTATAATAATAATTCTCCTCTATTGTAATAAATACTTATGAGTAGCGCCTGCTGAAAATAATAAAAGAATGCTTTGTGCATCCGTCACTCACCAATTAGTCATTTCATATGAAGTATTAAACGATAATGGTATATTTTGTTACATCCATCCTTGGTTTCCTGTTGAATCGTGAATTAAGCCGTTCGAATTGCAAGGTCTACTTCACTGATAACCTACCTACGTAGACGTAGGGTGGGCGGCAACGCGCGGTGTTCCAGCGAGTTTGTGGGAATAGACAAGTACAGTAGTACAATCGACAGCACATCAAGCGTAACATTTTGACCTTAAGACCACCCTTACTCCGTTCGTAATAGAGGCAGCTTTGGTATTGCGACTGGTTACACTTTATGTGCTGTCGTCTGTAATTAAAAAGTATTAATAAATTATATATAATAATTATATTTATATTTATTATCATTCTTTATTTAAGTATAAAATTACTAGGTATAAAATTACTATTAGTATTTTTTACTAGGTGGTAGGCCCGTATGTAGGGTCGTCTGGGTAGGTACCACCGCCTTTCTTATTTTAGCCGTAAAACAGTTCGCTGTGTTTCGGATTGAAGGGAAAGGTAGCCAGTGTAATTACTGAGCATGGACGGCATTTCATCGTAGCCCCAGGATGACAACGCACCTGCAATAACAAGTGATTTTCCCTTGTTATTGCAGGTGTCTATAGGCGGCGGTAATCGCTTACCATCAGGTGGGCCGTCAGCTTGTTTGTCATCTAGTAGTATAAAAAAAAAATTGTGACGACGATGTACCTACCTAGCCGAGTAGCCTTACCTATTTATTTTGAAGTGAATATTTGAGGAGTTAGAGACGATTTCGACATAGAATCAGAAATGAGGACATCCGTAAGAGAACTATATCACTGACATAATAGCTCATTGGATTAGCAAGTTGCGCTTCAATTTGCTAGTGACAGTGGGCAGGGCACATAAACGCTGTACGGACGGGCGATGGGGCGTTAAAGTACTAGGATGGTGACCATATTGGAAAGCGGAAAGTAGGACGGCCTCCCACTAGATGGACAGACGACCTGGTTAGGGTCGCGGGGTGTCGCTTGATGCAGACTGCGGAAAACTGATCCGTTTAGAGATCGATGGGGGAGGCCTTTGTTCAGCAGTTGTTCGCGCCGTATCGCTCCTGTGAAGAATACGCAAGCAATTTACTTACATTTTGAAGATGCTGCTTAAATCTGCACAGGCGACTATATCTTAGTAGTAAAGTAGTTCTGAATACCGTCAATCTATTGACTTACAATTTTTTGGCGATCATCGAAAGACGTATTGAATTGTAATTCCTTCAAAAACGCATTAAATCTAATAAAAATTCAATTTTGAGTTTAATATAAAGCTCCATTTTGTTCACGAAGAAACATATTTTTGGCGACCGTGACAGGACTAAACCTGGGATCTTCAGATTATCAAGATAAGTGCCATCCTTTACTCCTACTTACACTACCAACAATAACCTGAATCCTTTGTTCCTTTAATATTTTTTAATGTTATTTATCATTTTTATGCTGCGTACTCAACGAAATACATAGTTAGTAGATACCTACTTGAATAGTTAATTTGGAATACCAATAAGCAAACAAGTAATATTCAATAACTTTTTTATATTAGGTAGTAGCCTAAAGTTACATAAATCTTATAAATGTTAGGATTAATATTAAGCAAAGTAATACATAAAATATATTTTCATAAGTATCTTTCCAACATTTATTGCCTAAGTATAATTAACATTGAAATAGAATTAAGAAAATAATTTGTTTTTTTTACTTACATTACTAAGTAATTTGTTTAGTTTTTGTGCACAAAATTAACTTAATGAAAATTATAATAACATTTCAATAGAAAGATATTTTATTGCTGTTTGTAACTGGTTTGAATTGTCATAGTGCAGTTAATGCCAAATTCAAAACGCAGTTTTTATTTAACATTGCTCTTTTGACCTGGTTCGCCGAACGTTTCCAGGCTATATTCTCCGAGTGCAGTCCGTTGGTGGCATTCAACACTTACACCGTCAGGCAGCTGATGGACTACTCATAAGGAATCCAGCCTGCCGTTTTCACCAGATCAGGAGCGTGAGATAAACACATATTTTTACATAAATACGTAAGCATAATATATTTTTTATTTTTTCTTGAGATAAGTAATTGAACCTTGTTTACAAATTGCAGTGTATAATATTGAGACAGAGTAATTTGTTAAATAAAGTAGTAAGTATAAATATAAATTAAAATATCAATTATAGAAGTGCATAGTAAAATTTAGTTCAGTAAGTAATAAAATTTAAAGTTTTGTTATTTAAAAAAAAAACATACAGACGAATTGATAACCTCCTCCTTTTTTGAAGTCGGTTAACAAAATGAGTACGCCCAATATTTCTGGTTTAAAATCTCTTTATGTTAGACGCAGTTCTATGAAGGGTCAGATAACAAAATTTAAAAATTATATTGAAAAAATTGCTAAGAATGTGGAAGAGGTTAGTGATTTGGAGTTTGCGGAGCTAAATTTAAAAATAGGTAAAATTGAAAGTTTGTCAACAAGGTTTGATGCTTTGCAGACTGAGATAGAAATTTTGAATTCTGATAACTTGTTAGCTGAAGTCGATGAAAGAGAACTCATTGAAGATTCTATTATTCAATGCATCGCTGAAGCAAAGGCCATCTTGAAACAAAATGATCATGTGGCGAATAAATCCTTCCATGATTGCTCTGACACTGACTTAGGCATTAAACTGCCACAAATTCAAATTTCGAAATTTGACGGATCTTATTTCCGCTGGTTAGAGTTCCGCGATACTTTTACAAATTTAATTCACAAAAGGGCACAAATTTCAGACATCCATAAGTTTCATTATTTGGTTTCCTACCTTGAAGGTGATGCAGCGCGTATTATATCTAATCTGGAAGTGTCATCTGCCAATTACAAGGAAGCTTGGCAGCTTCTTTGCGAGCGTTACAATAATAAGCGACTTTTGATAAATCACCACATAGATTCACTATTTAGAATCCACCCGTTGTCTCGTGAATCAGAAAAATCTTTAATATTTCTCGTCGATCATGTTACCAAGAATCTGCGCGCGCTTACTAGTCTAGGCCTTCCGACTGAACATTGGGATGTGCTTATAATATTCATGCTTTCTTCTAAATTGGATAATGACACCAATACTAAGTGGGAAGAATTTCGGAATTGTTTAGACGATATACCTACATTAGATCAATTTAAAAAATTTTTGAATGATCGTGCAGATGTTTTGGAGTCATTAAATCGCAACAGATTCAGCAATAAAAGTATTTCAAGCAATGTGCCCAAAGGCTCATCCAATGTGAATACAAAGCATCAAAACTATTCTCGTTCATTTAATGTAAATAATTCCAATTATAATAAAGGCGATTATGTCAAAAATACAAACGTTTTTGCAACCTTAAAATCAAATAAAACAACCACTTTTGTTTGTATTATTTGTAATAACAATCATAAAATTTACGACTGTTCACAATTTAAATCTAAAACCATTCATGAAAAACAAGCACTAGTATCTAAATATAAACTATGTCAAAATTGCTTACGACAAGGACATCCTTTAAATGAATGTCGTATGGGTCCTTGTCGTCAGTGCAATCGAAAGCACAATACTCTTCTTCATGATTCTGATGTAGTAGCTGGCTGCAGTAATACGGATGAAGGTAATCAGGCTGTAGTGGCCTTTTCAAAAGATATTTCAAATCACGTTATTCTGTCAACAGCCTTAATAGAAATTAAGAATCCTGAAAGTGACCAAGTAGAAACTGTGCGGGCACTTCTGGACTGCGGCAGCCAGTCTTCGTTCATCACAAAGTCACTGCAACAAAAACTATCATTAAAAACTACACCTCTAAATGCAGTAAACGTTATTGGAATTGGCAATAGCTGCTCAAATAAAATTACGGAGAGTTGTATTGCTAATCTAAAATCCAAGAATAGTACTTACCAAATAACTTTATCACTTTATGTTCTTAATGAGTTGACAGGGAAGTTACCAAAAACTCCCGTTAACATTCAAAATTTATCTATTCCTAAAAATATAACACTTGCAGACCCACAATTTGCACAACCTGCCCCTGTCGAAATTTTGATAGGAGCAGACATTTTTTGGGACATCCTTGGTTGCGAGCAGCGCTCTTTAGGATCCCATAGTCTAAAGGTACATAATTCTAAATTTGGTTGGATTGTAGCCGGCCCTCTCAATTTATTTCATCCCAAAGAAATTCATTGTAACTATATGTTAACGTCGAATTCAACGTCTAAAGTTGATGAAATGCTTACTAAATTCTGGGAGATCGAGGAACTGCCCCGAAAGACAGTACTCGGTCAAAATGAAATTGCCTGTGAAACTCATTTTCTAAAAAATACTACTCGTACCGCCGAAGGCAGATTTTGTGTTAGGTTACCTCTAAAGGACTCTCCTGACTGCCTCGGGGATTCTTATTTTAGAGCTAAACGGCGTCTCCTGAACCTAGAAAGAAGGTTTCGTAAAAATCCTGAGCTAAAATCACAATATGTTCATTTTATTAATGAATACAAGGAATTGGGACACCTTTCTGAATCATCAGTTTCATTGCCTAATCCGTCATATTTTCTTGCGCACCATGCTGTTTTTAAAGAAGAGAGCGAGTCAACCAAGATACGCGTAGTTTTCGACGGCTCTGCTCCAACTTCATCCGGCTACTCCGTTAATGATATTTTAATGGTGGGTCCCAACATTCAACAGCCTCTCTTCTCCATACTCATCAGGGCAAGACAGCACAAATTCCTACTGACTGGTGACATCTCAAAAATGTATCGTCAAATATTATTAAATGAAAAAGATAGGAATTTGCAATTGATATTATGGAGACAAGATGAGCATCAACCTATCAAGACGTTGCAACTCAGTACTGTCACTTACGGAACTGCAAGTGCCAGTTACTTGAGCACCAAATGTCTTTGGGTGGTCGGAGAACTCTGCGCTGATAATTACATTAAAACAATCATTCAAAATGATTTTTATATCGATGATCTGATCACTGGCGCTGATGACGAAATCCAATTAAAGTACATTTTAAGTTCAGTTTCAACGGCATTACATTCTGCTTGTTTTCCTTTGCGTAAGTTCAAAACTAATTCAAAATTACTTTTTGATGACTCAAACCTAAATTCTACAGATCCTTTAACATTCAGTGAATCGTCGAGTACTCTCGGTATTGGCTGGCATCCCTCAAGTGACTATTTTCACTTTCCTATTAAAATTCCCCCTCATGTGGACGCTGTCACAAAAAGAATAATCCTTTCTCATTCATTCAGAATCTATGATCCATTAGGCCTACTGAGTCCTTGTATAATTCAGCCTAAAATGCTCATGCAAAAATTGTGGCTAAAAGGTATTGAATGGGATGAGCCTGTCTCATCTGAAATCAAAGAAAAATGGTTTGAAATATCTAATAATTTACATTTTCTTTCTAATATGCAAATTCCACGGAGAGTTATCTGTGATTCTGCTGTTTTTATAGAATTTCACACGTTCAGTGATGCTTCTCAAAGTGCTTACGGCGCTTGTGTATATGTAAAATCTATTAATTCTAATAATGACATTACAGTAAGGTTACTCTGCTCCAAATCTAAGGTTTCACCTCTAAAACCCATAACAATACCTCGATTAGAGCTCAGTGCGGCTCTTTTATCGGCTAAGCTGTGTAAGAGCGTTCTTGATGCTAGTAGACTCACTCCTAACCGCATAGTGCACTGGTGCGACTCGAGCGTTGTATTGGGATGGATCAACAGCAATCCCAGCAAATTAAAACAATTTGTGGCCAATAGAGTCGGTGAGATTCTAGAACTAACTAATCCTAGATCTTGGCGATATGTCCCTACTAATAGCAATCCTGCTGATTTGATTTCTCGTGGAGTTAACGGAAGTCAACTTCCTAATATTGATCTTTGGTGGCTAGGCCCTAATTATCTGTATGAAAGTGAATCTAAATGGCCTAAACTAAATAATAAAATGGATGAGGCAAACTTACCGGAAATAAAATCATTTGCTGTTATCACTTTTAAGGACCCTGTATTTGACTTTAAAAAAATATCTAACTTTCGTAAAATTCAAAGAGTCTTCGCTTACATTCTACGCTATATACATAATATAAATCCTAAAAATAAAAACATTAAATATAAAAACAATTTATCAACAGAAGAGTTAAATAATTCATACATAGAAATATGTAAAACTGCTCAAAAGGAGAGTTTTGACTTAGATTACAATAAATTATTTAAAGGAAAGCCCATAAGTAACAAGTCTAAAATTTTATCTTTATCACCATTTTTGGATGATAAGGGTGTAATTAGAGTAGGAGGTCGAATTGATTCTTCTACCTACGCATTTGAAAGAAGGCATCCTATATTACTTGATGCTTCCCATCATTTAACAAAACTTTTGTTTGAGCATGAACACGTGAAGAATCTGCACGCTGGCCCTCAGCTTTTGCTTGCGACAATTAGAAATTCAGTTTGGCCAGTAAATGGTAGAAAACTTGCTAGAAGTGTTGTAAAAAACTGTGTGACTTGTGCTCGTGTTCGTGGTCAAACGTTGCAGCCGAAAATGGGTGATTTGCCTCCATATCGTGTCTCGGTGGATTTTCCATTTAATACAGTAGGAGTTGATTATGCTGGCCCTTTTCTAATAGTAAACAGGAAGGGCCGTGGTGCTAAATTAATAAAATGTTACATGTGCCTATTCATCTGTCTACGCTTTAAGTGTCTACATTTAGAGGCAGTGTGTGATTTGTCAAAAGAGGCATATATAATGACACTCCGCAGATTTGTTGCCCGTCGCGGCAAACCAGCGGAGATAATTTCCGATAATGGCAGAAATTTTACAGCTGCGGCAAAAGAGTTATCTATTTTTCTAAAGATTAATTATAATTCACTATCTGAGTTTGCGGCTCAGGAAGGAATAAAATTCACCTTTATCCCGACTTACGCTCCTCATTTTGGTGGAATTTGGGAGGCTGGGGTAAAAGCTGCGAAATTTCACGTTAAAAGAGTAATGGGAAATACCCATCTTTCTTTTGAAGAGTTGAGTACATTGTTTGCTCAGGTAGAGGCAATTTTGAATAGCCGTCCACTTTGTCCTATGTCTTCCTCACCCGACGACTACCTATCCTTATCCCCAGGGCACTTTTTAATTGGAAGACCTTTAAACTCTCTGCCGACTCTTCTGTTAGAGAGCCTTAAGGAATCATCTCTAAATCGTTATGCAAGATTAGAGCAGATACGTCAGCATTTTTGGAGAAGATGGCAAAAGGAGTATGTATCTGAATTACAACAAAGGACTAAATGGAAAATTTCTCAAGCATCCCTCAACCTTGGAGACATGGTACTCATACACGAAGACAATAATCCTCCATTGAACTGGCGTCTCGGCAGAGTCGCTCGTTTGTTTCCTGGGCCTGATGGAGTTACGCGAGTGGCTGAGGTCAATACCACCAGTGGCTGCATTCGTCGTCCCTTGGTTCGTCTGTGCCGCCTACCTGCGGCCGATCAACTTTTGTGTTGAAACACGTTTTACTTAGTGTTTCAACGGGGGGCAAGATGTTCGCGCCGTATCGCTCCTGTGAAGAATACGCAAGCAATTTACTTACATTTTGAAGATGCTGCTTAAATCTGCACAGGCGACTATATCTTAGTAGTAAAGTAGTTCTGAATACCGTCAATCTATTGACTTACAATTTTTTGGCGATCATCGAAAGACGTATTGAATTGTAATTCCTTCAAAAACGCATTAAATCTAATAAAAATTCAATTTTGAGTTTAATATAAAGCTCCATTTTGTTCACGAAGAAACATATTTTTGGCGACCGTGACAGGCGACCGTGACAGTTCTTTATACGATGTCATGATGATGATGCAAGACGTTTTCAGCAGGCTGTATCGCGTTTTCAGTCCGATCTAGAAGGAGCTCTATCACATACCAAACAATCAAAACTTTAAACTATTTAATTCCGATAACTGTTAACTGTAGTTTGTTTTCAATCCGTTTTAGTAGCTACTAATCAGACGCCACCATTTTCAAAAAGCAGGGGTTCAGGGTTTTTCAAACTATTTTTTTAGTCATTTTATTGTTATTTTATAACCGCTTTAAACCACCGCATTGCCCAACCCTGGCCCCCGCGTGGTGGTGTTATGGCCCAAACTCCTCATGTGTTTCTCGCATGTAGGAAGGTCTGTACCCAGCAGTTGAACGTGTATAGACTGGTGATGATGAAGAACCTTTTTATAAGTAGTACTGTGAGAGAGCACACAATTGCTCCGACTTAATTTTTAACCTATATACACCAAAACTATAGGTATTATAAAACTCGCAAGCAGGTCACTGTACCAAATACCATTATTGCCTTTCATATCGTCAAAGCAAAAAGTAAATGTTACTAAAATTGATTGGTAGCATGCCATCGAGTCCTTGGAGAGTACGAGAGTAATTGAACTCTTACGATATAAGGTAAACTACATTTACAATATAGATGCTATTAGTAGTAATTACATGTTCTTCAACATACATGTAATATTAGTATTATGAGTAGATGTCTGGTGATTGATAATTAGTCTTTAGCCTTGTGGTAAAGATTTAGGAGCTCGGTGGTGTGATGGTTTGAGCACCTCTGTACCTCAAGCACGAACACTTTTAAATTTCGAATCGAATAGTTTGAGTTAGTATAAAGCTAAGGTTTTGTTGACAACATAAATAAAATCTTCAAAAATCTTTCATTCCCGAATTGTAATATTTAGTAAATGAAAACCATTGACCGCAGCGTTTTGTTTCATAGAAAACAAATACTTTTTTATGTTTTGAAACCATAAAAGGTATTTTAATGTATTTATCATTATTTTTTCATATTATTATTATTATAATAAAGATGAGTAATAATTAAATACAGTTAATTGGATAGAACAAGTTTATTTGAAATTAACAAAACGCACTTTGACAGAGGACAAACATTGCTAGTGTTGATTGTTATTACAATTCTTTTACGTATATCTCAGAAATCGCATCTTTAACCAAAAATGTATTGGCATGTAAAGATACTTTGTCTTAATAATATTTAATTGCGCCCTAAATTACTTTTGGACGTGTCAGTTTTTAGGTGGGGCACGGCTTCATACTAAGATTAGCATCCTCCTTTTAAGCGTGCGTTAATGATTCGAAATTTAAAAATGTTCGTGCTAGGGGTACCTACTACTGGTTTCAATACGAAAACAAAGCAAATTTCGCCACGGTTGATACTGGTTGAGTCTCGGTTGTTCCTGCAACCGCGCATTAGACCAGCGTAGTGGTGTTATGGCCCAAACTCATCATGTGTTTTTTCCATTCAGGCCTGTGCCCAGCAGTAGGACGTATGATGACTAAAATATTTATATTTACTTATATGAATTTACGTTCTTCCATTTACTTATCCTCTGCATTTTTACTTTACATCAATATATATAAGCCCATAGCCATGTTTTGCTTAAAAATTATTTGTTATTTATAGAACAAAAATGATTCAATTAGATTAATAGAAAAGATTTTATTGAAAACTCTACTAACATTTTTACAACTACTTATATCATGAAAAAATTATATCGGTAAAAAAACTATAATCAGAAAAACTTTAAAAATGTTGAAGTAGAAGTAAGAACATTGTGTTCTTTAACTAAAATATCATTCAAACATTCAAATAACGTTAATAAAGAAAGAAAAAGAAAGAAAGAATAAAAATTGCACTTGACTGGACAAATGCGATTGACAGTTTGACGCGGTAATTTTGTAAAAAAATTACGCGTACTATAAATTTATTCATTGCACACCACCAAAAATCCGACATCACACCCATTTCACAGTTTTAATTCGGAGGGTCGAAAATTCCAAACAATAAAGCGATCCTTCGCACAATATTAATGAAGTTTCGAAAATGGTGCGCGTTTTGGCAGCTGCAGGAGCGGGACGGATTGCTGGAGGCGTGAGGGCACGGCACTTTAAAATTTATCGAGTTTTCGTGTTTCACTCCCGCCATCCCGACACTACTGCACAGTCGTAGGCATGGGTGAAAAAGTACTTCCTTTTTCACGATAATTATCGGGATTTCGTGAAATATATAAAAATACTCTCGATACTTTTATCAGAGTAAGTGAGATATCATCTTCATAATTTTTAAATTTTGCAGTTAGTCCAGTGCCTTGAGAAAGAGATATGTTTGCAGTGTTATCTGCTTAATACACGAAAACAAATAATTTTCGAAACATTCAAACGACATGAATTGACTCCGCGTTCGGCTATACACGACGATAGCTATAAAGAGCCTTTCGACTTTATTTCATTGTCCCCATCATACCCAGAAGCACGCGTGTCGGTCTTCAGTCTTCCATTGTCTGTCTCCACCTCCACATCACTCACGAAGAAATACAGTAACTTGTATGTTTGTGTTACTTCCAAAACTTGGAATTCTTTAATAGCTAATGTGTGGGGAACATCTTGGCCTTTTTGCCTCTTCTTCCTATAGCATGGGTTCCTGCAGAATAGGCATAAAAATGGCACCTATTGGGCTGGCAAGGTAGAGGCGATTAAAACAGTGTTTAGGTTGCACTAGCTGTCTTTGTATGGACTCTCTTTATCGTGTCATCAGGTGGTGTTAGTAGTTGGCCGTGCTTTTGGATTACTAGTTAAACGTACCCGTCGTAATAGTGCTTTTGAAAGGTCAAAGCTTACAGAGTTAGTGCTTTGTATGTTTTGACCTGTTTCTGCTTAATAAAAAACTGATATTTTCTTCATTATTCATATCCGTTATTATCAACTCATGTGTGAGCTAGCAGAGCTCAACTGAGTTACGTCTCCATACACCATTCTCTCACTCCCTTATTGCGCTGTTTGACAGTGCAAACTAGTCTGATGTGTGCCGGTAGGCTGTTCATAACTGTTTAAAACTATTTGTAGCTATATTCTTTTTCACGTTTGAAATTTACTTTTTAAATAACGTTTTGTTTGCTTACATATTGCGCCGGTTTTTAGGCAAGGAGGTGGTAGGGTTTAATTATGACAATTTATAATAAGTAACCTACTTAGTTGTAGTCCATTTCAAAAATTCATGATCGATCAATTTAAATTTAAAGAAAAAGCATTAATAATAATAATAATATTTATACACTCACACCTATTACCTAGCCCAAAGTAAGCATCATTAAGAGCTTGTGTTATGGATACTAGATAACGGAGAAATAATGATAATAATATGTATATAAATATTAGAAATATACTAAATAAACATATAAACATCCATGACTCGTAAACAAATGCTCGTACTCATCATACAAACATTTGTTCCTACAAATGTTCATTGACGACTCGAAAGTGCTTCTTGCGGGTAAAGTTTTGAATAAAGATATTTTCATTTTATTTTATTATTTTTGTGATCTTAAGAATTGTAGCAGTTCTACAAAGAGGTTGTTTTCATTTCTGATACAAAAGTTAATAAAACTGTTATTATCTATTACAACACTGGAAAATAGTATTGACCCAGCAAAAGTTAGCAAAGCGTAACTATCCCACACTATAATTAAAACAAAAGTTCACACATCCAAGCGATTAACCAATGAATACGGAGCTGATGGGTAGTTTCCGTAAAAAGCCGGGGTCGCAGACGTACAAATAAAGATTTATTTGGACAATGTTGGTTAATTGCGCGCAGTCACACGTCGAGCAAAAATCGCCGTTATGCTCGTAATGCTAGGTACCTTGGCGAGACAATTTTGTACGAAAGTGCAGATGTCATGAGGAATTTGTATACGAATTGTTTTATGGGGTGTTTTGTTTTTATTTCTGTTTGCAGGGAAACTATGATATATGGGTAAATGTTTTATTTTGACGTTCAGTATATTTTTACAGTTGTGTTATGTAATACCAATGATAATGTGCTGAGTTATCTTTAATATTGAAATAAAATATTAACCATGAGCTTTTAGGTAGGTTTTCTTTATTGCACTTTAAAATTTCTTTATAAAATTATGCAACAAGAAGTTACGACATTAAACATTATTACCAAATTAGCGAAAAATATAAATCAATATGAAATTAACTTTATGCTTGTTTAAAAATATGCTAAGCAATCTAGAAATAAAACTAAAGTTGGCTAAGCATTACGAAGAGATGTAAGGCATAATGGTAGTTTCTCCTAAAAACTAAGAGGGTCCGACTAGGCAAAAATATGGCCCTAAAGTTAGACTATCAAATAAGAAATTTAAAAGAATAAAAGGAACTTGATGGTAATAAAATGAAAGGGAATGGTCTTGCTGTACCTCTAGTGTTAGTTTCAATCGAAACGAAAAGAAAACGATCATCGTTGTGTTCACCTTTCAAATCCATATATAAAAAGCGGCTTCCTATCATTCACCACAGAGGCGCTGCTACCGCAGTTATCACGACGAGAAACGTTTTCGTTTCAATACGATGGAAACTTATACTAGCGGCAGTAGACTACACTAAATCTACAATCACTTGACATGATTCCGTTAGGAAACATTCATTGCTATGCAGATGACAGTACAGTGCATGGGGGATATTACGGTCGCCCAGGGGCTGGGCGCGCTGAAACCGAGAGGGAGAGAGAGAATCTTGCCATTGAGCTCGACAGGGTGTTGAACCTCGTATCTGAATGGGGATCTAACAATCTTGTTGAGTTCAATGCTAAGAAAACACAGGTGTGCGCGTTTACAGCTAAAATGTCGCCGTTCCTTCCCCTTCCGTCTCTTCAGGGCATGACTCTTTCGGCACAGGGCTCCCTAAATTTGCTAGGCATGGAGATATGTTGCGATCTGAATTCCAGGAACTACATCGAAACCGTGATCAAAACAGCCTCACGGAAGCTCGGTGTCCTGAACAAGGTGCGTCGATTTTTCACGCCTGACCAATTATGCCTGCTCTATAAAACTCAGGTCCGGTCTTGCGTGGAATATTGCTCGCACTTGTGGGATGGCTCCGCCAAGTACCTTCTCGATGCCCTGGACAGATTGCAGCGTCGTGCTGTCCGTATCATTGGCGATATAGAGGTCACCAACAACCTTGAGCCTCTGCAATTGCGTCGAGACATTGCGTCGCTTAGCGCCTTCTATCGGCTATATCACGGAGAGTGTTCTGAGGAGTTATTTGACCTTATCCCACCTTCCCCCTTCCTACTCAGGAGCACGCGAGCCGGTCTTCGGAGTCATCAATTCACTGTCTCCACCTCAACATCACGTACAAAGAAATTTAGTAGCTCTTTTCTTTGTCGAACTTCCAGAACTTGGAATTCTTTGCCAGCACATGTGTTCCCTCCTTCGTATAACATGGGTTCCTTCAAAAGAGGCGTGAAAAAGCACCTTTCGGGCCGGCAAGGTGGAGGCGGCTAGAGCAGTGTCTGAACTGCACTAGCTGTCTTCGCATATGGACTCTTCTTACCGCTTCACATCAGGTGGTGTTGAGTCATTTGTCGTGCTTTGTATAAAAAAAAATAAAAAAAAATCACTTATAATAAGCGAAAACATTATTACGCCTGACGTACCAGACACAATTAGCTTTTGATTGTCTTTGTCATTATAGCTTTATAGCATCTGGACGTAAAGGGTTAAGAAAGAGACGAATGTTGGAAGTGGATCCCCTGGATGTTGGTTAATACCAACAATCCAATATAATTGAACGTCTGATGCGTTAAAGCTACTCAATATTTTCTATTGCCGTCCGTCGATAATCTGCATTTGCAAACAGGTCTCGTGTCTGAAAAGTCGTCCGGCCCTGTCGCTCGTTAGCAAACGGCAAACAAATTTGATTACCTAACGAGGTAGACGGGGAGTTAGACGTGTCTAACGTTTGCGGGTATGTCAAAGGACTTTGAACTCTATCTCCGAGGGACAAGTCAATCTCAAAGCAAATTACTCAGGTGTAGACAGTATGAAATCTTCAAACGCGCCTGGAACTGGACAATCTTGTACCTGTTTATCAGATGGACATAATGATATACTAGCCTTAGATCTTAATAGGCGCATTATAAAACTAAAAAGTCTGAATCAAAATACATCACAGACATTGTAGACATCTATAATCATATTTATTTTGTAGGAAAGGATTATAATTACAATATTTCCCTCCTAAACACCTCAATTTAACCACACAATTAAAAAAAAAATATAATACAACTAAATATGAATTAAAATTCTAATCGCAGTGTACTGTCGTATCCGTGCATTGTGCTTCAAAGAATTCACAGACAATGTTGTTTACAGACTTTGATATTGCAAAGGAAACATTTGTAATATTGTTACAAACCTGTACGTAAGGTATTTTCATGGAGTTGAGATTGTAAATTTCAAATACAATAATGTTAAATCTCATTCAAACGAACTATGAAAAAGGGAAATAAATTATAGAACAATTCATAACACAAGACGTGAGAAAGCTCTTGAAATTTAAAAAAATAGCTGTTCGAAAGACTCATAATATGAAAGTAGCCATTATGTCAAATTGTATACGTGCGCACATCCGCTCCCATACGGAAATTAAAGAAGAGACAAATCAACGGGAAAAATAAAAAAATGTCCCAAAGTCAATGACACAATGACAGCCATTGTCGACCACTTGAGCCTCATTAGGAAGAAAAAACAATTAAACTGAATTCACCTGGCCCAAATAAGAGCTTGCGGCCAATATATTTTTCTGTCACCTCTATTCTCCGGAATTTAGAAGCTATAGTTGTCTGTTTTGTCTTTATACGGCTGCAGTGGGTTTTTGCTATCCGTCCTCATACATACGTTCAGTGCAAAACACTGGAGGCTATTCCTTTATGAGCTTTGTGATCTTTAATACGCTCGTGAATGGCATTGTTTATATCACCTACGGCCAAAGAACAGTTGTGTCCATTGTCCTCGATTGTGGCTTTAGTATTATGAAATCAAACGTATTTCATGTATTCAAAAAATACAAGTAAATAAAAGTACAAAAATATTATTCCGTCACATTTAAAGAAAACGATGAAAACATTGTATGCTCCAAGTGGGAATCAAGTCCCACCCCCCGTGGCCCCGTCTTCGTTTTCTTTATTTGTATTTCTTACAATAAAGTAGGCGTGTCAAACGCACAAAATCAACGTTTAAATGTGATTACAATGGCTTTCTCATCTTTACTGAAAGTTTAAAAATGCTTGCAAAAGAAAGAAAACGATGAAAACTATATTCTCCAGGTGGGATTTTTTTTCATGATTTGCATTAAATCTTATGTATCCTGAATAATATTTCATAATTTATATACATCAATAATATTGTTTATGATAGAGTTACTACCTACTATGGAATTCAGCAAAACTGTCTTTTTTTAAAAAAAATATATTATGTACTACCTATATATCTAAGAGGTTTAATAAAATAAAAAAATTATTATAAAATGAAACTCATATGTTAACTTCATTACTAGCTTCAATTAACACGTTGCTGTTGACTTCATTTTGCTTATTGCGATTTTATCGATTACTCTACCGTTTTCTTTGAATTATTAATTTGCTATGAGACAGGGCAATTAGCTGATCGCTCAATCAATCTGTAGCGGTGCCGTGCACCCCTATAAGGAATCTAGTTTCTATACATAAGCGGTAAACAACGGCTTAAGCGAAGCTAAAATGAGTTTTATTTCCTTGTCTTAACGAAAAACTGAAGTGACAAATTTATTGTTACGATCAGTTTATGTGTTTTTAGAAAATCATTAGTAGTGGATTGGTAAATGTGATACGTCAGTTCACCTAATTTCAATCAGTTATTTAAAGTTATTTTCTTCCGTTATAACTAGAATAATAACAATTTATGTGTCTTCGTTGTAAAATAAAAATAGTTCAATAATTTGAAAGCACTAGATGTGTCATAAAAATATTATATTGAGTTTTATGATGAATTTTAAAATATCCTTAAACTTGTTAGCGACAGATCTTTTCACCAGTTAAATGAATGTTCTCATTACTCATGGCGTCAGGATACAGTTTCGGTACTAAGTCACACTTAACTCACTAACAGCACTTTCCAAGAGTGATCGTAAATAGAATGGGGACGTAAAACGCTTTTTTCTCCCGGCGGTTTAAAGAATTGCCCTGTACCGGTCATAAATCTTTATAATAGGAATGTTGTACTGTTCGGCCGCTTTGGTGGACTAGCGACCAAGAGAGATTGGCGGTAGCTTAACTTGGGACAGTAGCTCAACCTACGGATTCTGCTTTAGTTGGTATTAAGTTGACCCTATAAGCATGAACATTTTAAAATTTTCAAAACGATATATATTCAGTAAATACGTAACTTAACTTAACTTTTGATATTTCGTGCGGCCGTCAACGAAGCAAACAATTTTGAACAATGTTGAACCATGATTACGTTTAACCTTCAGGTTGGTCATTTATAAATGCTGGACATAAAATTTGATCGAATTTTTATGAAAGGTAAAGGATTTGGAATCTGTGAAGTAGATACCTATTAGGTATAATTAGTTTTCTCATTGTGAGAGCACCATAAATAAGTAATTGGATTGGCGCAGACGCAATTGTGGCATGGAAGTATTTAACCTTTTCGAATATCTTCAATAAATACACAACTTTGGCGTAAGTACCTACATAAGTACCTAGACGAAAAAACGACGACGACGATATTCGTTTGAAAAAAACTTTTAATATTTTGGAGTTCTATTTAATTGAGTACTAGTTTCATTTAAAAGCCTACTAATATCCGCTGGGTAAAAATATACTGCACATATTTTTTGTGGGAGCAAAGACGTGTTCACTTTTGTCTTTGTAGGTAGTAAGTTTCCGGGCACACTGCCATAAGAAGCTATGAGACTTGGAACATCTGTGTCTAATTAGATCCTGGACAATTGTATCATTAAAAGTTAAATACATAATGTAATTAATATTCTTAGTCTACTACATTGTTGTATCTCCCTTCTTTTACATTCAGAAAAGCTCGTATTTAAAACTTAAAAAACAGATAAATAATTATTCGTTCATGATTGGTCTTGATCATGGGGATGGCACGAATTGTCTTTCTCTTTCATTCTTTTGTATCATTTGACATCATGACGTCTTTCGTCCCTTTCTTAGTTATATCTTGTTGATACACTATACGTCTAAATAGAGTAAAGATTTGAATTTGCATTTGAAGCTTCAAAATATGTAAGTATACAATACAACCCCTTTTTCGGTACTATAATTATACAATAGTATAGTCCATGTATAGATATTTCAAAGCTTCTGTAATCTTTTCTGACGTGACGGTACCAGTGTATATCAAGGTACCGAAAACCTCATTTTTATAAGCACATACGGCTACGCAGATATTCAATAAGAGGATATAGGATAAAATCTGTTGAAAGGACATTCCAAACAACCTTTTTATGCTTTTATGCGTAAAGCAGCAGCCTATTGGTTAATCTATCGGACTTCAAGCCTTAGAGGCTCAGGGATCGATCCGCAGCCAACGTGAAGTTTATCCAGGTATATGAACTTAGATAATTAAAAAAATATATACAAAATAAAATTATATACCGGCCATTTGTAATGGATAACTGACAAATAGACAAGTAACCTGTGGCGAAATATAGGCCACGGTTCTAGATTGCTATTGTTTCATTTAAGTGCAGTAATGGATAACTGGTGGACAATTGACCCCAGACCACTTCCAGCGAAAGGTAGAGGAGTAGTCCAGGAGTTCTAGCAGGTATTCCCAGGGTCGATTTGGACTCTGAGCACTTCCGCACCCACCCGCTACGTCACCAGCAGCGGGTAGGTCATCAGTGGATTCCTCCTAGTTAAAAAAGGGTTTTATGGTGCCTTACCTTATATGCTTCATAAGTACTTGCTTACAATTTTCGTGAATAGATTGGACAGTACTGATATTTGATATATTTTATATACATCATCATTATCATTTCAGCCAAGAGACGCCCACTGCTGGGCATAGGCCTCCCTCAGGGATCTCCAAACCGGTTGGTCCGGCGCTGCCCGCGTCCATCGGCTTCCCGCGACCCTCACCAGATCGTCGGTCCACTTTGTGGGGGACCTACCAACGCTTTCCGGAATGCGGTCGCCACTCGAGGAACTTTCCGTTTTAACGGCCGTCAGTCCTTGCAATGTGGCCACTGCCACTTGAGGCTCGCAATTCTTTGGGCATGTCGGTGACCTTAGTTCTCCTGCGGATCCTATCATTCGATCACGCAAAGAAACTCCGAGAATAACCATCTCCATTGCCCTTTGGGTGACATTGATCCTCCTTATGTGGCCTATTGTAAGCGGCCACGTCTCAGTTCCATAAGTCAACAATGACAACACACACGAATTAATGATTTCGTCTTTATATCCGTAGTAAAAAGCAAAGACGTTCTTTATTTAAATTTAATCTTGGTGTATATAATCCGGAATGAAGTACTTTATTTGCTTAACCAAAGCTTTCCTTATTTACATAATAATATAGCGTAAGTTACCACACATGATTTGCACGTTATATTTAATCCCCAGTCAAAGCTAACCCTCGGTACAGGCCATGCTAATTGCGGGGTGGAGTGACGTTCCATCGACATTGTCACCCAGTAATGGCTTTTAAGAAACGTTATAAATTATTCGTCACTGCAACCAGGTGGCGCGGGGACTTGGTGGGGTATGGTACAAATTATAAGCGGGACGAGGTTTGCTTTAAATGCTCTGTGCCTATAACGTGAAAAAATCTACCTGAGATTTAGGAGATAAATAAAACAATGCAAACTCAAATTATAAACGCGAAAGTTACTCTGTCTGACAGTCCGTCTGTCTGCTACATTTTCACTCCTAAGGCACAATAGACGACATCCACTCGAGTAGAGCTACGCGATAAATATATTATAAAAATGTGAATTTTTATATTTTAAAGGCGATAATATTCTATTCGAAACTAGACGGGCGATACGCTTCTTTGCCACCCTTGCAAAAAAAGATATAATGACGAAGTCTATTTAAAAAGTTATAAAGTCATTAGGAATGAATCAATAGTATAGTTCAAGTGCATTGTAAAATTAATCTAATATATACCTTCAATGAGTTCTCCTTATTGGAACTACATTCTTCTGTAAAAACAAAAGTAGGTGGAGACCATAACCCATATAACTTAAGTAAAAATACATTAATTTTACTTAGTTAGCGTTAAACACATGATAAATATGTAAAGCGACAAAATATCTGATTTGTATACATATCATTAGGTTAATGGAATTATAAAACTCATCACGTGACAAATAAGCCCTTCTGGCTTCTGAGAAGTGATAGGTTTTTGTAATGTTATAAGTTAATAAAAAAATAGTATCTGTATAGTAAACTGATTTTGATATCTTCATGCTACCAGTTCAGCTATTTAAAATCTGTTTCTGCGATATTTAAGTCAGAAAACTAAAACCCTGCCTGCTCCTGTCACTTACTCCAGGCTCCCAGTCAGACGTACGTCGCACTCTTATCGTTCCCGGAATTCGTCTTTTACTAAGTAATTTACAAAAAAGGACATCTCTTTCTGGGGGCAACTTTGTTTACTTTAATCATTGTGAGCGATTTACTGTATCTTGGGCAGATAGTGAAATAGGTCGTTATTTTGTAGGGGCGCTGTAGGAAGTGATAGCTATGTACTTAGGAGTGCGGTAATAAACATTCGTTAGTGTATAAATACATTGCTGCCCTAGTAAACGTAGCTGTAGTAACTTTACTATTAAGAGTTCTAATGACACTCAAACACACACACACTCAATAATATTTAGTTTTAAAGGTCTTGAGGTTTGTATGGTAACTGATCACCATACAAACCTCATCTAAACAACCTTAATAATATAATTGATCATCAAAATAATAATTGGTCATCAAAATACCGACAAATTAACAATTGTAGACCAATTATTATTTTTGATGACCACGCATATATTTTTTTGTAGACCTTTTAAATTTTTCCTCTACACATTTATTGGATTTACCAACGGTCCGTGAGCTTTGTATGCGTGAATCAGAAGACACAAAATGTAACACGAAACACTTCGTGTAGCTAATAACACCTAACGAAGATAATTGACATCAGATCTTTAGTCTCCCTGTGACCACGATCGCTGCTACTTGTGAACATTAAAAAGTAGGTACAGAGAAGAGATCCCATAAAAAGTCATGTTCCATTTTTAACGGACAGCAAAAAGAAGGAAGTTCTGATTTCGGTTGGTATTTTTTATATATGTACACCGATTACGCCGAGATTTTTTGGAGTTGGTGCTACGTTGTTTTCAGAAACAAACGAAAGTGAAACACCGACTCCAAAAAATATGTTTCTAGGGTACCTACTTAAATTTGTTTATTTTATCGTTTTTAGTGTTTTGAAGTCGGTTTTTATTTTTGATAAAAAAATTAATAGCAATTTTTTGAAACGATGAGATGTAGTTTATTCGCTTCCAAAAGGTTGTAGGTAAGTGCCGTGATTTTCTTGGCATTTACAGCGACTGCGTAAAATGTAGCCACAATTGAGCGGAACATAGTGCTAAGTAATGGGCGGTGTCCTCCATACTTTATACCACAATGTTTGTAAAGTGCATACACTGAAAAAAATATTTATCGAAACTACTTCGTTACATTTGTAATAACCAATATTTAGCGTGGTGTAATTACAGTTTATTTGCAAAACGGCGCATCTGAAAGCAACTTTATTTTTGGGTAGCTGATATGATAAGCTACGTAGATAGCCGATATGCTGATAGTTATGTAGTCAGTTGAGCTACAGGTAGTCGAAAGTTTAGTTGTCATTTTTTTCAGTGCATTTATGAATATTGACGATAGCTATTGTGGGGAGATAGAATCAAAAATGATGACATCCGTAAGATAGCTCATAAGATTATTAAGTTGAAGTGTTTTGCCCACTGCCATTTAAACTGCCGCAGAACACATACACGCAGAGCAGACGGCCGGTGGGGCGTGGGAAGTTCTAGAATGGCGACCACGTACTGGAAAGTGCAAAGTAGGACGGCATCCCACTAGATGGACAGACGACCAGGTCAGAGTCGCGGGGAGTCGTTGGATGCAGGCTGCGCCGAACCGTTCGATTTGGAAACCGATGGGGGAGGCCTTTGTTCAGCAGCGGACATCATAGGCTAAAATGATGATGATGTATCAAAAATGACAAGATGAAGAATATTATTATCAAAAAGTATAGCTGCCTATAAAAACGTGGTCCAATGCGCCACAATGACGTTAAACTTTCTTTTGGAATTCTTCTTTTTTCACCCCCTCAAATGGTGATATCTGGGATCAAAACTATTCTATGTCCTTTATCGTGACTCAAAGTATTTCAATACCAAATTTCATCTAAATCGCTTCAGCGCTTTAAGCGTGAATAGGTAACTGACAGACGGACAAATACTTTCGCATTTACAATATTAGTAAAAATTGTCTCAAAATCCGAGCGATAAGTCTACGCCCACTGCTTCAAACAAAAATAAATTGACTGGAAATGAAATAAATGTTTATTCTTGTTACGTTAAGAAGCGTAAAATCTACTATAATATCGTCCTTACATCTGACTGTACGCATATACAGAATGAATCTCCCGAGAGCGAATCATCCGTTTACGCAACTTGTCAGGGTTAATTATTAATGAGAATTGATGGAGTCCCTTTGGCTGCTGTGGGTTATTCCTGCCTCAAAATAAACCCAGCTATATTGTGTATTGATATGCACAAACCGGTGTCAGTCCTAATGTTATAAAATGTCAAGTTGACGTATTTGTAATTTATATCTCTTTGGGGAGGTATTTATCAGACGCCTGTTGTATTAAGGAACGTTATTTATAAATATAACAATTTAAAAATGTATTGATTAAATACTTAAAATATTTGAATAAAACATTAAAGCTGTATATAGGCTTTCTTTAACTTACTTTTTTGTACCACGACGCGGACCCACATTGGAGGGCAAAAAGAATAATTTGTGTTAGCGCAATAATATCAGTTTTATGACCCCTATGAATAGTAATAATGTTACAATTATTTTTATTAGAAATAATGATACTTAACTGAGTTTTGTCCTTTCGATCCTTAGCAGCCCGCCATCACCTTCTCAACAATGTAAAACATTGTCTGGTTTGTTGGTAGGTACTCCACAAATTATTCAGGCTATATTGATATTAGATCTGTTTGTTAGCTATGCCCTTTAAAATATAATGTGTTAGTACGATTAATAATAAAATTAATCTAGAATAAATCCCAACTAAACTTACAAAATCAAATACCCCTGTCGAAAAGTCAACTTTTTCCCTACCAGGGGGAACGTTTTGAATGTGAAAAATAGACATTTAATAGGCGACCGGCTATTTCGCAAATGGCGAAAACCCCACACCTCAGAAGGGTGATGATTTACCATCAAACTCTTAAATATGGAAAGGGAAGATTGGCCTTTTAGCATTTATCACTTTGCTGAGATTTAAGTTGTTTTTACAGAACCAATAAAATGCAAAAAGAGATATTGAAAGATTAATGTAACTTTTTCAATTTCAAACTTCAAAACTGACGAATGATCATAAAAATCAAATACTCATAGGCTTTCAGTAACAGAGGTTCCTATAAAAGGATACATTTTAATTTATTAACGTTTGCAGTAAGAGCTAGGTATATGAAACTACCAACCGAACTACTGCAACTAGAGGAAAAATTCATATACATAAAAACAGAAAGCAACAAAACTTCATTCATACAACATACATACATTTAGCTCATCTTTTTTGTATAAAATTTGCCATTTTTGACAAACTTATAGTATAATTAAGTTTTTATTTTAAGATTGATAAAAATGTCTGAAAAAAATATATTTACATAGAAAAATATCTGAGCTAGAAAAATTCTGGTAGCTCAGATGGTTAGAGCAGTTACCCGGATTCTGAAAGGTCGAGGGTTCGATCCCCGCCCCAGGACATGTTTTTTTTCTAGTTTAGCAATTTTTCTATGTAAATATATTTTTCACATATTTATAATAAATTAAGAATATTTACAAAAGCAATGCCCCACTTAACCAAATTGTAAGGCATTTGTAAAATACTCGTTTCGGATGTTGAAATATAATATTTCGACATTGTAGGTGTACCCTACAATGTCGAAATATTATATTTCAACATCAACGTTAGCTTATAACGCAAATACAGATAGACTAGAAGAATTTCATAGGGTTATCCCAAGTCCTTGGTAGCTCAGGTGGTTAGAGCAGTCACCCGGATTGTAAAAGGTCATGAATTCGAACCCCGACTCAAGACATGAAATTTTTCTATGTAAGTTTTTAATAATGAGAATTTATTATTAAATATGCAAGACAATAAGAAGGTATTATTTTATGTAAAGGGTTAATTTAAAACAACTCATAACAATAAGTAACTAATAATAGAAATCTTTCTCTGCTTATTAATTTTTTTTACAATATATGCACTAAATAAAACAATGTTTGAACTCTCTTTAATTTATATAACAGATAATAGGTACTGAAAGGTATTGTGGTATCTGATATACGAGAACAATGGCGTTTTTGTTTAACGATTCCAGATTTCAGTATTCATGCTCATTCATGAGACTGTCTATAGAAATGAAGTACAATGTTGAATATAAAATATTTCTAGGAAAATAAATAATTTGTACCTGTGTCTGAAAATTGCTTTAAGAATCTTTGAAGCTGGGATCACGAATTCGATGAGATAACAAAATAAAGTAAGTACATTCATCATTATCAACAAAGCAAATAAAAAGAAAATGGACAATTAAACACTGTTCTGTATATTTTTACGAATTTTTGTATAGTGTACATAGACCTGGCCGGGACTCCATACATTTTTGGAACATATCTTTTTTTATTGACTCATCTCACGATCGACCACGGCGAAAGTTGCTGTGTTTTCGTAATCGAAACCACTAAGCTACCAAGCTCCTCCTAAATTCATATCATTATTAAGAGATGGTTATAACTTTATTACAACCACCATTGCTAACTTATGTTATGACTTATGTCTTAATTTTTAAAGTGCAATAAAGAGTATAAAAAAAAACAACTGTAATGGGTCAGAGTCGGATGCTTTTCCCCTTGAATGCCGAAGTTGAGTCGTCTGTTTTTCTATTCCAAGTACGAGACGGGATCAAAACCCCGACTGAAAAAATACGGCCAATTCATCTTACAATCTGTAGGTATAGGCACTTAAAGTGAAGATGCTTCCAGAATCAAGATACTCCTCTATACTGATTCTGAAATAAGAGAGTAAGTCTGTCAGTTTGCTACGTTTTCACTCTCAGCTGAAACGATTTAAATGAAAAGCATACAGATCGGTTACATCCTGAGAAAGGACATAGACAACCTTTTGGCTCTATAACCGACATCCATGTGGAGTCAGGACGGCTACTATTGATAATAAAACTATGACCTACTATTAACAAGCAAAATTTTTTAATCTCAACTCCTAGTTCAATTACGATTTTAATAACAAACCATTATGAATCTTTAAAAATGTTGCGTAATAAATTTTAGATTCCATAATAGTCTGCTTTGGTTCGTTCGAAAGTGATCTCTGTGTGCTCCAGTTAGTAACGAGGGAAGCGACATGAAATGCCGAACAACTGCCTGTGACGGCTCGTCCAGGAAGAGGCACGCAGGAAGCCAAGGGAAACATTCAGCTGGGGGGTGTGGTACAAGTCACAAAAGGCGGCGAGTAGGATAACAATGTATGTGTCAGCTTAGAGCCTTCAATGCACGATAAAAAAGAAATTAAAAATGGTAATATAAAGCCAAAGAGTTCCGTTTTCAAAAGAAATGTTTAATATCCCGCCAGATGGAGACTTAAGTACACTATCTCATAAAATAACGAAAATTTTGCTGAAGACGGTAAAATACTAATCGCTCATTTTCATGTATAGTTTATTTGTACAAAATTCAAAATGATTCGTCAATTTCACCATTATTTATTATAGCACTAAGTGTATAGTTTTGAGTTTTTAAAAAAAAAATAATTTAGCTGCGGCTCACAAACCATGATAGTTTATCAGTCAGCAACGACTCGCTCTATTAAATAGTCTTTATGTGCATTTTTAAAATTACATTTTCCCTCTGCATATAAGTTTTGAATGCCGGCAGGCAATTCATTTATATAGCTAGGTATTATATAACTCACACTTCGTGTGCCGTTTACATTGTTCGTTTTAGGTAGAATAAATTTCTTATTTCCTATATTTCGCAGGTTGTGCGGCCTGATATAGGTATTTAAGTTATTTACATAGTTAAGTTCGGTTAGAATAGTAAGTTTAAGTTTGTCATAAATATTCATGATTTTACAATGTCTAAATAAACCGATTTCACTATTTTTATACTTTAATTTTATATATTTTGGGACAATAGTTTTTAGAATTCTTAGTTGTAAGTTATAGATATCTTCCAAGTAGGTTTTGTATGTCAAACCATAGCTACTTAGGCCATATCCAATAACAGAGTCAGCTAAGGCCATGTACATTAGCCTGAGAGTATTGTATGGAAGCTTGTATTTCAGTATTCTATAGTTTTAGTCAACTTGTCAAAATTAGTGTAAGGAATAAAAAAATACCTTAATCGAATTTCAAAACCACGGTAGCTTTCTTACATGTTAAATAGTTACACGTTCCTTGGAAATCATTTTTTTCTACTTCCTTTTAATAAAGTTTTCCAGCCCGCTATCATCTCTTGTTTTAAGCAATTTAAAAAGCAGAAGTATAACGTACGCCACCGCCATTTTGAGATTACTACCGGACTGAGTGGAGCGCCTTAATTTATCGCCCACCAAAGTGTTTGAATTGTTAATGTTTTACTCTTACCTAGAACAAGAGTCGTGTTCGATCCTTTTAATGTTCTCAAAACTGTAACGTTGGATTAGGACGGAAAAAACTTAAGCCTTGGGAAGTAATTCTGTTTCGTTTGAAATTTGTTGCTTCCTCCGTTTGAATCTAATACTGGTTCAAGTTTATTTAACTGCCCACCCACGATAGACAATCGGTTCCTTTTCTTGTCGGCGACAATAATGCAACAACAAAACTGGTGGTTTATGTTAAAGATGTGCACGAAAATCTACACACTAAGCGTTTTTTCCATTTCGTATATTCTGCTCTATTTGACTTATGTAAGTACTAGTTGCTATACTAACTTAACACATGTCTTAAATAATAAGTATTGCAAATAAATAGATCAAGCGCTAGTATGATAATTAAGGAGAGCCTTTACGAGAAGAACCAGCAAGAAACTGAGAAGGCTGACATATTTTCTCCAACTTTTAAAATACATAAAAACGTTAGCAATAGCGATCGGCAACATGCAGTCACTAACCTTATAATAACCCTAAAAAATATAAAAAGTTTAAAGTACAAAAATTTTAACCGGCTTCAAAAACGAGGAGGTTCTCAATTTGGTTGGTATGTTTTTCTGAATTTATACTATCAACAAGAAAATTTTATTTTCGGGCGTTTCATCATAGAATTTGATACAATTTCCTTAGTAGGATTAATTGTTTTTTCTTAGTCTTAATTTAATTTGTATTATTGTATAATAATCGAGTGCTGCGAAACGTGGTCGCATACGAAGAGTCTTCTGTACGAGCTATGGAGCGAATCTCAGAGAGAAGGCCGCGAGCTATGTTCGGTGTTTCCCTACGAAACTCGCTGACATAGCTCATAGGACAGATGACACTTTCTCCCGCGTACGCTCAAGTTGTGGAATGAGCTCCCTGCAGAAGTTTTCTCGAATGAGTACAGCATGGGGTTCTTCAAAAAAGGCGTGAAAAGGTTTTTACAGGGTCGGCAAAGCGCAAGTGATACCTCTGGTGTTGCAAGCGTCCATAGGCTACGGTAACCGCTTACCATCAGGTGGGCCGTATGCTTGATTGCCACCTTAGTGGTATAAAAAAAAAAAGATGAGCGTTAGGCAGACGACTACGACGCTGATACGTTCGCACATCGATGGGGGAGGCCTTTGTTCAGCAGTGAACTTCACAGACTGATATGTTGATGATGACACCAACAGTTTTTAAAACATTTACGGGATAGCTCTTGGCCTTCATGAAGTAATGATAAGGTTTGAGAGATGTAAGAAATGTTATAAAAATTATATACCAACCGAATTGAGAACCTCCTCTTTATAAGTCGATTAAAAAGACTCTAAAATCAACAAAATGCCATCAAAATCAAAAATTTATTTATTCAAGTAGGCTCCGAAGAAGATCTTTCGAATCGTCAAAAATCACAAGTTATATACTTATCTAATGGTTTCACAATGTCATATTGTCTATCTGTCTGTCATGTCTGAATTAAGATAGTATGTATCTCTCATAAATTGCCTTCTCATAGAAGCCCTTTTAATGTGATTCTAATTAAACATCTACAAGCGGTAAGGAAGTGACTTTATCAGGTTTCCCTGGTAATGATGAGACGCTCTCTCGCTCTGTCGACAAAGGTATATTAGAGTTCGTCAGTTGATTATGAAGCACTATTTTCTTAGTGCCCCTTAATTGGGGCGTCCACAGGGCATTTCGTTACTAACCACATGCTATACAAAATGCAACACAGTCTTGTCGAGCATGTGGTAAGTGCAAGGAATCAATGATGCATTTCTCGTGTCAATGTGATGCTCTGGCTAGAACCAGAATGAACCATCTGGAAGCGGCATATCCAAAGCCAGAGGACTACAGGCTCTTATTGCCCAAACATATAGTGAGGCTTATGGCAACTATTTTTGGACACAGGAGAAGTAAAATCATGGCCCCACAATAAGATAAGGTGATATAGTGCACCTATTTGGACAGCAATGTTGAGGAGAGCTTTTACGTTTGCTCTGTCTGTCTGTTACGTTTTCAATCATAAGCCGGCGAACCGATTAATATGAAATTTGGCATGGAAATAGATATTACAACTTGAAAAAGAACATGCCACCTAATGGCGCGAAGAATGTCAGATACATCCACGCGAGTAGAGCCATGGGCGGTTGGGGCCACCAGTGAATAACCACCAGATCACATCGACACATTTTAAAATTATAATAATTAGCTTAACATATAGGTACAAGCCCTCAATAGTCTTAGGATAGATTGCTAAAGCATATAGTCATTACGACAGATACTTTACCGCAGATACGATATTTTACAATCACAACAGTATTAACTTAATGTCTCCGTCAATTTGACGGAGACATTAAGTTGATTGGAATAGTACTCTTATTTGTTCTTTCCATTCCCTTCGTATATATTCATATCATGTGTATGAACAGTGGACAGCACATCGAGCGTAACAATTTGACCTTGAGATCGCCCTTATTGCGTTTGCAATAAAGGTGGGTTTCGTAGTACAACTGTTATACTTGATGTGCTACCGTCTGCACATAAATTTTCGAATTATAGGTTATTATTATTATTTACTAGGTGTAGGGTCGCCTGGGTAGATACCACCGCCTTTCTTATTTCAGCCGTGAAACAGTTCGCTGTGTTTCGGATTGAAGGGAAAGGTAGCCAGTGTAATTACTGGGCATGGAGGGCATTTCATCTTAGCCCTCAGGATGACAACGCACCTGCAATATCAAATGATTTTTTCCTTGTTATTGCAGGTGTCTATAGGCGGCGGTAACCGCTTACTATCAGGTGGGCCGTCAGCTTGTTTGTCATTTAGTTGTATAAAAATAATTAGGTATACGCTAAGATAAATTAGTCTACTGTGGCATGTGTGTAACTATGGCTTATAAAAAAAATCAAGTAGAGCAAATCGTATGAGCGAATCTTTTAATTAGTATAAAAAATAATGAATAAGTATAGTTTATACTTAAAACAAAATCATTTAGGATTTTTAAACAATTTTCGTCTTAGTATTAACGATTTTTTTTATTCATAAAGCTTTAATGTGCTTTAACACATTTAAATTGTAATTATAAGTTGTGCAAATGGCAACCTTATCAGCCACAAATAAAAAAACACATAAGTAAAAATAGGTAAAAACACATAAGTAAACAAACAAAATATTGTTTATCTTACCAAATTCTCCAGTCTCAATATCAATGTGTCACCTCTAATGACGATGGGAGTGTAGTTAATTGAGCTATCAGCAAATTGATGGGTTGATATTGAAATGTGGGTCAGTCAAGCTAGTCGGGTAAATCAGAGAATTACTCGAATTTTCTAGTGCTTTACTGGTTCACAGACGTTAGACAATAAGAAGTAACGGTATTTTTAAGAACACACTCGCCTAAGTATATATCTGGTAGGTGCGTAAAATTAAAACCACAACAAATAGAATACGGAGAGAATGTTTTTTAAATTTGAGCGAAAAATTACGATATTGGTATTTATTCAAATTAAAAGGTAGGCACCCTCTAACATGCTGTGAATAGACTTATTTTTTATTTTTATCAACTAATATCCAGTAATCGCAGAGATTTTGGCGTGAAATTCGAGGTAGGGGTGACTTTGCGATTTTATTATATTCTTTATTGCACTTTAGACATTATACGTAAAATTTTAAATTTACAATAAAAATAAAAATGACGAAAATTGTAAAAATCTGTCCTCGTATGTACATACCTACCCATAGGTAGTCAAGATTAACAATATAGGTGGGAATTTGATTGCCGCAGCAGGTTAAATGAAATTTACAAAAAGTTGTCTTGAAAAGCTTAATAAACACTAGTCGGCACTGCCTTAGCGACATATCAAAGAACATTTAAAAAATGAAAACAATTTTGACAAGTGAATATTTTCCAAATATAAGTTTATTTTTATAATTACACTTTTCATCATAGTTTTTTTCTCTCAAATAGCAAGACAATGCGTAGGATCATGTTTTATCCAATCCGTGTGTCAGGGACAATCAATTGAGTCACTCACAGAGCACTGATCAACATCGAAATGCGGGCGACATTCCCTGTTAATCGCTCGGACATTAGATCCTATTGTACCCTGTTTTTCACGATATAGATCGACAAATGAATGTCACTTTATAGGATTCACTAACTGATATGTGGAAGGTCGTCAATTCACGTCACTATACTATACTAAATAAGCAAATACGAAAAAGTGCTAAGAAATTTGCTGCCTTTTTATTTTTTAGACCGACTTTTAATGTAATAAAAAGGCACAAGGGAACACTGAAAAAATTATAACTTATTTCTTGATTACGTGTAGCTTGAAAAAGTGTCTACATAATTAGGGTAATACCTAACTAAATATACAGATAGAGAAGCACCGTTTTTTTTTTAATTAAATAAACAGTAATTACACCTTTCGAAATGTTGGTTATTACTAATGTAACCAAAGTAGTTTCGATTAATATTTTTTTCAGTGAAGGACAAAAATGTTACAAAGACAATAAATTGAAAAATTGCTAATTGACGACTTAAATTCTCTAAATAAGGTATTTATTACCTCAAAGACCACATAGGGCCTTCTAGTTCGTGTCAACTGTCAACCTTAAGGCAACTGCCTAAGTCATAAATTAAAAAGTATCTATGCTTACCTGGCTAGTAATTATGTATTAGCATTATTTTTAAAAGGATGTTGCTTGACTAAATGATATTATTGTATAATGTGTATTGGTGTATCAACAAAATGTAATAACCAGTAAAAAAAAGTAAAAATATGATATTGCTAGTTCTTCCTTCCCCTATACTTATATTACTCTTTGGTTCTTCCGTTATAAAAAGAGAAACATTACAATAAATCAGTGGTCAATAACTAAACGATGGTGTAGTTATGTCGGAGTCCGCATTGCAGTACCACAGAGTGCCTAATATAATTGTATAACAGTTTGTATTTCACTGTGTTTACTTGTTCATATTATTCTCAAATGCTTTGGTATGCATGAATCATTAGAGGCGTGACGAAGAATTCTATGCATACAAATAACTGACTTACGAAGAAATTTATTCAAATGCATTTTGGCGACGATCCGTTCGGCTAAGTTATGAATATGTGATATTTATTTTTCTTGTAAGAAAACTTCGAAGTAATTTACTTTGAAAAATTCTGCGAGAAATGAAGATTGGTGTTGAAGATTACGTCATCTAATGTCATGACAACATAACAAATATATCAGTGATTCTGCAACCAGAGTAACTCCGTGAGGTCCATGTAACAGTAAATATCGTCCTCCCCACATAGCACACAGTTGGTTTTCCCATCTTAAGCAATCGATCCACGTATTTCAAAAGTGCTTATAATTTGTAACGTCCGTCTGTATGTAATATATCACAGCCAATTTATTCAGCTTACATTAGTCATTTACTAGGTGGAAGGCCCGTATATAGGGTCGTCTGGGTAGGTACCACCGCCTTTCTTATTACAGCTGTGAAACAGTTCGATGTGTTTCGTATTGAAGGGAAAGGTAGCCAGTGTAATTACTGGGCATGGACGGCATTTCATCTTAGGCCCCAGGATGACAACGCACCTGCAATATCAAGTGATTTTTCCTTGTTATTGCAGGTGTCTATTAGGCGGCGGTTACCGCTTTCCATCAGCCCCCTTATTCTCAACTGTCAGATCACGGATTCGATTCGAAAAGTCACATGCCGTCTCGCTTTGACGCATAGCGATAAAAAGTGACAGGTATAGAGTTTCCGAAATTCGAATATTTTCCGACAGTTGAGGTAAGGGGGCGGTGGGCTGTCAGCTTGTTTGTCTTCTAGTTGTTATATATCTATAGTTATAAAAAAAACCTACACCTATTTACCTGAAAGTTTGCACAAAATTGCAATATTGGCGTTGAACTTTTTGAATTATTAACACTTAAATACGCGTTGAGATTTCCCAGGTCTGATTGCTTTTAAATTTTGTAAAAAAAATACAATATAATAATATTAATATTTCGTACCTATTCAAATCAAATATATAATTTTTTCCTTCTATCTAATAATCACCACAAGCACTTCGACTATTCCTCGACGCATCAATCACTCTATTCATCCACAAATTAACACATTTAACATCCAAAGCCCCTAAATACAGTTTTTATTTCTTTTAAAAACGTAAACACGAATTCAGAATCGTGTGTTTATTATCACGGAATAGTACAATTAAGCTTGTTTTCGGGGGCACTTGAATTAATAAAGGAAGGGCAAGTCTATGCCACCGTACTATTTTGGTGCTTATAACGTTATCTTCACGAAAACGAGCTATTTTAAATAGCTAAAGTATAATAAATACTCTTTAAATCAACCCTAAAGTATGAGAAGTGAGTCAAATTTGAATGAATGATTTTTTTATCATTGTTATGTTTCTTATGCAAAATACATACTGATAGCTACATTACGTCAGACAAAATCGTAAAGAGACTTAATTACTTTTTAAATCTATAGGTACTTAAACAACCATAAGATAATAAAAATAAACATCCAAAAATAACGTTATGAAAAGCATAACCACCTGCTAATGTTGCTTTTATTAATCGTAAATTTAACATTTATAGCTTTAATGTTTGTTGGCAGTGAAGCGTTTTTGGCCTATTTGATAATTTATTACAACCATATTCTGTGTGAAAAAATGAAAACTAATGAAAAATGAATTGATAACACTTTTACTGTTCCAATTCGCTGCAGTAAAATGGTCCTCCTTCTCCGGTAAGTGAATTACTTCTAAGGTCACAAAAAGTAATATTAAATTTATGACTTTGTTCATTTCATATTTTTTCATTTTAACAAATAATCACTACCTACGTCCATTTTTAAAAAGATCGGAGGTGAAATCGTTTCCCAGAACTGTGACAGTATTTATAAAATGATGAATATAAGATAACTAAACTAGGTAATATCCACAAAAATTATATCATACCTAAGTGCTTGTGCTTCTTCTAAATTTACAGAGATTTAATTAAAAAGGTTCCTTTTAGGATGGATAAGTATTTGGTGTGGGACGCTACTTGTGTTGACGCCGTAGCCATATCCCATCTTTTAAACACCTCATTGACACCAGGATCGGCTGCTGCTTCTGTTGAATTCCTCAGACGACGCAAATAGGCTGGTTTATCTGGGGATTACGTATTTGAGCCGATTGGGGTTGAGACTTTAGGACCTTAAGTCTAGGAGCACACTATTTAGGGACATTGTAGATAGTTTATGTGAAATTTTAACTGACAATAAGGCTGGTATTATATTTCACACAATGATTAAGCCTCGCAATTCAGCGAGGTAATGCGACCAGCCTTATTGGTACACTTCCTGTTTCGCAAGATTGAGGTGGTGTTTGTTATTTATAAGAGTGTTTTTCTTCTACGGTTACGCGTAAGTACCAAGTATACGGTAACCTCTTACCATCAGAACACACTATTGGGTGTTAGCCCGCATTGTGATGAATGGTTAATTAGCCTTTGTTACTCGTCAAAATCTAATAGCTCATCATTCGAGGATTCGGTTATTTTATTTTAGTCACAATAAGACTGTGAGCTCTATATTATATCCAACTAGTCCTTATTCGGTTGGAATTCAATCCGTCTAGAATACTGTGGGAATATTTTTCCCATCCGACCAAGAAATATCGTTAGCCTGATCTGCTGACTTCGCTCGACACGTCTCACTTACATACAGTAGGGCTGTCGTGTTTTTTTCTCTGATAATATTATACTGAAAGTTAAATTAGAAATTAATTATCAAAATAGTTAGGAGTTCGGAGGATGATGTCAATATCTGTACATACAGGCGCGATTCTTACTTAGAGCCGTCACAGGGCATTTTGGCTCTATTCACATTTATTTATTCTTTACGAGTAAGGCACGGCAATAAGACACTCGCAGTAATAGATATTTCAAATTACAATCTACGTAATAAATCTTCTTAATAAAAACATTCGATATTATATTTTATTTATTTACTTCTAAACAAATGTATTGATTAGATTCTTCTGTTATTTCCGATAAAAATTGGCTTTTGGTTTCGAGGAAGGTATTATACAAGCTTGTTATTTCCCAAAACTAATTTACCTCAACTAATTGTAACTCCAGCTTTCTTTCTTTGAACACTGACAGTTCCCAAATAACTCAAAATATCTGTCGAAGCCCAGATAGAGGAATAACTGAATTATACGAAATTGTATTTATCAACGTTTGCATCTTCCAATAGTCAATAAAATATCTTCGTGATCCTACAGGCGTATCGACGAAGTCTTTGTTATTAGCTGCAGGAATTAATTAGTTAATATGAATTTGTCACTCAAATTGGTGGTGCTATTTGTCCACCAATGTTTGGTGCCAATGAAAACCAGGCCTCACTGCTGCTGTGAAATTAAGATGACTGGTTTGTATTATCCTCTATAATCGTATTTCTCCCCGAAAATTAAAAAAAAACGACCATTGTTCCATTCCAGAATTGTATTTTTACTAAGCACTAAACATCTTTTATTTCATCATCATCATCATCATCAGCCTATATACGTCCCACTGCTGGGCACAGGCCTTCCTACATGGGAGAAACACATGAGGAGCTTGAGCCATAACACCACCACGCTGGCCCAATGCGGGTTGGTTGGTTAAAGCGGTTGCAGTAACAACCGGGACCAACGGTTGAACGTGCCTTCCGAAGCACGGAGGAGCTCGAGATTATAAATTTGATTGACCCATCCCGGGACCGACCATAGCGAAAATTGCTTTGTTTTCGTCATCGAAACCAGAGCGCTCAAACCACTGCGCCACCGAGCTCCTTCTTTTATTTCATAATGACAGTTAATTGTCAAAAAAGCGTTTGACCCCACCTTGTGGTTACGACGAGTGACCACAGCCGTAGCCTAAACGTTGTGACGTCAGAAGTGTCAGTTAAGTAATGCCGAGCAACAGGATAGTCCATCCTGAAGCTAGAAGCTTAACAAGTTCTTTCACGTTTAAATTTCAAGATAGACAAGCTGCAAATTCAACTTATTTTTGACAATTAACTTTAACATCAAAAGGTTTACAAAACCAAAAACTACAAACTGCAGATTGTATGACATCTTCATTAGTAGTACCTAATTAGATGTTTGTAATACATACCAACACCTTTTGAGTTTCAGAACTGTGGGTAGTAAGGATTCTACTAAAAGACAACTCTCGCGATCGACAACCCTGCCAGGGACAGCGAGATGAATAATAAACAAGCTCTATAATGTCCGGGAAAATTACTTTATTAGAATATTTCATGATCATGAGAATGTCAATGCAGGCGAAAATGTCCTCGGCGGAGAATGTCTCGTCTCAATATCGTTTTTAAGGTAATGAGAGCAATACGTTATTAGAACATTCTATAGCTGTCAAATTATAGTGAAAAAATTGTAGCTTATTTTTCTACAAATCATCATTTTTTAGTACTCGTGTAAATGTTGCACTAGGAAAGCCGCCTCTTTGACAAACGGAATAAGGGCGATTTCAAGGTCAAACTGTTACGCTTGTTGTGAAGTCGACTGTACATAGACCAACTTTTAGAAAAACTACGTAGGTATAAAAAATAATCACATCACCAGCCTATATACGTCCCACTGCTGGGTACAGGCCTTCCTACACGTAAGAAACACACGAGGAGTTTAGGCCATAACACCACCACGCTAGCCCAGTGCGGGTTGGTGGGTTAAAGCAGTTGCAGTAACAACCGGGACCAACGGCGTAACGTGCCTTCTGAAGCACGGAGGAGCTCGAGATTATAAATTTTGGTTGACTTATCCCGGAGTCGACCATGGCGAAAGTTGGTTTGTTTTCGTATCCGAAACTGGAACGCTCAAACCAATACGCCACCGGGCCTCTCCTCGACTCGACTCGAGGTCCTCGAGCTGGGCTCCTCCACTCGAGCTAAAAAAATATGTTGCGCGAAAAATGCCCAAGATGCTATAAACGTTTAGAAATCGCATATAAAGTAATCAAAGTTTTAGAAATTATTTTCAAACTAGTATAGGTGGCAGGCTCGTATGTAGGGTTGTCTGGTTAGTTACCACCGCCTTTCTTATTTCAGTCGTGAATCGTGAAACAGTTCGCTGTACTTCGGATTGAAGGGAAAGGTAGCCAGTGTAATTACTAGTCATAAAAAAAACTTCAAGACATTTTAATTTGTTGCGTTTTTTGTATTATATTCAATTTAAAGTAATAAGAGTCAACTGTTAAGAAAAACCACTTGTACCTAGATTCTTTGATGTAAAAAAGATACTAAATACGTGCAGTATTTTAGTCTGTCTGTACACGATTGAAAACGTTGACATAGAAGCCTACAAAAGGCTCCTTTGTTCGAAACCGTAAAAGATTTGGTCTTTTATTCGTGTAACTGGAGCGTATGTTACTTAAATAGGTATTTTTTATTCGTATGTTCTCAACAATCCTTACATAAAAAACGGATCGATGAACAAGGGGACCTGTTGGTTGAATTAGGGTTTTTAACTCTTTGGGTTGCATGCTGGGGAGCCTCCTAGTGTGCTGGGTGCGTTGTCGGGATCGCTTGTTGCATTCGATGTTCTGTCATCCGGTGCAAACGGTGGGTCCCACAACGTGTCCAGACGGCGCGTCCTGGGCGACTTCGAATTCATTATCCGCCCGTAAAGGGTAATGGATTCGGAGCCGGCTAATCTCCAGCACAGTGCGGCTGCCTTCGGGCATTGCACGGCCGCACAAACCCGTAGCCCTGCTGTTTTGTGGGGTCGGGGGCCTGGCGCATTAGCGTAGGGCCGCGAGGAAGAAAACCTCTATAAAAAATCACCCTGGGGGGGCCCCTTTGGGGCAGCGGAGCTTCGGCTCGGTGGATGGCAGGCCTGCTAGGCCCGCGGACTGCCATTTTGGTTGCTGTTTTGTGGGGCGTTTCGCTCATGGCGTTTGCGTCCTGTTGTCTGCTCCCTGCTCCTCTCATCTGTAAAGGAGTCAGAGGAGGCGGGTCATCACCCTGTGATAGTAGAGGGAAGCGCTTCTGTGCGTTTGTGCGCCTCTTGTGAAAAAGGGGGCAACCTCAGCCTGGCCTTTAGTGGCTGGTCTGGGCGGAGTCTGCCTTCAATGGCTGGCTCAGTGGCCACTCTCGGGTGGCGTGGCACGGCGAACCTGCAAGGTCCGCGGCGCGACGGATCTGGCGGCTGCGGTTTCTCTCGGTCGCTGGGTGGGTTTCGGCCCTCCGTCGGGCAACCTGTAATCCCGTGTGTGTGTCGTTGATCACGTCTAGCGGCACACACGGGACCAGGGGGGCTTGCCTTCATTGGCCGGCCCTGCGAGGAGCATACCTCTCTAAAAAACCCCAAACTCCCGTCGTTGGGAACCGTGGCGACGGGAGGCCTTCAGGTGGTGGACTGGGGAAGTCCACCTCCAAGCGTTCAACTCCGGGGAACCGCCCGTCACCCCGGTAGTATTAGGGTTATCCAGGTACAGGGGGCACTGCCTGGATGGACCACCCTTTCCCCCATACTCGTGGGATAAGTTATGGAAAAATTAAAACAACTACCAAATAATGACATTGAGTTGGAGAGTTCAGGCTCCGTAAGCATGACTCCGTGGGCTTCGGTGACTAGCATTGCCGAGAGTGAAATAACTGGTGGGTGCAGTTCGCGTGCTTCGTCTGAATTGGACACTGACGGTACTATCGGCAGTGGTTCGGTTCCAATGGAAAGGCGTAGGTCAAAACGGGCCAAGCGCCCGCGACCAAGAGATGGATCGGATTTTGACTCCGACCCAGAATTCATCGCTCCCTTGCCCAAAGAACCGGCGGGTCACGGGCGTGGATCAAGCAGAGGTAGGGCCAGACCTTCTATCACCAGCGATCACGCAAGCTGGGCCAAAGCAAAGGCCGAATATGCGAAGGCCGGCAGGCTGGACGAGGACTACGAGGAAGAAGTTCACAAGAAGCTCAAGGCGGCGGACGCTGCTCGAGCAAAGTGCAAACTCCCACCAGAGCTTCTAGGGGAAACAGTAGTAGATGATTTGACGACAGACCAGCTCGCGCAAAGTGCGCGACTGTACATGGATGTTGTGTCTACGGCCGCCGGTAAATCAAAAAATATGAAGGGGACGATGATACGAGACATTAAGATTGCTACTAAGTCCTTGGGTTACATCTTTGACTCGTTGCAAACACGCACTGCCAGCGACGAAAACCGCAGGCTGATTGAAGAAAACGTCCAACTCAGGGCAAAAGTAGAATCTCTCTGCAAAGAGCTCGAAGAGGTGAAGGCCGCGGTGCAAAAGCTTACAGATAAGGCAAGCGCGCCAGCCTGCGCGTCTGAGAAGGTCATAGTTGAGCAGGGCTCGAATATGGAGATCGGACATTCATCGCCAATGCCCTCTCTTGAGCCCTACTCTCGACGCACCGCAAAAACTATCCGTGCGCAGCCTGTCAAGCCAGACCCCCCTGCACTTATTGAAGGGGAGCTATCACAAGTGGCCCTAATTAAAACCATCATGATCCAGGTGGGAGAAATGTTGGATAATAAATTTGAGGCCTTTAAAGAAAGCCAGTGCACACCAGACCGACCCCGCCCTCCCCTGGCACATGAGACTAAGAAGGCATCCAGAGCTCATCACCAGCCACCGCTGGACGTAGATCTCACAAACGAGGCGTCCCTGCTCCACAGAGATACATCATACGCGTCGGCAGCCGCTGCAAAGTCCGCACCTAAAGGCAAACCAGCTGCGGTGAAACCTACTCCTGCCTCGCTAACTCAGCCCGGCAAGAACAAACAAAAGAAGAAAGGCCAAAAGACAGTCTCTTCATCATCTGCGCATGTTCCGGTTGGTTCAGGGCCTTCCATTGAAAATTCCGGACCGCCCACCTTGTCCTCCAATCTCGATAGCGAGGGTTGGACCAAGGTGGTCAACCCAAAAACTGCAAGGGCGCAGCGCGCAAAGCATGTGTCTATACCTACAACTGCAGTCAACACGGCTACGCAGCAAATAAAGAGGGACAATAAGCCCAAAAAACCACGCCGGCTACGTGAGCCCCGCACGGCAGCGGTGATCATCACGATTAACCCAGATGCGGAAAAACAGGGTCTCACATACTCGGATATAATAAAAAAGGCGAAGACAACCCTCAACCTCGAGGAGTTGAACATGCAGCCCTTCAGGATGAAGGAGGCTGCTACAGGCGCTCGTATATTTGAAGTGTTTGAAGCCGAGTCAGCGGCAGAAAACAGGGTGAAAGCCGACACATTGGCCGAAAAACTTAAGGGGATCCTCTCGGAAGAAATTCGTTCTAAAGCACTACACTTCTCCAGGCCGACCAAATGCGCAGAGATTCGCGTGTCAGGCCTGGATGATTCGGTGGAAAAAGAGGAAGTTGTCGCCGCAGTCGCGCAAAAAACGAGCTGTGCTCAGAATGACATATCATGCGGGGACATCCGCCGCGGACCAGACGGCCTCGGCACAGTGATAATTAAATGCCCTGTTAGTGCCGTAAAAGTGCTTATCGAAGCGGGTCGTCTGCTTGTCGGCTGGAGCTCGGCACGAGTTCGTGCACAGGAGCCACGGCAGATGATCTGCTACCGGTGTTTTGACGTGGGCCACACCCGAAGACTCTGCCCGGCAGAGATCGACCGGAGTGAATTGTGCTTCCGGTGCTGTAAGCCCGGGCATCAGGCCAAGACTTGCTCGGCTGAACCACACTGCGCGCTTTGCGCCAATTCAAAAAGGCCAGCTGATCATATTATTAGGGGGAAGAGCTGCAAAGCACCGCCTCCCCCCAAGATTAGGAAAACGGCAAGAAGGATCCCAGCCGCAACGAATGTGAACCGCGCCCAAACGCAACCTGAGATCATGAACACAGACCCGTAATGGCCCAAGTCTCAACACTACATATCCTGCAGGGCAATCTGAATCACTCTGGCGGTGCGCAAGACATTCTAATGCATACCATGTCGGAGTGGTCCATTGACGTAGCCGTGGTAGCCGAACCGTATTTCTGTCCGGAGAGCAATAATAATTACGCAGCAGATCTCGACTCAACGGTGTTGATTATTAGGTCAGCCTCGTCACGGTCCCTGCCTTTGAACATCAAGGAGCGGGGACACGGTTTTGTCGTTGTGGAATGGGGGGGAATGGTTTTGATAGGTTGCTACTTCTCCCCAAACCGCACCTTAGCCCTATTTGAGGCTTACATCGGCGAAATCGGTGCAGCAATCCAACGCACTGCATCAGCCCGGACAGTCGTGCTGGGGGACCTCAATGCCAAATCTTCGGTGTGGGGATCCGCTACCACCAATGCTCGTGGGCCCGTCGTTGAAGACTGGTTGGCCATGATGGGCCTTCTGGTGCTCAATCGCGGATCTGCCAACACCTGCGTTCGACAGCAGGGGGGATCCATAGTTGATGTTACATTCGCTACCCCTGCTCTCGCATCACACGTGAACAATTGGCGGGTTCACGAAGAGGACGTGGAGACACTGTCGGATCACCTGTACATTACGTTCGACGTGTCTCCACAGGGGACTAGCTCTATTACCATCGTGCCTAGGACGAATGATCGGGCGCAACTGTTCCCTCGGTGGTCACTGGGGAAACTCAACAGAGAGCTTGCCGAGGAGGCCACCCTTTTGGAAGACTGTTTCTCCCAATCGGTGACTCCCTTCACGAATGTCGACGATGCGGCCCGTTCATTTGGGGAGTCTATGAAACGTATCTGCAACGCTTCAATGCCTTGCACACAGCGTCGCTCACCCAGGAAGGAAGTGTTCTGGTGGTCTCAGGAGTTGGCAGAAATGCGCAGAACTTGCATCGCCCGGCGTAGGGCTTACACGCGATTCCGCAGACGGCGGACTGGGCGCGAAACAGCAACCGAAGATCAACTCCATACGGCGTATAAGGAAGCTCTCCACGCCTTCCGCGTTGCGATTTTCAAGGCCAAGGAGGCTGCCAGAGAGCAGTGGCTTGAAGAGCTAAATGCAGATCCATGGGGACGCCCGTACCGTGCAGTCCGTAATAAGATGTGCGGTTCGGGAACTCCGGTCGCGGAGACGCTCAGCCCTCAACTGCTGGAATCAGTGGTATCAGTTCTGTTCCCTGCCCGGGCAGACCACGTTGCTCCTGTCATGGCTCCCCCCTCGCGGGACCCGGACCTATCTGATGAGAATTCTCCCCCATTAGTTACGGATGGAGAGATGGACATGGCCATAAGAAGGCTTAGGGTAAAGAAATCGGCTCCGGGCCCGGATGGAGTCCCCGGACGTGTCCTGGCACTGTCTCTGACCATAATAGAGGACCGTCTTAGAGACATCTACAACCTCTGCCTGTCGTCGGGTCGATTCCCTATGATCTGGAAAACTGGTCGTCTGGTGCTTCTTCCAAAGCCAGGCAAGCCGGCCAACACTCCATCGGCTTACAGGCCAATAGTGCTGCTGGACGAAGCGGGTAAACTTCTTGAACGGATCATATCCTCCCGCATCGTCCAACACCTGAACTCGACAGGCCCCAACCTGTCGGAATGCCAATACGGCTTCCGTGACTGTCGGTCAACCATAGACGCCATTATGCGTGTTAGGGCGTTCACAGATGAAGCAGTCTCTAGCGGCAGGGTGGCATTAGCGGTGTCCTTAGACATAGCAAACGCCTTCAACACCCTCCCGTACAACTGCATTGACGAGGCGCTTCGCTTTCATTGCATTCCGCCCTATCTCAGACGTGTTGTATCGCATTATCTGCGTGGTCGCCCTATCATGTGTCTCGATAGTAATGGGGTACTCCTTCAAAGGGAAATGATGTGCGGTGTTCCACAGGGGTCTGTCCTCGGTCCGCTATTGTGGAACATCGGTTACAACTGGGTACTGCGCGGCGCTCTACCGCGGGGTCTTGGAATTGTCTGCTATGCGGATGACACCCTGATCCTCGCCAGAGCTGCCGATTATATTGAAGCAGCACGACTTGCTACTGTGGGCGCTACACTCACTGTTGGACGTATCGAGTGCCTAGGGCTCAAGGTTGCCCTCGATAAAACAGAGGCCCTTATGTTTCACGGAGCCCGCCGAGGACCTCCAGCCGGTACGCATCTCCAAGTCAACGGAGTGCGCATCGAAGTTAAGTCCCATATGCGGTATCTCGGCCTCGAACTTGATTCACGGTGGAATTTTAATGAGCACTTTCGCCGCCTGTCTCCTAAGCTTGTTAGGACGGCGGCTGCTCTTAGCAGGCTCCTTCCCAACCTAGGAGGCCCTAGTGTATCATGCCGCAAGCTGTACACTGGGGTAGTAAGATCTATGGCCCTCTACGGGTCGCCGATATGGGCCGACACCTTATCGCCACGCAACGCCGCCATGCTTCGCAGGGCCCAGCGTGCAATGGCCGTAAAAGTCGTACGCGGCTACCGCACCGTGTCATGCGACGCCGCGTGCGCACTCGCCGGAACTCCCCCATGGGATTTAGACGCCAAAGCGCTGGCCATCATTCACAGGCGCAGCGCAGAGGTGCGTAAGGAAGGTCTACGTCCCCCGCCGGAAATGGTTCGGCGCTGGAGGGACAGGGCCCAAATGACGACTATGCGAGCGTGGCGGTTGCGCATGGAAAACCCTATTGCAGGTGCACGCACCATTGAAGCAATACGGCCTAATTTGGTCACATGGACCCGCAGAGAGCATGGTGCGCTCACCTTCCGGCTGACCCAGGTGCTGTCCGGACATGGATGTTTTGGCAGCTACCTTCACAAGGTCGCCGGAAAGGAACCGAGCCCGCGCTGTCTGGAGTGTGGCTGCGACGAGGACACCGCGCAGCACACGCTGGAGGTGTGTCCGGCGTGGTCAGCGCAGCGCGCTGCCCTCACCGCAATTATTGGTATGGACCTTTCCCTGCCGAACATCATTCATAACATGGTCGGCAGCGAGACGTCCTGGCAGGCGGTAGCCGATTTTTGTGAGAATGTGGTGTCACAAAAAGAGGCTGCGGAAAGAGTTCGAGAGGCAGATCCTCTTGCGAACCCTATCCGCCGTAGGAGGCTAGGCCGGGCAAGGCGGCTCTTTGCGCACCTGCTTCAACCGCCCTAGCTAGGGGTGTGGAGTGGTGGCGGGGGGCTCCACCACTCATCCCAAACACACTCCGCTGACGGTGTGAGAAGTGCCAAGTACCCGCGGCACTTCCCACCAAAAAGAAGAGTTCGAAAGAACGCCACAAGGCACGACCGAGATGTGTGCGACGAGCTTCCTCGGTAGCGCCCCACAAATGTGGATAGCGGGTACAGTCAGTTTTAGTGGGTATACCGGCACTTTACACCGGTGACTCCCACATAACCCAGGAGGCAAGCCTCCGCCGCTCTCCTGGGTACCCATAAAGGGTTTCTGACTAAAAAAAAAAAAAAAAAAAAAGGGTTTTTAACTCTTTACTTAATATTTTATTTTTAAGCAACAAGATTCGTAAAACTGCATGCGAATTGTCTTACAGCCTACCAGGTTTTTTGAACCTTCATGAGTTTCTTACTTTGAAATTCATTTTAAAAGAGAATGATATACATGGTACCCTTACCAAATTTAAGCATTGAACTGGGTAAGCACCTTCGACGTAGAGGCCGCAGCCAAATAATAGTCCCTATTTAGTTGAGCATGGTCGCTTGAGGTCATTGCGGAAGTACTAGACTGAGAGCAGGAGGACTTGTCTCCTTTTATAGATAGGGTAGCAATGCCATGTACTGCACTTGATGTAACAAGGCGCTTCAGGGTACGGTTTTCGCTTACCATCAAGTGGGTGGCGCACGTTTGTCAAAAAATATATGTTGTATGTGTGTGTGTGTGTGTGTGTGTGTGTGTGTGTGGGTGGGTGGGTGTGTGTGTGGGTGTGTGTGTGTGTGTGTGTGTGGGTGTGGGTGTGTTTGTGTGTGTGTGCACGTGTGCATATGTATATATATATGTTTGGGTGTGTGTGTGTTTTCTTGGGTGTGTGAGTGTGTATGTGCGTGCGTGCGTATTTGTTCTACAGTTAAAATCAAAGTCGCAACTTTCGTGAGAATAATAATAGGTATTGGTAGAAATAACATTCTAGTCCTTGAGCGTTTCAGGACGGCTTTAAATACAAACGTTCAAGTCGATATAATTTAAAATAAACAAACCGATTCCAGCAAAATTTGCTATGCATAAGTAAGCCAGGCTAGCCTAAACAGTAATCAGAGGATTTTTCAAAAAGTCAGTGTAATTACTGGGCATGGACGGCATTTCATCTTAGCCTCAGGATGACAACGCACCTGCAGTATCAAGTGAGCAGGTGTCTGTAGGCGGCGGTAACCGCTTACTATCAGGTGGGCCGTCAGCTTGTTTGTCATGTAGTTGTATAAAAAAAACTCAACATTAAGACTGTTTTCGAAAATCCTTTCATTGTATTTAGACTCGCCTGACTTGCTTATGTGTGTAAGTCTTAACATCTGAGGTCTTAACTGTTTACTTTGTTAAACAATGCGGTATGCTTTGCGCATAAATGATTCTTTGATTTACGATACGTAATTACAATGTTTGAGTATGGAAATCTTATTTTTTCAATAGAGCCCACTCAATTCACGCTCTCATTACTGTGGCTATAAAACCCAGACTCGCGACACAATAGCCACAAAGTATTCGTAGAGCTGTGCACGTCGTAAAATATCTGAAAACAAGAAGAACAGCTGTGGTTTTTGTGTTAAACAAACTATTGTTTGTGTTCGGATCAAATTGGGAAAAACTTTTGCAACAGTTGGCTTACAACGACTTTCCTGTGCTTAAGAAAAGAAAATTAGTGTTTTATTAACTCAAATAAATCGCCGTAAGTAGTTATAAATAGTTTCTCGGTAATTAAACTCACTACAGGAAACAATACTACAATATTTGAGTTGTTCTATCTAAATTAGATTAATTAATTATCGGATTAAATCAGTATTAAAAACATATTTTTAATTATAACAGGTGTCGGTTGAATGAATACTTTCATGTTATATCATGTGAAACAATAAATATTTAAATCTATTCTGTTGTTGAAAAAAGAAATCAAAATGGAGGGAAATTATTGTATTAGACACTAATAATAATTATTATTAAAATATTTAAATGATCATACAGTTTATTCACGCAGGCTCTGTATTTGCAGGATCGACCAGCGGATTCTACTACTGAGGTTGACGTCATATCTTATTCTAAGCTGCCAATGATTATTTCAAGATGGAAGTTCTCGTATTGTATCCTTGCCATCTTTAATCTGTCAAGTGGCGTTATCAGTACCTCTGGAGGTCTATGACAGTTGGAAAATCAATTGTGTCTGGAATCTGATAATTGACGGGTTAACATCACCTATAATGTCCGCTGCTGAATAAAGGCCTACCCCATCGATTTTTAAACGGAACGAATCTGCTGTGCCTGCATCTAACGGCTCCCGTGACCCTGACCAGGTCATCTGTCTATGCAGTAGGAGGCCTTTCTATATTGCGTGGTCAGTGGTCTTCATGCTAGTAGTTTACATAATTTGTAAGCCGCTTAAGAATCTTGAAAGCATAATATGACAATTAAAATACCAAAGTTTCTGTAGTGTGTGGCTTAACTGCCGTCGTTTTGCGTTTTATATGTCCACAAGACTTAACAGTTGAAACCTTCTTCACCTTCTTTTAAAAGGCCCCTTCCTTCAGATTTTGCTGGCAAAACAGAATGACACATTTTGTCGAATCGCTGTTTTATTGGATCTAAGATACTGATTTGCTTATACCACTACACATACTTTGCTAACTTGCCACCGAAATGAAAACGGACCTGCTAAAATCAGGTCTGTATAATGCACATTGCCCAAATTTTAAAAACAAAGATAAAATGTTGCTATGATAAAAATTACCCTTGCCAATATTTACGAAACTTATTTTTATTTCACAACCTAGATTTTATATTTGTATCACTTTATGAGCAATCAAAACGTCGCCTGATTGACTTTACTGCTCGTGGTTTCGTTATAAAAAATACCACTTGGCGAATACTTACATTCCTAGTACTTTTTATGATCTTTCTCGGTGTGCGTTGTTTTTCTTCCTGCTGTCATTTATAGTATCGTTATTCTTAGTAGGTCCCACTAAATAATCAATACTTATTCACAATATAGGCTCTGGTGCGTTTATTCCCCATGGTCCACCTGACTGGACCACTGATTTTGTTTTACCCGTGGTCCACCTAGATAAACTAAAGGTATACTTTCTTCCCTTTACCAGTAAGTAGATAAATTATGTTTACTTTTAATTAGGGTTTGTTCCCATTGCATAATGGCCAATGTAGAGGTATACATTCACCCTAAAATACCAGGCTTCCATAAGTATAACAGAGGTTATTTAATATAAATGATTATTTATTTGCGTATAAGGATTATAAATGAAAAATATGTGTACTAGATATCTCCTACATAGTTATGGTAGCCTAGTACTTCAGGTTAGAAATTCACATATTAAATGATCAAATGAATCATCGAATCTTTACTACCCTTAATATTATTTCGTGATAGCATGATGTTAACATGTAGACATTCTGGTGTATCACGGGTGGACAGCAAGGGTGGACCACGTGCAATATAAACGACCAAGCAAGTGTATTCATGGGTTCTTTTTGAGGTGGACCGGCGTCATTCATGTTATTGATAAAAGTTAAAAATTATGTATTTTTCCGACTTTTTTCCATACACAAAGAAATGCTGTCATTGGCCTATAGACGCTTGCAATTTTAAAGTCTTCAAAGGTCTTATGGCTTTTCTATTGAATAGTCTTAGCTGACCTTTACAACCCCGTCGTCGTAAACTCAAAGCTCAACTCTGAATAGTGTATAATACTATAATTATAGTTAAAAGCTAAAGTTCACATGTGCAGACGATCACGGGGCGTCGGTGCATCTGCCGGAACCGTCATGGATGCATGCCTCGGAAAAATATTGTCGTGCTTAAATTTATATTTTGGTTTTTATGGCACTGGAAGTGGGTTGTAGTTTAAAATGTACAGTTATTTATTTAAAGTTATTGGCAACAGTGATACGTGGATATCACAATTTTGTAGTGTGTACCGCGTCTCCTCATATTAGGTTAGTATATAGGTTTAATATATAGAATGTAATTAGCATAAGTTCAGTAATAAACTAGCTCCTACACCGTTAACACGTTGTCTCATTAACTCCCGTCATTGCATGGCGACCCTGCAAGTGCTGCCTATTGGCGGCGCTGAGCAGCCGGGACAATATTAACGAGACGTGGTTAGATATAATAATAACACAGAAATTAATTTAAACAAATAAAGTGATTAGTGAGAAAGCGAAAGAGACTTATAGATTTTTTTAAGTGAAAAAGACAATATTGTTAACATGATTTAGACATAAAGATATAGATAACATAGATAGTTAGGAATTGTTAGTGCTAAAAAAAAAACATGAAAAAAAAAAGTAGAAAATAATAAAGAAGAAACCGTTAAGAAGAAGATGACTTGAAGAATATCGTCAAAGCATGACGAGATTCAAGAAATAAATATTTAAAGAAGATCAAGAAAAATAGTTGAATGAATATGAAAATTTAACGATGAAGAAGAAATAAATGCTGGGCGCAGGGAGTTGTTCCAGTCAGATGGATGTAGATGTTATCCTGGGCGCAGGGAGTTGTTCGAGTCGATGTGGATGTTATTGCTGGGTGCCGGGTGATGACCGAGTCATGATGATTGTGTCAAATATGACTGTAGGAGATATCCCAAGGATTAAATTCTATTGGTATCATGAGAAAAACAAAATTTGAAATGGTGAATTTAAATTTGGTATTTTTTAAGCATCGCAAGCTAAATATCCTAATAATGTTTATATGTTATAGTCTTCATATTTTTTCGGAGCACATAATTAGATAAGTTGTTACAGTAAAATTAAAAATAAATGTAAGTAACACTGTTGGCAATGTAATATTTTGATAATGATAGAAATTATATTATAAAGTTTCTAGAAAATTATGAACATCCATTATGGATTTCTTTTATCATACATAAAGTATTAAAATGTTTTTTGGGTTTTTTTTGAGTAATTTAATTAAAGAAATGTAGTTTCTAAAAAGCATTTCTCACATCCTAATTAAAAAAAAATAAGAAACTTAAAGTTCGAAGAAATCATTTTCGTAATACATTTTTTTTAAATTAAAATGCGAATCATCAATGATATCTATTTCATATTACAATCAGATCAACGGCAGATATTTTAAGTCTTCAGACACTTACTCATTATACTTTTTTTAGATTATTACGAATATAAACAGATTCCACGAGTTTATACATAACTAAAGGTAAGTTGCATGATTTTTATAAGTAGAAACATGTCATGGAGATATTTTATTGAGTAGAATGAAAGTCAGCAAATTACAATTATACAATTGTAGCTATTTTGTATTGAAACTATCAAAAATATTTTATCTTTTAATAAAAAAGCACTTAGAATTGAAATTACAATAGATAAAAACCTTCTAATATTAATATTGAGAGATATACAACTTTCTATAAAGTATCTTTAATAGACGTATTTAGTATAAATTTTTAGAATAATTTTCAAACAATATGCTTATAGGTATAAAATATCTCAAAGTTATTTAATGCTATTCCAATAATTAACAGTTTATTTAAGAAATATGAACAATTGGATGAAGTTAGTACCTAAACTAAAAAACATACCTATCTACAATATTGTGACATGAAACATACGATTTTCAGGTTAAAAAATTTAAGTTACTAATTAATTTTTATTTAATTTACTAATGTTGAAAATCAGTAGTCATAAACTCTGGACTCTGATTTCGCAATCGCTGCATATGCATTTTATTATTATCAGCACCTAAGTACCCAAGTAGTTACATGTCATTTGAGACATTGCGATACGTTCATTAAAATGTCGCTGAAATTTTAAAAGAATGAGTCTATTAAATATACCTTGTTAAGATTTTACTAAGAAATTGCATAGCTTTATACAACTATGAAATTCCAATAAATCGCTACAGTAGGTCAGTACCTAGATGGTAGAAATGGTTACCAATATTTCACGTTACTGGTTAGCTACGTAACGTAGGCTGAATATTATAATTTACCTATCTATACATATATACCGAACCATTATTTACATATATGACACTTATTTTGTCACATTAGGAAAAATCTGTTAAAACTTATATCAGAAAACGGAACAATAGTTATTCAATTTATTAAAGAGCCGTAAGCATGTTGACTTTATTTATAAAGAAATTATTATCTTAGCATATAATTCAATAACAATGTGTCAGATAATAATACAAGCTGCCTTCTTGAAATAAAAGGTAGTTGGTATAAAATTACATGCCGTATATGATGTTGTTTGTCACACAACATTCTTAGTATTGTTATTAGACGACAGAATTGTATGTAAGATATTCGATTACATTACTTTGAATTGATTAGTTACCATGTGCACATTTATGAAATAATGCACTTGTGAAAAGAAATAAACATATTTTCATTATTGATTAGCTAAGGAAAACGTTTTTATAGGCAATGTAGACATGCTATAATCATCTATAAAGTAAAACAGAGAAATAGAGAAAATGAAAAATATAGCAAAGAAAGTAAAAGAAAGTGGGAAAATATGTGCAGCATTAAGATCGATTGAGTAGATAGTATTAAAAATCTTTTTGTAGCTATACAATACAATTTAGGTACTTTCCACTTGATATAGTAAAAGAGTAAGGCATAGGGTTACGTTGATAAATATTGTTTGGTATGATAGAAAGTTTTATTGTAGCTTGGGAATAGTTGATGACTATGATATGGATATGCGATTGGACTGATCACCCGAAAGCTATTCAAAACATAATAATCAAATTATTCTTTTTAATGGCATGTAGTAGTTTAAATGATATGGATTTTAGAATGAAAAGTTAAGCGGTAGAGTAGGCTGTTAAATATTATGCGGTACACAAGAGATGAAAAGGTACTATAGGGACATGATCCTTCAGAATAAATGCGATGTGACCGAGAGTCCACGCTGAAAGCTGTTGGAGGCCATTGAGTAGCCTTAATTCATTAGACCCTATATAAAAAGAATGGTACATGGAGGGTCAGATCCTTCCATTCGATCATGGTGCGAACCTAGATTTCCTCTGTGAGATAAGTTGGAGTCCAGTTAGTGAAAAAATGTAAGAGGCTTAAACCATGACCCCCAAAATAAATAAGGGCGCGAGACCCAGAAAGGCACCAAGATGCCAATGATGAAAATGATGAAAAAGTCGACTATAAATAATGTACCAAAATGAAATGATGAAATAAAGAATGGGACCGGCCGGCCAACAAAGAAAATATGTGAAGAGATAATGTACCTTAGTCATTATATAGTACTTATAAGTACATAAAATGATGATGTGTACCGAATACCGATAGAAAAAAGATAATAGAGATTAGGAAGAAATGAAAAATGTGAATAAGCTTATTGAAAAGAATGGAGTAGGTATAGAAAGAAATATATTACGAAAATATTGAAGTACTTTATATTATGAAAGTGAAGGATAATTTGTAATCGCTTTACGTTGTTTAATGTTTATTATAAATGAAATGGGCTCTAGTTTTTTCTCTCCATTTTATAAACAATGACATTATCATCAAGTAACGAATATACTTACTTACTTAATGTTTAGAATTATAGGTAATAAACTCATTTTAAAATCATTATGATATTTTATAACTACAATGAATATAGTCAAAGAAAGAATGTTACAAAGATTTTATGGTAAAATTTATACTTTTGTTTGGTAGTCAAGCTGGCCAAATAAATTTCAGTATAGACATAATTTTATCAATGACTATAAAGATAGAAGTGTGATATTTTTTTTTATTCTGGTTTTGGTAATTAAATGTAACGCAAAACATTATATAATATTGAATTAAAAAACAATATATGATTGCCAACAGTGTGCTATTATTGCTACGTAAGATATAACTATATTTAGATATTAGTGCATTAATAAAACATATAACTTTTTTCACTGTGTTAATATATATTTTTTATGTAACCATTACCTATATAAGAAAATTATTAAATCTCTTGATTACTTTTGCAGAGAACTTATTTTAAATTTATAAGTGGTTATTTTAATAAAGTAATGTTCTAAGTGACTTAAACTATAAGAAAAATAAAGAAACTTAGTTTCTTTTCTTAACTTCATTTTGAACAATGGTATTGTATTGTGTATGTATGTATATTTAAAATTTTCGAAGACTATGTACCTACTTAAAACAAATTCTAATATCATCCAGTGTTCTAAGACTTTTGAGTTATAAAAATAAAAGAATGTTGACTTGATTACTGAATATTTTGGTTTTGTTAAAGATTTTACTTAAATAATTGCACAAAAACTTTCTGTAAGTCAACAGTCAACAACTAAATAAAGGGCTCAAGATTGTATACAATTTCATTCAATAATTCTCTTTCAGTTCTCAAAATTTCATCTTAACAATATATTATGTAATTATTCTTGTACCTATATATCAATATTTCTTTTTAAAATTATTTGTTTTATGGAATAAATTTATTATTAATTTAATGACTTTACTCATATTATACTTTATCATTTCTTTGTATAAAAAAAAAAATCCAATTTTTTTTTTTTCAAAAAAAGGGGGGGGCGTGTAGTGTGTACCGCGTCTCCTCATATTAGGTTAGTATATAGGTTTAATATATAGAATGTAATTAGCATAAGTTCAGTAATAAACTAGCTCCTACACCGTTAACACGTTGTCTCATTAACTCCCGTCATTACGCGGATATTTTGTTTTCTGATACATGCATATTTTACGGGTCACACCACTTTCATTTGCAGCTCGACTTAGAAAGAGAACTTTATGAAAATAATTTCATATAATCGCAGCCAATTTTGAATCTAAAGCACTTGGGTGCACCTTCTGCACTTTAAGAGAGCCAATAGAATATCGCAGACAAATAAAATTCTTTTGTTACTTACTAAAGCATTATTTTAGTCACAATTATTTTTCTATTGCTAAGGAGTTGCCGTCTGCTTGGAAGGGGATGAAAGGTTAATTAATTATTTTATGACAATTTATCAGAAGAGTCAACTGCAGTCTCTTGCACATAGTCTACTTGAGGTGAAGGCAGAAAAAAACGATTTAAATAAAGGCATAGGGTGAGTCCAGAATAATGTTAATAGCATTATGGTCTTCCTGGCAGTAGGAAGTAAGATAGCCAGTTTCTCTGTGGTGAAGGATTCGGTGTAGTTCGCTTCCGTCTTCGGCCTTGTCGTCACTTTTTAATAAAACCAAATGACAAACAAGCTGACGGCCCTCCTGGTGGTAAATGGCCTCAGTCGCCTATAAACAAATGCAATAACAAGAAAAAAGTAACTTGGTATTGTAGGTGAGTTGTCATCCTGAGGCCTGAGATGAAATGTCTTCTATGCCTAGTAATTACACGGGCCACATCCCCTTCAATCTGAAACAGCGAACTGATCTAAAGATGACATATGAAAGCCTTCAAAAAACAAAAATTGCTTGAATACGCGCTGTTCTTAATTTATCCCTGAGTCTAAATAATAATAATAATAATCATATAATACACTCACACCTATTATCTAGCTCTATGGATATTGGATAAGGGATAAATATTGATAATAATATATACTTATATAAATATTAGAAATATACTAAATAAACATAAACATCCATGACTCGTAAACAAATGCTCGTACTCATCATACAAACATTTGCCCCTACCGGGATTCGAACCCGGGACCTCTTGACCGAGTAGCCTGCATAGCAAGGGGTACAGACCGCTTGACCTCAAAATGACAACTTATTTAATTTTAATGGTTTATTATATTTTTTCACCATTTCTGAAAAAAATCTATAAACTTGTTCTAATATCACCCAAAAATATAATATGTAGGTACTTTCCAAAACATATTTTATTAATAATAACACATACTGTAAGAAATACAAATAAACAACGCACAAAATCAAACATGAAAATGTGATAACTCATATTTTCAAAATATGCAGGTTGTGACGGGAAAGCTTTGAAAAACAAAGGCAAATGGCACTGCTAGGGACACAAAACACGACATGTTAAAAATTGAAATCTCAAAAATAAATCAGCTGTTTCTTACTAAAAGTAATACTCACGCGACCTACTTGTATCGGACAGGTGATGTGTTTTAGGATGTCCAGCCCCTTATTCTTAACTGTCGGATCACGGATTCGATTCGAAAAGTCACATCCCATCTCGCTTTGACGCACCACGATAAAAGGTGACAGGTATCGAGTTTCCGATATTCGAATCCTTTCCGACAGTTGAGAATTAGGGGGCAGCACTGCCATCCTGCTTCGTTTTTGAGAGCGTCCCTCTTACAGTCTGTATGTAAAAAAACCTACAGTGTTCCTTTTAGTCCTCATCCCTATTTTGACCGTATCAGCATAACGCCCTCACCACACATCGGTGGACACAGCTTGGTCATCATAAACGGCATCATTAACTTGTGTAATCAGCTGTAAAGAGACCATTATTTTAATGTGAACCGTGACGCCCGATGCTTCCGGCCTTATAATGAATATTTAAATAAAAGAGAATGGAATATAATTTAATTTACTCTTCCGTTATGTCATATACGTTAAATTAAGCAGATTTATTTTTAAGCTTACACAGCCAAAAGGACCTATTTACAGAACCTTTAAGATAATATTATATTGATCATGTACTGGTTTTCTGAATAAAAAATTACCTACAAAAGAAGAAATTGAACTTGATAGCAAAATAACTTCAAGTAATTATTTTAGGCGATAAATCAAAGAACATAATTCTTATCTGGAAACACAGATTTAAATAAAAGTAACGTTAGGGCGTAATCACCCAATAAAACAGCTAAGTAAATCTATTCTAAATAGCAAAACGCATGCCATTTAGATAAAGGATTTTAGATAAACGAAACAAATCACTGAACATAAGAACGAGACTTTGCATCGCTTCTTTCAGATGCAAATAGATGTATTAAATTTGCAATTCAGACTTGATAACGAAACACGGTATGGTGCGAGACGATAGATTTTAGCTATGAAATCCGTTCACATCTACAAAATGAAATGAAATATGGAGCCTTGTTAGAAGACTAATAAGTGCCTTTGCACTACAGATCCCACTCTTGTTCTGAGAGAAGTTAAGAGGAGGTCAGCGATGTAGCGAGCTTACCCAGAAGGTGCCTATTTAATACAGCTTCGAAAGAACTCAGGTTGTATGCAGGTGGGAACACCGGAATCTCACTTTCATTTTCACTCCATATCCATAACTCAAAATCAAAATATTTTATTGTATCATGTGGTACAAAAGGTGTTACATAGAATAGATTCCAACATGACCCTGTAAGGGCACTACAATAATAAAATATATTGCGAAATCCAATATTCCTAGCCGCTTAAATCTATTGACAATTAAATAGTTAATATTAAAACCTTAATTTTCCTCGAGATTCATAGTTTAGTAGCAAATAGTTTTTTAATCCTATTTAAAAAGAGTTTCCACTCCTAAACAGTTAAACTAATTTAAAGTATTTTTGTTTTTTTAATATAAATATATTCTATTTCTACGGAATCTTAGTCCGTACCTTCATAGTTTAAACTTAGTTTTAATTTTTAGTTATTTATTAATTAAACTCGCTCCGCATTTGCGCTCTTTTAATATTTTATATTGTGTCTTCTTATTTATAATATATCTAATGACTAATATGTATTATTATTAACTTAATTCTATTATTTTATTACATAATGAATTAATTCTAATACATGATGTTATTTTTATCTTTGCTCTTTATATTTTATGTTGTTACATTATACATATTCTTATTTGATTAAAATGTAATTTGTCATACCTATTTTAAATTTGTGTGAATAATACTCTCAAAATAAGAAGCTTAAAGTGCTTCTAAATGTGAAAAGTCCATAAGATGGACATTAGAAAACTCATTTAATGAGTTCATTTAGCAAGATAACAAGCTAACAGTTTGCTTAGGCCAGTGAATAATATTTTAGTTTAATTTCTATTGTAAGTGAACTGTAATATGAGTTTCTCGGGATCTCGTTAGCCTGATAGGTGTTGCTTAAGTTAAACAACTTTACCTCTAACATTCGCATTTGATTACAAAGTTTCAATTGAACGTTTAACTACGAAGTGCATTAATGCAATAGCAGAGGACCTATTTACAGCGGTTTAAAACGTTTTCAGACAGAGGACCGCATAGAAAAACCTAATCGTTTTCAGCTTTAAGGCTCTCTATATACTGTGACCTTCCTAGGGTCTCAAACTTTCTCCGAACCAAATTTCATTTTAATCGGTTCAGCGATTTCATAGTGATAAGTACCAGACATACAGAGAGACTGAGCTAATTTCTTATTAATAAAATTAGTGCGGATTGCGTCCAAAATGGTGCTAGCTCAGCTAAATGTCAACGTGTCGTGACGCGCTCACTCTGGCAACCGTACATACCGCACTACAACCAAGTGCTTAGAAAATGTATCTAAGTAGTGTTATTTAGCTGTGATCTTCTGTAAGCTTCAGATTCCACTCCAATGGTTTGTTCTCTAATTTCGGCTTTATTCTGTCATTTGCCTTTATTTTAGTCTACGCAATTACGTCATTTTATTTTTGTCTAATAAGTTGAAAATTTAATTAAAAGCTCAATAACAATAACTTATGAATGACAAAGGAGTGATTTAAGGCTTACTCCACAGGTTGTAAAAGAAAATTTGCAGTGATTGGCGTAATAAAATTAGACTGATATATATTAGTCACTCGCACAAGCGCAGTTGGTTCGCCAGTGTTGCCCTTGCTGGGCTTTTGTACTGAGCTATACCCTTTTCGAACTGCAGCACATACTTATACCCAGATGTTTTATACACTTTAGTCCAGTTTCTGTAAGTTTCAGATTTTTGTTAACTATTATTGTTTTTTCGTGTTTCTTTTTTGTGTGTGTGCATGTATGTAACAAATAAAGTTATCCCTCTATCTATCTATCTACATGCATGAGTATAAAGGTGGGTAAAGCATATGCGTCTATAACTTAGACCAAACTAAATAGTTGGCGTTGATACTTTCACTTGTAGACAATGAAGTCATCCAATATCAAAACAGTCCAGTAGCTTTTTATCTCAAAAGTATTTTACTCCGAGTATTAAAATACATGAAATTAGTGTTTATTTCGAGTAAACGGCTTCTATTTCGAATAAAACTCTTTTATGAAAATGCAAAACTAATTTAACTAATTTTTTGCATTCCAGCTTGTCCGGCGTTATTCTAGCTCTACTGCTAGTTATTGTATTGAACTAGAAGTTTAGTCTAAAATAGTTTTTCTAATATTATCAGAGGACCTCTGGAATTCTTACGCAGCTTGATAAATCACGGATATTTAAGTCAGTTCAAAGTACTTATTTAAGTTGGCGGTCGACAATTAAGACCGTTTACGCCGCTTTAACGTTTAAGAAAACTTTCAAGTCGATAATATTGTAAGAGAACAAACCGATTCTCATAAGACTTTACATGTTCATGCAAGTCAGAATAATCAGAAAAAAATATTAGATGATTTCTTGAAAAACAGTCTTAATATTGAGTAAGATAAATTTTTAGCTTTTCATGAAAACCAAAAGTCACCTTTAATTTCTTTATTATTAGACTTTTCGGAAAATCCTTTTATATGTTTTTAGACTAGTCTGGCTTGCTTATTAAGTTTCGTTAGAATCGGTTTAATCGTTTTAAATATTTTCAACTTAGCGTAAACTCTCTTAATCGCTTTTTAACCCTCGACAAAAAAGAGGGGTGTTAAAAGTTTGACGTGTCTGTCTGTGTATCTGTGTGTCTGTCTGTGGCATCGTAGCTCCTAAACGAAGGGACCGATTTTTTTCGGTTTTTTGTTGTTTTAAAGACGACTGACGTGACTAGGATGGTTCTTAGCTATAATTTATGAAGATCAGTTTATGACTATCAGCTCATTTTCTACATGATAAAAGGGTTTTACTAACTTTCACAGATCCGATTGATTTTGGTGTACTGTCACTTCGGTGACATTCCCATGTCATACTAACCTTAAGCTGATCCTATACCATCAAAAAGTCTGCGGGATCCATAAATCTTCAGAGTTTTACAGGAGTTACAGCGTGTTTGGGCTCATATGAATAGTCTCAATGAGATGTTGTTAGACAGGTGATTAATATAGCCGGGGGTTACTTAAAATTTTCAATTTTGTATTTTCACTAAATAGGACAATTTCTAAGCCTTAATGAAACAAGTTTTAGTTTGAATTTTCGAAACGCATTTCCGAACCACCCTGCCTAAAGGTTTGAAAAAAGGCTTTCCTCAGGCTAACAAAAATGTTAATGAAGATACCTTATCATTTGTCTATTGATTAGGTACGATGTATACTATTAATTTAACTTAAGTAATTAAAAATTATACTTTGTAGTATGGATTGCGTTTTTTATACAACTAGATGACAAGAAAGTTGACGGGCCACTAGGTGGTAAGTGGATACCGTCGCTTAAAAAAAAATAATTAGGTAAATTTTTGGTTTTATCTATTGCTGCTTTTTGTAATAATTATAAATCGAGGTCTTACTCTAACAGAGCGTTTCAAAACAATACAAATCTCTCCGGATAGGATT